>CAWUFW010001053.1:0-1200000 GCA_963921515.1 Calotriton arnoldi | reverse complement strand
TTACACCCTTTTGCCAGGTTCCCCATCCTTTATCGCTTGCAGGCTTTCTCATTAAAGCGGTGGATGGTGACGCAGCCATGATACGAGACAGGCCGAGGCATGGCTGCCACTCCGGTGATAATGCCAGTTGCCGGATCGTAGCACAGTATGGTGTCTGTGGCCTCTCCATTCTCGCCTCTCCCACCCAAAATGAAGATTTTTCCATTGCATACCGACATGCCGCAGTTTTCCTGTTGAAAAGGAGAGAAAATTACATATGACTCACAGGTTTCACCACATCTAAATGTTAAGAACCTTGAATGCACTTAAAATGTATATTAACTTGCCACAGAAACACAGCATGCAAGCCTATTTAGGTGTCTTAGCTTTAGGTCGACTCACTGAATGCAATTAAAAGAAAGAACAAGGGCGTCTCGATGGAACCTCAAAGAGCAACAGAGTTCTTTGATCATGGCTATGTTTGTAGACTGTTGTGACTTATCTATTTTGTGAAGACACATTGATTCTATTTCCCCGTGGAGTAGTGCCTGCTACATGTGCAGTCTCCATTAAGGTGGGAGATTGCTTAGAGTAAACAGAAGGGGCTGAATGACATTTGGAACGAAGGAAACAAAATCCCACCTACCACACACAATGCTTTGGGCTTCCCACCACCTCAACCCCCTGCCTATTCCTGCAAGTTGTGGGGCTGAGGTGTAATTCTGGGAGTGGGCCAGTCAGAAATCAAAACACGCAGAGATAACCAAAGACAGGGAGATAAAAAGCAGCTAACTTAATAATAAGTAAATTAACTATTTAAAGATGAAAAAACAGATTAAAGAATCAAGCTAAATATGTAGGAATCGCGATTTCTACCTACATAGCATTTTGCGAGTCCTTAATAGCAATTCGCTAAAAATCGCTATTAGGGACTCGCAAACTCCTACAATGATACATCTGCCCCAATGTAAAGGAGTTTTAAAGTCTTAGTGAGTTTCCCCCTAGGAGTAAAGCTGTGCTGCTGTAAAGGGATCGGCAGCTTGCAGAAATTCAATAGCCCCATAGGAATTCAGCAGGACGATTTTAAACAAATGCTTACGTTGTAGTTTTTTAATGACTATCTAGAGACCGTCCTGAACGATGTCAAGTTCCATAGACAGAGTCAATTTCATTGATACGAAGGATGTTTTCAGAACACGCATATTGGCTTGGGAGGATACACAGCGTGTAAAATCAAAAAGGATACTGATACATGTATGCCATCGGTCCCATGCGAAAAAACACACCTTGTGCACAGAAGTTGTTCAAAAGGCTGTCAATATAGATACTTGTTCCTATACTTAGAAACCAAATAAAAACAAGGGGTCTGATTCAAAAACGTGAAGTTAACTTTTGTTTAAGGTTACAATTGTTTGCGATTCACAAAGGTAGTTTACTAGTAGTATCTTTACGACTGCGGAGTCTCCGCACATAAAAAGATACAATAGTCCTATATTTTTATGTAAGGAGGCTCAGAAGTCGTAAAGATAGTGTTAGTAAAATACCTTTGTGAATAGTAAACAATCAAAAGCTTACACAAAAGTGTGTTTACTTTAGTGAATTTGGCACCAGGATTTTAATCCCAAAGACAAATTTACAAACTGATGAGGTAGGAAACCCCTTAAAGAACTAGGCATGGTGTAAGAACACAAAATGTGGAAAGTGCAAATTTTTCCAAGTAACAGCTGCATTTACCATTGGAAACCGAAGAACATAGGGGGGCTTCATTTTACTCTACAAGATTTCATAAGCATACAGCAAAAAGGAAGGGGCGAGGTTTACTGGAAGTTAACACCTTCGCCGCGAACGGAATTCCGCTCAGGTGCTGGACATTCCGATCGCGGGCGTGGCGAGCTCAGCTCGTCATGCGCACATGCCCACCGCGCAGCATGACGAGCTGAGCTCGTCATGAGCATCGAAGGGGTTAAAGAAAAGCTAAATCTGTAATGAAATATACTACTGGCATAGCAGCCACGCATGACTAGCTGCTTCAATGCAACCTTTTTCTTTGCATTTAGGGACATATACACCTGATATTATAATGTAATAGACAGGAATGCATCCCAGAATGAATACATCCCAGAAAGAAAAAAAAGGGACTGGAGTGGCTAGTCATGCATGGGAAACCTGGGTGGATAAGCTGGTATTAATGTAGAATCATATGATGATACTAAATGGCATTTCATTTGAGATACTTATTTCTTTACATCATAAAACAGGTAACAATGAGCATGGCCAGAAGGGTAGGAATAAGTTTCTGTTTTCACAAGGAAGTTGAAGGTGAAGTGCTTTGGGAATCAACATTTTTTGTATATCCAATTTGAAGAAAACCTGAGAAGAGGAATGGGGAAAGCATAAAGGAGAATGTCTAGCAACGTAGTATAAGCCTGGATGCAAAGCTTCAGCACTGACGTTTTACTGTTTTCTGAAAGTTCTAAGTGTGGAGATGCTTCATTAGGTGCAAAATTATCCAAACATTGATGACTCCTTCAAGGTCTTCTGAATGAACTTTGCCTAAGTCATCTACATGCAAGTAGAAGGGAACCCTGAGGAGATCTGTCCTTCTGAAACGGCCACAACGAAAGGAAAGGTATCAACAAACAAGCCTACTTTCTAGGTGACTGAGATGGGAGGGAAATATATGGTGGTCGCCATTCTTCAAACAGGTTTCTGGAGGGTGATGTGATCATGGTTTGCTGAATCGGCAAAAAAAAGGAGAAGGCTACAAGATTAAACAAAGATGAGGCAATTAAGGCAAAGGCAGTGGCGAGAGGTGCAGTTACAGAGGTGGTGATTTGAATCCATCACAATAGCATAACAGTTGGGGAGCAAGGCCTCCATCTTAACCATCACAACTAACAACGCTCTATTTTCCTGTCCTGGGAAAAGACAGCCCAAGTTTCCCATGAGGCACAGGGTCAAGACTGATTTGCATATGGCCAGGTCTAAACTGGGGTGGCATGGTGAGCAAAAGAATGATGGATGTAACCCAGATCGCTTGACTGGGGGTGAATGTTTTGATTTCTTCTGCATTCCGTTAATCAATTGTGTGTCTTTTGCTTTCTCGCCCCAAGTTTGCATGTGGGTCAAAGATGAGCCATACAACCAAGAGGAACACAGTGACTTGTGGCTAACAGAAGCACATACGTATTAATTTTCCTGGATAGTCTGCACCATATAATGGTGGCAATGAAGGGAAGAGCTCAATCTGAAGCTATCCAGTAGTCTACTCTGTGCTGAAGATTGTTCTGAAGGGAGAAGAATAAATGTACAGAATATGAGTCTGCATGATGTGATTTGCAGGTAGTAACTTATTCATGTTGCTATGAGTAGCACCAGGGTCTCAATCAGCTGGTATGGGAGGACCTTATATATGCCCCTACGGGTGTCTCAGTTACAATGCTAGCAGTGTCACACAAGATGGAACATGCTAAAAAGTAAGATAACAGTTCCTGCTCAATGTTGTAAGCTGTAGAAAGGGATGCATATAAACAAGATGATAAATAGACTGATACCAATAAGTTCAGAGGCGATCCCATTGTTATGTAATATTTTGTAACCACCCTGTGATCTAAATAAGCATGGCTATTCTGCCCGTAAGATGCGACTTTAATCACATAGCAGAATCTGATACAGGATGCTAACCATTTTGCAAAACAAATAACAAAAGTCATGTCTGGAACATTTTTGATGTAAGTGGTCAACAAACGAGAGGCATTTCATTGCCTATGTTTTAGCAATGTAAGGTCACATTTCACAGCAATGACTGTTCAGTGTCTCCTCTGCAGAACTAGCATGAGGCCCAGGAGAAAAAAATAAAAGAATGTATGTATGAAGCTTAGGAACCCGTAAGCAGTGTGTGCAGAGAACTCCTTTGTCCTGTAGAGAATGTTCAGAGGGTTGAACCACACCATAAGGCTGTACTGATAGAGGGAAGTTGTTACTAAGGTGAATTTCAGTGGTTTAATAACTGGACTCGAAGAAGATTTGAAAGAGAATTTTAGATGGTGATTAATGAAAGAGAGCTAATAACTCTTGATGGGGAGGTGGAGACCCTTGAAAATCATTGAATTTGAAAAAATATTTAATTGACATTTATCGTTTGGAGTTTACTGTCCTTTTAAAACATTTAAAAACACTCATTTTTTAATTGAAAATACAAGCTTCAACAGGATCAAGGAAACAACATGGCTTGTGGCACTGGGTGAGAGGCAGGAAATCTGAGCATCGGAAGAAAATTCTCATAACTATGCAACAAGGCATCGCTTCCCAGTGTCAATGTCGTTTTTATCCGATCTGTTTTGGAATTATTGTGTAGTTTCTCTCCACTTCATTGGGAGAACCTCTTGGTGTAGTGTGAAGTTTCCAACTCTTTATACGTCACAAATTACGACAGGAAATGCTAACAGATACACGACATAAACGTGCACTTAGCACGTTTCTTACTTGATCCAATGATTAATAAAAATATTTCACTCAACACTACTATTAAAGAGTACATTTATTGTAGAATTGGAGAATCTACTCACAAGAGTGTGTTTAACCATGTTAATGTAGATGTTTCAAAGACTTCTTAATGAATATAAAACCCTCCTCATTTAATAGAGAATGTACTTACTCTAAAAAGGAAACCAGGCTTTCCTAAATGTGTGCTATAACAGATGATTAACACATAATAACCTAAAACTGAGATTAAAACCATCCTCAGATTTGTAGAATGTGATCTTATCTGAAACAATAAGGTTTATGTAATGTGTGCATTAATGTTACACGGTCATGCATTTAAAATGTAGTTCTCAGTCATACTTACACCTGATCAAACTTAAAGGTTATTGTATGCTAAATGAAGTATTAACAATGCAATACTAGAAACTATATTCATTTGTGTTTGAATGTGCACACACATATTAAATGTGCACCACTGAATTAATGTTTAACTTGAATTAACAACATATGGCTGTATTTCACCATGTTGTTTTTCATAAAATACTGTTTTTCATTTGTTTCTAACACATTTCTTGCAGGTATTCACATGCATTGTTAGTTTAGAACAGATATATTACTGGACTAGAGATAGAGAAAAGAGCCTGAGACAAAGACCTTGACGAAGGTACATGGAGAGTCAGAGCGCTAACTGAATGGACCTGTTTAACGCATGTTAGAATCCACATGTGTCTGAGAGAGAGATGCCGTTCCCATGTCTACTGTGGGACAATGCAATGATGTTGCAGTCTGCAACTTTGAAATTTGACGAGGACAATGGACCCCTGATGGTGTGATCAAGGGGGTGTTGCCCCGTGGACTTTGCACATAATAATATACTGTTACCTTTGGACTTGGGAGCAGATGCTTTGGAGATCCCTTCAAATCCTTTGCTGGCTTCAGACCCTTCCTAAGCCCCTTTGAGAGTCCTTCCTGACTCTTGCCTGACTGCTTTATCAAACCCCCATCGGACTCTATGCAGATCTCTCTCGCGGATTCCTTGCAGACATCTTCACTAATTTGCCACTACTTGAATTGGACTTTGAGAGGTTTAGACCTTAATGCTTTCCCTTTTGATTCTTGCTTAAGTGTGCTTTAGGCTAACACTTACTTCTGACCGACAGAAGACTCTTAACCAAGCTTCTGAGATGCTAACGCTTCCCTACTTAGGGCCCGATTACGATCTTGTTAGGAAAGGCTCCAAACGGGATTCGGAATCTTCGAATCTGATTTGGAGCCTATGTTTCCGACCGAATTGTCCACCTTTCTAGACGACCAAGTATGATGCGAGGAAGCCGTCTGGGCGGACCGAATCGGTTCCGAACGCGATTCAGGCAGTCTGACTCGTTCAGAGCCGAATGGTGCAGCTCAATGGGTATGGCTTCCGAACGAGCGAGTACATGACCGAATCTGACAGCCAAACTGACTCGTTTTGCCGAGACGAAACGGCTGTGGGAATTGGACTTCGGAGGCCCTAGCAGGGCCCCCTTCACCAGGGGCCTCTGAATCGGTTGCAGGGGGGTACCCATGGGCCCCCCCTTTCCATGCATGCACAGTGTGGCAGCCACCATGGGGTGCCCGCCACAGGTTGCACGCTTTTCCCCACCCTCCCCTTTTTAGGTCTCGCGCCTAGCGTTGCAGTGCGCAGCCCTGCTCGCGCAGCGAGAGATTTGTTGGGGTAGAGGGATTTTAGGAGAAGGACTTTTGCTCCCGCCCATGCTTTCAATTGGGCAATGTTGGTATTTATGTAAAACTTTCTGTTCTGATTGGTGTGCAGCGGGTTTTTGTTACCGCCCTATATTTTTTTGACACGCCCTTGGGACAGGGAGTCTACGGCGTGTCTTGCTCACGCTGCCTGCACGCAGCAGTCGGCTCTCTGATTCGTTGGCAACTACCAAATAAGCACTGTGATTGGTGGACCTTGTCAACCAATCAGAGAGCCTACTGGCGCATGCAGGCAGCGTGAGCAAGACACGCTGTAGACTCGCTGTCCCAAGGGCGTACACACCCAAGGTTCAGGGAGAGTTCAGCAAGCTTTTGCAGGTAGGAGACTATTTTAGAGGAATGTGAGATGGGATGCGTAAATAAAAAAAGAACCAGTCACATGTGAAGCGCACGTCAACGTTGGGCGGCGCTGGGCGCACACTGTCCCTTGGTGCTCTTTGTCCCTCGCAGCAGGCTCCTCGCGCTTCACGGGCTGTGCGGGGACAAGCGCTGCTACCGGCAGTCTGTTAGCTTTGCTGGGGGGCTCACCTCATTCTGGCACTAGACCAGCCCCATCCCTCCTACGCCGGAGGCCGTCGCTGCTCTCCTCTGCCCCACTGCCGCAGCCTCTCCGCTCACACGCTGCGCGGGGGGGCTGCCTTTGGTTCACACTGGCCGCTCTTAACGGCCACTGGCCTTCCGCTGACTCCTTTTACAGCTTCCCTCCGGGATAGTCCTTTTCTCTCCTCCCCCCACTGCCGCCATCTCACTCCTCACACGCTGCGCGGGGTGGTGGAGGTTCGCGTTACTCCCCAGGGACTGCTTACTTCGTTGGGGGTATTGGGCACAGTTCATTCCTCCTTGCAGGGACTGGGGAGTGGGTAGCTACTCCACTCTCCGTCCTCCCGCCTTAGGGTCACTTCGCTGCCCCTTACCACCACGCTCACCTTCCGCCCGGTGTCGATTTAGGCCTCGTCTGCAGCGGTGGCCGGCATCCTGGCAGTCCGGCCCGCATGCCTGTTCTTCTGCCCTCCCCGGGCCTCGCATCACCGGACTCACGGGCAGCCGATTCTTCCGATGCTGGGTGGGCTCCCGCTGACCTTCTTGCACCCCTGGGGCTCTTCTCACGCCTGCGGACTGTCGGGCACATCCATCGCTTCGGCGCAGGGAACACAGTCTATGCAGGCACTGCAGGATTGGGGTGGGCTCCCGACCTCCTCACCTTCACCCCGGGGCACTTCACACGCCCCGCGGGTCATCACTTCGGTGCGGGGTGGACTCCTGAACACCGTCACCACGCCTGGGGCTCCTCAATGCCCCGCAGGCGATCAGGCGCTTTTCTCGCCTGCTCCAGGGGTTGCCCTCGACACGGGCCACACTCTCCCCCTCACCACCTTCAACAAGCATTTGCAATGCAATAGGTCTCGCATTTACGCGAGTTTGAGCTATTGACATTGCAAATAACAATGCCTTTTATTTTTGTTTTTGTTTTTAAAACATAAATAAAAGGCATTGTCATTTACAATGCCAATAGCTTAAACTCGCGTAAATGCGAGACCTATTGCATTGCAAATGCTTGTTTCAATGGGAGCCTGTGTTCACGTTGGGTCCACAGGCTCCCATTGAATTCAATTGGAGTCCGATCGAACTGAGTCCGTACACATATGGACACATCGTAATCAGTCGGTGGGACTCCTTGAGTGCGATTCGTACGGAAAGCATTCCTAACCCGATTTGGTAGGAATGCTTTCCTAACGAGATCGTAATCGGACCCTTAATTTCTTTTGTCCTGTCCTGACTTCCTTCATGGAAATCCCGATTTGTGAGCCGTTTGTACCCAACCATCCGATGGACTTCGAAATTCTAGATTACTAATGTATAGGAGAGAGAGTCTTAGGCTATTTTCTGAGCATCAGATATTAATGCTACTATTCTGTATTGCCGTCACAGAATTGCTTGTTTGTTTAATACTAGTTCGTCTCAATTTCTTCAGGCGTCTGGGAATTCCAGTTGTGATTCTGTATCTTTACAGCATGGTTTTACGAGTTGTGTATTTGAACTTATCAATTTGTAATGAATCTTTTGAACTTGGCTACCAATTCCTGGTCCTCATTGTGTAGCCAAATGGGTTGCACTGTTAATTCAAATTTGATTGAATGTAAATGCGAACTCCCATCACCTCTCAGTCAGACCTAAAAGATCCATTGAAGGACCAATGGTAAGCAAGTGGGCCCAGAAAGCGCTCTATAAAATCTGGTACCATGTCAGATGGTTTATCCACTGACGTGATGGAGTTAGGGTGTCGGATCTAGAAATTGCCCAAGCCCAATGGGAAACAGCCTTTACCACAAAGATTTTACTACGACTTACAATTACCATGCATTTTTTACACCGTAATTACTGTTTCTACGCATCTCGCTACAACGCAAGTTTTTACCACGCAAATCCAGCAACTGCCATTTAATAAATAAAAAACGGTTTCCTTTTGTTGTTTTCCCGTCTGTGCCGAAGGAAAGAGCCGTGTACATGCAAAAGGTGAAGGTTCTTAGAACTAAAAGTGCAAGAGTTTTTGTATTAGTTGATTATGGGTTTCTCGCAAGCCTCATGTAGGTGGGTAAAGGTTAATCCCGGAGTCTGCGTGTCTTCTTGAGAATTTGGGTTACTCTCTGCACATCGGTGCATTAATTTCACAGTATCGTTATTAACCTCCGAACACTGACTTGGAGAAACCCTTGCACAAACAATAATAAAACTTTATTGTGCATGATTAATTGAAACTTTTACACAAAACATGAATGATATGTAAATTAGACGTAACCCAGAACAACAGCAAACATAACTAAAATATGTTTCTCTCACCTATACACTTCTCTTAGAATCCTCACGGTCTGATTAAATTGAAAAAAAACATGTTGAACATTCTTCAATTAATGAGCTGTAAATGGGAAACACTCAAGATCTGAAGTTATGCCAGGAGAAATGCGAGCCTAACTGTAACATTATAATATCATTATCCGAAGCGGTCATTAATTCTGACCCCAGCAGCTCCGATCTCGCATTTGTTGTGTTTGTTTTTCATTTTCAGTTCTTCGGCAGGTGGTGGTGGTTTGGGAAGCGGGCGTCACCAATCGAAGCG
The DNA here is from genome assembly GCA_963921515.1 of Calotriton arnoldi. Classification (NCBI taxonomy): domain Eukaryota; kingdom Metazoa; phylum Chordata; class Amphibia; order Caudata; family Salamandridae; genus Calotriton; species Calotriton arnoldi. The sequence continues at coordinate 1,190,660 of CAWUFW010001053.1, read as the reverse complement.
AAGGAATCAAATGCTCGATTTACAGCGTTTTTCACATTTTGAGGTCTAATCAACACTGCAAGTTTAAAAAACACTTCAAAGTAATATTAAAAATCCAACGTAATGATATGCGTGGTGACAGTGTGCGTGTTAGTTGTTTGCGTGGCAAGTGTATTTTTAATGTATGCAAATGTAAAAGAGTGCTAATGGTATGCGTGGTAAAAAATACGATGTAAAGACATGCGATTTTGCAAGAATGGCAGTACCTGACTGGTGTCACGTGTCATTCCCATGAAAATAAGATACAAACTTTGGAATGCATTTTTGGAGTTTGTTGTCATAACTACATTATCTATATGAATCTGTAAATATGGTTCTTATATTGTTAGTGCTTGAGTGTCCCTAACTCTATGTGAAGATGTAATGCAATGCTACTGGAAAAGCTGTTTTTAATAGTGAGTGTTTAAGTATTCCTAATGCATTGATTCAAATACAGATATCTTTTTCAGAAATCTCTTAGAACTTGGAAGGGTAAACTGCTACTTTCCACTGACATTCATCGGTGCCCTGTGAGTGCAGACAAATGTACTGGTAACGAGGCAAATGTTATTTTACAGTCTCGTACAAATAGCATCTGTACGATGAAATTTGTCTCATCTGTCATTTGTTCATGTGACCTATTGCATTTATACCAGTGACCAAAACATAACCACTTTGCTGCATAAAACACTACAGTGTTGCTGGTTTTATTGCCTCCTTAATCACTTCACTACCCTACAACTCTGTGCAAGGTTTAAGCACTGAAATGTATGACTTCAAGAGCAATGCTGCTATGTTCAACGTATTTGGGATGGGATCTGGGTGTTAAACGTTTCCCTTCCCCATTGTCAGTACCGTGGAAAATTTCCCAGCTGCTACACAGTTTGCTGTTATTAGGTGTGAATACCATTTCTAGAGTCCAATGTGGTGTTACTTATATCATGCCCATATGTGAGACTTTGCACCTGTTGATAATCATTGTTTCAGTGAAAACCGTAAGCAAATGTTCCTATCAATTTAGTGATAGTGCATTCTCCACCAGCTGTGGGCACCAGGATGAAAAGGTTTGGCATTCTGCGTCCTCATTGGCAGCAAATAAATTGATGTCTACTGTTCTCCACGTTTTGAAGGTGCCTTTGACAACTCTGTGATCTTAATCTCATTAGTGTAAACTGCCTGTCCACAGCACAGAGCATCAGTCTCTATATTATTTTTCTTGGCAAATGATGCATGACCAATTACATGTAGTGCTGAACTGCCCAGTGTCAAATGTCTTGAGCGAGTTTAGAAAATGTGTAAGATAGTAATGCTTGTACAAATGATCGTTTTGAGAATATGGAAGACCAGCAAACTCTTCAACTAGGATGAACAGATTATTCATATGTGTTCCTGCATGTATGTGAGTATCTTTTTTGTTCTCAGCACAGTCTGAACAGTATAAATCTGCAGTTGAGTAAAACGTTTAAATCCATGTTTTGGCCCATATAAGTTAATTCACTTTAATAAAAAATCACTTTCTATTAAAAGTAAATATAACATTCAAGAAATAAAATACCTATTTTATTGTTCAATACAGTAGTTATACATATAAGAGTCTTGTCACTTTAAAATACACACAAATTCACACACTGCTGCCATTGCATGGGGCAAGTTTAAACAATCATCGTACTGCAGGACTGTCTTTGAAAGCTTTCGTTTCAATAGATGCTCCTCCACCCATCAGGTAAGCAACCATGAGTGCCAAGTATATAAAGCCATAAATAAATCAATTGATGCTTGATCAAAGAGCAAGTGGGTCATTAGAGTAGGTAATACCATGCTGAACAACCATTTGATATACATTGTAGCTGACTTGGTGCAAAAGACATTATTTGCAAGGTGGATTCAATACCGCCTTCATTACCATCACAAACCCATCACTGAATCTTATCTGATCCAATTTGGCCTCATAGGCTCTAACAGGAAGGATTCTAAGTATGCCTGAATTTGAGGTACAGAATACGGCATGCTTTCGTTTACATTCAGATTAAACAGGATTCAAAGCAAGAGTTGGCATTGATCTAAGGTAGACACCCACATGTGAATTCCTGTGCAATATAATATAGGGCAGTGGCGGAATGATGTCGGCTAGGAGCACCAGTAAACAACCAGGCCTAAGCTGTAGGAGTGACCTTACTACAACTTTCAATTATTTGCAGCTCTCTGACTTCAACATAGGTTCACAGCTCTACCCCATATATTGCTGCTGCCTTCATACTATATGCTTTCAAAAATTGTACTTAGTGCTTGGTTGCCCCTTTGTTGCTTACATCTTAAGACTGGCCCCCTGAATTTTCTTAGTATATAAGCAGCCTCTCACTTTGCTTGACCCAATTTAACTTTAAGTCAAAACGAAAAACTAGGTAGTCAGATTCGTTAACATATTCATGCAGTCGGCTAATAACAGAAAAAGATCTTAATGCAGACCATAACTTTAGATACATTAGATACATTAATAGTCAACTTCTTAATCCTACATTTGTTTATGAAGCTAGTAATTAATTTATGCATGTACAGTTCTGTTAAGAAAATCAGAGTAGCATTATCTGCAAAGAAAAGGTTCAGAGTTTTAGGGTGTATCTAGCTTCAGCCTTCCCAAAACTCTCCAACATCATTAAAGAACAAGCTGAAGGGTGCCGTTCCTCTATCAATAATCAGAACATCAGGGAGAGTATAATCTCGCATAAGAAATGAGTGATGACGCAAAGTCATCATCATTTATTTGCGCTTAACAATACATTTATACATTAACTTGAAACATGCTTAACTATTATTTATATGTGTTATTTAACACTTAGATTTAGTGAAACAAGTGATTCATATGTTTTCGATTTAGCTATAGTTGGGATACATGGATCTTAACATTGACATGAGTGGGCCGAGGTGCCTGACTCCATTATTTTAAATCATAGTTGTATTTTTGCTTGGTGTGTACAACTTTCTTTTTGTTTCAGGCACCAGTCACTGTCTTCTCACCCAAAAATATTTTTTGCTAGCTTGCGTTTATGTTTGTTGCGATTAATTGGTTGTACGATGATTCTCAGCACCTGCATGGAATGGGTGGCAGAGGAGGTGGCCATGGAAAATAATGAGCACCAACAGGCCTGTATTACTTCGATTTCGCTGATACATGCTGTTGGTACTGACCCACTTCTAATCAAACATTCTCATATGAAAAAATTATCTTAGGATCAGTTTTATTGTGTTTATTTTCACAAATATTTTTTTCCTTTTTTCCCCCAAGTTTTTCTATTATTCCACCTCAATTGTCGCACAAATCATTTCATTATTAACAACTGTCTTCAAACACATTTCAGATTTCATTTCTATGTATTGTGACACAATTATAAACATGAATTTCTTTGTTTTTATTAAAAATACAGTGGTACCACCCTAGGTGAAACCCCTATAATCATACCCAACACTGTCATTCTGACTACCATCCCCAATTGGAGGCGTTGGGAGCTGTACAGGCAGCAGTGGCACAAACACCAGGGGACAGACCCAATCAATTCATTAGTGTTTGTTTGGAAATTGTCTTATGTAACAACTTTTTTTAATTTATTGGTAATATCTACCAGCAAATCAAAGGGACCAGCATGGGGGCTTCTTGTGCCCCCAGCATAGCAAACATCTATATGGGTGAGTACGAGAGGAAACATATCTATAACGAAATAGCACCATTCTATGAAAATGTGAGGTGCTGGTCACGATTTATAGACAACATATTCCTCATATGGTCAGGAGAAGAAGAACCAATTGATGAATTTATCGAGTGGCTCAATTCCAGTAACACTAATTTGAAATTTACGTCCAATATCAACAGACAAGCAGTGGAATTCCTAGATATCAGGATATATGAACAAGAAGGCTTACTTCAAGTGAACCTATTTAGAAAACCTACTGCCAGAAATACGGTCTTACAACATGCTAGTTTTCATCCGAATAGTCAAAAGGACTCGATCCCATTTGGGGAGTTCCTTAGGATAAGACGTAACTGCACCACTATAGACACATTTATACAGAATGGAGAAGAACTCATGACCAGATTACTGCAGAGAGGATACCCAAGATGTTTGGTCAAACAAGCGTTCAAGAGAGCCAGATATTATAATCGTGAAGCCCTCTTACAGGGAAAAAATAAAAAAGCTGGGGACAAGCCGATTTGTGTTACTAATCATTTTAACATAAACTTCAAAGTGAAAAAGATTTTTGAAAAAAATTGGAAAATACTGAATGTCAATGAGGAAGAACCAACATTGGAAAAACCGGTATTTGAATTCAGGCGTAATGCGAATTTAAGAGATAAACTGATTAACTCCAGATTAAATCCTAAAACAGAAGATACACAGCAGACTGTTGATGGCATGCCGCTAGCGAAAGGGACCCATCGCTGTGGCACATGCCATGCATGTGACACAGCCATAATTACCGACCGATGGGAATATCATGGACGGTCTGGCATACTTAAGCACATGACAAACTGTAGAAGTAAGAACATTGTATATTTCCTTAGATGCCCATGTGGTCTGGGATACATTGGTGAGACAGGGAGGGAATTTCGTATCCGTTATGGAGAACACAAATCTGCGATTCGAACCAAGAAAATGCAGGCCCCCATGGTACAACATTTCTTGAATCTGAAACATTCAGAAATGGAAATTGCATGGCTCATCTTGGAAAAGGTAAAACAGAAACCAGGACGCACTATGATGGAAGTACGCAAAGAGAGAAACCTTTTGGATTTTCTCCCTCAATATGGTAAAAGAAGGACTCAACGAAGAGATCATAAAGGGATATAGCTGGTATCAGCTATTTTCTACATCCTGTCAATTTTCCTTCCATTTTTGAAATCATCAGACAGCTTGCCCCAGGAAGCTCTATATCCCATGCCCCAGATACACTGTGGAACTTTCCTAGGTATTTGTAGACCATTGAGTAAACCTAGTAGGGTACTCCCCCCCCACAGCATCATATAGTAAGTATTAGGGGATACTTGCATCTCTGAGTAACATGTTGAGTTCATTAAGGAACTTAGGAAAGTTATATCCATAACTTGTGAATTCTTCTTCATGCTGAGAGCAGGACCTTTTTATGCAGACCCCTGTCCAAGATGGCGTTACAACTCAGGAGGTCTGGTTATATCGAACTAGTGCATCACGTGAATCTCTTTTGTAAGTTGTGTACAAGATAACTACAGTAAAAAAAAAATCTCCAGCATGGCGTACTTACTACTTACTGCAAGATATTCTCTGGTACCAAACTCATCAGCTCCACGTAATTGCCGGGTTTATAATATCATGTTACAGCACAATCTTTTATGCCCATGACAGTAAGGGCTTATTGAAGACCGTATTTCAATTAGACGATCTTTCTTATTAGTACTTTATGTATGGTTCACTATTTAAGCAATCCTTTTGCCTTCGATTCTGCCCTACAGCTATTTGTTAATCAAACGCCCCTATCACGAGCATACTCTAATATGGCGGTAGTTCTTTAACAGCATTCTCGCGGATGGGCCGCGTACGCACGTCATGCGTTTTAAATAAACAGCTTCCGGGAATCACATACCAGCCGGACGCCGCGGGAGATGCACCGCCCGAACTTTCCCTGTGTGGTAGGATTCGAGTCTAGGAGCCTCCGAGCACTGGGTAAGCCCTGTAGTTTGTATCCTACTATACTTTCGCCTTTACACAGATAGGAGCGCCATTTTTTTTACGGCACTCGTGTTTCAGCGTCGAATGTTATTTACAATATAGATGCTATGCATTGCCTTTACAGTTAAGCAATATGTTTTAAGAATATGTCCTACAAGTGTCTCAAAGGACTTTCCTTCCCCATTTCCTCATTTGAATCTGCATCTCTTGACGATACGATATTTAAAGCATGCCAGTTAAAACTAAGAGTTCATCCTACATTGATAGCCTGGCTTTATCTCTATAATTACTGAATGATCACGTATCCAACCTTATGGGACACTGATCCTTGCTTTTAGTGAGAATAGTCCAAGTCAGCCCCGGATGGTCTTTACTTTTATCTTTAGAAAACAAAGGTGAGCGGGGCTACAACTTCTCTGTTATTTATTCTTCCATCTCTCTTTCCTGTGACTCTGTATACAATTTTTTTATTCAATGCTCTGTTATACGTTATCATTATTGAGTCGGTACGGTCTCACTTTGACTACAGAAGCTATACAATTTTTTTCTTCTTTCAGCTCTTGTTACTAACCAGGTCTTCGACAGTGGAGACCTATTACAAACAAGGTTAAATAAAGTGCCACATTTAAGGCGCATCAACAGACCTGGTAGTTACCGAGCTCTCTTTAAACCAAGGTAATACTAGACGCCTTCACAGCAATTATATAGTATATCTCTACATCTTGACGGGATAACATTCACTTATTTTATCGATTTCTGAAATTAATAGGATTGTGTATGACGACACGCATCCATACAGATCTGTGCATCATCTTAGGAGACTGTGATCCAAGATTATTACTTAAACCGTAAGGACTGTAAGCACCATAGGATTAGGGAAGTCCATAAAAGAAACTAAGTAAGTGTAGAAATCAATACTGATTCAATTTCACATGGGTGATCTGGTACACACTATAAATCACATATCTATCTTATTTGTTGCCTTCTTATACAAATACAATGCTCTTTTCTTTAATCTATGGGAGTCTACTCATAAATCGCCTGTTTGCCACACATGGGTGCGGCACTAGGAATGTTTGGAAGTAGTAGTAAGTTCTTCCCAAACCACCACTATCTGCACAGCACCATTCTTGGGTGCTTCTTTGTTGGTATCACATATGACAACCTACCCTTTATATTAAGGTTTTCCTCCAAAGCATAGAAGGTCATTTTGGTGGTCCTGACCCCTTTTTTAGTTTTTGTTCTTGTTTCTGTTTTTAGTAAAGTCTTCAAATCATACCCACCTAGGAAAATGATTCAGAATATTGTTGCATGGTCCTGAAGAAGGTGTCAGGCACATTATTTGCCAGCACTGAAACGTGCATTGACTCTGTTGGATAACAGATCCCAGCTCACAACACCACAGCGGATAACAACAATTGCTGTATTGCTGCTGAGGCGCGTTCTTATGTGTAGACAACTGGGACTGGTGTATGAATGCTGAGCATGTTAGTGTTGCAGTGTGGATGGTAGTCAGAATGACAGTGTTGGAATAAAAAAACAGACAAACTTAAAAAAGACATTAGATGGTACGCACAGGAAAAGGCCTAGCCATATCTTAGAGCTAGCTATTACCAAGAGTGGACACAAAAATCAGGACAAACAGACCCATCTAATAGAAAGAAAAGAACAGTGATCACTTTCTCTGACATTTACTCCACAGATTCGGAAGGGGATAGTCCTGGCCCAGTGGAGGGAAGTAGAAGACACAACACATATAGGATTCCAGGACCAAATCAACAATACACTAATCAGTCCCCTTTTTTAGCCAGAGGCTGTTTTACTGTTGAGGCGGGTTCTTATGTGTAGACAACTGGGACTGGTGTATGAATGCTGAATATGTTAGTGTTACAGTGTGGATGGTAGTCAGAATGACAGTGTTGGGTATGATTACAGGGGTATCGCCTAGGGTGATACCACTGTATTTGTAACAAAAACAAAGAAATTCATGTTTATAAATGTGTCACAATACATAGAAATGAAATCTGAAATGTGTTTGTAGACAGTTAATAATGAAATGATTTGTGCGACAATTGTGATGCAATGATAGAAAAACTTGGGGGGAAAAAGGAAAAAAATATTTGTGAAAATAAACACAATAAAACTGATTTTAAGATAATTTTTTCATATGAGAATGTATGATTAAAAGTGGGTCAGTACCAACAGCATGTATCAGCGAAATTGAAGTAATACAGGCCTGTGGGTGCTTATTATTTTCCTTGTAGTATTTTCTTCCCCATGCACCCAGACCTAGAATTATTTGCTTCAGGGGCTACCTTTCTACATTTGAGAGGAGGTGGGCATTCCTTTGCAAAATATTGTGAAGGCCACAATGATAGAAGAATCTGGCATTGTATTATCCGTGAGAAGGAGGCAGGCACCCTGTACAGTGGAAACAGTGATGTTTGATTGGCTCTTACTTGGTGGAATCTATCTTTTGGACTTAGGTTTATGTTTTAATTCGGTGAAACTGGTTTAGTTAGTCAGAGATTTGCCCCTGTCCACCTTTGCAGGAGGACGTCCTCTTTTTCTCTTTTAAGACCTAATGCTCCTTATATTTCTGCTCTTAGACTTACTTTCTGGAGCAAGCATATTTCTCCTTTTCCTGATTGTACCCATCATTTGGTTCTACTTTCGATGCTATATTTGCTGACACCAGCTGCTTGAAAAATATCAGATGTCCTTAGCTTAACATTATGGAGTTTCCCTATATGGGAACGGAATTTTATCTCACTTTCCATATATTGTCTTTAATAATGTGTATTTGCATTTGCAGTATTGAATTGCCTGGTTTATATTCATACATGCTGTATTCAGGTGGCTGTTGGTTTATGCTTAACTGATTCGATTTGAAATTGTAACTTTACTAATTTGTTAATAAACCTTCATGGTTTGCAAAATTACTCTTCTCTGTTGTTCCTGTGGGGCAAATTTTGCTTCACTGTCATTGATATATAGCTGAATTTTTGAGTTTGGCATCAGTTTGAGATAAAGGTACATCCCAGTGGACATAGCAGAGATTCGAGTTTACGCCAAGTTTGCACAGTGCATACACCATCCTTATCTCTCACATACACCATCCTTATCTCTCACACTGTTGGAGGGAAGCAGAAGATGGTTCACACTGAGGAGTAGATAGGTAGAATTTGTCCCAAAATCCGTTATAATCTGCACTAGACTCATTCGCATCTCCAAGGTTCCTGTGGTCCAGTTTGGAGAACTGGTGGTGTTCCCGCGATCCTGAGCAGCTTCAGAAACCTACGAGTGCGAGTTGTACATCTTTGAGTGCTTTGTCGAGGATTGCAGTGCTTGTGGGTTTTGATTAGTTAGTGTGCTGTGTGGTCTATTTTGAGTTCATGAAGGCTCCGTGTTGTCATGAGATTTGTGATGCTGCCTTATGTATTTCTCTTGCACTTTTGAGAAGAAATGCTTCTGTTGAAAGAGTTAAAGTTGTTACCGGACTCATCAAAGTCTAAGATCCTGGGATAAATGTTGAACATATTATGTTATTACTTGTCGGTTAAGGTTTATGGTGTTGGATTGTGAAGCAGTATCGACCACACATTATAGGGATTTATTAACTTCCATGGTGAGGATGTACTAATTGAGGGGTTTGGTCAGTCCTCCTGCACAGAGGAGACGACCGCACTAGTCAGGGTGATTTTGCGCTGGTCGAGATTTCACTTTGTGTGTGTGATAGCAGCACCAGGAGGCAGTCGTTTTCCTAGAGTGATAGTGTACTTTGAACTTTCTTTTAGTGGAACAGAAAAGACTTCTTGTTTTGTTTAAAAATTGTTTCCTGTAAAGTTGACAGCTGTTTAGTAAAAGCTGATGTGAGGTGCTGCGAGTTGTGTCATAAGGTTCCACACTGGTATTGATCGGTCGTTGTATGTGCTACACTGGGATTTGTTGTTACATCAGAGAGTGCCATGCTGTAAATGGACAGTTTCGTCATGCTGTGCTGAGTTTGGGAGTTAGTACTGTGTTTTGCTTTGTAATTTGTTGAGAACAGCCGGTTATTTTGATTCAGGTTTATTGAATTGTACTGTGTTACTTACAGAGTAAAGATTAGATTTTTCAAGAAATTAAAGGCTGATGTGAGAATACGTGTCCATGAAGGCGAGTAGGCCCTCCTGAGGGTACGCCTGCTTACTACATGACAACAAATGTTGGTTTACACACATGTATTTGACTTAAACAATGGTATAGGATTACTGCAAATGAAGTGTCCCTGCAGTTTCCTCCCCATGGTACCTTCAACTTGAGAATAATTGAGAATTTTAGGCGGGTGCTACATGGAATGAAGCCCCCATATAGACCAGCCCAATATGAAGCCTTGAATGTATGGGACAGGGCAGCACATGCGAAAGAGAAGGAAAAATATCATAATAAGGCCAAAACGACAGTTAAGAGTTGGATGGAAGCAAAGTAGGATATAGTACAGTAAGCATGGAGGAAAGATATGAGTGAGGGAGTTAGGATGTATCCTGTCTTAACTAGTGAAAGAACAGAGAGAAAGAAAGCATGAGAGGGGGCGAGGCTCAAGTAAAGAATGGTGACGGGAGGGATAGTGACTCCAGGGATGACTTTTTGGATGATTTATTGGCTCCTCTACCACCCTTATAAAATGTAGATCAACAAGATGGAGGAAATCATCCATCTCTGGGATTCCAGCTGCCCACGGATTCAGATGCTAGTGTGCCTGTCAATCAGGGCTTCCTTGATGGGGGAGTGCCTGGTACCCTTCCACCTCCAGAACCGACACTTGTTCTACTCCCAAGTCCACAGTTAGCGCCTATTCCTCTCTGGGCTCCACAGATAATGCCACTGATTCCACTTCCAGCTCCTAATGTAATGCCACAGATTCCTATGCTAGCTCCACCAACAGTATCCCCAGAAAATGCTATCGTTGTTGCAACCCCTGTAGCCTATACATTTACCATAATCATTGTTGTGTCTGAGATTGATACCTTTGCAGAGATGGGAGCAAGACCGCGAATGGGAGCAACTCCTGTTGTGAGCGTGCCGATTATTGAGATGGATAGCCCTGAGTCCCGCTCATCAGAGACTGACACCCCTTTAAAAATGGTAGATGTGGTAAGGGTGAAGGTAAAGTTGGAGGAAATAATTAAAGGAACTCTTCAGTTGCGGTTTATAGATAGGTACAATGAAGAAGAACTTTTGTTTCCTTGCAAAGAAGCCGCTATGCGCACTTGCATGACACATTTGACTTTCGAGGGGGTAGCTACAGAATTTGGGATTGGCTTTTCCAAAATTGTGACCCTAAGAAAATATTTTAGAGTATGCATGACTGAAGATGCCCTCATGTACTGCAACTGAGAGTATTAGTCAGTAACATTCAATTGTGGAGCAACACACACAGGTTTAGAGATAGATGGGCTCAGAAACCTAAGAAAAAGAAAGATGATGAAAAGAGAACAGTGGGGGCTGAGAACAGGAGCGTTTCCGAGGTAAAAGCCTACCCTTTGAGAGGAGTGCATGGGGGTGCATATGTGCATGTGCCTTGGAGTTGTGGTGATCATTTCAATTGCAAATGGCTATGGCTGTGATGGAGTAGTCACAACCGTCGCCAAACCTATGGTCCGCCTGCAATAAAATTGGGCGGGTGAACAATTATGTTGGCAGTGTGTATATTCTGTCGCTGGAGCAATAGAGTATACACATACGACCAACATATAGATCGGGCCCTAACTTTTTGACAACTCCATTTCCCCAACAGGAGGTTGATTGGCTAAAAATGTCAAGAACTACTTAGGAGTCCAAAGAATCACTGCATGTCTATTATGAGCAGCTTAAGCAGGTTTCTTGTTAGTATAGTGGAGTCAAAAAGCAAGGAAATCTCAGTAATTTATTGTCATAGTTTGTTCTCGGGTTGTGTTCGGAGATTAGTTTACACATCCACCAGAATGTGATTTGTTGGCAGTCCAAGCCTTTAGATGAAATCCTGAGATACGCAAAGTATTACATTGATGATTTGGAAGCCAGACAAAAGAAAATTAAGGAGAAATTCATGCTGGCTCAGACGCAGTTAGCCAGAAGGGGTTTTAGGGTGGTCCATACCCAGCAAATTCTGCCTATAGTTCTAGAGGTGGCAATAGAATGCAAGAAAGTTAATATCAAGGTGGTGGTCAGATGATGCTCGGTGGGAATGGTGTCCCACTCGGTAGAGGATGAGGAGTGCCTGTTGACCCAAATTAGGGAATGAGCATGGCTAAGCTGAAGAAAACCTGGCCATGTCATTATTGTAATAAGTTGAGCCATTGGAACCGTGAGTACTGACTGAATCCCAAACAAATACAGTTTGATGGCCAAGGGCCTAATATGAATGCTATGTCAACTCAAAATATGCAAATGCAAAGACCTCCTAATTCTAACATGCCCCAATCCCACTTGATGCAGCATAATCGGAATACCCCAAAGTTTAATACAAATGTGAGTGCCTAACCTCCATAGAACCCTTTCCTGAGTTCAGAGACTTTCCAACAGTTCCTGATATTCGACACTTTCGAAGATTGAGTGTCTGACCAACCACAATGACAATGTCTGAGAGGAGTGGAAGATTGTGTACTTGGTGCAGTCTTGGAAGTAGATCACAGTGGCCCATATGTAGAAGGAGAGGTGAATGGCCACACTGTGTCCTCTTTATTGACACCGGTGCTACCTGTTCTACAGTAAGGACAGTGTAAGTACCAAACATACCCTTCTTGAAAAAACAAATTTAAGTTGTAGGCGCTGCCAACAAACAGTTAGTGAATCCTGTTTCTGTCAAGGTCCCTGTGAAAATAGGTCTCCCTAAGAGGACAATTAATTCGCGATATGTGACTCTAGCCAAGTTAATCTGTTAGGAAGATACCTTTTGTGTAAACTCAACTGTTTGATTTACTGTACACCGGATGGTGCTAAGCTTTAAACAAGTGATGAAGATGACGATTTTGAATTAAGTGCTCAGAAGCCCGTTGTTGGGCTATTCCCTGTTTTGACAAAACAGGACTTGCCTTCTGACTTAAAAGACTCTATAAAGGAGGAAGTCTTGGATTATTTGGGCAAAGATATTGTCCTGACCAAAGGTGTTGAACCTGTAAGGATTACTATTAAACAGAATGTTGAATCCCCCCGAATACCTTAAAATAACCTCTCACCAGAGGTGGTGACTAGAATTACCCCCAAAATTGAATCCATGTTGAAGCAGTGCATTTTAAAGGAGATTTTAAGCAGTCCCTGTAATTTCCTGATAATGGGGATACAGAAACCAAATAAAAAGTGGTGAGTCCTACAGGATCTGTGAAAGATTAAAAGGAAAATGCTACTTACCAGTATGCATCTGTTCTTGGCATGTAGAGCTGCAGAGTTGTACACTGTGCATAGATCGCCATCTGGTGTTGGGCTCGGATGCTTGCACTTTGTTGTTGTCTTGGAAGAGTCTTTTGTAGTCACGAGATAGGTGACTCCTCCTTTGGACGATAGTGCGCATGGGCATCGACTCCATCCTCAGATTGTTTTTCGCCATGATGGGAAAAGATGGAGTCAGTAAGAAGAAAGAGATGTCCATGTGAATGTATCTAATTAAGATAATACTGGAACAGATACAGGTTCCGGGGAGGCGGGTGGGCGTGTACAACTCTGCAGCTCTACATGCCAAGAACAGATGCATACTGGTAAGTAGCATTTTCCGTTCGAGGCATATGAGCTGCAGATTGTACACTGTGCATAGACTGTATAGCAGTGTCTCCCTTAGCGGTGGTCATCTGTATCGGTTGCAGTAGTTTGAAAAAGTGTCTTAAGAACAGCTTGGCCCACAGCAGCTTGTTGCTTTGCCTGTACATCAACACAATAGTGTTTGGTAAAGGTATGTGGTGTAGATCATGTTGCTGCCTTACATATGTCATTTAAGGGAATGTTCCTTAAAAATGCCATAGAAGCCCCTAGCTTACGTGTGGAGTGTGCTCTAGGGGGAATTATTAATGTGCGTTTAGCCTTTAGGTAGCATATTTGAATGCATTTGACTATCCATCTAGCAATCCCAGCTTTTGAGATGGGGTTACCTTTATGTGGTGGGGAGAAAGCTACAAACAATTGTTTTGTCTTTCTGAAAGGTTTGGTCCTGTCAATGTAATAAAGTAGAGCTCTTCTGACATCTAGTGTGTGTAGAGCTCTCTCTGCTACAGAGTCTGGGTCTTGGAAAAAGACAGGTAACTCTATTGATTGGTTGAGATGAAAAGCAGAGACTACTTTGGGTAGGAATTTGGGGTTTGGTCTGAGAACCACCTTGTTACGATGTATTTGTAAAAATGGTTCTTGTATGGTTAAAGCCTGAATCTCACTGACTCTCCTGAGAGAGGTGATTGCAATTAGGAAGGCTACTTTCCATGTAAGAAATTGTAACTCACATTTGTGTAGAGGTTCAAATGGGGGACCCATGAGCCTGGTGAGGACAATATTTAGATTCCATACTGGAGAGGGTGGCAATCTAGGGGGAATGAGTCTTTTAAGGCCTTCCATAAAGGCTTTGATTGCAGGTACTCTAAACAGTGACAAGTGTTGTCTGTTTTGTAAGTATGCGGCTAGAGCAGCAAGATGTAATCTTATGGATGAGTATGCTAGGTTACATCTTTGTAAATGCAGCAAGTAACAGATGATGTTTTGTATTGAAGCATCTAGTGGGTTGATATTGTTGTTATTACAGTAAATAACAAATCTCTTCCATTTTGCTGCATAACAAGCCCTGGTAGTAGGACGTCAGGCTTCTTTAATAACATGCATGCAGTCTGGTGGAAGGTTAAGGTAACCGAACTCTAGGACTTCAGGAGCCATATCGCCAGATTTAGTTGACCTGGATCGGGGTGTCTGATCTCTCCATGGTTCTGGGTTAAGAGGGTTGGAGAGAGGCACAGTTTGTGGTGGGGAACCACTGAGAGTTCGAGAAGTGTTGTGAACCATGGTTGTCTTGCCCATGTGGGAGCAACTAGGATCATTGTTAGAGACTGCTGCCTGAGTTTGCGTACTACTAGGGGAATGAGTGGGAGAGGCGGAAAAGCGTACGCAAATCTGCCTGACCAAGTCATCCATATTGCATTGCCCTTGGACGACGGGTGTGGGAACCTGGCGGCGAAGGTTGGACATTTTGTGTTTTCTTGTGTGGCGAACAGGTCTATCTGTGGATGACCCCACATTTGGAAAAAGAGTTGAAGAACTTGCGGATGCAGTTCCCATTCGTGAATCTGTTGTGTCTGTCGACTCAACAGATCCGCAATTTGATTGTGAACACCTGGAAGATGTTCTGCAAGGAGGTATATGCTTTGAGGAATGGCCCATCTCCATATGTCTTGCGCTAGTTGGATAGCTGCAGAGAGTGTGTCCCCCCCTGTTTTTGTATATAATACATTGCTGTCATGTTGTCTGTTTGGACTAGGGCAGTTTTGTGAATGAGATGCGGTTGGAATGACTTTAGCGCTAGAAATATTGCTAGTAATTCTAGGTGGTTGATGTGGAGCAGTTTTTGTGGAGTGGTCCACTTGCCCTGCATTGTATGGCTCAGGAGGTGAGCTCCCCACCCAGTGAGAGATGCGTCTGTTGTTAGTACTATCTGTGGAATTGGCTCTAGGAACGGCCACCCTTTGGAAAGGTTTTGTGTATTCCACCACTGCAGAGAGTGATGTGTGCGGCTGTCCACCAACACCAGATCTGTAAGCTGGCCTTGAGCTTGGTTCCACTGACGTGCTAAGCATTCCTGCAAGGGACGCATTTGAAGTCGTGCGTGAGGGACAATGAGGATGCACAAGGCCATCATTCCTACTAGCTGCATAAACACCCGAGCTGGAAGGGAGTGTTGCGGCAGGAATTTTTTGATGAGGGCTTGCATACTGGTTATCCTGAAGGATTGGGGTATGCTAGGGCTCTGGAGGTGTCTTTTGTGGCCCCTAGATACTGATGTATGTAGGAGGGATGGAGATGAGATTTGGTGTGGTTTATTGTGAACCCCAAATTGTGTAGTAGCTGAATTGTTTGGAAGGTGTGCTGTACACACTGCTTGTGTGACTTGGCTTTTATTAGCCAGTCGTCTAGATACAGAAACACATGAATGTGTTGCCTTCGTAAGTGTGCAGCTACTACTGCTAGGCACTTTGTGAAAACCCTTGGTGCTGTTGCTACTCCAAATGGCAGGACTTTGAACTGATAATGTTGTCCATCCACTGTGAACCTTAGGTATTTCCTGTGCGCAGGGTGTATAGGAATATGGAAGTAGGCATCCTTGAGATCTAATGTGGCAAGGAAGTCGCCTTGTTGGAGGAGTGGAAGCATTTGCTGAAGAGTGATCATGTGAAAATGATCTGAGTGAATGTAATAGTTGAGGGGTCTGAGGTCCAATATTGGTCTGAGGGAACCGTCCTTTTTGGGGATTAGAAAATACAGTGAGTAAACCCCTGTGCCCTGATGTTCTAGAGGGTCTGCTTTTGGAGCATGGAGAGAACCTCTTGTTTGAGGAGCGTCAGATGTTGTGTGGACATGGGACGCTGTCTGGGTGGTATGTTGGGGGGAGTAGAAGTGAGTTCCAGGCAGTAACCATACTGGATAATTTGTATTACCCACCTGTCCATGGTGATGGAATTCCATGCAGGTAGGAACTGTCAGTCTTCCCCCGACTGGAGTGGAATGATCGGAGGGAAACGGAGGGAAGTCACTGTTTTGTGGTAGGGGAGCTGCGTGTGTTAAACCCACGTCCTCTACCCCTGTTGTTGTTACCTCTGTAATTACCTCTTGAGTAACCTCTATTAGAGGAGGTTTGGGTGGGATTTTTATAAGTGGCAGAGGTAGTCTCTGTCGCAGTGGTCTGGGAGCCGCCTCTATAGGAGGAGCGACGAACGGAACCTCTACTAGTTGTTGCTTGTAGAGCCCCCATAGATTTGGCTCTGTCTGTGTCTTTTTTCATCTTCTCTAGAGAAGTGTCCACAGTGGGCCCAAACAATTGTTCCTGGTCTAAGGGTTGATTGAGGATGGTAGGCTGCACCTCCTGCTTAAAACCAGATATGCGTAACCACGCGTGTCTGCGTAGCAAAACGCTTGAATTTATTGTGCGTGATGCTGTATCTGCTGCATCAAGGGCGCATTTTATTGAGGTGTTTGTAATTAACTTGCCCTCTTGTATCAGATCATTTGCTTTGGTCTTATGCTGATCTGGAAGGTACTGAATGAGCTTTTCTAGCTGATCGTAATGAGCCCTGTCATACCTTGCTAGTAAGGCTTGTGAATTGGCGATGCGCCACATGTTTGCTGCTTGAGACGCAACCCTCTTGCCTGATGCATCGAGCAATTTAGACTCTTTTGTCTGGTGGTGGTGCCTCACCAGTAGTTTGTGAGTTTGCTCGTTTACGTGCATTAGCTACTACTAATGAATCAAGAGGGAGCTGACCTTTAATATAAGCTGGGTCAGTAGGGGCAGGCTTATATTTCTTTTCAATTCTTGGATTAATAACCCTAGCTCTAACTGGGTCTTTGAAGACCTCAGGGGCATGTTTAATAATCCCTTTAAGCATAGGGAGAGTGTGTGTAGTTTTTTGAGGCTGAGCAAAAGTCTCTAATAAAAAGTCCTCCTCCAGGGGGTCTGAGTGTAATTTGACTCCATGGAATTGTGCTGCTCTGTTTATAACCTGTGCAAACCCTATAGCGTCATCTGGGGGGATGGTTTGGATGGGTATGGCTCAGGGACGGGTATATCTGGGAGATCATAATTGTCCCAGGGGTCCTGAGGTGGGATACTGTGAAGGTCGTCATCAGTATCTGTGTTATGAGGTGACTGTATGTCATCATCATTATCATCATCCCCTGTATCCCTTTGTGGTGAAAAGAAAGGCACAGGAGAGTGAGGTGGAGACTGTATAGGGCTGGAAAGTTGTGGAGGTGGAGAGAAAGGCCTTATGGGTGATGTAGAAGAGTCTTTCTTTTTGGGAGGTGGCTCAGGTGTGGTTGGTGCGTCCAACTTCCTCTTGTCAGGCCGTATGGATTGGACCTGTCCAGTAATGGGGTCAATATGCAGAGTTTTCTGCTTTGGATCCATCGGAATAGAAAGTTCTTTAGAGCTAGTGTCTTTTTTCGGCACCGAAGATTTCGGTTCCGAGTGGTGCTTCTTATGTTTACGAGGTTGCTTGGTCTCCTTTCGGGGTGGTGGAGTTTTCGACCCCGACGGTTTAGCTTGTTTTGTCGGCTCCGAAGGTTTGGTAGGCTTCGGTGTCGAAGTGTCGTAGACCTTGGTTTTCGGTG
Organism: Calotriton arnoldi; assembly: GCA_963921515.1. Lineage (NCBI taxonomy): Eukaryota > Metazoa > Chordata > Amphibia > Caudata > Salamandridae > Calotriton > Calotriton arnoldi. The sequence continues at coordinate 1,172,631 of CAWUFW010001053.1, read as the reverse complement.
CCGAAGATTCTGATGTCGACGGGACCTTAGTTTTGGGCTTGGGTGCCGACGAGTGTTTTTCGGCACCGGGATGTGGCTGGCTCGATCCCGAGCTGCCAGAAGGCTTTGGATGCTTCGGAGCCGAGCTGGAAGGCGGGGCTTCTGAAGTCTTGTCTTGGTGCCGACCTAGACCCGAAGGTGAAGGTGTGACCGTAGCCTTTTGTTTTTTCGGGGCAGGGGCGCCGACGTCAGTACTCACAGTACGTTGACCTGGCATGATGGTCTGGTCGTCCGACCCCGAGTCTTCGGCTCCGGAGGTGTCGGGTTGTTGATCTCCGGTGTCTGGGTTGTCGGAGCCTGTGTCGAAGATGTTGTCCGGTGCGAGAACGGTTGATCTGGACATTTCGTGTCGTCAGGCCCGGCGATCACGTATAGTCTTTTTCGACCTGAAGGATTCACAGGCCCGGCAGTGTCGACTCTCGTGGCCTGGCGAGAGACAAAGGTTACAGACCTCGTGGAGATCTGTCTGTGGGAATTTAGCCCCACACTTGCATTTTTTAAATGGAGTCCTTTCCATATGCTGGTTGATGGCGCCGATCGGCCCAACGGCCCACGTCGACGACCGGACTCGAAAATGTCTTGGAGAGTAGATACGCGATGAGAGGGGATCGCGATCGAAACAATACCGTCGAACGGTGGGAGTTTTTTGTGCGTCGAAAGGGAACCGAACGATGTCGACCCGGAGCGCAGCAAATTACATCCGAACCCGATGGCGGAAAAAAACAATCTGAGGATGGAGTCGATGCCCATGCGCACTATCGTCCAAAGGAGGAGTCACCTATCTTGTGACTACAAAAGACTCTTCCAAGACAACAACAAAGTGCAAGCATCCGAGCCCAACACCAGATGGCGATCTATGCACAGTGTACAATCTGCAGCTCATATGCCTCGAACATATTGTTGTCCCATGTTGTCTTGTGGTACCACATCCAGCTGTAATATTGTTCTAGATCCCCGTGAGAGTGGCTCACGTACATCGACCTGTGCCAGGCACTCTTCCATTCCATTGCATGAAGACAGCCAGTTCCTCTTCACATTCCGGTTCCAAAATAAAGTTCTGGCATGGTACCGAGTTCCTCAAAGGTATACAGAGAGCCCCTCAATCTTCAACCAGATCTTTAAAAAGAATCTGGAGACACTAAAAGCTACCATGTAACTCAGTTTTCATCCAATATATCGACAACTTATTGGTGGCGTCAACAAAGCAAAAGGCGTGCAGGCAAGATACCATAGCCCTGCTGAATCACTTGAGAATGGACATAAGGTGTCTCCAACCAAACTGTAATACTGTCAGAAAGAAGTCCTGAATTTAGGACATCACATTGAGAAAGGAGCTAGGAAAGTGTCTCAAGAGATAAGTTCTGCCATATTGCAAATTAGCCCTCCCAAAATGCAGAGACAACAGGATGTTCTTGGGAATGGTGGACTACTGTCGTCAGTGGATCCACAACTTTTCCCTAGTGGCCAAACCTCTACAAAGGCTTACACACAAAGATCTGTCAGATCCACTACCATGAGACGATTGTGAAAAAGCCTTCTTTGAGCTAAGGGAGAGTCTCTTCTGCGCCGCGGCTGTAGGAATGCCAGACGATGCCATTCCGGTTAGGGAGCCAGGTGAGGGGAGTAATTTACAGGAGGAGGCTGGTCTACACAAGAAAAGACTTTACATATCAACTGTTTGGAGCTCCTAGCAGGTTCGTTCGCTGTTCAATGTTGGACAAAAGACAAGGTCTAGTCCTGCGTCCCACTAAAAATGGACAATATTTCAGCGGTCTGCTATATCAACCATCTGGGCGGTACAAAGTCACGGGCCCTGGCGAACCTGGTGAAGGACGTTTGGGATTCCTGTCTAGAGAATCAGGTCTCAGTTACAGCGGAGTATCTTCTGGGTCAATCGAATCAGGTAGCAGACTGGCACTCTCATCACCTTTGGGATTCCAGCCTCTGGAAGCTAGATTCCCAGATTTTCTCCCGCCTGATGGACAGATGGGGCCCTTTCTTGATCAATCTGTTCACCGCCCGCCTCAACCATCAGTTGCCACGGTTCTTCAGCTGCAAATCAGACCCGAAGGCGGAGTCGACCGACGCATTCCTCCAGGATTGGAGTCGGGAACAGGGTTATGCGTTCCACCCCTTCTTAATGATCACCCGGGTGTCAACGAAAGTACGCCGGCAACTGGTGGAGGTGGTGATGATCATTCCTATTTGGAGGTCTCAAGTCTGGTTTCCAGTTCTTCTGGAACTTTCCTGGGATTTGCTCGGCTATTTCAGCGGGTCACGCCCCCATTGATGGGGCCCCGGTGGGGGAGCATCCTTTTGTGTGTAGACTGCTCAGAGGGATTCGCTTTTCGCTTTCCCCAGAACCACACTACTCAGCTCTTTGAGATGTTAACCTGGTGCTTAATCTTTTCTTGTCCTAGCAACCGAACAGGTTCTTGTCTAGGAAAGAGCTCTAAGCCAAATTGCCAATGTTATTATGCCTTGTATCATGCAGGCGGGTTTCAGATATAAGAGCCCTTGACATGTGGGGCAGAGTGTTTTCCCCGGAAGGGTTCTCTCTCACAGTAAGTAGAAGAACAAAGTCCCATACTCTAATAATTTCCTATCCGCCACTTCCAGACTCCCAAATTGTGCGTAGTACAATGCCTCAGAGCGAATGAAGATTTGACAATGGAAGTCCGCCCCAGGACAAAAACCAATTACTCATTGCATTAAGGAAGCCGTATAAGGCGGTGTCTTCTCCAACAATAGCCTGCTGGGTTCGCTGGGTTATGCACGAGGCAGGTATTGACACCAAGGTCTTTGGAGCTCACTCGGCTAGAGGTGCTATGGCCTCGAAAGCCTGTGGCTTAGGGGCATGTTTGGAGGATCTGATGCGGGCTGCAGACTGGTCCTCGGATTCAACATTTAAGAGGTTCTATTTTAAGCCAGTGTTGGAATGGTCCCAATTGGTGGTAAACCAGCTTTGAACTAGCATAATCCTCAGCTCCGGTCCTGACATAGAATGAAAATTTGCCGAGCTAAAGTGAAGGTAAGTTTAAATTCTATTAGGGACACGGCACCGAGGATTATCCCACCCAGCGATCAATAGACACACAGTCCCCCCCATGTACTGGAGTAAGTAATTCCATTTTGAGGTTACAGTTTATTATTCTGTTAGGTCTTTCCCTTGAAGTTCTACGTACAAATTTAGGAAGAACTGTTTGTGCGATATTCTGTTGGCCTTGCTGTTTGGTTCACGCACTAGAATGGTTTTCTGATAATGCCTCTTGTTGCAGGGAGTGATGGTTCAAAACAGGATGCGCGAAGATTGATGGTGACGTGATTCGCGCGAAGAAAGAGGGGAATAGACAGCAAGGAAGGACCATGTTGGGGTCGGCTGCGGAGATGATAAAAGGACTTCTGCTCTATATTGATTTTTGTTTCCCTGTTGTTCATGGGAAAAGTAGTTTTTAATATGTAAATGGCTGCTGAGTTCTGGAATATGAACTAAAGCAAAGGAAGATTAAGCATAATCCTTGTCTCCGTGTCCTTAATAGAATTGAAACTTACCTTCACTTTAGCTAGGCAAATTTTCATTCAAGTTGATGAAAGTGGAAAATAATACAGAACAGAAAGTTGGAGAGAAATTAGCTGATGGCAATGGATTGAAAGGAAAGAGGGAAGAAATACAATTGGAAAAGAGACAGTGTTGTGTTTATGATGAGTTAAATGAGTTAGAGGAACCCAGGTGTAAGCAGCGGCGATCAGAAAACGGTTTCTGAATTGTCACTAAAGAAAATGGTCGATGTTTTATGCAATGGCTCTATGAGCCATCAGAGGGGGGAAACTAATGACGCAAAGTCATCATTGTTTATTTGCCCTTAAGAATAGGATACATTTCAACTTGCTTAACCATTACTTATCTGTGTGCACACGTTATTTTACACTTAGATTTAGTGAAACAAGTGATTTTTATGTTTTCGATTTAGCTATAATTGGGATATACCCATCACAACATTGGCATAGATGGGCCCAGGTGCAGGACTCCATTTGAAAGTCAAAGTAGTATTTTTGCTTGGTGGGTTTTTGTTTCAAGCACTGTAGTCACTTTATTCTCCTTAAAAATTATTTTTTATTACCTTGTTGTGTGAAGGTCATGTTTGTTGCAATTAATTGGTTGGATAATGATTTTCAGCACCTACACGGGATGGGAGGCAGAGGAGGTGGACACTCATTCGCGAGATATTGCGATGGTAGTAGAATCTAGCATTGTATTATCAGTGCGAAAGAGGCCAACATCAAGTACTGTGGTAACAGTGATTTTTGATTGGTTCTTACTCGGTGAGTTTTATGTTTTAGCTGTGTGAAAATGTTTTAGTTAGTCTGGGAAAATGGAGTCAAACACCAAGTAAACTGAGGGAAAACATTCAAGATCTCTTTCCCCCTACTGCTCGCCAAATAGAGCAATATATAAAGAACGCAAGATCGTCTGCTGCAATGGGCCCGGATCAAATCCTGATAAAGGTACTTCAAAGTAATCCTGAGGAATGGAGTAAGTTTTTAGCACCACTTTATTCTCATTGTTATTTCACTGGGAAAATTCCCAAATCATGGAAGGGGAGCATCGTGATCCCAATTTACAAGAAGGGATCTCGGCTGCATCCCTGTAACTATCGACAGATTGCGTTACTGGACGCAATAGGGAAGATCTTCACGGCAAGTGTCCTGGATCATCTTAAAGATTGGGCCTTTTCTACAGGAGTGATCCCTTTTAATCAGGCTGGGTTCCGACAAAAACATTCTGTAACGGACAACATAGCAGTGTTACAGACAGTTATAGATAAATATGCGGTTTTAAAATCGCAGGTCGTTTACGCCGTCTTTGTTGATTTTACGACGGCGTTTGACAGAGTGGACAGACCCACACTTTGGTACAAGCTTAGAAGTCAGGGAAGTCCGGAAACTCTTCTTCATTTAATTATTTCACTTCATTCAGAAACTTGGTGCCAAGTACAAATGGGAAAAGAAAAGGGACTCACTCGCCCAATAGCCACACCAAACGGCCTTAGGCAAGGTTGCCTTTTGGCTCCCCTTCTCTTCTCGTTATACCTCAGTGACCTCCCGGCTAGTTTTTTGCAGGTTGTCAACTTCCCTCCGAAGATATCATCGTGTAAAATACACATAATGATGTATGCCGATGATGTGGGAATACTCGATATTACCCCATTCGGATTACAAAGGAACCTAGAAGTGCTCACTAGATATACAAAAGACAATTTCTTGGTTCCAAATACAACAAAAACGAAAGTGGTACGTTCAGAGGAAAAAATCATTATACAAAATTTAATTGGACATTGGGGGGAGAATCGCTAGAAGTGGTAAAAGAATATACCTATCTGGGGCGAATATTTACTCAATCATTACAAAACTCCCCTCACCTGCAGCACCTGAATCGTAAAGCAGATGTTCACGTGGGGGCGCTCCAACGTTTATATTCCTCTTCCGGGCAAAGGAACTTCTTTTCATTATTACAGGTATATAGTTCTAAGATTCCTCCTATCTTATCGTTGCTCTGGAATATATCCCAATCAGCGAGTGGCATCAAATCCAAATTAAAGAAGGGAAAATTCTTCGCAAACTGACAAAGGTCCACCAAGCTGTCCCTGCTCAAGCATTGCAACTTGAATTTTCTTTAGTCAGCTCATTTGCCAGAGCTATCACTAATATCATAAGATGGGCCTATAACCTTTTACATGCAGATCAAGGCACCTTAAGATCTTTACAAAAAACGGAGACATTTGAGCTTGAATCAACAAAGTACATTTTTAGCCAAACCCTGATTATTGCTTTTAAATTATCAAACTGTACAACTGCACTTTTGAAATCATGGACTCCAGCGCAACTGAGGCTTTTTTTAAAACATCTAATGGCGAGGATTAGTTTTGATCTGGACATCAAACACTGTTCCAAACTGCACCATTATGAACCCTATGCAGAATCAATTGAATATAAACAGGTACAACATTATATCCGTTTTTCTTTAAGGCATGGAGTCCGGCGATGTATAATTTTATTACAACTCGGGATACTCCCTTTTAAATCATTGACTTTTAAATGGACTCATAAAGAAAATGTTACCAGCATATGCGATCTTTGCAATGGAGGAGTGCAAGATCTGAAGCATGTTCTGTTGGTATGCCTGAACTCGATATTGGTTGAGGCCAGAAGGCGCTATTTAAAAGTAGTTCAATTTAGATATAATTGTGCATCTGTGTAGAGTTTGATCTTGCTTTTTAAATCTCCTCCAGATGAATTAGTGTCATATAACCTATTTACATTTTTAAAAACGTTTTAAAACTTGTATTGAAAGTTCTTTGTACATCGTCTTATAACAAATGTTTTATTCGAAATGTTGTTGTTCTCAGCAGAGAACTAAATCAAATAAATTAAAATTGAATTGAATAGTTAGTCTGGGATTTGCCACTGTTCACCTTTGCAGGTGGATTCCCCTTTCTCTCTATTGAGACCCAATGCAATTGGAGGGGTTTGACCATGGCAGAAATGGAGTAGAATCCACCGTTGTCAAATCATGGTCAGCCCAAATCTAAATCAAGCGGGAGGATCATTATGTTGCCGGGGAGGAAACTCCATCGTGGCAGCGTCCTCTCTCCTTTAACATATAAATTAAGCCCTTAGGCTCTGAGGGCTTACTATGCTGAGGCATTATATGCTTCTGCTTTTAGACGTTGCTAGAATTTCCCTAGAAATCATCTTGAGTTTCTCGACTTTATAGGATATTCTAACTTTCATGTCAAAGTCTTGAAATTCTTCCCTGTGCCTCTTCTGTGCCATTCGGCCCTTCCAAGCTCTCCTCTTTGGAGACCACTTCATCATACTTGGAAGGCTGTTTTAATTGTGCCAACTTCCACATCAGAGCATAGTGAGCCCTGCACTGTTTCTTTCTATTTTTCAATAATTTTATAACAATAAAGATCTAGCAGAACAACCCTCATACTTGTGGTCTTTGGGTAATAAATACAGACAGTCTGCTTGTTGCTATTTGCAAATTTTCAATGGCAGTCCAGGCATAATTTAACAAGCATTTGCAAGGCAATCGGTCTCGCCTTTGGGACCTTATATGTATTTAGCTATGCAGCACATTAGCCTGGGTGCTGAAACATCTACTGTTCTTTAACATGGAAGGAAAGTAAGCACCAAACTGCGTGACACGCCAGTTATGGGAACACATGAAGAGCAATATTGCCTTTCAGCGGGAAATAGAATAGTCCAAAGCTCTGTTTTTAATATAAAATCAGGGCCTTCGGTGGTCATATCACTGAAAATACAAGATTTGAAAAAAATATTATTGTCTACGGGTGCTCGTGGAAGACAATTTCTATGGACTGGAATCTAGAGAGTGCTAAAGTGATTCTGGTACTTTACTGACCTCAGCTGGTCGTTTTCTATCAAGAAAGTTAAATAGAGGCAGTTGCCAGAAAAATTAAAAAAAGAAAGTCCCTCAGCAGAAAGCAATTCTGGTATTTTACTGACCTCTGCTGGTCAGTTTTCTATCAAGACAGTTAAATAGAGGCAGTTGAACAGAAAAAAAAGTCCCTAAGTGGAAGCAGACAAGTCCTAGGGCTGATCTCCAGAGCCTACAAAGTACATACACATATAAGTATATAATAAGTATATACTAAAGTATATACAAGAGGTCTCGAATGCTTGACCTAAAAAGGGTATTCTCCATACATTATCTACCCAGAATAGCAGTGAAAGAACAAATGAAAACCAATAGCCCTTGAATTATCCTTCTCTGACCTAATTCTCCTATGGGTGAAGAGTTCCCCAGACTGGCTGTTTCGATGCAAATGTCAATCAATTCCTTGCTGCTTTTTTTGCTAACTAATACACCTTGATGCTCTGTGGTTTCAATTTCCAAATGAGACTGTTGATCCTCTGTGCTCCTTCTTGATTTTGATCTCACTAATGGCAAAAATAACCTAAAGATGGAGACCATGAATTTGTAATAATGCACATCATGTGAATTCCAGAAATCTTTGTATATGTTGTGTAAACATGTATGCTATCATTAGAAGATGCTCACCTGTCTGCTGAAAGTGTTCTGCACATGGATCCAGTAATCTTCAGCAGGGTCGTAGCAGTAGATGGCCTTAGTCAGCCCTCCTGCCACATAGATCAAGTTGTTCAGTGATACGGCTGTAATGCACCTCTTAGCAATAGGGATGGAAGCACGAAGTAACCAAGTATTGCTATCTGGGTCATAGCACTGCACCTGCAAACAAAGGTCCTGATTAAAACATGGATTGTCTACAAACTGTACAGAACAGACCTACATGGCAAAAAAACCAAGTTACTTCCTTGTCATATTGGCTTCCATAGAAAGCCTTTAGCATTAACAACTGGATTGGAATTTGGGTATTCATGAGAGTGCTGCCACAGCAGTGGTTACCCACAGTGGTTAATCACTGCTGTGATGTTACCTAAGGAAGTACTTGCTTCCCCTTTATTATGCCGCCTTGCCCAAGTCTCCATAGGGGTGAGCAAGGCAGTAGAAAAGAGATTGGCAGTCTCACCTGCCTTGTTCCACCTTACCTAGGTAGCTACAGGTAGCCACAGGCCTGAGGGAGATGGGGGAACAAGGGTGGTGCTTTTCATCCACTAACACACCTATGGAACCAATGCACAAACATATTGATGCTTGGCAAGAAAAGAAGATCCTTGCTGAGAAGAGGAAGAGGGAAAAGAAGAGTCAAGTACATATTCATTGTTACATTATGACATGCCACCTGGAGAGACAGTGCCTGGATATATCTTGTAGTGCAGATCTCGACAGGCCCGCCATGACAGAATTGCAGCTGTAGCGACAAGCGGCTCTTACAGATCCACTGTTAACACAGTGCTGGCTCTTCACGGCCTTCAGCTTAGAGGGGTGGGATTGCACAGACTGTGGTGGGGGTGAGTAGCAGGAGACTACATATTATTTTTCACACTTGGGCAGAGAGGAGGGTTATAAAGAAGGTGGTGGGGGTGCGTGGCAGGAGGCAGTTTTTTTATTACCCTTTTTATAATACTTGCTGCATGTGGCATGCCCATTACTCCTTTGCCCCTGTGTAAATGTTAGAAGTGGTGGGCGTGGCTTGGCATTGGCCGTGATGGCGGCGTAACTCTGCTGCTCCGCCTGGGCCTGCGATAAAGCCCGTGATATCCGGCTAGTATCCTGCAGCTGTGGGGTGGATTCGACCAGCGCTGCCTTCCCGGGGTAATCTGGAGTCCGAGGGGGGCGTCTTGAGCCCACGTTGGTGTGGAATCCTGACCGCGGGGGAGACTGACCTTCCTCGAGCCTTGCGACGTACCCCGGCCGGATAGAGGGGGGGATTCGTGTTGTTTGCCAACCTGCCCGCAGGACGCGGTGCCCGGGAGCCGCGCAAATCGAGCTCCGGCGTCTGGGGCCTGGGCCTGCGACCTTATCACGACGACGGCGCTGTGGGGTCCCGAGTGTGGCACTGCCCAAATCCTGTCTCTGGCGCGTCTCCGCGGCCTGAAAACGGCAGACTTCCCTCCCGCAAATTATTGCTGAGCGGCGCCGGTGGACCAGTGTCGGAGTCGCCAAATGGATGGTGCCAGCCCAGTAAGGTACCAGGGAGCATATACTGCGGGCACCCCTCCCTACTCAATGCTGCTGAAGGGTCAGGAGCTGCAGGTCCGTTTCCCCTGGCCCGTGCATGCGATATTGGCTTTGATCTGCGGGGGCCCCTGAGCTATTGAGAGTGGCCTGGAATTGGCAGAGGGCCCCCGGCCTGGGACGCTGTTGTCTGGAGGTGCATAGCGTGTGTACCGCGATCTCAGCAACAAGCTGCTACCAAGGTGGGCCATCACGTAGTAGCCGGGTGGGACCCTTCATGCCTGGCCAGCGGAGAAATGCCGACATCCCTGTGGTTTCCCTAGCCAGTTGCGGCCTCGACAGAGATTAACCGGGGTACTCCCTGATGGGGGCGCTGTAGATCCTGTGTAGGCTGGACAGCCGCAATTGCCCATCAGAGTGATAGTCCGGAGTGGTTGGACTCTGTTGGTGTGCCTGCTGCGACATCCGGACTGGGAGCACTGCAGACAGATTGCGGGGTGCCATACGCAGGGAGAGGGGGTCACATCCTCAGTCTGAGGGCCCAGGGTCCCTGGAAGAAAGCGCCAAGCAGGAGTGGTGACGTGTGGGAGACTGGGCAGCGTCCCCATCCGAAGTGGACGACGCCATGATGAACCCGAAAGGGGCTCCGGCTACATCACAAACGAACAAACTGGACAAATACACTGTCCCGCGGCACCAACACTCCAAGGAGGGGGCGCTCGTTGACGCACCGGAGGGAGATGAACCCTCACTTAGCTCAATTATGGCAACGATCCAATCTGTGGGCACGAACTTGGAAACCAAAATCGATATGGTCACAATAGAAATGAACCTCATGAGGGCGGACATGCAAAAAACCTCTGAGAGGGTTACAGCGACCGAGGAGAGTATAGGGGAGCTTCAATCTGCAGCGCGCAAACTGGAGGAACGCGTGCAGAAATTGACACACCAACATAAACTGATGGCTCTACAGCTGGATGATCAGGAAGGGAGGGCCCGCCGCAATAACATCCACGTGGTGGGAGTGCCTGCGGGAGCAGAGGGGCCCAGCATGGACCTCTTCATTGATGATCTTATCATAAACCACCTCAAGCCGAAGAGGTTGTCCCCTCTGTTTTCTGTTGAAAGGGCGCACAGAGCTCTGATCCCGAAGCCGAAACCGGGGGCCCCCCCACGCACGATCATTGTGCGCATACTGAACTTTCGTGATCGGGATGCAATTTTGCAAACTGCCAGAAGGAGAGGCGACCTCTCATACGAAAATGCAACAATGCGGTTCTTCCCGTACTTCACCCTAAAAGTGCAACAGGAGAGGCGCACATTCGATGGGGTCAAACGGGCCCTCAGGGAGAAAGGGATCAAATATATGATGTTCTTCCCAGCAAAGCTCAAGGTCATAGAGGGCGATAAATCCTGGCTCTTCACATCGCCTGGAGAGGTCCAACAGTGGCTGGATGGGGGTCCTCCCCTGGCTCATCGACAGAGGGAGGAGACGAATTGGCGTGGGAGTCGCTACTGCAATCTTGAATACCCAGACCGACGCAAAGAAGGGGCAAGGTCGGACTCCAGATCCAGGAGCTCCCGGTCCGGGAGTCCCATGAGTAAAGCGAGATACCCAGGAAAATGATGTACTGAACTCCTCTCAATGGTTTGTTACATGGGTAGAGCTGGACTCCAGGTATAGATATTTCCTTTACAGTCATGGGGGAATGCTGCTGGCGATACTCAATTGCATTGAAGCCCGTTACACGGCTGGTAGGCTCAGGGCTGTATGTATCCCAGCTGTCCTAACTGTGTTGGGGTGGGCTTGCGGGCCTGGGGGTGGGCGCTCTTGGGTGGTGGTGCCAGGCAGCCCTTTGACACTTTCTTGTTCTTTAGAGTGACAGGCGCTCTGCTGTTGGGGATGTGGGTAGTTTCAGACCTACAAAGCATGGTGGCAGGGAGGGGGGGCTTTGCTTTTTTTTTCTTTTCGGTGTTTGTCTGATTGTTTATGCTTCAGACACAATGCTCCGTCAATAGCGGGCTGCGACCCGCGTTCTTACATTTTACATGTTATCCGAGGGAGGGGAGGTCCCGCTCAGGGGTCGGGCGGGAGGAGGGTGGTAACGCCTATGGTTCCCAAATGGCGGCACATCTGACTGGTAAATTGACAATTCTCTCTTGGAATGTGAACGGTCTGGGGGACAAGATAAAACGCACTATGGTTTTACAATACCTCCGTAGGCACTCCCCGCACATAGTACTCCTACAAGAGACGCATCTCCGGGGCACGAATTACTTGGCACTTAATCGTTTTGGATACACACTTCGGGCACACGCCGGCTTTACCACATCCTCTAGGGGCACAGCCATACTCAGTACCCTTTGTTGTACATCACACCTGGAGTGATCACAGATGACTCAAGGCAATCGAGATAGGCCTGCCGCCCTCCTGTCACTCGACGCCAAGATGGCATTCGACAGTATCGAATGGACATACTTGTTCACTGTCCTGGATAAAATCTGGATGGGTCCAAAGCTGCAACAGTGGATACGCCTCTTATACACCACCCAATGGCGCGAGTTCGAGTCAATGGGACTATTTCCCGAGCCTTTAGGCTGCATCGGGGCACGAGGCATGGTTGCCCGCTGTCACCGATGCTATTCGCGTTGGCATTGGAACCGTTAGCGGTATGGATATGGAGGGATCCATTGGTCAGAGGAATTGATCTCGGGGGAGGCTGGGAAGAGCGCATATCATTATACGCAGATGATATCCTACTGTACGCGCACAGACCGCGACAAAGGTTCCACCGGCTTATCCATATCATACAATCGTTCGGAACATACTCTGGATACTGTGTTAATTGGGACAAATCCCTAGTGTTTACATTAGCGGGAGAGCTCCCTCCCTTGACATCTGTATGCTCCGAGCTGCTGCAGAAAGAGACGTTCAAATGCTTGGGCATATGGATAACACACTCGGAGAATGAGTTCATGCGTCTAAATATCCAGGCACAACTAGATCGTCTTCGGGATGATGCTACTCACTGGAGAGGACTGCCTGTTTCCCTGGCAGGCAGAGCGGTTCTCTTCAAAATGATGGCCCTCCCCAGACTATTGTAAGTGGTTCAAAATACACCATTTCGGATACCGGAGACATTCTTCGCTCTGTTGAATCCGAACAACGCACGTTGCTGTGGGGGGGGTGGCAGCCCCAGGATTGAGCTCAAGAAACTCCAGCGAGGGATATATGATGGGGGCTTGGCGGTTCCTAATATTAGACAATATTACTGGGCCTCCCAACTCATTAACATTAATGGTTGGGCCTTCTCGCCGCTTGAGGAGCCGGCGTACAGAGTGGACCGGCTAGCAATGGTCAATGGTAACTATCGGACGGAACTGTATCGGAAACGTAGAAGTAACCCACTTCTTCCGGTACCCACCCGCACAGTTATTGAAGTATGGCACAAGGCGAATAAAATGACAGGGTGGGAGGCTAAGCTCACGGAACAGACCCCTCTATGGGATGGAGACTGCTTGGGCGAGCTGCGGCGACTAAAGGGCTTTTGGAAGTGGAGCCTTATTGGGAATGATTAATTGGGAGATGTCTGGAAGAGAGGCAAAATGATAGATTTTGACACCTTGAGGGAGGAGTTCCAAATGGGGGGGGGGAAAGAGTTCCTCCGATACCGACAGCTTAGAATCGCACTTCACCATCATTTGAAGGAGGGCACTCTGATACCGGAGTATTCGCCACTGGAGGACCGCCTCCTTCTAGATCCCATGATTGACAAGGCCATATCTCTCACGTATAAGAAGCTTGTGAATAACTCCCCAGACTGCTTGGGCCCTCTACGTGAGGCCTGGGAGTCGGACGTGGGCCTGCTCGAGGACGATGACTGTGCCGAAGCTTTACAGAGCCCCAGAGAAATAGCCATTCGGGCACGCTTTAGGCTTGTCCAGCTCCGTATTCGCCACAGATCATATGCCTCACGCATGGTTTACGTACGCATGGGTAAATGTACAACAGATGAGTGTGTTCGGGGCTGTGGCGAATCTGGGTCCTTCTTTCATATCTTGTGGGCCTGCCCCAAAATCCAAAGATACTGGGAGGGAATTACCCGAGTGATGACGGAGGTGGTGGGAGAGGATGTCCCGCTAGAGCCGAGGTGGCATATCCTGGGAGTCACGGGAGATACGACCTGGCCACAATGGGCTAAGACTTGGTTGACCTTGGCAGGGGGGGTGGCCAAGAGAAACATCGCTCAGGTATGGGGGGCAGCAATGACCCCCACACTGGCAGCCTGGAAAAAAAAAGATCTGGATTGGTGTCAGGGTGCGGAACGGGTGATATACCAGAGTCGGGGCTGCCCACGTAAAGGTGAAAAGATATGGGGGGCGTGGGCGAAATATAGAGGCCAGTGGACAGTGCCATAGGGGGTACGCTTGCAATTGCCAAGAGGCGAGATGTTTCTATGTCCATAGATTGCACGGATAATATCAGCAAGTAAGTGTAAAAGATATTTGCCATGTTCTGGGACGCCTGTAGCAATGTTTATCCTGTATTACTAACATGTAATTGATGACGACCTGAAGCTTGTTTTTATGTTCAATAAAAAGAATTAAAAAAAAAAAAATGTTAGAAGCAGGTTTGGATGATTTGGGGGGAATATACGCATAAAATTACAGATGGTCTTGTCTCCTGTCAATGTGGTTCTTCGCAGACCCAGCACTGAGAGATTTGCAGCTGTGGTGGCTCTCACAGATCCGCTGTTAGCACAGTGCTGGCTCTCGACAGTCTTTAGCTTAGGGGTAGGATTGCAAACAGTGTGGTGGGGGTGAGCACCAGGAGACCACATATTGATTTTTTGCATTTGGGCAGAAGGTAGGGTTGTGCAGAGGGTGGTGGGGTGGGCAGGAGATCAGGTATTGATTTTTCAAATTGGGGGTGGGAGAGATTTCTTGAGGGGGGTGGGAGTGTGTGACAGCAGGCAGGTTTTTGTTGTACCTTTTTTATAATATGGCTCCCCCATTACTCCTCTGCCCCTGCATAGATGTTAGAAGCAGGGTTAGATGATTTGGGGGGGGAGGGGAATATACAACATAAAATTACAGACGGTCTTGTCCCCTGTCAGTGTGGATCTTGGCAGACTCGCAGTGAGAGCTTTGCAGCTGTGATGACAAGTGGCTGTCACAGATCCGCTGTAAGCACAGTGATGGTTCTCCATGGCCTCCACAACTTCATCACTAAGGAGACATATGTGCTGACATAAGTACAATAGAAAAGGTTCAGGAAAGCCTCAGGCCCTATCCATCGAATCCACAGATAAGTCACGGGCCAGTGTTTGGGTGGGCTGCCACTGGGATGATGATAGCCCCTGAGAGCCTAGCAGACCCGAGCCCAGGACCCCCACCTCCAAACCAGAGTCCGCTACTGATCCCCAGCAGACTCATCTCCATGACCCATACCCTCACCTCCAGGGGGTCCTCACTTGGGTGGGTCCCCCCCCCACATCCTGGCATTGGGTTCACTGTCAATGCTTGCTGCTCCGTCGGCCACTCCCAGGCTGATTCTGAGGTATCAAAGAAGACAGTTTTGGAGTTATGAATGACCCGGAGGCGCACCGGGAACATCAACATGTACTTCAGTTTTAAGGAGCTGAGTTTCACCCTGACTTTGTCGTAGGTTTCCGGGACAGCTTCACCTGGCGAGTATAGCCTGGGAAAATCATGATTCGTTGTGCATTGTGAGCAGGATTCCTGGCCTGTCGGGTCTCTTGCAGGATGCGGTCCCAATCCCTATAGTTGAGGATTTGGCTGAAATGCTGGAGGGACGGAGCCCCCAGGGGCAACCTGCGCACCAAGGACCTGTGGGCCCGTTTGATCACAAAACCGAAGGATAACTGGGCAGATGGCACCCAGGATGCGATCCAATCTTCAAGAAAGTGCTGTGGAGTTGACCCCTTCACACTCTCCACAACACCCACAAATCGTAGATTGCAGCACCAGGCACAATTCTCCGCTTGTTCTACTAGGCGTTGCGTTGTGCCCATCAGCCTCGAGACCATGTTCTGAAGCTCACCCAATGTGTCCTCCACCAGTGAAACTCGACCCTCCGCTTTTGTCATCCTGTTCACCACCCCTCACAAATACTGTCCCATGAGGGATACCTCCACCCTGACCTCACCAATCTTGGAATCCAGTGCCAACCATGAGGTCTGAATTGCCAATAAAATGGCCCCAGAGTCTTCCACCGGGGAGAGGCGAACATCGGCTCTTGAACCTCACGTGCGTCAGATGATGGGGCAGTAAAGCAATCAATTTTACATTGGCCCTTGGCCCCCGTGGCCTGTTGCGCCCCATGGTGAAGAAGGTTCCTTCAGGCCCTGAATCAGCAACAAGGACCCAGGAGAATACTCCACAGAGAACGGAGTTCGGGGCAAAGGGCCGACCACAGCTCTATGGCCCACTTGCGCCACCAGGCTCCTAGGTGGGCAGCACGAGCAGCCGGAGCCCACCCGCACCTTCACCAGGCCCAGGCCAAGTCTCTACAGGGTTTAAAAGCCCACATTAGGGAGGGCCCCTGCCATCCAATTCTCTGACGTATTCTCCACGGGGCCAAAATGGTGGAGGAGTGGACCTCCTCGGCTTAGAAAAGGCCCACACTACACCACGGCCTGTCAGATCCCCTCCTGTTAACACCACTGACAGTTCACCCTGCCACCTCCCAGTTACTCAGCTTCACCTCCAGGGCACCGGGGCCTCCGCAACTCCTCTAATCACTGGATAGGGAAAAGCACCTACACAGCCATGCGTGCCACTTCAGGCCACTCCGGGCATCCCCAGTAGGCCTGGACCTGCTGGGCCCGGCATGAGCGGCCTGGCACCAATTCCAAAGTGAGCTCCATAACGGCTCTGTAATGGGGCCAACACCCCGGTCCCAGGGCCCACAAGGATTGTTGTCCAGCTTCTGCAGGTGGGGAGCAAAACAAAAAGGGAGGGGGGGGAGGGATACCCGACCGCCAGTCCCCCCGCCCCTCACACCGGCCCATGTGCCCTGTCCACTGGGTCACTCGCGGCCTAAAAATGCCACCGTCTTGAACCCGGGCCCTGCGGGCTTGGTCTCTGCGGCTGCAAGCACAGTATTCTCTCCTCTTTGGGTGCCGCAGTGCACCCAAAGCAATTGCCATGGGCAGCTACCGCTGGCAGGTTCCGGCTGACCAGTCGGGCCTGTCAGCACCAGGATGCAGGAGGATTTGGCGTGGCCGGCGGGAGCTCTAGCAGCGAGTGTCCACCATCTTGGCCTGTCAGGCCACGCCCCCTTTTTAAACTTTTTACAATATTTACTGCTTATCGCACCCCCTTACTCCTCTGCCCCTGCATAGATGTTAGAAGCAGTGTTAGATGATTTGGTGGGAGGATATATACACATAAAATTACAGATGGGTAAAATATGAATAATGGGGATGTTATTTACCTCAGGGATCTGAGTGACATGAAAGCCAACATGTGCTTCGCTCTTGTTGTCTAGTTGATGTCACACCCGCGATATTCACAGTTAGCCATCTATAATTCCAGATGTGAATCAGCGTGAATAACTAGATTCTGAATACAGTGATTCACTGCTATGACGTAGCAACAGGGGTTAACAGAACTTGTTACCCACTGTTGCTACATCAAAAAGGAATTCCAGGATCCCCTGACAGGCTTCTCCTGTGGGTGTCATCGACCATTTGAGTTTAAACCCCTCCTTGTGTGACGTCAGATATATGCCCTGGAAATCTCTTGACGCAGTTGCCATCTTCAGAGTCTTTTTTTCTTTCCTTGGTTTGTCAGTATTCTCCTGAGTTGAGTTTGTAAATACACATCTACCGGTGGAAGTGGGTAGGTTGCATGTGAATCCAGAAAATTCTTCAAGCTGCAAAATTACTCCTACAATAAGTAACCATTTCGTTTTGCAGCATGAATCTTTTTTGGATTCACATGCTGTGCATTGATCACGGAGCGGTTTTTCCTCATGTGGGTTGGTTGGGTTCTTCAGAGTGTGTGTTTACAAACAAATGCTTCAGTACTCTTTGTCCCACTTCTGCTTCCCTGTTGTCCACGTAGTTTTGTTTTGTGAAGGTATGTACCAATGACGATGTAGCAGCTACGCATATGCCTTCTTCTGCTATGCTGCCTAAGAAGGCAAGTGTTGCTCCTTTTTTCTTTTTTTCTTCTTTGAATGTGCTTTTGGCTTTTCTGTAAAGGTTACTCCCCTTGTCTTGTGACAATATTGTATTGTTTGCACTATCCATCTTGCAATGGTTTGTTCGATGACTGAAGTCTCTTTCTTGAGTGGGCAAACAACACAAAGAATTGTTCTCTTTTCCTGATGTCCTTTGTTCTTTCTAAATAATACATAAATGCCCTTTGGACATCTAGCATGTGCAATGCTCTCTCCGCCCATGTTTTAGGCTGCTGATTAAAAGCCAGGAGTTGGATAGCTTAGTTAACATGGAATTTTGATGTCACCTTTGGTATGAATCTTGGGTTTGTTCTCATAACCACCTTGTCTCCGTGTATTCGTAGGTATGGTTCCTGAGTGGCGAGCGCCTGTTTCTCACTTACCCTCCCTAGGGAGGTGATAGCGATGAGAATACGGTTTTATGGGTTAGAAAAGTAGTGCAGGGTGACGTCATCAGTTGGGGTAGCACTACATTCATGTTCAATGTAGGCATTGGCATGCTTCTTGCGGGTACTAGCTACTTTCTTTGCTCCTTCTAGAAAGGGCTTCACCGCCAGTGTGGTAAATAAACTTCTACCTAGTATGCCTCTTGTAAATTTGAACCAGTCACGAATGAGAAGATCATCACTCTTATTCAACAGGCTAAATCAGGCTCCCCCCATGACCCTCTTTCCCCTATCGTCTTCAAGCAAGCTCCCGAGATGCTGGCTCCCTGCCTTACCGACATTTTTAATGCCATGTTCTCGCTTGGCGTTTTCCCCACTATATGGAAAAAGGTGTCCATATTGCCACTATTGAAAAAACCCAACCTTGACCCGACACAACCCAATAATTATTGGCCAATCTCTCGTCTTCCTCTACCTGCCAAACTAGTGGAGAAAGTCATGAACGAACAGCTGACAGACTATTTACTAAAACACAACTATCTAGATAAAACACAGTTCGGTTTCAGAACAGAACATAGTACAAAATCTGCATTAATCAAAGCCACAGACGAAATCAGAGCAATTATGGACTCAGGGGGAGCTGCCGCTCTGATTTTGCTCGATCTATCGGCAGCATTTGACACTGTCGACCATGATCTTCTGCTAAATCGTCTAAATTCCATCGGCGTTTCTGACAAAACACTTACACTGTTTTCATCCTTTCTGTCAGGCAGAATACAATCAGTAGCACTGGGAAGCTACAAGTCTCCGCCTTTCGTCCTCCCATGTGGAGTTCCTTAGGGCTCATCCTTGAGCCCCACACTTTTTAATATTTATGTATCAGAACTGGCTAAACTTATAAGATCTTTTGGCTTAGCGCTGACATCTTATGCAGATGATACACAAATCGTATTGTCTGTATCAAAAACTCCGCACCACCAATGCAAAATTTTAAGGATTGCATGCTGGCAGTTAGTTCCTGGATGAACTCTCATTGTCTGAGATTAAACTCAGACAAAACAGAAGTAATCACTTTTGGCAACTTTTTGCCTACCTGGTCACAGAACTGGTGGCCGGACGAACTCGGATCGGCACCTATTCCAGCCACCAAGGCAAAGAACCTTGGTGTGATCATTGATGACAAATTGAATTTTAAACTACAGGTAAATGCTGTCTTCTCATCAAGCTTTTTCTTGATGAGAACCATTAAAAATACTACCTTTTATCCCCACAGACAGCAGGAAAACAGTGATTTCCTCTCCGATTCTGGCAAAGCTCGACTATTGTAATGGTCTCTATATTGGCCTGCCTGAAAAACAACTCAAAAAGTTGCAAATGATCCAAAATGCGGCTGCGAGGCTCCTGTTAGGCATCCCTAGGCACTCATGAGTCCGAAATCATCTGTATAAGCTGCACTGGCTCCCAGTTAAGAACCGCATCATTTTCAAAGCCCTTTGCATCACCTATAGAGCACTTCAGGATACTGGCCCCATGTATCTGAGTCGCCTACTCTACTGGTATGTCCCAAAAAAGCATTTACGCTCCGAAGGAGCTCAACTGCTATCAACTTCGAGAGTCTTCAAGGCTAGATGGGGTGGTAGTAGCTTCAGGGCAGCTGCCCCCAAACTCTGGAATGCACTCCCTCTTTCCATCAGAACACTTCCAACTTTATTTGCCTTTAGGAAGGCCTTGAAGACCTGGCTATTTGAGAAATAGTGATTTACGTCTTACAGATACTGACTTAATCCACTAATCAGCGCCAAGACACCTCCGGGTATTCGCGCGCTTAATAAATTTATTAACATAACATAACATATACGCTACACTGGCTGCTAAGTGGACTTTGATGCGAGCTGTTTGTCCAGTAGATGCTTCAGGTATCTAATGCCTGTGACCTCTTGTGTCCAGTCTCTGTGATTTCCATGACTGTTACACCATTGTTGGAAGCTCTTCCATTTGTTGCTGTAACATTTACTTGTTGTTGGTTGCCCCGCTTTCTTTAGAATCTCCATCGCCTTTCTTGCCAACTTGAGGTGGCCAAATTCTAATTCTTAAGGAGCCATGCTGCCAGGTTGAGGGTGTTTGGTTCAGGGTGCCGTACTTGTCCCTTGTGTATCGTTAACAGGTCTTGGTGTGGGGAGTGGAATGTACTGCCCTTGGGATATTCCCATGAGGTCTGAGAACCATGTCTGTTGAAACCATTGTGGAGCTATCAGGATCAGGTTGACTTGCTCTTGTAGGCACTTTTGGATCACCTTTGGTATCACTGGCATTGATGGAAATAAGAGAGCAAATCTCCCTGACCATTTTACCCATAGGGCGTTCCCTTGTGACTCTGGGTGGTAGAACGTGGATGCAAAGCTTTGCCATTTCTCGTTCTTGTGTGTTGTAAATAGGTCTACCTATGGTGTACCCCAGATCTGGAAGATCTGCCTTGGCACTTCTTGTTTTAGTTCTCATTCATGTGTGGTTTTTGCTTTTCGGCTTAGCCTGTCCGCTTCTGTGTCTTCTTTTCCTGGTAGGTATATTGCCACTACTGATACCTTGTTCAGTATCGCCCATCTCCATATCTCCTGAGCCAAGGTTGAAAGCTGGTAGAATCTTGCTCTACCTTGTTTGTTCAAGTAGTATATTTTCGTTGTGTTGTCTATTTGAATTAAAACTGTCCTCCCTGTTACATGTTTCTGGAAGGCCTTTAGAGCCAGACATAAAGTCATCAGCTCTAGCATATTCATGTGTAGCACTGCTACCTTGGAGTTTCAGAGACCTCTGATGTTCAGCTTGTCCTTGTAAGCTCCCCATCCCATGTGGGATGCATCCGTTGTGATGGTCACTGAGGGAGTTGGTGGTTTGAATGGTTTCCCCTGTGAAGTTTTTGAGTTTGCACCATTGCATCTCTCTCTGAACCTTGTCTGTAACAACCACTACATCATCCCAACTCCCAGTTGATTGTGACCATTGTTATTGGACCCATTCTTGTATTAATCTCATGTATAGTCTTGCATGTGGTACCAGGGGAATGCAGGTGGCCATCATGCCCATCATTATCCCCACCGCTCTCATCATCAGACGTTGCCCCTTCTGGTAATGGCAACTCTGCTCTAAGACTGCTTTAACCCTCTTGTCCACTGGACTCGCCTTGGCTGTTTGGGAATCCAAGATTGCTCCCAGGAATGTTTTCTCCATGTCTGGATTCTGTGACAATTTCTAATAATTGATGGAGAACCCTACTGTGTGTAAGGTTTGTATGACTTTGTTGATGTTCTTCCTGCATTGGGCATTGGCTGCTTGTCTTTGCTTTCATCAGCCAGTCGTCTAAGTATGGATAAACATGTAATCCCTGTCATCTGAGGTGTGCAGCTACCACAGTGTTATGTTATACTAGAACTGTATATGTCATCTGCTCCAGCACAGATGACATGCTAAACATTCCATGCAAGAACCTTTCATCCAGGAATGCTGTTAAGATTCCAGGACGACAGTTAAAGCAGGGACCTGGAGGTGCTGGATGCTGTTCTCGGTTGGTGTAGATCATATCCAATAAAATTAATTCAACTTTTACCTTAATTCGCCTCTTCTACTTTATTGGACATCTTAACACGCAGCTAGGCATTTTGTGAACAATTGTGGTGCAGATTTTATTCTGAATGGTAACACCTTGAATTGGTAGTGTGTCTTGTTCACAACAAATCTGAGAAATAGTGTGATCCTTTGTTTATTGGTATGTGCAGGTAAGCGTCATTGAGGTCTATGGTTGCCATGTAGTCTCCTTTCCCTATCAGGGGAATGAACTCTTGTAGCGCTTTCATCTTGAATGTTTGCGTCTTTATGAACTGGTTTAGTGACCTCAGGTCCAGTATTGGTCTTAACATTTTGTCTGGTTTTGGTACCAGAAAGTAGTTTGAGTAAACCCCATTGAGCCTGGGGTACTAATTCTACAGCTTCTTTGCTCTACAACTCTTGCACTTCCTGTTGTAGTCGTTGTTGTTCGCCTAACTTTATCGTCTTTATCTTTGGTGGAGTTGGATGCGGCTTTGTTAACTCTATGCAATCTCTCTTTGGGTGTATATACCATCATACACAGGACCAGAACAATTTTGTATTATTTGTTAAAGATAAAATAAGTTTCCTTTTCTTATTGTTTTGTTGTGATACTTGATAAATCGACTTTTATGTAAAATGCTTGCATTCTGATAACCCCATAAGGGAGGGGGAGAATGTAAATTTATTTGAAGTCATTTATATACAACTATTTGTAACTTGATAAGGAAAATAAGAATGCCTAAGGATGTGATCAGTCCTGGGCTTGCTCTTCTGAGCAGAATAAAACACTGAATTGCCTGTGACCCCTTTAATAGAGCCCCCAAGGCATATATGAATGAAATCATTTTAATTAAGAGTCAGACAAAATGTCTTTGTTGTGTGTGATTCCTGCTGACTCACCTCATTCACACTTATTATCATGTTTAGGACGTCACCAGGGATTTGCTTAACCTCAGCTAACTTAAGCAAAATAGGCAGAACTTCCAGCAGATAATTGGTGTTTTAGATATAGGGCGAACCTAATATGAATATTCTGTCTTCAATAAAACTCTTAGTCAGAACAATCCTTCGCATTTGCCACTCACCATTGACCCCAGTTGAAAGGGTGTGTTTTTTAAATTAGATTGCTGAGTGACATGCTCCTTTACTCACAGAGGAATAGAACCCATGATTGAAATATTTGCAATATAATCTTTTCTACTTAACCATGCTGGTTTCCCACTTACTTGCTATGTCCACCTTCTGATCCCTATGGCATTTCCAAATTCATATAACTTATACTCAAAGCAATGACACTGACCACTGCCGCTGATGCAACGTCAAACCAAATACGAACAGGGTAGACAAGGCATTAATCTTTGATTAAGTACCTAAGACTAGCAATTTGTGACATCCAAAGCCTAGCCCGACCATTGCTCCAAGTTCATACACAGAGGTCATAATTAAGACCATTTCAAGCAAGAAGCCTCTAAATTTGCTTGCTTGACCACTCATTTCTAGGATCTTATAAAATTATTAAGCAATCAGCAGTGGACTGTTTTCTCCTTTGCAATTTCTGGTTAAACTGTATTTTGTTAATGACTTTTCATCATAACATATACACTTGCCTACATCCGTCTTAATTTTATTCCCCATTTTCCCCTTCCCTCTTCATACCTTCACACTGACACCATGTAATGAGAGCCATGTGGGCTGCCATGCATTCTCCTCCCTCATACACAGATTATTAATTTCCCTTAGGTGTCTTTACTATCTTATGTATGGTCCCTCAGCACACACCTCAAGACTCAAAGGTAACATGGGTAGGTGAGTGACCCTCAGCTTTGTAAAGAGGTAGGACAGTAACAGCATCCACCTTGTGATATAGTGTTGTTCTTTCCCTACTAGTGTGACCGCCCTTTCTCTTTACACAGGATATTCCATATTCTATAAATCCAGTCTCTGAGGCCCGGACCTCTTTCTTTGCCCCAGAGCAAAGTCATTGTTTGTTTCACAGCACATAAAGTTAGCGATATCATTTTCTCATTTTTGGAGTGCAACCGAAATGTCTGTGAGTTCAGTAGACCTAGTGCGTATACTGATAATGAGGGAATGGATGTGTGGAACATACTGTCTTTGGTGCCAAGGACCTGGGCACAGTATGTGTGTGCAGTTTAGGGCATTCTCATAGAAGGTGAATGAATGTCCCTTCTGCACTACACCCTCTCAAATATCCGCTGGGTTTCTTTTTGTCCCATTTCTGTGGAGTGTAGTACCAATATTATACAATTTTGCACATTGTTTCTTGTCTGGATGCCACTTTTGAGGTCACAGGTTCTTGTAAATATGTCTGTCCAATGGTCAGAGTGCTACCCAGTTCCATCAAACATGTCACCTATGTAGAGAAGTTTTAAGTCATGGGCAAAGTGGGCAATTGCCCAGGGTCCCCAACATCCAAGGGGCCCCTGAGAAAGTTAACAATCTCTCTAGCTCCTATCTGACTAGGTCTCCAGCTCTACTTTTAGTGTATTATTCAATACTATTTGACATTTATGGGGCTTGAATTAGAAGAAAATGAGTAAGAAAATACAAAGTTGATCTGAATGGGGCACCTAAAGTATGATTGCCCAGTGCCCCCAAAATCCTTAACATGACACTGCAACTATTCTTCTACACTCCTTTTGTTTCTAGATCGCAGACTGTCTATTTTTCATTGCTGGGATAAACTCACAAGTTTCCGAAAATAGGGGTTTAAAGGAAGGGGAAAAGTAGTGAGTTTTGCTTTAACTGCTAAACTATCCCATACTTTTAGCGTGACATTCATCACCGGCGAAGAATATAGCCCTCATGCCCTATTTTTCGTGGGAATCCATGGCACCTCACCTATGTATTTCTCTGCTACTATTTGATCTATGAAGCACTAGAGCTTCTCTGTCTCAACTTGTCCCCGTTCCGCCATATATCTTAGCTGTGAGGCTTGGTGATACCTCTTTATAGTGGGAAATTCTACCGCTCCCACTTTGCCAGGTTTCTTCATTATATGGGTTGCTATTCTGGTTTTTATTCAACTCCAGACAAAATCATAAATTAGGGTCTGTAATGTGTGTTGGGGTTAGCCTCGTAGTAGGAAAATGGCGTGTCATAGCCATGTTTGAAATATTATGGAGTGTGCTCATTTTAATGGAAGCTACACTAAGGAACCAGGACAGCCGGTCCATATGCCATGATTGTAATTCGAATGGTATCGAGTAAGGGCATTGTAGTTAGCATGTGCGGTTTGTTCCGTCGGAGATACAATTTGTATCCCTCGATACTGGATAGTGTCTTTTGGCCACTGAAAGGGGAACTGATGTTTTAATTGTCTCACAAGTTCTTTGAGCAAGGACAAGTTCAGAATTTGAGATTTGCCGTAATTTATCTCAAACACATAGACTTTGCCATAGTCATCTACCTCCTCTATCAAGAGCCCCCTGGGTTGGTCATTATCAGCATTATGTCAGCGTGCATTGCTAACTTATAGGTATTAGCCCTTATTGTTATCTCATGGTGGCCCCCTCCCTCTCGAACCAACCCCACTAAATGATTCAACTGTAAGCGCGAATAGCAGAGGGGAGGGAGGGCAGCCCTGACGAGTCCCTCTGGAAATCCTGAAAATTTCAGTTAGTGTGGAAGACATCTGCTGGCCAAATGTTTTATAAAAAGGTAACGTAAAGCCATGGGGCCAAGTGCCTTGTTTTTTTTAAGACTGCAAATACCGCAAAATACTTTGCATAAGTTTATGGGTTGATCTATAGGGGAGCTGTTCAGGTGTGAGCCTCGTTACTGGGGCTTTGTCTAGGTATTATTCTATTCCCTCATGGGATAGCCCTTCACAGGAGTATAATATTTCATAAAATCTATGGCGAGTCTTGGTTATATCCTGGTTAGACGTTAAGAAAATGCTTTCATTATTTTTCTATCCTATGTCCTATGATTTTGACCTGTGAGGACCCTCTTTGTGCTACTATCATAAAAGCACTGTTTACATTTCAGAAGTGCAAATACAGATTTGTCAATCCCTAGGGCCTTTTCTTGTGCTCTTGCTGCCATCACATTTTCCCACATTTTTTGGGAATTTGTATTTTTATGTAACAGTTCTAGTTCCTTTTATGGATGCCTCTAATTGTGCGTGTTTTCCCTTCCTTTCTTTCTTCAGCTTAGCTGTATGTACTAAGTGTTCACGCACCACTATTTTTAGGTCGAGCCTCGAGTAGCGCGCAAGCGCTGCTTAGAGGCGAAGACTTATTGTAAGTGAGTTTTCAAAGCAGTCCAAGAAACGCTCGTGCGTCGTGGCTGGCCTTTTTGAGATGGGTACGCGCGGCAAACATGTGTTTCCAATTATCGTGCCCAGACGCGGGCGCGATAAGTGGAAACACATGTCTGCCGCGCGTACTTATCCAAAGGCCAGCCACGACGCACGAGCGTTTTGGGACTGCTTTGCAGGCTGCCGCGCTCGCTCGCCCCCGCTCCTCCGTGCTTGTTACACCAGACCTTCGCTGGCTTGTTTTTTATCTTATGCATCTAACAGCCATTGACAAAGACAATAGTCCTGGCTTGTTGTAACATAATCAGCACAGCGCCCTTTTACGAGCGCCGCGCTGTTAATGGTTTCTCTCTGCTCTCACACACCCCTCCCTTCTCCCACTCCCTCCCCCATGCCCAGTGTACGTAGTTTAATCCTACTCAGGAGGTGGCCCCTCCTTCAGTGACACGCGGCAGCCCCCTCTCTTTGCTGTCACGTTAGTGTTAGAAGGGGCCTCCGCTCTCTCTTCCACGAGTCTACGTCACGCTTTCTCCGCCTCTCTGCTCCGTTACTGAAGTTACTTTCCAGGCCTCAGTGCCATGCCGGTCACTGTCTCAGAACCGTCTAGCTCGGGGGCACACTCTGCTCTGCTTGTGTTCTTCAGCACACACCGCTCTGCTCTCCGTCTCCTCGGCGCTGCTCTCACATTCCATTCCATGGGCCTCCCTTTCTTGAACCTTAGCTGTCTGATCAGCCCCTCTCTGTGACTGGGATCCCGCGGGGAGCTTTGCTGCTGATACCGCCGTCTCCAGGGCCTGTAATCTCGCCAGTCAGCTCCGAGTTCACCTCCTTATCACTACTTTTGTACGGCGGACTTAAGTCGAGCCGTGTGATCCTTGACACAATGGCCGGCCCAGGATCCAATCCCGCTAAGACTCTTAAAAGATGTACCTCGGGCCTGAGCCGCCCCCCGCTGAAGTTTAAATTACTGCAAAAAGACTCTGTTAGGCAAAATAAAAAACGAACACACACATAAACATGACCAGCACAAATATTCTCTCAAACAATTAAAACAAGCATTGGCATAGCCAATAGGTCTCGCCTTTGGAACCTTATAAGTTTTTAGCCATGCAACAGTTGATGTTATTGCACCAAGGATATTGTGCTGCATAACTAAATACTTATAAGGTCCCAAAAGCGAGACCTATTGGCTATGCCAATGCTTGTTAGGATATCCCATCCAATGTTCTCACTCATGGTGTTTTTTTTTTACCGTTCTCTACAATTGGCAATGCATTTATTTATTTATTTATTTATTTGAAGTTTGTAGAGCGCACAGCTACCTCCAACTGAGGTGTCCCGGCGCTATATGCGGAGAGCAGCAGGCGGAAGCAAACTGCCAAGAGTTCCAGGTGCTAGAGAAGGCTGAAAAACCAGGTTTTTAGGAGTTTGCGGAAGACAGATTCTGAATTGGCCTTCCTTATGAACTCGGGTAAGGAGTTCCAGAGATGGGCAGTTCTTACCGTAAAAGACCGGCCACCTAATCTGGCTTTTTTAAAACGGGGAGTGGCAAGAAGTACTTGGTGATTAGATCTCAGAATCCTCGTCTGATGATATTTGCGGAGTCTTTTTCTCAGGTAGTGGGGGCCAGTTTCTTTAATTACCCTGTAGGCGAGGGTTAACATCTTGAATTCTACCCTCCTTTTTACTGGCAGCCAATGTAGGCTCCGTAGATGGGGGGAGATGTGGTGTCGTGTTGGGATATTTCTAATGAGCCTAGCGGCCGCATTTTGTATAGTCTGTAACTTTCTTATCAGGTAGTCAGGCAGACCCAGGTACAGACTGTTGGCATAATCTAACTGAGACGTAATGAGTGCATGAACTACAGTCTTTCTGCAGTCCATGGGTAATAAATTTACCCTTTGTGATTTTAATAGATGCCACCATTACTTCTGGCATTTAGATAATGTTCTTTTTGCTTAAAACTGTAAATCATGGCACAATGTTTGTGCAGGAGAATCTTGCTGCTTGTTGCTTATGGTTTGAGTTCCTTTTACTTTTCTTCATCTGCCCCCAAGTGCCAGGTCACAGGCAGAAGGGATAGTCAATTGTCCCTTGCACCTCACTGTTTAATGGCCAGTTTTACTGAGATGTTGCCAAGGAGTCTTGCACACTTACTCAGCTCTGTGCATACTCCCTGTCAACATCACACAGCAGTGTGCCATTGCCGAGCTCAAGCACAGCTCTTGCATAACTACCAAACAAGATATTGAGGCACTCTCCTTGTATTACAGCAAAACTTTATAACAACATCATTTCGACCTCTTTAAGGTTGTCTTTACAGACTCAATTCCTGTGATGCTTCCCTTTGAAATATAAGCCTCAAACATTGAATGTAATGGCGCAGCATAGCATGAGGCTGCCAGGGCACTTTGAACCCATATCAAAGACCGGATTCAGTGGCCAAAGTGAGTAGACCAGCTTTAATGAGGAAAGCTGATCAGGACTTGGACTAATCAGTTGTCTGCATCACCAAGATTTTATAGTTTAATTGTATCTGGAGCTAGACAAAGCCAATATGGGTACAAATTCTCATTCACTAGCTAGAACTAAAAAGTACTCCTAGCACATGCTCCAT
Organism: Calotriton arnoldi; assembly: GCA_963921515.1. Taxonomy (NCBI): domain Eukaryota; kingdom Metazoa; phylum Chordata; class Amphibia; order Caudata; family Salamandridae; genus Calotriton; species Calotriton arnoldi. Next base: position 1,143,888 of record CAWUFW010001053.1, on the reverse strand, counting down.
TGTAATCAATCTCAGTCTTTCAAGGTCTAGACCATCAGGGATTTAATGGAAGGAATTATGCTTCTCTTTTTATGACATCACTAGCCTACAGCATCCCCGCCTCCAAAGCACACTCGATACCTTTTAACTCCCTTGGCCCATCTACCGCCTACGACTACAAAATCATTTCGTCAAGAGGAACCTTCAATCAAAAGAGAAGTGATCCTTGTTAGTACTCAGCTTGTTTTCCTCCCAGTAGCTATTCATCCAGATACCCAAAGAACAGCCTCTGGCCACTGCCAGGCACTCTTGGATCTCTAAAGAGGCATGCTTGTGCTCCGCTTTAAACAGCTTAAGAGGCGCAGTTACTTCCAGCCTTGCTCCTCATAAGCAAGGACTATAAGTCCAAAGTGCGTGTTTACGCACAGCTTGCAGGTTTTCAAAACACTTAAATAAAAGGCATTGTAATTTACAATGCCAGTAGCTCAAACTCTCACAAATGCGAGACCTGTTGCATTGCAAATGCTTGTTTTTATTATTCCATGTTGTTCTGGTGATCCAGAATGAAAAGACAGGTGAAAGTGTAGTTAATACGTGTTTCGCCCCCTTGTGGTGCGCATGCCTGGGGCTTTTTTAAGGCTGCATAGAGTGTATAAGTGAAAAGCCAAGTTCAAAAGTTATCCCCAATGTATAAAGTAAAAAAAAAACAACAACCAGTAGTCAAAAAAGGAACCTATTACATGTTCCGTTGCCAGAGGCCAACAGCTCCCCTACGAATATATGACGTTGCAAAGCAAACAATTACAACGCATGCTTTTACAACGCGGTTTTTACATCGCAACTACCATTACATCGCATGATTTTACAACACATGCCATTACAACGCATTTTTTAAAACTACCATTACAACGCATTCCATTACAACGCATACCTTTACAACGCATACCTTTACAACGCATACCATTACAACGCACAATACTTTTAGGGTAAGTGTTGGATAGTGTATGGGTAAAATTACTATTCCCACTCCAGTGAGTGCAACAATAGGGTAAGTTTTGGATAGTGTATGGGTAAAAGTATTACTATTCCCATCTACCCCAAAACCCATGCCCACCCTAAAACTAAAAAATCTCCATTACTTACCTTATAATGTGTTGTAATGGCATGCGTTGTAATGGTATGCGTTGTAATGGCATGCGTTGTAGTGACGTGTTGTAATGGCATGCGATGTAAAGGCAGTTGCGTTGTAGCAGCTGCGTTGTAAAAGCAGTGCGATGTAATGACTGCGTTGTAATGGATGTTTCCCCTCCCCTACATAAAGTAATTTCACAAGATGAAGAAAATATGAAATTCAAAGGCAAATTGACTAGTAGCGTAATAAAATGCCCCAAAAGTCATCTGCATATAATTAGAATAACAGTAAAACATTAGTAATATAAACATCAGGAAAACTCAAACATAAAGTTTAGCAGAGTCAATGGACAATAAATGATCCAAAACCAATGTAATTCACATCATGCAAAATAACGTACACCAAGTAGTCGCATATCATACATACAGGTTCAATGGCATGTGGTTGGTACAGTAAGACGCCCAGAAGGCATTGGGTTAACCACATGTGGGATAAGCCATAAGGTCAGGTGAAGGGAGGAAGGGAATAGTAGTTGGGTGGAGAAAATAGAGGAAAATCAATTTAGTTTTGGCGCTTTAAACAGTACATTTATTGTAATTTTGTGCAAGTTCTTATAGCTAGTGCACCCGGTTCATAAGGACGCAAGCAGGAAATGGCCGTCTGTGCTAGATTTAATTGGTGTGTGATAGTATATAGTGGGGAAAAACAGTGCGAAGTCCATTGCTGTGAACTTTTAAATCCAAATTTTACCTCTTGAAAGTGCCCATATTCAGCAAAGGAGGCTAAGCTAACCCCGAGGGACACCATAAGCATGCATCTGGTAAATGTAGGAGGGAGTACCATAATATTGGTAATCAGGTCGTAGGCACGCAAGGAAGTACAAGAGTGTGTCCTGGAAATTAAAATAGGTCAAGGGTCAAGCTATACTTACAGAGTGTATCATGCCTTATGAAATAGGGCAAATTCTGAAGTACTGGACTGCTGAAAAGTGGAAAGAACAAATTAGTGAAAACGGGCTGAGGAAAAAGTGGGGGGGGCAAACGGGAACAAAAATTCAGGCTGTAGTAGCCTATGAGTTCTACTGTACCTTCAATATTGGATACATCAGAAGTAATCGTTTCCCGTAAATATTTCTGCGGTCCCTAAAGAGCACTACAGTGGACACTACAAATATAACTGTTGTGTGTACACCGGAACGATCATTTGACCCGGAAGTGGTCAAAGCCAGTGTAATCATTTTTCATGAGTTGGGAGCGGATGCCATATTGAATTCTATGGCAGGACCGGAGGCTCAGATTATGCTTCTCAATTCTTTACTACTCAAAATAGCAGCCAATGAAAAAACAGTAAAACATATGTAAAACACTACATGTCCCATGAGGCTTTGAACCACGCCTCCTTCATTAACCAATCCACAAGGTCCATAGTATACAAAATAGCGAGGCACCATCTTGACTGCCTCTTTCTTTGCTGCTCCGCAGTCAAGATAAGTGCCTCGTTCTTTTGCTCATTATAATATCTGTTTTGTCTTAAAATTGCTAAATGGTTTTGTTGATTGCACGGTTTGCTGCTTAGCACTGTAGCGCTCACGCTGCGTTTGGCGCGCGATACGCCTAATTACATGCTTCCTTCAGTGCGTGTTGCACTGTTCTTTGTTTGACATTCCTTCGATTTTGGCATTCTATTAGGGTGATTAGAAATAGTTTAACTCGCGTCTGCGAGTAAAGGTTGCCGTGTGGACACACGCTCCTCGCGCTACCGGCAGGGTCTGGCCCCCCCTCTGGGAGCGAGGTCGCGTTGAGTAGCCCGCTCGGGCTGCTTGCGTGTGCCTCGGGAGCCTGCACGCATCAGTGCACGCATCTGCAGACTCCCACACGCACGCTGGGTGACGCCTCTCCCCGGGCTAGAAGAATTGAGGGAAAGCAGCAAAACAGTGTTGTACCGGTACCAGGCCTCAGATAAGATCTTTTCAACACTTTTTGAACGTTTATGAGCACAATAACTCTTTCTTAGATTCTGTCTGCAGAATTTGTAATTTTTGGAAAATCCCCTGATTAAATTAGTCAGGAAGGGCTAATTGCCCTCCATTAGTCCTAAGATACAGGGGTTTTTGGTACCTTCTGTGGCCTCACTGTTCCAGCATTGGCTCCCATTCGACGCCCTGTCTCATTAGAGGGTCTGGGTTGTAAAATTAGCTTCCCACTGGGGATTCTGAGTGGAATATAGATTTATTCACCAAGATGTCGGACTGTGAAGTCTATGAGGAGGAACTAGCTGCATATGGTCCTGCAGAAGATGAGGATTACTATTACGACGAGAATATGGAGGCCCTCATTGATAAAACTTTGGATAAAAAGTTAGATAAGGCCCCTACCTCCGCCATCCTGCCCATCTCTCTCCACCTGGATCAGTTAGTAGGTGCCACACCTAACACTCCGTCTGGCAATCCTACCCCTTCCCCTACTCTCCCGCCCTCTGAGCCCCAAGGCCCCTCTTGGCCCCATATTACAATTTATTCCACGTTACACAAAGCCAAGGACCACGATTACAATGTGGACCCCCTGACCCCTCCTCCCCCCCCACAGACCGACACTGACACCAATACTGATTCTTCCCAAGAATCACGCACGCGCAAACGCGCCAAGAAGCGCAAGCACTCTAATTCGTCCGTCAATCCTTCCCCTTTCACGTTTGACCCTTCTAGCATTGTCCACCCTCGCTCTTCAGATTGGGCACCCGCCCCGGCAGTGGCAGAATATATGCAGACGAATCTGCGCAAGAGCTTCGATAAAGAGGTTCGAGCCCGCTTGAGATCAGAGTGCCTTCGACCAGACCTTCCGAACAAAACGGCCTTGGCCCCCTGAAATAGACACGTCCATGCAGACTTTTCTAAAGAAATACAAAAAAGACCCCAAGAAGGGCATAGATAGGGCTCTAAGGGCTTGTCAAGACAAGCTATTGAATGTTTCTGGTCCATTGGCAAAGATTTTGGAACTAGCGCTTCAGGGGCAAGAGACGGGTGAAGCTATCCACCCGGAGGTCCTAGCTGGATGGACACAGAGGGCGATCTGCCTCCTCGGAAATGCAAACTGTGCCCTTTCTTCGGAGAGACGCAAGTCGGTCCTCCTACAAATTGACCCACAACTTGTGGAATTGCCTCCGCCGAACCAGGTCCTCTGGTTGAGGGCCAGCTTTTCGGCGAACGTTTTGTGAAAGACATTGCAAAGTTTGTTAACACATTCACATCCCTGGACAAGTCACAATCCTCACTCAAGAGAGTATTCCATCCCCTTCTGGCAGGGCCGGTCGTGGCAGAGGACGCTCGACCGGCCGATACAGTCAACAAAGTCCTCAACGTGGATTCGCCCCTAGACATAGGGGTTATACCCAGGAGCTGGACCAGGCCGGATTCTACCCCACTAGATCCCGGGGTTTCCGTGGTCGGTATAACAGAGGGATCAACAGAGGTTTCAGGAACAATGATACCCAATCCTCAGGTAACAATCCCTTTTCTTCCTTTGATTCCTCTGCGGGGCAGACTGATGCACTTTGTGTACAATTGGGCAAAGATCACCTCAGATGCGTGGATCATGAACACTGTTCAGGGGTATCAAATAGAGTTAATCTGTGTTCCCATTCAACGAGCTCCTCTGGTTCCTCTCCATTTTTCCCTACAAGAACAGTCTTTTATAGACTCAGAACTTCTAGAACTTTTGACAAAGCAGGCTATTGCTGCAGGACCCTTCATTCCCGAAGGCTTTTGCAGCAACGTCTTCTTAGTACGAAAGAAAGGAGGAGGACAGAGATTAGTGTTAAATCTCAGAGAGTGCAACCCCTTCGTTGTCTACAGAGACTTCAAGATGGAGGGAATCCATCTTCTAAGGGACCTGTTATTAGAAAAGTATTGGATGGTTCGTTTGGACCTAAAAGATGCTTACCTAACAGTGCCAATTTTCCCTTCTCACCAGTAATATCTTCAATTTCAATGGAAGGGTCAGTGGTTTCGATACCAATCTCTCCCCTTCGGCCTCTCATCAGCCCCTTGGGTTTTCACCAAACTGTTGAAGCCAGTAGTCACTTATCTACGAGAAATGGGAGTCCGCAGGATCGTTTATCTCGACGACATGCTTCTGTTAGCTCAAGATCAGACACAGTTGTGCACTCACTTACAATGGATGATCTCTCTATTGCAAGAGTTGGGCATTGTGATCAACCTCAAAAACTCCATGACAACACCGTCCCAACAGGTGGACTTCTTAGGTTTTCAAATCGACTCAGTGAATGCTCAGTTGCTCCTCCCTGCGACCAAGATCAAATCCATCAAAAGGGAGATACGAACGACTCTGTCGAGACAGATGGTTTCTTTGAGGTCCCTGGCAAGGATTGTGGGTCTTCTGGCTTCCTCGATTCAGGCTATTTTCCCTGGACCTCTCCATTACAGAGCGTTACAACGTCTTAAGATCCATTATCTGCAACAAAAGTTCTCGTACAATCACTTGATTGCTCTGTCACAAGACGCTCAAGAAGAACTGCAATGGTGGTTAACACATATGGAAGCCTGGAATGGCAAGGCCATTTTCAGAGCTTTCCCGATGTAGTTATCGAATCAGACGCCAGTCGATGGGGCTGGGGAGCAAGATGCGGAGACTTTGCCACAGGCGGCCGGTGGTCAGCAGAAGAGTTAGAGTTAAACATCAATTGTCTACAGTTGTTAGCCGGCTCCTTTGCCATCAGGTCGATCTCCCCACTGAAGAGCAATTGTTGCATCCTCCTCAGGATGGACAATGTGTCAGCGGTGAGATATATAAATCGCCTAGGAGGGACGAGATCTCGTCTGTTGGCCAACATTGCCAGAGAATTTTGGCACTTCTGCCTGGCAATAAGATCAGGATAGTTGAGGAATACATTCCCGGCAAGAACAATCAGGTAGCAGATTGGAACTCCAGATTTCTGAGGGACTTCAGCGACTGGAAGCTCCATCCTTCCGTGTTTCTAGAGATCATGAGAATTCGAGGCCCATGTCAGATAGATCTTTTTGCCTCTCGCCTCAACACCCAACTTCCCTGCTTCTACAGCTGGAGACCGGATCCAATGGCATTGGGGACGGATGCGTTTCTTCATCACTGGGGATCTCAGAGGAATTATGCCTTTCCCCCTTCGCATTAATACCGAGAGTAGCGGCTTAGGCCTGGCGGCAGGCAACCTCATTGGTATTAGTCACACCATTATGGAAGACACAATCGTGGTTTTCAACTCTGTTGGAGTTGTCAGTGGATCTGCCATTTCAACTGCCCGTTTTTCCGATGCTACTTCAGGACCCAGTGGGCTCCCCGCATCCTCTGGTCCTTCAGAATCAGCTAACTCTCATGGTTTGGACGCTCTCAGGAGACATGAACGAATTGAGGGCCTTTTATTGGTGGCTGCAGAGTTTATACAGCAGGCTTGGGCTCCATCCACCCTTAAGAGATATTCTGCAGCTTAGAAGCGCTGGATTGGTTGGTGCCTTCAACGACAGGTGGATCCCGTGGGATCTGATTTGAAGGAGATCTTTAATTTTTTGTCCGAATGTGCAGAGTAAGGTCTTTGTTATAGATCAGTGAATAACTTCAGATCGGCTATATAGGCTGGACACGATCACATTGATGGGAAACCAGTTGGGATCCATCCAACGGTGTGTAAGTTAATGAAAGGTATCAGGGTCGCTCGTCCACCGAGACCCAGATACACTACGTTATGGGATGTGTCTAATGTTCTTTCATTGTTAGAATCATGGCCGGACAATAAAGATTTATCGCTGAAACAATTAACAGCAAAACTTACTATGTTGTTATGTCTTATTTCCTGTCGTAGAGTTTCTGATGTACATGCTTTAGATCTGGCAGGAAGGATTTTCTCTCCCCAGGGTGTATCGTTCATTATCTCTAGAAGAACAAAAACGATGTCTCGTTCGGTTGAGTATCCTGCTTTTCCTCATAATGATAAGTTATGTGTTTTGAAATGTTTGAAAGTCTATGAAGAACGTACCTTATCTCACAGATCAGATCCTTTAGGACCATTGCTTTTGTCAATCCAGAAACCCCTTCGCCCAGTATCGGCGGCCACTTTGGCACGTTGGGTCAGATGGGTGATGGCTGAAGCAGGTATAGATGTTTCTGTGTATGGAGCGCATTCAGCAAGGGGTGCTATGGCATCTAAAGCCTTTATTATGGGTTCCAGATTGGAAGATATTTTGAAGGCAGCAGATTGGTCATCTGACTCAATGTTTAAAATATTTTATTATAAACCCATTGCACATGTTTCTTCTGTTGTTGTTGGTCAGCTTTGAACCAGCATAATCTGAGCCTCCGGTCCTGCCATAGAATACAAAATTTTCCAGCATTCGCGACAAGAATTTAAGATTCTATTAAGGACACGGAGGCGAGGATTATCTCACCTGTTGGGACAGGTAAGAATGATTTACAACTGTCATGTTGTCATATGATGCATAAAATATGTTTTTCGTTCCCACCCTTATGTACCAGACTTTTGGTTCTGTGGTTTTCAAACTTGTTTCTGATTTCAGGAACGGATTCCAAACAGAACTAAACCTGGGATGTTTCGTGGCGAGGAAGTCTTCGCTGTTGGTGGATAAGTTGTCTCATCTGGGACCGGTTATTGGAGTTGCTCTCCGTTGAGAGCTGGAACTGTATCCTGTTTTGTTTACTTGACGAATAAGACTGCTTGTTGCAAAGAAAGAGGTAGTCAAGATGGTGCCTCGCTATTTTGTATACTATGGACCTTGTGGATTGGTTAATGAAGGAGGTGTGGTTCAAAGCCTCATGGGACATGTAGTGTTTAACATATGTTTTACTGTTTTTTCATTGGCTGCTATTTTGAGTAGTAAATAATTGAGAAGCATAATCCTCGCCTCCGTGTCCTTAATAGAATCTAAAATTCTTGTCGCGAATGCTGGAAAATTTTGTAGTGGTAAAAAATGTAAAACTAAGTAATGATGAAAGAATACTCACGAGAAAGTAGATCGAGAGGAAGGAGGGGGAAGGACAAAGATGGACAGCATATTTGAAACAAGTTAAAAGCATTGTTGGTATGAACTAAGTAACGTTTAGACAACGGTACATATGTAATTTCAGTCATGTACATCTGCTGAATTTAGTCAATTGTGTCATTTTCTGCATCTTTGTGTGGTTCATTGGGAGTTTTTAATCCTGATAATTGCTAAAACACTGTGCACAAACACACATATGTACATGGTACATATTATAATTAGAGTTGTGGCGTGGGAAGCGCGTACCCAGTAACGTTCGATAATAGTGTCAGAGACTGACATGTAGTTTTTCGCATTATACAGTTCAGTCAGACACAGTAAGAAGAAACAGGAAGATTAGTTGAGAGAAAATTACAGCAGAAAGCATGATGCGGTCTTCTAACCCACATAGTCAAGCACTACATAAAAGGACAAGCATTTTGGAGTTGGAGTTATTGGCATTATAAATGCCAATGTTTTACCTAGCCATGTTGCAGGGTGTAGTAACATATATGGCCAAAAGAGGTCCCATAGGACCTCTTTTGGCCACATATGGTACTGCAACATGGCTAGGCAAAAAACATTGGCATTTATAATGCCAATAACTCCAACTCCAGCAAATGTGAGACCTATTGCATTGAGGTTGGCGAGCCGTGCAAATGAAAAGAAAGGCGCGACTCGTCAAAGTCTATTTTTTCAATATTGTAAGCTTTTCGTAAGCAGCGCAGCACGCCGCCTGTGTTGTGCTGCTTACTAAAATCATACAATATTGAAAAAATAGACTTTGACAAACCACGCCAAAGAAAAGAAAGGCGAAGCTCGCCAGAGTCTATCTTTTCAATGGGAAAAAAACCAGACCTCGGTCTTGGAATGCACAGCAAATGGGGCAAGATAAGAGCAAGATTTATAGCCCTATTTACAACAGAGCTCTGTAAACCACGAACACTGGTCTCCAGTGCTCCACTTTAAAGAAACAAATAGTGCCACAAACTGTCTAAATAACAACATATGTAGCAGAGGCAGTCCTTGAAAATGGGCAGAGCTTAAAACCCATATCCTGAACACAGCATGTCTCGCAGACACAGCACAAGCGCTGCCTAGACGAGACCTAAAAACAGTCATTACCAACAAAGAAACTTTCCTGCCTACTCATATGAGGTCATATCTAAATTCTACATCACATAGAAAAAGACGGAGCGACTCAGGAGATAAAGAAAATGGAGAGAGGGATACGAGAAAGCACACAGAGATAGGAAAGAGAATGGTGAGAGGAGGTTTGAGAAAAAGAAAGAAGTTATAGAAATTTAGAGAGAAGATGAGAAGGGAGCATAATGAAAAATGGCAATGTTGGATTACAGTGACATTGAGGAAAATGTGTGATTCATGCGGAGCTGTGGAAATGTCCAGTGATATTCAGTAAATTGTCTTCAAAATGTGCCATTTGATACTGGCTTTTTAAATATGGCCTTGAAGGAGAAATCTGACCGTCCTTAAAATAGATTTTAAAACCTAAAAAGATTTTGAGCAATGGTACTGGTCAAATGTATCTTTGTAAACCTTTAACAATTAAGAAACAACATCTAAACGGGTGGCAATAATGTAGCAATATAAAACAGCTAAGTCTGCCTGTGACGGGAATAGGTAAACTGAAAAGGCATCTTGGCCTCACTTTCAAACCTAACTTATTTTAGCCAAAGTACTTAGGAAAATTGCTCTAAAAAGTGCCACTTGTCCCTTAGAAAGGACTGGATCGCTCACTGTCTTTGCTCACTCTGTGACAATAGGCTTAGACTCGAAGACCTCTCCAATTTCCAAATTCATTTTAAAACCTGAATGAGAGACAAGATTTGATCAATAAAAGATAAGAGAAATTAATTGGCTTTTGTATACCTCATTCAGGTGTATCACGGAGCATGGAAGAAAGTAGCAACGTAACATATTTTACCTTATCCGAGCAGGTGTTGTCATCAGGGCCACCACCAATAACAAACAGTTTGCTCACGCAGCTGGTTACAGCTGGGGAACTGACAGCCTCTTTCAAAGGCGCAACTTCTGTCCAGCGATTTGAAAATGAATCATAGCACTCCACACTGCTCAGGCGATTCTGGCCATCGTATCCTCCAACCACATACACCTTGAGAAAAAAATAAACACAGGTCAGCTAGAGTTCTCAATCCTATAAATTACTCAATGCGTTAGGGCAAATACATAACAGTTAGGATTCTTGTAAATGCATATCAATGTATCTGTTAGCTAAATGAACCTTGAAAACGGAACCATCACAGGTAGCAGACTAGCGTGTACCACCCCCTCCCCCTCTCGGAACAATAACCTCTCAAGGCCTCTGAGAAATAGAGTATAACATTTTGTATGACAAAATATGTGATAAGTGCATCTGTAAAATGGAAAATAAAAGACAAAACAAAGGATAGCTTTATCCTGTTGGTATTATTAGGGCAAATCTGGCCGCACTCAGACCGCTCGTCTATTGGGTCCACCTATGGGTTACCCCTGAGTTAGGTGTGTTCAGAGATTCCCTTGTAGACCTACTGAATGTAGGAGGTGCCAAGTCAGTTCCTTGGGTAAAGTTTGTTTCAGACTGGTTGAGTAGGTTGGGACTGCAAAGGCTATGGGCTGATCCGATAAACATATGTAAAGGTGTCTTCAATGTCTTGAAATCCTGCTATTGGTCTTACACCCAGGAGGGCTATACTAACAATCAGTCAAACGGTTCACTGACAAATACATTTCTAGATATTAAATCATTCTCTCGTTTTGAGGAATTTTTTGACTACGTTTCTTCTCCTTTAGCGAAAAGTCTTTATATCTGTTTTCGATTTGGCACTTAGCCCTTGAGATCTCTCACCACTAAATGGAATAAGGGTTTAGCCCCTAGGGTTTGTCCAGTTTGTGGTTTGGAAAATGAAGAAGAGAAACATATATTTTTTTCTGACCTGGGTATCTTGGGCCGCGCCGGAAATGGGTCGCCCCAATAAGTCGAAATCTGGATGTGACTAGATACCTTGCGGCTTACAGGATCTTAAAAGTGACACCTCCCCTGCAATTAATATTAGTACATTTTTACAGGTGGTTTGGTTCAAAACGTAGTAGATTGCAGTCAGGGAATGCCAGGGAACACAATGCACTTTGAATATTATTGATTTTAACTTATAGACATTTTTAAATCCTTTTTTCTTTTTTATAAGATCTGTGGTAAAAATCTTTTGGACCCTTCCTATTGTTGTTTGCACTCTTCCCTAGCTCATTTTTGCACTATTCTGTATATAGGAATGAATCAGTATGAATTAATTTAAAGTAGTATTGATTTTTATCACAAGTCTGAATTATGTGCTGTTTTATATTGTATTTTAATGTTATTTTTGTATTACACTTTGTATGTATACTTTGATTGTGCATGAGAATATAGGCCTTTTTCTTGCATGCCATAACAACGCATGCCTTAACAACGCGGTCGTTACAACGACCGCGTTGTTATTTCGCATACCGTTACAACGCAAGTCGTAACAACGACTTGCTTTTAGGGGGCGCTGGATGTTGGAATAGTATAATTTACTATTCCAACTCCAGTCTGTGCGGACACTAGGGAAGGTGTTGGATTTTAAATCCAACACCTTCTTCCCCCGAACGCAAGTCGTTTTTCCGACTTGCGTTGTAACGGTATGTGAAATAACAACGCGGTCGTTGTAACGACCGCGTTGTTATGGCATGCGTTGTTCAGCATGCGAAGTAAAGGCTGTTTACTGTGCATGATGCCGAATAAATATTATTACTACTACTACCATTAGGGCAATTCAGTGCAATATTTGCTATGGGGAATAATACAATTTAGCAAATCCCTTACTCTGTCTTTCACACAATATACTTCATTGTGCGCGTATCTCAAGAAAATGTTTGCAGATTCTTGTTTCTTTTGTTGGCAGGGGAGATTCAGATTTAAGTGCTGGTCAAGGAAGCAGTTGTGAAGACAAATTTTAAATTCTTCTTGCTATGTCCTCATTCTTACTTACAACATGAAGTAGCAAGAAACCGGAGCCGGGAAGCCTGGCCATGCATGTGGAGCGCCAACCTGTAGCATAGGATTTGCCAATGACAAGGTTTTTGGAGACAGCATTGCATTGCAGGCTATTCTGGAATTTGAAAATGTAACAGTTGTCTCCTTAAACTCCACATCAATCGGGAGATGGTCTGTAGAGGTGTCCCTCCCATCTAAGCATATTAGCAGTTCCTTAACAGTTTCAATAATTTCTTTGCAGTAAATGACTAGCCAACAACCCTGGAGCTTTATTCCCCTTACTTCTGATGAACTGTAGCCAGTCACAGTACATATTCATTAAGGAGCATGAGCTCCATTAGCCAGAACAAAAACCAAAGGCAAAAGAATAGCAGCCAGAACACCTGGGATGAAGAGCAAGCGGGATCTGGTTCAAAATGTTATGATTAAAAAACAACATATTTAGGCGCCAGGAACGTATTCATCAGGCAGTGAAAGAGGTGTAGAATGTTCAAGTTCACACTTTTAAATAATTAAAACATTGCTATGTCAACCTAAATAGGTGTTGTTTTGTACCCAGTATCAGTCTTCCACTAATAGTGAACGGACAAAGCTGTCTCTCCCTTCAGTCGCCTCCCACATTTAGAGCAGGCTATAATACATCCAGAATTTAAGATAAAGGGTCCGAGTTTGGCAGACAGGGTACAAGTACCCTGCCTACCAAACTCTGGGTCTACTGCACTATTTTGAGTCGGGCGGACTGCCAGTTTTATCCAGATGGAGTCAAATTTACCAGTTGGCCTAAACCTTCCTCCGATTCCAAGACAGAGTACGGGCCATCATAAGCATTCCGACCATACGACCTATTTAGATGGGATGGCTTTTTTTTTGTTTATCCTGGTGGTGAGAAAAGAGAAAAAATAAAAAAGATAACCCCCCACACCATTGGAGAAATCTCCCATAGAGTTGGGGCATTCGTTTTTTCTTCCCCAACAACAAACTCTCACTTTGGGAGTTTGTTTGTGGAAATGAAGAAATGTTTAAAAGTTTGGCATTAAGCGCCAATTTCCAATGACGGATGCACTTCAAACTTACGGTTCGTACAAACCCATAGAGATCACTGAAGGTGAGTAGTGAACTCTAAATTTGTCAGGCAGAGTAAAGGCAGGGTGGCAGATGTAAATCCCTCCGCCACCCTAACTGCCTTTTCCCTTTAAGTCAAACTCTAATCAGGCCCAAACCCTTAACCCTTTCTGTGCGTCGGATTGCCAGGAGTCGTCCGACGTCATGGTGGGCGTGTGCGTTGGACAGCTCCCGGCCGTCCTAGCACCCACCCATGGGGGAAGCGCTGGCTTTTTCCTTTCCTCCGATGTCTCTTTTCAGCATTCCTGCTGCACGATCATGCTCTGTTTGATTATTTATTTATTTTACTTTAAAACTGAGCGCGGCGCCGCTTCAGGAGCACCGCGCTCGGTTTCTTTATTTTTTCTTAACTTTAACACTGAGCACGGTGCCCGCTTCAAGGACACTGCGCTCAGTGTTAAAGTTAAAAAATAAAAAAGAAACCGAGTGCGGTGTCCTTGAAGTGGCGCTGTGCTCAGTTTTAAAGTTAAACAACCATTTGCATTGCAATAGGGCAAGCATTTACGCAAGTTTAAGCTATTGGCATTGTAAATGACAATGCCTTTTATTTATGTTTTAAAAACCAAAACAAAAATAATAGGCATTGTCGTTTACAATGCCAATAGCTTAAACTCGCGTAAATACGAGACCTATTGCATTGCAAATGCTTGGCCTATTATGTCGTTGATCTCATTGCAGACTCGCTGAGGGGCGGAAGGAGGAGGGTGTTCCACTGCTTGTATTCTCATTCCTCTCGTTATTAAAAAAGATCATGTTGACTTTTTTACTCGTTTATCTTACTGTCTCCAACTTTCACAACCCTACGCTCAACTATGCTTCTTAAAAGTAGGAGTTCTCCCTGCCTACATCCCGCTTTCCACGCTTCCCGTTTTGCCCTTCATTCCTGTCTCGCTATCTGCTTTCTGTCCCTACCCCTCCCTTTCCCGCGTTGGTCCCTGCCTGTCCCCTCCTTCATCTTCGGGAGCAGTAAGTTTACATATGAAACAGTAAAATATGGACAGAGACCTCTTTTGTGCAGGTGGGAGATCCCCACCCAACAACCTTTGCTGCACTCTGTCGTGATCGACAGTGTGCCTGGTGAGTGATTCTGTCTGCGGAGTGACCGTATCTACAGCGAACCCCTCTCTGCTGCGTCTGCCTGCTTGCGGTGAGTAGCTGTCTAGGGCGGGTGAGTGACTGTCTTCAGCGAGTGACTGACTGTCTTGGGAGAGAGACTGTGAAATTAAGTGGGTCACTGTGTTAGGTAAGCAACTGTGATCCTGGTGAATGGCTGTCTGGTTGCACACATGCTGGGTTAACCAAAGTTTCTTTACGGTTTATGTGAAACGGGGTCTTGTGAGTGTGTGTCTTAATTTTAAAATAGTATATATTGTTTTGTTTATCGAGTAGATTTTGTGAATGATGTGTGCATCTATATGTTTTTTATTAACTGCCAATAAAGCGTTAGCCTGGAATGTGTTTGACTATCTGTGATGTGACTGTTCTGACGTGTTCTGCTCCTTGCAGTGAGAGGATGTCTGCAGAGAAGGTCTGCTTAAGTGCACGTTTCTGCAGAAAGTGACTTAATCTGCAATGAAGTCCAATATCTTCAGTGAATGATTCTGTCTGCAGAGAGTAACAGTGTCTGTGGTAACAATATAAGTAGAGAGTGGCTTCTATGCGTGACTTCTAAGTGCTTGTTTCTCCGGTGAATTACTGGAGTCAGTGACTACTTCCCCTGCGAGAGTCAGTCGTCAGAGACTGTATCTGAGGTTAAAGAATGTCAGTGATGACTTGCTGCCTTGATAAGGGTTGCATGTGATCAACAGCTGCAAATAGAATAAGAGACTGTCCCTGATGAAAGACCGTTGAGGGCAGTGGTGTGTGAGATGAGTAGTTGTCTGCAGTGAGTGACTGTGGTGAGTGGCTGTCTGTGGTGACCGACCAACCGTGTCCGCATTGAATCAATTTATATATGTTAGATAACTGTGTCTGGGGTCGAAGACTGTCCACCAGTTGCGAATGTTTCTGCATTTGTTACCGCCCATAACGACTGGACCTTTTACTTGGCTGTTACACGGTCTCCGTTATTTAGTGGGTGAGCACTATTTTCTTTAATGGTCTTTCCTTATTCCAGCGCGGTCCACTTTCACTTTAGCGCCCGTGCTGCTTTATTTAATTAATTTGCAGCGCGGTCCGCATTAGTTCAGTGTAGCACATGCAAACAAGCATTTGCAATGCAACAGCTCTCGCATTTACCCGAGTTTGAGCTATTGGCATTGTAAATGACAATGCCTTTTATGTTTTGGTTTTTGAAACATAAATAAAATGCATTGTCATTTACAATGCCAATAGCTTAAACTCGCGTAAATGCAAGACCTATTGCATTGCAAATGCAATAGGTCTTGCCCCTTGGGCAAGGGTCGCTCCCCTTTTGCGGGGGTGAATATTTTGGTTGTTTCTGCCTCCCTTGGGGGCAGATCGGCCTTATGCTTTTAGGCCCACCTACCCCCCAGTTTGGCTGGTGGATTGTGTGTGGACTGGTGCATTATTTGCATATGTGATTGTAATGTTTTATTTCTCCTTTTTATTCTAGTGCAAAGCTTTTGATTCTTGTTTGCGGTTTCGGCAGTGGTTAATCTGCAGTTTTGCGTAGTTGCATTTATTTGGTAAGAAAAACATTTTAGTTGTGTTTACTCCAAATTAGTATTATTGTCATGCATGGATGAATTTTTTGTAAGTGGTGTCATAATAGCAGCATATTTAGTTAGTGTTTCGAGCTTGAAATTATTTGCGATGTGTTTTGCGTTGTCTTATTTGTAATTTTCTTTTCTTTTTTAGTGGGATATTGTTGGTCCTTGCTGTGTCTGTGCAGAGTAGGTGGTGGTGAGTCTAGCTGCTTCTGGCAAGTGAGTGGTATAGTTTTGGAGTATATAGGTCTTTGTGATAAAGCCACATTTTGTTTATTACTTACTTTACAAAGTGTTTGTTGTTGTTGACTTGTTTGACAAGTTACCTTTATTAGTAAGGATTATGGCTAGCCACAGAAGGTGGTTGGTATGCTTTTCGAATCTTCCTCTGACCATGATTATGAGACTGACAGTGCGTCTGAGTGAGAGGAGGGAGTACAAGATTCTGGCAGTGAGTTTTCTGTCCACGAGGAATCATCTGATGATAAAGCTACTCTCAGCGGATGAAGCTGCTCTCAGTGCGGATGAAGTGCCTGTTTCAGAGGAGGTAAGTATAGTGGACAACCCAATCTACCCTTGAGGGCTCGGGCAAAATTGATAAACAGGTAAGTGTGCCTTCAAGGGATTTATTAAAATACTCAGTTATGTTGTTCTGGATTTCAATTAAATGCAAGGTTTATTATTGACTTGCTAGTTAATTTCTTTAGTTACTCTGTTTTCTAACAACGTAATTTCTTATATTTTTGAATAAATCATGTAAAGAATATATATTAACCCCTTAAGTGCTGCTGTCGGCCAACGGCCGTCGCGAGCACTACCTCCGTAGTGCTGCGCACGTCCGTTGGCCGACGCAGCCCCGCCCGCTGATTAAAACCGCCGCACCGCGGTGGAATTCGAACCGCGGTTAAGGGGTTAAGGACGATATATATCACACAACAGAAGACAGCAGAGAACACGGGTGTGTATAAAAATATATTATATTTTATCTTCAAATTTCATGAAGGGTACTCATATGGAAAACATACAATGAAACAAGAAGGAAACACTCTATTATTTAAACCTCCATTGTTACATTTGTATACACTTTTTCACAATCTCAGTTGATAAATGTTGGGAAAAAGTGTGCAGAGTCGACGTTTCGGTCTCTAGGCTTCCGTCGACGAGACCATCATCAGGACTAGAAAATGTTTAAAGTAGTTGACCCCTAATAAAATATGGAACAAACAATAATTACCATATATTTTAATAAAATACTCATAGATCACCCATGTAAGTATAACAAAATTATATCCTCCAGTATTTTCTTTAAAAACACTTCCATGACATTCTGTATATCATCTCCAGATATCACATTTGTATATAAATCATTATTCATTTAGCATATTTGAACGCAGCACCAAAAAATAAAAAAATTAAAAAAATAAGTTCATCATTATTGTTTTTTGTTACGTTTATGCGAGTATTAACCATACCTTATTGGTAATATTACCAATAATATTACCGATAGGGTATGGTTAATACTCGCAATATAATATATTTTTATACACACCCGTGTTCTCTGCTGTCTTCTATTGTGTGATATATATCGTCCTTGATATATATTCTTTACATGATTTATTCAAAAATATTAGAAATTACGTTGTTAGAAAACAGAGTAACTAAAGAAATTAACTAGCAAGTCAATAATAAACCTTGCATTTAATTGAAATCCAGAACAACATAACTGAGTATTTTAATAAATCCCTTGAAGGCACACTTACCTGTTTCAGAGGAGGACACTGATGTGTCAATGGTGCAGCAAGAGGAATCTGGGTTGCAGCCTGGGGCTGCAAGGCTTCCCATTGGAAGTGCTGGACTCTGGGTTGATCCAAACATGGTGCAGCCTGTGTTGCCTGCTTTTAGTGGTGGTGCAGGGTGTAGAGTGAATTGTGAAAATGTTTTGCCTATACAGTTTTTTCAGTTGTTTATGGATGATGTATTTTTCGCTGAGATTGTTGAGTAGACTAATTTGTATGCTGAACAGTATTTGAGGGACAACAGTGCCCGACTTAGGCCCCACTCTAGAGCTACCCAGTGGACGGTCACAAATCTGGATGAGATGAAGAAGTTTTTGGGTTTTACTTTTTTCATGGGCTTGATAAGGAAGCCGTCCCTGGCTTCATATTGGTCTACCAGTCCATTGATGGCAACAGCCATCAATGGACTGGTGATCGTGATCAGTATTTACTTTTGCTTCAGATGCTGCATTTTGTTGATAATGCTTTGGCGTTGCCACGAGATCACCCTAACTGTGACCGTCTTTTTAAGATTCGGTCTGTTCTTGATCACTTTGTAGATCGATTTTCGAGAGATCTATACCCCAGGGAAAGAAATATCTGTTGATGCGTCTTTGGTCCTGTTCAAGGGCCGTTTGATTTTTAGGCAGTACATTCCTAGCAAGAGGGCATGTTATGGAATTAAGATGTATATGTTGTCTGAGAGTAGGACAGGATAGGTCTATCATTTCTGGGTGTACACTGGTAGAGATTCCACTATTGACCTCCCTGGTTGTCTGTCCACTTTAGGAGTTTCAGAGAAAATTGTGTGGGAACTTGATAGAGGACTGTTTAACAAAGGTCACCATTTGTACCTAGATAAATTCTATACTGCTTTGCAATTGTTTAAGGCATTGTTCAAAGTGGACACTCTTGCTTGTGGCACAATCTACTCTAACCGTAAAGGTTACCCAAAAGAGCTTGTTTGCAAAAAGCTTCAGAGGGACAGTGCAGTGCCTTGCATAGTGATGAACTGCTAGCTGTGAAATTTGTGGACAGGAGGGATGTGTACATGCTGACTACCATTGTAGGAAGCTGGCTCTGTACATACTATACCAAAGTGAGGTATAGTGTGCACAGAGTCCAGTGGATCCCCAAAGGTAGGCAGAGATAAGGTTAGATAGCACCTCACTCTCTATTTGTGGTAGTGTGGTCGAGCAGTAAGGCAGTATCAGAGGACAGTGTTAAGCATTTGTTGTACACACTCAGTCAGCAAAGGAATTCACACACTCAAAGACTGAACTTCAGACCAATTGTTTTTGTATGAAAATGTTCTTTTAGTTATTTTATTTTCTAGAACCAAGCAAGCCTGGCACAGGTAAGCAATAAATACTTTACAGTAGTAATGCAGTTTGTAAACAGTTTGAATTGAAATTGTATATGCACTTTGTTTTGACTTACAGTATGGTTTCGGAGAAATGCAATACTTTGTAAATACAGTACATAGACTTGAATGGGCTCTTCAGTAAAATTACAGGTAAGTTACTTTTGAGATTACTTTTCTTACTCAGAGTAGTATACCTGGAAACTACTCTGGGACAGTTCCTGCAAACAGGTAAGTAAAATCGTTTTTGTTAGCTAGTGCAATTTTAAAGAATTTCTTAAGGTTTTCAAACTCCACACTTAGAAACTTTTCCAAGCAAAACAGTCAATGTTATCCTATGGAGGAAAATAGTGTTATCGGTTTTGAGGTAAGTATTTGGGAGTGGGAGTTGAGGTTCTGGGGCAGACTCAGGGGTCCCCCAGGGTCAAGGATGCACTCTAGTTACACCCTCAGCGGCACTAGGGCGGCCGGGTGCAGAGTGCTGAGGTCCAATGTTATCCAATGGGGGATAGGGGGACTCAGGTTGGTGGCTGCTGGCAAGCAGGCCACTTGGTCGTGGGAGCAAAGCTCCTGGACTTTATCTCAGGGCAAATGGGGAAACAAAGTAGCACCAAAGGTGCACCCTCAGCGGCACTAGGGCGGCCGGGTGCAGGGTGCTGTTTCGACGTCGGGCGCCCTGTTGTTTTCAATGGGGAACCTCCGGTTTGCAAAGGCACTGCAGGCTTGGGGACGAAGGTCTTCTGGGTGCGACCACCACTTCGAGAGGTAAGTTGGGAAGTTAGGGGTTGGTTAGGCAACGTCGGTTTGGGCGCCCAAGGTCATGGGGCGCCTTTTGGGGTCGGATCTTCTTACCAGCTCATGGTCGCGGTTGGGGGGACCTTCTGGATTTAGGCAGTAGGCGTCGGCTGGAGGCTTGAGGCAGGTCAGGGGTCGCCGGATCTCGGGTCAGGATCGCCGGGGGGACCTCCTCGTGGTGTTTGCCCACTCGAGCTCGGGCCGTGGACGGCGGGTGCAGAGTGGGGCGGATTCGCGGTGTCCGGCCGGAGCCAGAGGTTGCAGATGAACAAATCCGGTGTTCACGGGAGACAAAGTCTTTGTGCTTGAAGGCAGGCAGGTACTCCGGGGTTTTTCGAGGTTGCTGGCTGCAGGACACACCAGGATTTTGCAGGAGCAGGTTCGAGGGGGAGACAGGCCGGTAGGGCTGGGGCCAAGTCAGTGGGCATCTTCCTCTTGTTAGCTGCTGCACGGCTGTTCGGTCCTTCTTCTTCTTGTAGTTTCTTCTTGTCTGAGAAAGCAAGGTTCAGGGGTGCCCCCTAAATACTAGATTTAGGGGCGTTACAGGTAGGTAAAAGGCAGGGACCAATGGGTCCCTTACCTGGGGTGGGTACACCCCCTATTATGCCACCCTCCAGTGGGAGGGGGGCATGAGCCTGTCCCTGGTTGGCTGAGTCCCCCCATCTGCAAGATGGCGGGGACTGGGAGTTGTGCTTCACCTCGCCTCCCCCACCTGAGGGGTGGAGTTGGCAGAGGTGGGCACACCTCTCTTCCTCACTTGTTTTTCCCCCCCGGTTCTCACGCTCAAAGTGGGGGTCAGAACCAGTGGGGACCAGTTGCTGAAAGCAGCAAGTGGCCTGGGGTAGCTCATAAAGGCGACAAGCCTTTGAAGCTTCCCCTTCTTGAACCCTGCCCATCCTGGGGGAGGAGGCTTGGCACCTCGTCCCAGGATGTGCATTGTTTCAGGCCCCAGAGAGCAGCAGGCTCTCGACCCAGGGGTCCAGAAACATGTCTGGTGGTGGCAGCTGAAAGCAGCCACTCAGCCTGGACACTAGTGGTGGGTTAGCTTTCAGGGGGCATCTCTAAGATGCCCTCTGTGTGCATTTTTCATTAAATCCCACACTGGCATCAGTGTGGGTTTAATGTGCTGAGACGTTTGATACCAAACTTCTCAGTTTTCAGTGTAGCCATTATGGTGCTGTGGAGTTCGTACTGACAAACTCCCAGCACCATATACTCTTAATGGCAGCACTGCACTTACAATGTCTAAGAATGGACTTAGACACTGTAGGGGTACAGGGCTCATACACCTGTACCCTCACCACTGGTATAGTGCACCCAGCTAGAGGGGTGACTGACCTATGCCAGGGCAGGGGATTGCAGGCATGGCACACAGAGATGTGTGCCATGTCGACTCGTCACTTTGTTCTGCACCAGAACACGCAGCCTGCAAAGGCAGTGTGTGAGTGTAATGGTACAGGACCTCTAAAGGTGGCACAATAAGTGCTGAAGCCCTTAGAGGCCTTCTCTGGTCACAGTGCCCTGGGTACCTGTGGTACCATTTACCAGGGGCTGACCTGTGGCCAGAGATGCCAATTGGGTTTAGGCTTCAATGCAATTTTAGGGAAAAAACATAGGCCCTGGGCACCTGATTAGCAGGAGCCCAGGGCACACTCAGTCAAAGTACATCAGCAGTTCAGCAAAAAGTGGGGGCAACCATGCAGAAAGAGGGCACTTTCTCACAACCATCCATGATGACAGTACTTCACCTGGAACTGTTTGGGGTCAGGTTACTGAAGTGAGCAAACCTGTGTGCATTGTAGACTACAATAAGCACATAAGTGGTGTCGATAGAGTAGATCAGAGGTTGGAACCTTACACTGCTGTTCGTAAGGCTTACATTTGGTATATGAAGTTGGCCATCCATCTTTTCAA
The DNA here is from genome assembly GCA_963921515.1 of Calotriton arnoldi. Taxonomy (NCBI): domain Eukaryota; kingdom Metazoa; phylum Chordata; class Amphibia; order Caudata; family Salamandridae; genus Calotriton; species Calotriton arnoldi. The sequence goes on along the minus strand of CAWUFW010001053.1, from coordinate 1,122,082 downwards.
TTTAGCAACTTGTAATGCTTTTGTTGTGTTCAAGGAGTGTTCTCCAGCATCAAAGATGACTTTTGTTCAGTTTCAGGAGTCTGTTATAAGCAGCCTTGTTGTAGTGGAACAGACAAGTGTTCTTAGAGTTGGAGTGGTGGAGGATGTGGCTAGATTGAAAGATAGCCACTTTCCTGTTTTAATTCCTCCCATGCCCAAAAAACAATCCCTGTAAGAGATGTAGAGTCTGTTTGCTGCGGAAGAAGAGTCGTATACACTGTGCTTATTGTCCTTCTAATACTGGGCTGTGTGTGCTCACATGTTTCAGATTGTATCACACTCAAAAGAGTGTTATGGAACAGTCGTGAGTCTAATAGTGTACTGCCTGGTCTGTATGGTTTTATATTTGTTGTTTAGTTTCACGGTTGGCATTAGAATGATGTCTTTGGTTACTGCTGTTGTGTTTGTATGACGGTGTGCTTGGACTGGCGCTTGGCTGGCAGTGTGCATAGACTGGTGCTTGGCTGGCGGTGTGCATGGACTGGCGCTTGGCTGACAGTGTGCGTGGACTGGTGCTTGGCTGGCAGTGAACTCGGGCTGGTGCTTGGCTGGCGGTGTGCGTGGGCTGGTGCTTGGCTGGAGGTGTGAATGGACTGGCGTTTGGCTGGCGGTGTGGGTGGACTGGCATTTGCTGGCAGTGTGGGTGCACTGGCGTTTGGCTGGCGGTGTGGGTGGACTGGCGTTTGACTGCCGGTGTGTGTGGACTGGCGCTTGACTGGCGGTGTGCGTGGGCTGGCATTTGGCTGACAGTGTGTGAGTAGTGACTTGCTGCTGGTCATTACACACTCTGCTAGCCAAACGCCTCTGCACACACTATGACAACCAGCAGCTGGTGTGATTGCTGTGTCAGTCATGTGGGCGTATGAAAGTGATGGGCCCTTGAATGGCGCTGTCTGTTGATGTGAATGTTGTAATTTGCTGGGCCTGCGGCTGGCGGTGTGAATGGTCTTGTGTGTCATGTATGAAAGGTGTGTGAATGGCCTGTAAAGAGGTTGGTGCCTTGCCGTGATTTTACATCTCACGAGCTGTGAGTCATTGGTTCAGGTTTTTAACCTTTTAATTATTAACAGTGCATTTCCTTTTTGTGAAACCTCTTATTAACAAAATATACATTTTGAACCTTTCACTCACCCTCGTGTCAAATTCAACCAGTATGTGTGTGTACTTGAGGAACAGATGGATAGGCAGTCATATTTGTCTTATCTGTCTTTCCGTGCAAAGGTGTAGTTTGTCTCTAGGGAAAATTTACCAACTTTAGATATTTCTGTAAACCAAAAAAAATGGGGAGCACTGGGTGGTGTGCCTCTCAACAAGTTTTTTTTACTCACAATGCCATGCAAACCTCAAAATGTGACTATAGTCACATTTTTCACACATTTTTCTTGCATTACCGGGTCATAATCTTCTGGTATCAGAAAAACCACAATTTTCCTACCATCCAGCATTTCCCCCAGGTCTCTTGATGAAAATGGTGCCTCACTACCCACGACAGGCAAGGGCCCAAAACATATTGTGGAGAAAATGACCTATCACAAAACGACCTGGTTTTGCAAGGGGGGTCACCTGGGTTTTTGGCCAGGGCTCGGTGGCCATCTAGGGCAACCTACCAAACCCACACATTTCTGAAAGCTAGACACCTGGGGGAGTCCAGGGAGGTATGGCTTGGGTGGATCCCCCCCCAACGTTTTCCTACCCAGAATCCCATGTAAACTTAAAATTTAGCTGAAAAAAATCATATTTTTCTCAAATTTCTGTGTGGGAAAGTTATGGGATCACCGGGCTGACACAAATTTTCTACCACCCAGCGTTCCCCCAGGTCTCCCAATAAAAATGGTACCTCACTCGCGTGGGTGGGCCATGTACCCGCAACAGGCAAGGGCCCAAAACGTATTGAGGAGACATCAAAATTACCCATCACAAAATGACCTGGTTTTACAAGGGGGGCACCTGGGTTTTTGGCCCCGGCTCGGCGGCCATCTAGGGAAACCTACCAAACCCACACATTTCTGAAAGCTAGACACCTGGGGGAGTCCAGGGAGGTATGGCTTGGGTGGATCCCCCAAAGTTTTCCTACCCATAATCCACTGCAAACCTCAAATTTAGCTGAAATAAATCACATTTTCTACATATTTTTGTGTGGGATCACCGTGCAGGCACAAATGTCCTACCACACAGCCTTCCCCTCAGTCTCTTGAGTAAAATGATACCTCACTTGTATGGGTGTCCAGTGCAGAATTGGCTAAAAACGTATTTTTTGTAAAAATGTAATGCTTAGAATTCGCTGTGCTATACCCTTAATCCCTATGTTTTTGGCCCTTCCCAGTAATAGCCCTTGCCCCACCCACACAAGTGAGGTATCATTTTACTCGGGAGATTAAGGGGAACGCTGTGTGGTAGGGCATTTGTGCCGGCACAGTGATTCCACGCAAAAATATGTGGAAAATGTGAATTTTGCAGCTAAATTTGAGGTTTGTAGGGGATTCTCGGTAGGAAAACGTTGGGGGTCTAAGCAAGCCATACCTCCCTGGACTCCCCGAAGGTGTCTAGCTTTAAGAAATGTGTGGGTTTGGTAGGTTTCCCTAGACGGCCGCCGAGCCCGGGGCCAAAAACCTAAATGACACCCCTTGCAAAACCAAGTCGTTTTGTGATAGGTAATTTTGATGTCTCCACAATTCGTTTCGGCACTTCCCTGCCGCGGGCACTTGGCCCACCCACACAAGTAAGGTACCACTTTTATCGGGAGACTTTGGAGAATGCGGTTGGGTGGAATTTTGTGGATCCACGCAGATTCCAGAACTTCCATCACAGAATTGTGAGGAACATGTGTTTTTTTGACAAACTTTGTGATTTCAAGGGATTCTGGGTAACAGAACCTGGTGAGAGTCACACAAGTCACCCCATCCTGGATTTCCCTTGATGTCTAGTTTTAAAAAATGTATAGGTTTGCTAGGTTTCCATAGGTGCCGCCAGAGGTAGGGTTCAAAATCCACATCTAGACACTTTGCAAAAAAAAGGGTCCGTTTTCACTGTAAAAATGTGGTATGTCCACGTTGCGTTTTGGCCCGTTAACTGTCGTGGGCACTAGTCCTACCCACACAAGTGAGGTACCATTTTTATCGGGAGACTTTGGGGAATGGAGGTAGGTGGAAGTTTGTGGATCCACGCAGATTCCAGAACTTCCATCACAGAATTGTGAGGAAAATGTGTTTTTTTTACAAACTTTGTGATTTCAAGGGATTCTGGGTAATAGAACCTGGTGAGAGCCACATAAGTCACCCCATCCTGGATTCCCCTGGGTGTCTAGTTTTCAAAAATGTATAGGTTTGCTAGGTTTCCCTAGGTTCCAGCTGAGCTAGGGTTCAAAATCCACAGCTTGGCACTGTGCAAAAAAAGGGTCAGTTTTCACTATAAAAATGTGGTGTGTCCACGTTGTGTTTTGGCCCATTTCCTGTCGCGGGCACTATGCCTACCCACACAAATAAGGTACCATTTTTATCGGGAGACTTTGGGAACACAGAATAGTAGAACAACTGCTATTACAAATTGACTTTCCTTGCATTTCTGCCTTCCAAATGTAAGACAATTTGTAAAAAATGAAGTCATTTTGAAAACTGACTTCTAATTCACATGCTTGTATGGGTACCAACAATTTTGAAGATGTGCAAAAAACCACTGCTTCTAAACTCTATATTTTGTTCCCATTTCAGAAATATATTGGTTTCCTTGGTACCTATTTTTCACTCTTTATATTTTTCCAAATGAATTGCGATATACCGGGTACACAATGAAAAACCATTGCATGACGCAGCTCATTTATTGGCTCTGGGTTTCTCTGGTTCTTGGTGAACCTACAAGTCCTATATATCCCCGCAACCTGAAGGGTCCAGCTGATGTAACGGATTATTGCCTTCAAAAATCTTTCATACTTAGAAGAAGTTACAGGTGAAAACGTCAGCAAAAAGGGTTATTTTTTTCAACCCAATTTCAATATTTTCTATATTTAACTGTTACTTTCTATAGGGAAACCCTGAAGGATCTACACAAATGATCCCTTGCTGATTTCAGAATTTTGTCTAGTTTGCAGAAATGTATAGCTTTCTGGGATCCGTTATTGGGGGATCACTGACAGAATATCGACTGACAGAATATCGTGTTCCCAAAATATCGGGACATAAATATCGAAGTCAAAAATATCGACATCCTATCTTTATAATGGTAAGTACTAAAATATCAAGAAAAAAATATCATTGTTAAAAATATCGAAGTACAAAATATCGCTTTTTAAAATATATAAAAAGAATGTAAAATAAATTAAATAATACATATAACTTAAAAAATTTTGGTAGAATTATTAGAAAATGTTAACAATTATAAGTAATAAATGTAATGTAAAAATAAATTAAACATACATATAAAAAATTTAATATATGTATATTTACTTAATAATAATTAAGAAATAATTATTTTAAAAAATTATAAAATGTTAGAAATATATTAAAAAATGTAAATACATATCTATATACATACACCTGTAACATAAAAAAAGAAAATATATATATATATTATAAATTAAAATATTAAAATATTTATTATTTTTAAAAACTACATTTTACACTACATTGAGTACAACAGTAGGGAAAGTGTTGGAAAGCGGAGGTGAATAATTTACTATTCCCACTCCAGCGAGTGCAACAGCAGGGAAAGTGTTGGATAACGGAGGGGTAAAAATTACTATTCCCACTCCAGCGAGTGCAACAGTAGGGAAAGTGTTGGATAGCGGAGGGGAATAATTTACTATTCCCACTCCAATAAATGCAACAGTAGGGAAAGTGTTGGATAGTAGAGGGGAATAATTTACTATTCCCACTCCAATGAGTGCAACAGTAGGGAAAGTGTAGGATAGCGAACGGGAAAAAAATACAATTCCCACTCCAGCGAGTGCAACAGTAGGGAAAATGTTGGATAGCGTAGGGGTAAAAATTACTATTCCCAATCCAATTAGTGCAACAGTAGGGAAAGTGTTGGATAGTGTAGGGGATAAAATTACTATTCCCACTCCAGGGAGTGCACCAGTAGGGAAAGTGTTGGATAGCGGAGGGGTACAAATTACTATTCTCACTCCAGCGAGTGCAACAGTAGGGAAAGTGTTGCATAGCGGAGGGTAATAATTTATTATTCCCACTCCAATAAATGCAACAGTAGGGAAAGTGTTGGATAGCGGAGGGGAATAATTTACTATTCCCACTCCAATGAGTGCAACAGTAGGGAAAGTGTAGGATAGCAAACGGGAAAAAATTACAATTCCCACTCCAGCGAGTGCAACAGTAGGGAAAATGTTGGATAGTGTAGGGGTAAAAATTACTATTCCCACTACAATGAGTGCAACAGTAGGGAAAGTGTTGGATAGCGGAGGGGTACAAATTACTATTCTCACTCCAGCTAGTGCAACAGAAGGGAAAGTGTTGGATAGCAGAGGGGAATAATTTACTATTCCCACTCCAATTAATGCAACAGTAGGGAAAGTGTTGGATAGCGGAGGGGAATAATTTACTATTCCCACTGCAATGAGTGCAACAGTAGGGAAAGTGTTGGATAGCGTAGGGGTAAAAATTACTATTCCCCCTCCAGCGAGTGAACACAGTAGGGAAAGTGTTGGATAGCGGAGGGGAATAATTTACTATTTCCACTCCAGCAAGTGCAACAGTAGGGAAAGTGTTGGATAGCGGAGACATAAAAATTACTATTCCCACTCCAGCGAGTGCAACAGTAGGGAAAGTGTTGGATAGCGGAGGGGTAAAAATTACTATTCCCACTCCACTGAGTGCAACAGTAGGGAAAGTGTTGGATAGCGTAGGGGTAAAAATTAATATTCCCACTCCAGTGAGTGCAACAGTAGGGAAAGTGTTGGATAGAGTAGGGGTAAATCTTACTATTCCCACTCCAGGGAGTGCAACAATAGGGAAAGTGTTGGATAGCGGAGGGGAATAAATTACCGTTCCCACTCCAATGAGTGCAACAGTAGGGAAAGTGTTGGATAGTGGAGGGGATAAAACAAAACATTACAGCTATTGAACCTAAATCCCCAAACAGAATAAAAACAAAACAATTACTAACAATATTTATCAATTAATAAATGAATATTAATGATCAACTAAAGATTATTTTATTTAAAGTATATTACTTTCAACCCTCTACCCCAATAAACACAAAAACACACACCTAAAAATATTTACACAATTTCCATAACTAATTTTACATTAATAAATTAATAATAATTAACAAATCATTAATTAATTTTTAAAAAATCTATTCACAACATTTGCAACTATAAATGCCACAACTCACACATCAAATTTATTCCACAATTAGCATATTTAATATTTAATTAATTAATTAGCATTAACAATTATTTATTTAATTATAAATATTTTACCTCCCACCATATTCCCCTATAATTGACACCACCAATGTCATAAAACATGACACAATTAACATCATTTATTAACAAATAATTAATTATTTAATAACAATTAACACACAAAATAAAAAATAATAATAAATTAATTCACACAATTAACACTATAAAATAACATTAAATAAACATTATATTATAAATATTAAAAAATGTAATAAAAATAAATTACTTCCCACCCTACTTCCCTATCAACCCACAACCCGCTCCTAAAAAAATGACACAATTAACATAATTACCAATTCATTAATAATAATTAACAACCAATCAATAAATAATTAATAATAAATTAATTCCCACAATGAATATAAAATATTAAATACATAAATATTAATTAATAAAAATATTAATAAATTAATTATAATTAAATTAGTTCCCACCATATTCCCCTATAAACCCACAGCCCGCTCCTAAAAAATGACACAATTAACATAATTAGCAATTAATTAATAATTAACAACCAATTAATAAATAATGAATAATAAATTAATTCCCACAATATAAAATATTAAATACATAAATATTAATTAATATTAATAAATTAATTATAATTAAATTACTTCCCACCCTATTCCCCTACAAACCCAAAACCTGCTACGGAACTAAAACGCAAAATTTACTTAAAATAAAATTAATAACTTCTAAAAATTTAACGCATATATTAAAAAACAAATGCAATATTTAGACAAGAAAATAGAACACATACATTTAAAATACATACTAAAATACATAACACTAACTAAAAAAACGATATTTTTAACTATATTTTTGCAAACGATATTAATGAATTCGATATTTTTTAAAACTATATTAATGACTTCGATATTTTTAAAAACGATATTTCTTACCTTAGACTCGATATTCTTGTCCACGATATTCTGACAGTCGATATTTTTGACAAACGATATTCTGCACTCGATATTAGTGCAAGTCAACATTAACAACTCGATATTTAGACTGTTTACCCCCAGTAAAATGATAAAACTGTATAGAAAATGTTGGGTTTCGGACAAAAGTCTGCCTGTCCCTGAAAGCTGAGAAGATGGTGATTTCAGCACTACAAACACTTTGTTGATGCCATTTGCAGGGAACAAACCAGACGCTTTCGTCTGCAGCTATTTTTTGGATAATTTCTCGGTCCCCTCCAGGGGAAGCCAGAACCCCTGGGTACCTTTAGAATCCTCTGGGTGTTTGAAAAAAAGGGCACAAATATGATGTTGATACCTTATGTGGCCAAAACGTTACAGGGGCCTAGGCGCGTACTACCCCAAATAGCCCAAAAAAGGCTTAGCACAGGGGGTGGGGGGAGGCCTAGCAGCGAAGGGGTTAAGAGTAATTGTAATAACCTAAATGCCACCGCCCCTTCAGAGAGTGATAATTTATGCAGCCAAGGTAGTAATAGAGACTCCTGCAGCTCCTGTGGTTCAAAGGGTACTTAATTCAACATGGGGCTTTCCAACCCTTCAGGAGGCCCCCATTTAGCCCAATTCTAATGAATATCTGTGAGATATAGGTCACTAAGAGACTCCTCATCACATTCTACAGGAGGGCCCCCATTATTTTCCATTATGCCACTGGGCTCGGTGTTGCCCAGACTCCAGAAATGATGTCTGAATGTTAGACCTACAACATCTGGAACTGCTGTAATGCCAAATCTTCTATAAAACAGAAAGTAAGTCTGTTTTATTTTGCGAGCCCTTTGTGGAAGTAGATTATCTAGAAATAACAAGCATTGGCAAAACCAAATTCGTCTTTGTACCTATTAGCTAAGCAGATACTGCTTACTGATGGTATGCAGCAGCCGGAAAAAGCTAAATGCTTTCTGCTGATGCTATGCAGCAAAGGGGGGAAAAGAAAGAAAAGAAAAAAACTGCAATGAAACGGCCACTGTCATCCCGCTGGTTTGCACGTGTAATGATGCATGCCCGCGCATGCGTCATGAGGCGGGTGAATTTTCTTTGCTTTGTTTATTTACTTAACCAGGATGGCAGACACGACTTGAATCGGAAAATATAAAATGAAATATTTTTAGTGCGAAAATGCTTTTAGTACTGTAGAGTGGCCCAGCAGAATACAGCAGCTGCGACCATTTAACTATAGAGGGGATTGGGGTAATAACCGACCGCAGTTACGCTAACAGTGGGGGCAGTTAAAAAATTGCTCTGGTGCACAGAACTGGAAGTTTAAAACCCCTCAACTCCCAACAGGAAAAAATCTCCCAGTTTTCAAATCAATCTGCAGTGGTTCAGCACCTTAAAATATGTGAATTATGTCCCCTATATTAGATAGGAGTTCAAACAAAGTTTCTTCAGATAGTTAACTCATCCAGTACACATTTTGTTCAATACATAATATCTATTAAACATATTAGATTTGAAATCCTTTATTCATTTTCACATTCCATTAAGAACCGTAGCCAACACGTTTCGACCTCACAGATTTTTTCTGGGCTCTTAATCAAGCAGTGAGATTCAGTAATTGTTGTGTCCAATCAGTAGTTCAGCAACATAGTGAATAATAATATAATATCCAAAATTTGAATTTATGGTTCCATATGGTTTGAATAGAATAATGAACCCACCACCAACCCCAGCCAACTCCATAACTACCGCCCCATCTCTCCCCTTTACCGCCAATGTCTTCAAGAAAGCCTCAACCACCAACTCACTGGAGAGTAACAACCTGCTGGACACCTCCCAATCCGGCTTCCGCACCAACCACAGCACCAAAACCACCCTGATTGCTGCCACTGATGACTTCAGAACCCTCCTCGACTGGGTAGAAACAGTGGCCCTGAACCTCCTCGACATCTCACCAGCATTCAACACCATCTCTCACCACAAACTTATCATGAGACTTCATCACAGGGGGAACCAGGGAGATGCCCTCAAATAGATCACCTTATTCCTCACAGGAAGAACCCAGAGAATCTGCCTACCACCATTCACCTCGGAACCCAAGAGCATCATCTGCGGTGTCCCTCAAAGCTCATCCCTTAGCCCCATCCTGTTCAACACATACAAGACGCCCTTGCCCAACATCGTCAAAGCCCATGGCCTCAACATCATATCCAACGCAGATGACAACCAGCTCATCCTCTCACTTTCAAAAGACCCCTCCACCACTAGGACCAACTTCCACAAGTGCATGACGAGCGTCGCTGACTGGATGAAGAACTGCTTAAAGCTCAACATGGACAAAACGTAAGTGCTGATTTTCAGGAACAACACCTCCCCTTGGAGTGACTCCTAGTGGCCTTCCGAACTTGGGCCCACACGGATTGACCTTGGCAGGAAGCAATTAAAAACGTGGCTCTTCCAGAAATTGCAGTGAGACCAGAATCTTCTTGCGGTTGCAACTAGCGCTGGGATGCCTAAGGGTAGCCATGCGCTCTATCAAGAATGAATTAATAATAATAATCATCCTGGACAGCAAACTCACCATGAAATGACAGATCAACGCAGTCTCTTCCGCCTACGATGGCTCCCCATCAACACCAGGAAAACTGTCACTCAAGCCCTAGTCACCAGACACTTGGACTACGGCAATGCACTCTACGTAGGAATCACCACCCAGCCCCTGAAGAGACTCCGGGCAAGGCAGAACTCAGCTGCCAGACTCATCCTCGACTTCCCTAAACGGACCCACATCACCCCCCACCTCAAGAAGATCCACTGACTCCCTGTCCAGAAGCGATGCAAATTCAAGATGCTCATACATGCCTACAAAGCCCTTCATGATCAAGGACCAGCATACATCAGCCACTGCCTGAACTTCCACCAACCCTCCACACACCTGCGATCCGCCTCCTTTGCCCTTGCTCACACCCCCGGCATTTGCCGAAGCAACAGTGGCGGATGCTCCTTCTTCTACCTTGCCGCCAAGTTCTGAAACGACCTTCCCCTTCACCTCCGAGCCTCATACATCCCTCTCGAAATTCAGAAAGGAACTCAAGACCTAGTTTTTCGACTGATACCATCTTTTTTTTTTTTTTGTAACTTGTTTTTATTAAAGCACTGCATCAAAGGATGTCAGTAACATTCGTCATGCTCATACATTTACATCTCGACAGCTGTTTTTGTTCCAATAAATAAATTACATGACTTCACTTTACTTCACCATCACTGCACGCAACGTGAAGTACTTTATGTAACAATGCAATTTGGGTTATTATAATGATCGCAATCATAACCAATAAAGTAAGAACAATAATCCAAAAAAGAAAATACCCCCCTCTCTACCCTCCCCCCCAGCAGCAACTGGCAATTTGCAGGAAACTGGCTTGAAATTCGTGTGATATTCGTGTGAGAGGGCCATCATTCTAATTCTGCGTTGGATGGCAATGAGTGCTGTGTGGATGGTGAATCGTGTGCGGTTTCATTCTCGCTTTGGGTGGTTGCTGCATTCACCTCCGTTCACATTTGGCCCCAATCTAATAGATCACTCTCAGCATTCTCCTCTGTTCTTACTGCTCTAAGGCGGCACTCCTCAGCCACAACCCACTCACGCAGATCATCCCTCCACCTATCCTATGTAGGAGGGGGGGCGGGGCAAATCCAGTGGATCGCTATCCGTCTCTTTGCCAGAACCAGCCCCAACATTGCAAACTTATGTTATCCTGGTCCCCTTCTTAGGTGTTAGGAGTACGCCCAGGATGCATTGTTTTATGGAGGTTTCAATTTGCACCGCTGTTGCTGTACGAAGAGATTGTACCACCCGATTTCCAGGGCCTGACTGGCTACCGGGCCTTTTTAAGTAAAGAATGGAAAACCAAATGGTTTTAAAGTATGCTTTAAAACCATTTGTTTTGCTTTCTTTACTTTGAAGCAAACGCAGGTCCCCATCAACATAATCAGCCCCCACAGCAGGAAAATCAGGCCCCAGCTTGGCAGCCGACCAAAACGCCCGGTAGCCAGTACGGCCCTGCCGATTCCAGTACTGTTGTAGGCGCAAGCAACTCCAGGTCATATGTAGGAATGTGGCGGGGTCCGTACGGGACTGCGGGCAGGAGGGGGACCGTCCCGGAGTGAATCGCGCACGGCGTTGTGAGGTCAGATACGTGCGATGTAAATAATGGAACTGAGTAAGTTTAAACCTTGCATTACTTGTTGCGTCGGCTACCTGCGCTAGCGCCCTCTTCCACTCGCCATCGGTTAGCGCGATAGGTAGATCCTCCTCCTATTTCCCTCGGATTACAGTAAGGTTGGACCCGCGATCCTCCTTTAATGCTTTGTATATACGCAAAATGAGACCCCTGCTGGAGCCTGGATCCAGCATCGTCTTCAATGTGCAGGACTCCCTCGGCTCTTCAGGCAACGTAGTCCACATCTCGTGCACCGTACGTGATATTTTAGCATATTGCAGAAAGTGCCCGGCTGGCACCTGGAACCAGTTCTGCGCCTCGTTGAGGGTCAGAAAGGCTCCATTCTGGTAGAGATCTCCCGCTGACTCACATCCCCACTCATACCACTTCGAGATGTCCATAGTCGCCTGAATATTCTGAAATCCCCTCAATCACCGGAGGGGCAGTACGCTAGCATATGGTGCCCTTCGGAGAACCAACACCACTGCCTGTTCCCAGGCTTCCGTGACTTGTCGTATTGTGTGAGGGAACTCTCTAGGAACCCTCGAACCCATCATTAGGAACCGATGTAACTGCATCCCCTTGTTCCATCTACCCAGCAAGTCTGTCTCAACCGTGCATTCCCCCATGCACCATTGTGCTGCATACTGCAATATCCTGCTATATAATATAGCCTGAGGTCTGGCAATCCTAGGCCACCCATAGCCATATCCAGTTTAAGTATTTCCAATTTGGCTTTGCTCCGTCTACCAGCCCACACTAGTGAGGTCAGGAGACCATTCAAAGCAGTTGATTTGGAGGCCAGAGGACCACCCAAATGAGGCTAATATTCCCCGGGCCGCCGGGATCACCTCTTCCGGTTCTGTAATATAAAGCAGTGCATCATCTGCGTACATGGAGACCACGTGCGTGCAGCCATCTACCGCTATACCCCATGGTTCCATATCTCTTTGCAATCGCACCGCCAGGGGTTCCATGGCTAGCGCGAAGAGCAGTGGGGATAATGGGCATCCCTGTCGAGTGCCCTTCTCTATTTTTATAGTCTCCAACACCTGTCCCCCGTTCCGTACTCTGGCTCTCGGTTGATAATATAGTAATTTTATCCAGGCTATGTATTCGCTGCCAAAGATAGTTCCACCGCAGCGTGTCAAAGGCTTTTTCAATGTCTAGGGGGACAGCTGCTGCCCTGAGGTCACTGTCTGCCACCGAGTGTAGGACATGTGATAATCGCCATAAGTTCATGTGTGTTCCCCTCCCCGGGACATAACTGCACTGGTCCTAATGTACCAATGAGGTCACTACTCTTCTTAGTCTTATGGCCAGGACTTTGGCCAATAATTTAGCGTCCACTCCCAACATGGACAGGGGTCTGTATGCAGCCGGGTCCTCAGGATCCTTATCGGGTTTGGGGAGCATGACAATCTGCGCCTCCCGCATGGATGACAGCAGATATCCAGCCTTTTTGGCTTCCTGCAAGGTGTTCAATAGATGCGGGAGGAGAATATCTGCGTATGTCTGATAAAACTCAACCGGGATTCTATCCGGGCCGGGTGTTTTGCATCGAGCCATGCTCTAATTGGAGTGCTGCCTCCAGATCTTCACTCTGATCATTTGTAAGGCGCGGGAGTGGGACATCCAGGAGGAAGTCGCCCCCCCATCTCCTCATTCCCAACAGTCCCGCAGTAAACATTGGCTAAGTGGGTAAATAGCACTGTGTTAACGCCGACCTGCGTGTTGGCCATAGCTCCATCAGAGCAACACAACACTAGTATCATCGGAGGTGGGCGTTCACGTTTTAATGCCAGTAGTCTTCCTGATCTATCACCCTCCTTATGCAGTAATTGCCGATATTCCCTGTGAGGCGGACAATCCAGTCTATTCCAAACCTCCCCAACCCTGCGCTTGTAAAAGTGCGTCTGAAGGCCGATCCATCACACGGTTCTCACGCTGTAATTTAGTCAGCTCGGGGGGCGCTGTTGAGCACATGGCAAGATGGCCGCGCTCTAGCGTCGCTCTGCCGGCTGGGGACAACAATCCGCCAATAATCTGAGCCTAGCATAGCCATCAATGGCTTAAAAGACAAGAATTGTCAGACTACCCCTGCGCCCACCGATCTACAAGAAAACGGGGAGGAACCCCGAGGAACGGTGAAATTTGAGCCGAAGTGCGGAGACTTCAGGAACCAACATGGTGGACTCACGGAGAAAATTGTGAGAGAGCCCTGTGAGCGCAGCGCTGCGAAAGAGCGGAACGTCTCGTATACCTCCGCATACTGATACCGTGCTGAATGGACGACCGGAGAGAGCTGCGGCTGGGAGGCGGGAGACCGCTGCCGTGAACTTCTGCGACTGCCGAGGTTGTGTGGCGAGGCCCTGTGGGCTGACGTGGTGAGTGCGGCGCGGGTGCGGCCCTGCCTGTCCACAAGGCGGAGAAGTGCTGAGGCTGTTTGCGCGAGACCCCCTGGGGCCCGGAGCTGTGGGACGGTTTGGTGAGGACCTACTGTCCGTGATTCTCCGAGGAGAGAGGGCGCTGCTGCACTTGCCCCCCTCCTTTCGGTACCTTCGGTACCTGCTAGCTAGACGGGAGCGGCGGAGCACAGGGCGGACATAGTGCGCGAGCCCGGGTGGTGCTGCTGTTCCCCTCGGCTCTTCGTGCTTGATTCCTAGGCGTCGCTGGGCCGTGTTCTGGCTACTGGGGCCCGTGGGGATCCTCATTAGGCGGCAAACAGAGTAAAAGAAGACGGCACTCGCGCTGCTGAGACCCACACAAGTACACGTGGTAAAGGCACAGCACCATAAGTAGAAGCTGACAATAGAACAAGGCGAGACCCCCTCGCATCAAAACACAAATACCCACAACCTGGCAAGGTAGCAAGACTGGGGCGCGTGGACCCACTTAAGACCGCACGGCTGCAACAGGAGAGAGGCATTACCGATCAACCTCGATCTGGGGTGGCAGACAGGAGCCTAACAGGGGACAATATATAAAGCTGAAGTGGTGCAGAAAAGGAACACTATAGTGTACATAGTAGCGTGAACTTAACCGCACAATACCAGACTCATTGAGACAGAGAAATAAACGCGATGCCATTTTGAAGCACTGGTGGGCTGTGGCGCCTGCGACTCCAGAACACGCTGCCAGATCTACAACAACGCGACTGGCACCCCTAAGCAAGCGGTTTCGGTCTCACACTCCCAGCCACGACATGGGGAAGACAGACAGGCAGCAATCGCGCCTCACTTTTGAATCTAACTAAAAAAGTGTGTAAGCTAATGCAGCATGCTCACTCCGACTCGGAGCAAGACCCGCCGTCGCAACTGAGCAACTCATTGGAAATAACCTTGCAAGCCATGCAGCAAAGTCTTGTATCTATAGATGGGAAAATAGATGCCCTAAATGCGCGCATGGACACAATGGCGTCTAAGCTGGAGAAACACGATGGCAGGCTCACCGAGGAGGAAACACGAATTTCAACTACAGAAGATGAGGTGCAAAAGGTATGCAGCAAACAGCTAACTATGGATAAGGTACTGGCCCTTATTCAAACCAAAAATGAAGATTTGGAGGCGCGCTCGCGCCGTAATAATCTACGTATTCTAGGTGTCTCGGAATCCACGAACACCGGCCGTATGGAACATTATGTGGAGGAAATGATACGGCGCATATTTGGCATTGAGGACCTCTCGGCGGTGTTCGTGATAGAACGGGTGCATAGATCTCTGCAAGCGAGACCTCCCCCTGGAGCCCCGCCACGTCCCATAATAGCGAAACTCTTAAATTACAGGGACAGGGACACCATATTACGCTTATCCCGAGAGAAGAGTAACACTCAATTTGAGGGGAACAACGTTTCTTTTTACCCAGACTTTACAGTGGCGGTGCAAGCGGCACGGCGAGAATTTGGACCTGCCAAAAAGAAACTTCAAGAGATAGGAGTGAAATACGCCATGCTATACCCGGCACGGCTCAGAGTGGAAAAGAACGGACGTCCATTGATTTTCAACAGCCCTAAAGATGCCATGGTGTACGCCAAAAAGGCAAAACAACAGAGGGCACCTCGCACAAGTGAAGATGAAAACGCTGATGCCTGCCTCTCCCAAGACGAATAAAACTGATACGGCTTTGTATGGACAGATAAGTGAAACCGTTACGAATGTCTATCTTATTATCACTGTAAACCATGCTGTATTATGACCGATTCGGTCTGTAAGGGGGGCGCACGGGGTGGGTGCCGACCACTGAGGCGCAGGAGTCGCCTTCTGATCAAGGTTAAGCTGAGCCAGATGCGTGGGGTTATAGAAGTCTCTCCCCAGCCCCCTTCGGTTTTGGAAGGGTAAAGTGTTCCAACGCCCCCCCAAACAGGGTAGACCCCAACTGTGACTGAATGTGTTGGTTCTATTATACCCCTCTGTGTTCAAGAGGGTGGTTATTGTTTAAAAGGAAATGTTTTCTCATTGCTGGGTATGGCTCGGGCACTGTTACTATGCTAGAGTGGGTGGTGGGGTACCTGTTATAGGTTTTTTAATCTCCAGCTGCTGATTGCACGCATGATTATCTCGAGCTATCTCTCTTGTTGGGTAATGCTTACACATGAAAGGCTGACATACATGGACAGAGGAACTACAACACTCCAAAATATAATCACTTACATGCACTGAAGTTACTCACATGGAATGTGCGGGCCTGAATAACCCTAAAAAAGTTAGACAGGTCTTCGCGTATCTTGATAGGCACCGGATAGACGTGGCCTTTATACAAGAGACACATCTCACGGCCCGAGCGGCAACAAATATCGGACTGCGATGGGAACACGACAAAAGAGCGTCCTCTTACTCCACCTATTCCAGAGGAGTGCTCATACTAATACGGAAAAGTGTTCCGTTCGTCACCACTCACGTAGAATCGGACGATCAGGGAGATATGCTATATGGCAGGGTAACTGCATGGGCACACACATAACATTCATAAATGTGTACGGGTCAAACCTTGATGACCCGGAACTATACACCCCTATATTTGCTAGGCTTTACAAGCTTCAGTCATCCATGGTCATATGGGGAGGGGATTTCAATATACCGCTTGACTTAGCCATGGACAGATCTGACTCCCAAGGCTCCCCCACCAAGCAGGCACGTAAAGTCCTCACAGATGGCATGGAAACATGGGATCTCATTGACATATGGTGTCTTAGACACCCTGACGCAAAAGAGGGTACATATGTGTCCACTGCACATAACATGTGGTCTCGTCTAGACTACAGGTTGGTGACTAGGATGACGAGCACTTGGATAGACGAGGTCACACATTTACCCAAAACGCTGTCTGATCACTCCCCTGTTCTGTTGTCTCTCACGCTGCCCACTGATACCCCACACCCTCCGCAGTGGAGAATGCAACCCTCTGCGCTCACGGACCCAGTCTTCAAAGATGGGATACGCACTGCAATTATCCAATACGTCACTGAAAATGAAGGGTCAGTTGAATCTGCAGGAATCCTATGGGATGCATTCAAGGCCACTATTCGGGGCGCCTGCATTAATCTTAGTGCGGGCGTGCTCAAATCCCTGCGGAATAGGCTATCTCAACTGGAACAACAGTTGCGCGAGCTTGAACTCTCTTATGAAAGAGATCCAAAGCCGCAGATACTGGCGGATATCAAAACACATCTTACAGAATACAATGAGACAGCAGAGCAGGAGGTTAAATACTTATCAAAGCGATGGGTGGCGAGGGCATACGGTGAGGGCGGCAGGCCAGGTCGCAGCCTAGCCACCAAAATCAAGGGCTCGAGAGATCTCCCATTTATTCACACGATCAAGACGCAGTCAGATACGAGGGTCCACACCTCCCCAGATATATTGCAGTCCTTTGTAGATTATTTACAGAATTGTATGAACATAGAGAGTCAGCAGAGGTAGAGGAAATAGATGCGTATCTAAATGACAAAACATTGGCCTGGCTATCACCGGGTCAGAGAGAGTTTCTAGTTCAACCACTTACAGAGGAGGATGTGAAAGACGCAATCCATACGCTGCCCAACGGTAGGGCCCCAGGTGGGGACGGCATCCCGGGTGAATTTTATAAGGCCTACTCTGACTTGCTGACACCGCATTTATTGGCTGTGTATCAGGAGGCGTATGATAAGAAAAAGCTGCCCCCCTCCATGAGAGAAGCAATCCTGATAAACTTATTAAAACCAGGAAAGGAGCCCGAGCAAGTGGAATCATATCGTCCATTGTCCCTCATCAATACGGAAGTAAAGATCCTGGTCAAGATCATTGACACTAGGCTTCAACTGCTGCTCCCGGCCTTAGTGCTACCCGATCAGGCAGGGTTTGTACCCTCACGCTCCACCACTCACAATCTGCGCACAGTATTCGCAGTCCTGAATTGGATAGAACCCACAATGCCAGCGGCGGCCGTGTTTTTAGACGCCGCCAAGGCGTTTGACTCGATCCAGTGGACATATATGTTCACGGTAATGGCCCGAATGGGAATGCCATCAGCCTTCCTGAACTGGGTCCTCTTGCTATACACGGAGCCCACAGCGCGAATCCGGGTAAATGGATTAACATCTAAACCCATACACATATATAGGGGTACCCGCCAGGGCTTCCCATTATCCCCAATATTATTCGCCATTGCAATGTAGGTGAAAGATCATATGCCTATATTAGGGCATAGGAGATCATGACTATAATAGGGCATAGACGATTATGACCAAAATAGGGCATATACGATTATGACCATAATAGGGCATATACGAACATGACCATATACGGCATATATGAACGCGTCTATATTAGGGCCTCTATATGAAACATAACACCCACTCCACTTTCGAATTGGATGACAATGACCATACCTAAAATCTGGACAATTAAAAAATTCTCTTAAAAACAGCTAAAAACATGGTTTTAAAAAGACATTTAAAAATGATTAAGATGTTAAAAGTCGCTATTCTTTTGTTGCCACTTGAAAAAGTCAATTCTGTCTCACTCATAAAAGTTGCATTACTATAAGCAGAAGAAGGTCATTCTTTCTCAAGTGAAAGTGTCAATTTAGGAAGTGTTCCAAATTTAGTTCGTTTATTTACGAAACGAAATGGAGAAGCCGAATTCTTTCCCAGGACGCGATGAGCCAATTCCAGATTAAGTGTCCTGGCTGGGAGATACAGCATTATCGGTGTTAGCTACTGCAGACGACAAATCCAACGCCTCACAGAGAACGTCAATCGCACATAGATGGAATTCAGCACTGCCAACAGTCGGTGATGCGGCAGCTTGTGCGGCAGTTGTTACCTGAGTGCCTGTGGAGGAGCCACCTAACCCAGCAGGAGCAAACAGCACCTGTGGATTCTCAAGGAATGCGTTCATCAGAATTGGAAGACGCTGGGGACAATGCAGAGCATGGGCCTTTAGGGGGTCCAGCATAGCATCCATGTCCGGAGGCGTATCTGATGGAAACGTTAGACAGAGATCCAACGTGCATTCTTCTCCACAGAACAGGCATCGAAGAACAGGTAAGATGCAGTCCACCCAGACTGGTCTAAACGATAGAAACCAAGAGGCGTTCAGTTCTCTTAGGCAAGGTATACCCAGAAGCTGTACCATGCGCTCACGGTATTTCCACTCCATGAGTACGTTCGCCATTTCCTCGGATATTGGGCCGTCCATTGCGTAGCAGTAAGATTACAATCAGGACTCCTGCAATTAGGAACAGGATAAGCGGGAGACCTCCAAACACACTTCCCAATACGGAGTGTATAAAATTTGGCATTACTCCGAGGACTGTCTGAAAGGTGCTTAATAGTCCTGACCCTATGGTCTTAAATAGGTGTACAATACCGCTCGTATCAGACATGTTAAAGATACGACCCACCATTTCTGCAAAATGAAAGGGGCAGTTCGTACGTATAAGCGCCTGTATCTCAGTCGAGGTCCTTGCAACTTGAAGTCCAAAGGTTTCTCGAGCGGAGGTTAAGGGCACGGGTTGCTGTAAAAGCATGGCTTTCAGTCTGCTCAAAGTATCAAATTGTATGAAGGAAACATTCAATGAAGGCCATAACGGCGCCTCCCTGACTGTGTTCAGTGGCGGAAACAATACTTGCATACAGCAAGTAACCCTGGAGTTAACAGTGACCAGATAGGCGACGCCCGGAAGCATCCCACAGCAACCTTGATCGTTTAGCATCAAGTAACTCCCATTCAAGAGCAGCTGGAAAACCGGCGTGATCATGGCCGCTGGGGTCCCTGACATGTGACAAGATAGATTCGCTACCGAACCACTACATGCTCCGTGCAGAGAAATATCCTGACCCATGAGAGAACCGCTTAAAGCGTTCTTGCAGTTTGTACCACTCAGATACACTTCTCGATCCCCATTCCGGCATCGATATCTATATGGTAACTCCCAAGTTTCCTTAATGTAACCCTTACCCATTTTTTCATATTTGCCTGCCTGCCTTTGCTCAAGGCAATACTGAAACTGAAACGTAGTGACCGGCAGAGTGATTTGGCCATGAATTAGCCATTCATTTGATGGTAATTCGGCTACAGTGAATGGTAACCTTTCCAGTTTCTCAATACGCATCATTGTATATTTGGCTCCCCTTTGTGCCAGTTCTGTCTGTTTATCAGTTAGATTGTATTCTGAAAACAGAGACGTGGTGTTTATAAAACGCCAGGGCACATAGCCTGCACGCAAAGATTGCAGCGTCCAGCTTAACATCATAATAGAACGTAACTGTGATTGCCCGTGTTGTAACAAGGCCAGATCTTGTTCTAATATGTCGATTGCCGAAGACACAATGTTGCCTAAGGAGTAAATCATAGAGGTCAAAGTTGTTAACCCATTATCCAGTACAGCTAATGCCTTCTCTAGTTTAATACGGTCTATTTCCCGTATTATTTCTGCGGCCTCTTGTTGGGATATTTTCCAGTTTTCATTATAATAGGCTTAAATGCCAGCATATATGAAACGTTTCTGACCTGTTTTCCTTGGGCCTGACAAGAAATCCCTAAGGTCTACATCAGATGCGAGTAAGGTCAAGTGATGTTTTACTTCTGTGAGTGTTGAGATCTCTAGCCAATCAAGGCACAACTTCCCAACACTATAGGATGTCACTACCCCTGGGTGTTGTCTTTGTACATAGCGTGTATCTGGCCTACTGATACTAAACCCCTTGGATATACCTAGGAATCTCTCTTGACATGTGTTTGTGTCAATGGGCCAAATCAGCCATTCTGTCCAATTGGGATCTGACCTGTTGTACTGGAGAATGTCATCTAATCCTACCCCATGTGTAGTTCAATTCTGCCCCCCACCCATCTGTGATGGTGCTGGAAACCCCGGTGTGTTCATTTCCTTGTTCTTGGCTAGTCCAAGACAGGATGTCTGTTCCACAGTGTCATTTAGAAATATCATCTGCTGTGGAATGAGGCATGCTCTAAAAAGCGCTTCTGTTCCCTGGACTTGCCCGTCCCTAGAACCCCAGATTGATTTTAAATCTATAGTGTCCTTCCATAGGTCGAAACCCTGTGTAGACAACTGGGCCATAAAGGAAGCAGAGTAAATCTGTTTGGTGTTAGTCAACATAATTTTCTGTGCTGATGTTTTTGCCACTTTGTAATAAAATGACCTCGGGTCAGATGTATTAAACCCTGAAAAGTATGTGAATTTCTGTGCAAAAGTTTGCAAACTACCTTTTGGAGGTGTTGGGCAGTGTTCCCACTGGTGGTATTCAAATACATTTCTAGGTGTTTGTGCAAGAAATGATGACCATAATGTTGGTAACAGTACAATGTATCATAGTCTGAAGTACCTTCTAACATTTCATTGTTTGGAAATGCAGCAGTTTTTCTAAGTCAGACATCATATTGTTCACAATTTCAGTGTCCCAATCATCAGAAATTGTACTGGAGGTAATGATATCGCTTAAAGAAATTTTAAATACATGTTTAAGCTTTAAAAGTTCAGTAGGACCGAATATATCAAAATCAATATTGTCCCATACTATACCGTCCGGCATAGGAACTGCTGTAATTTTCACTGAAGACAAGTCTCTTGGTTCACGATGTGAAGACTGGTGAGGTTTTAAAATCAAATTGACTCTTTGGGCTGTAGAGCTCTGCTGGAGATATCGTCCATTAATAAGCATACTAAAAGTTATAATTAAACCTAACCAGAAAAGAAAAAATAGAATCCCAGTGATATACCATAGTTCTATCCAAGGTGACACCAGGTAAGTCTTTCTAAAAAAGTTCAGAAAATCAATGAGTTTCTGTTTGTGTGATTTTTGGGCTGGCGTCGTTTCCGGCTCGCTTGGATCCAGTGAAAACGTATCAAAGTTCATGAAATAGCCAGAAGCAGTTCGATCAATTGTTGGAATTGCATCGGGATTTGTTGAAATTGGATTTTGCTCTTGACGAGGCATGTTGACGTAGATGTCTGTAGTCGGTCTTATTGCAACTTGGTTGTTAGGTTGATTTTCTTCTTGTTGAAGTGGAACGAGTTCCATAGCATTGTTGCTTAGTCCTTCATTCCGTACAGGTGGCTCTTCAAACGTGATGAGTCTTTCTGTTTGAACTTCTTGGATTGTAGCGAGAGGAGGGCGTCTGCTACTGTGGAGGCCACGAGGCCTACTGTTCAGTATCGGCCACATAGTGTGGTTAGATTAAGTTGATTGAGACAGATCTTTTCTCCTTTTTCCCGGCAAGAGGCGGCAGAAGTACAGTTCTTGTGCCTTGGATTGCTAGGACCGGTACAGCTGTTCTGTAGGATGGTCCGAATTCTTTCTTGTCTGCAATCTTTTCTCTGACCAGATTCCCGACTTTTGGGATCCAGACAGGTCTTGCCGTTACTGCCTTGACTTCCTCAGTGGCGGTCTGTTTTAAGTGGACGTTGCTTTGTTGTGTCCTGGATTCATTTAGATCCTGTAAAACAGCCAAACGATCATGGTTATCAAATGGTTTTTCATCCGCCACTGTGCCTCCACAATCAAGATCAGGTACCCACATTCTTGTCCCAAATAGGACCTCGTAAGGAGTGCCACCCCCTAGAGTCTTCTTGGCTGATTGTTTATTGCTCGTTGGACCCCATAAAGGTGATCGACCCATCTACCGACTTTGCCTAATACCCTAGCTGTTAAAGATTGCTTTAAGTCCCGGTTTTTCCTCTCCACAACAGAATTTCCCTCAGGATGGTACGTAGAGGAGTACCACAATGCTACGCCCATTCCTTCCATGGCTTCTTTGTAAGCCCGAGAGCTAAACGCCGGGCCACGGTCCGAATGTAACGTGCCAACTGCGTATGTGCCGATAAAGACTCGCAAATCTTTTATAACAGTTCGAGCGTCGGCACAGCGCTGAGGCCAAACCCATAGGAATCTAGAGCAGGAATCCACTGCAACCATGATATATTTCTTGGCCCCATCAGATTGTAGGGGTCCGCAGTGTTCAAAATACACACACATGAGTGGTTTGTCTGATTTTAGCAATGGTGTCTGTGCTGGGCGTGTTACGGTGGAGCCTTTCATCTGCTGGCAGATGTCGCACTTTAAGACATAGTCTTTGGTCTGCTTTGTTAACCCTGGCCACCAGTAGCGCTGTTTCAGTAAAGAAATAGACGCTGTAACGCCTGCATGCGCAGAGCCCAAACCCTCGTGTGCTGCTAGATTTAAGCCTTGCCTATGATTCATATTTGGTATTACTCTATCCCCCACTCCAGGAATCTGAGCATATGGAATGTTTTGTGCATCCAACTTCTAGGAGTACTTGAGTGGAACTTTTTTAGGTACTGCTGTGCTGCCTTTGCGTGAAGCATTGACAGCTACCATAATCTCGCCGTCTATTCTCGTTTTTGAACGAGTGATTGCAGCTACGGACGCTGTGTGTACAGCCCCTTTGCGGCTTCATCAGCCAATGAATTCCCTTCAACGTGAACGCCATCACGCTGATGACTCAGTGTGTGTAACACGTGAGCCCTTGGTAGTTCGTTTCTCAACTCCACTACCTGTTCCCATAGCATTTTATGCTTAATTGTGCCACCTTTTGCGTCTTTAAACCCGTTTTGTTCCCAATGATGTAAATATTCATTGTATGACTGTACACAGTAAAAGGAATCACACACAATTAGTGTGGGGAATTCGTGTTCCATATTTACCAGTGCCAGTATTAGTGCTTTTAATTCTGCTAACTGAGCCGTGCAGTCTCCTAGAGATTGCGTTTTAGTGCAACTTGGATGGAACTTTCCATCGCGCATGCGACCTTTAACGATTGCACACGCTGCGCTGTAAGCTTGCTTACTCCCTATGGCTGGTTGAGCAGATCCGTCAGTGTAAATAATGTATTCATACTGATCTAGAGGCAAAATCTCATTTGGTAGAGGATATTCTTGTTCGTATTGCAAAAATGCTTGTGTTTTTAAACTTGGATCAAATCTGTATTCAACATCCGTTGCAGTAAGAGAATTAGCCCATTGTATCCATCTGGGATGTAAGGCTTTCGCATTTGGGATGCTAGCCTTTGTAACAGCCTCTAAGGCTGGTACTGGGGTCACGACTATTATGCCCTTTCCTTGAGCCAGAGCTCTTTCCCTTGCTACAGCGGTCTGCACTGCTGTCAGTATTTTTTCTGTTGAAGTGAAACGCATCTCTGCGTTTGTGTACATGTGTGATTTGTATGCGATTGGTACCGTTTCACCTTCATTGAAAGTTAAATAAGTGTACCCGCATTGACCCGCTATTACTCAGATCACTAAGTTGCGTACGTTTACGCGTGTCTGTAAATGTTTAGAAGCTATCATGTCTTCCTGTAGGGAATGCAGGATATTTGTATGTTCCTGTGTCCATTGTCTTACTGAAAAATCAGGTTTTATTAAGTTGTAGAAAGGTTTTACTCTTTCGGAGTAATCCAAAATGTATGTTCGACCAAAATTTAGGAATCCCAGAATTTATTGTAAATTTTTTAATGATTTTGGAGGTTGGAGTAGCGCACACTTTTCTAAAAAGTTAGCTGCTAGGCTTTTTCCTTCACTTGACAGCTCATATCCCAAGAACAGGACATTGAGATGGGCAATTTTTGATTTTTTTAAATTAAATTTATAGCCCTCAGAGGCGAATCCCATAATAATGGTGCGCACCCTGGTCAAGTGCCTCGGTAAGTCATCGTCTGTCAGATAAATATCATATACATAGGACAATGCTTCTTCATCCAAATTGTGGAGTAACTCTGTTACCCTTGCTGAAAACAACCCCGGGCTATTCTTATACCCTTGGGGGAGTCGACAAAATTGCCGTTGAGACCCTAGCGCTGAGAATGCGGTCAAATTCCTTCTTTCAGGCGCTATATTTTGGCAGAAAAATCCATTTGATATATCAAGTGTAGTTTTGTATTTTTGTTGCACAATGTTATTCATTAATGCGGCACTATGTGCATTTTGAACTGCAAATGTCTGTAATCTAAAACTAAACGATATGTGTTGTCAGGTTTTGATACGGGAAACAAAGGATTGTTCATTGGTGAAGTGCAATTTTCTATCACCCCCTGGTATTCAAGTTGATCTTCCTGACTTGTTATTTAGCTTCCTGCTTTATAGGGTATTGCCTTTGAGCATTTAGGGAAACTTTTAACGGGATCACGTGGTGGGTTGAATCCTCATCCCAACCAGCATGACTTTTGTACAATGCTGGAGCTAGGGCAACCGCCCACTCCTGCGCATATGCATGTTTTAAATGTATGGGAACAAGGTCGGAAAATCCTGGAAAAATTACCTTTTCTCCCTTTGGGCACTCCATAAGAAATGCTGGCGGCCAGTCTTGCTCTGCTAATAGGATGTCATATCCAGATGGCAGATTTTTCCAAAATAGACCTTTAACTTTCCTGGGCTTGTCCCCCTCCATCCGGAGTGTTATCTCATGTAACTTTTGTGGGACACTTACCAGAGTATCAGGTGTTTCCACCGTGATATACTCACTCAACTCCGCTGTCACCAGAAATTCCTTCAGGTTCTGGCGAGCTATTGTTACTTCTGCCGCGCTGTCTAGCATCGTCAGAGCCCATTCCCCGTTCAGAAGCTGTGTCCTCAGAATTCTGGGCATGTCTGATCTTAAGACCTGCTACCTTCTTCTTTTTGAACTGAGGTTTTGATTTTTGTTTATCTTCTTTTTTAGGTGCGTAGTCCGCAGCGCGTTGCGTGTCTCTGGACTTTGTACGCTCCTCTTGTCTGAGTTCTGACCGTCCTTCCCTCTCGGAGTTTTTTGATGAACCCTGAAAGGAACGAGAGGAACGTGTATCAGTATCCTGATACCTGTCAGGTTTTTTAATATTATCCCTATTCCGGAGGTTGTACCTCCTTTCAGAGGGCTCCTGTTGAGGAGACCCACCTCTGGATTGAGATCTGCTGTCTTTAGACTTTTGTTGTTTTTTATTTTCCCACTTCTTTTTAGAAGAAGTAGGTGTCTGCTTTGTAGTGTCCTTTTCAGAACTGCCCACCAGTTGTGGCTTTAATGCTTTCCCACCTAAACGGTCTCTGCCTAGTTCTGCATATGCAGTTTCAATTATTTTGGGTAGTTCGTGTTGTTGATCTACTGGACTGAACTCCCTTAGGCGTTGGCGGATCGCCACTGTAGCTGCTTCCCCCTTAATGTTAGCTAGTATTATGGCTGATACCTGTTCGTAGTTACCTAGTAGCTTCATCCCTAAGTTAAGGGCAGGCTCTGCTCCGTACTCATTTTGTATCTGTCTCAATACGTCAGGTACTATTGCTAAGGACGGGATACCATGCGTTCTGGTATATATGGCAGCAAAGACTGTACCCCAAGAGGTACAGTCCTCTACTTGTGGTGTGATCCCCATGGGCAAGCAGATTGTTAGTATTCTGTGTTTATCACAAGTAGTAGTATTCGGGAATACCGCCTCAAGCTGAGTTATTTTCTGAGCTATCCAGAATGGTATTTGTTCGCGTTTTGCGGGCATTTTGCCCATTACCCCGTGTAATGTTTGAGGAGTAATTTTATTTCCTGTACCCTGAGCTGGAGTACTATTTGCTGCACCTGGTGCAGGTTGGATTGTTAAAGTCCTCATGACAAATTGTGTCAGGTTTCTGTAGATTATAATTAAATCTGTGTGTTGTATGAGTAAGTCTCCTGGTGGCATTGTGCCAATGTCAGGATGTGGTGTGTATGCCGCTAATATTGGCCATGTGGCTCCTTCTCCTCCGAGTGGGCCTAACCTTACTCTTCTTCGTACGTGGGGTAGGGCGCCATTAAACCAGTAATGATGTTCCTGGTAAGTGAGTGGAATCTCTATATCCTCAAATGGACAATATTCCCGTGGTGCATCTCCTTCTATATAGTAGTGAAATGTATTTGTTATTGCATTTGCTGCTGGGAGTGTAACCCATGAATAGAACACCTCTGTTTTGTTTGATTCGTGTGCCTCAATCACGAAAACAACCACGCTACCCCTGGCTTGTAAACCATTTTCTAATAGTCTTATGGTGATAGTCCTTCTGAATTTTGGTGCAATCTGTATTGCATCCGCAGGATCTTCCTCGTCGTCTGACGGGGGCAGTGGCATTTGTAGTGGATCTAAGACCGCGGTAGTCATCGTGTATAGAACACAGACTAGTGTTTCAAAGAAACTATGATAAGGTTTTAGGCACAATTTTAGGAACACTATGTCCTTTCAAGCTTGAATAACCAACAGCCAATAAATATTATTTTTGTACTACTCCGCTGCGGCGGATTTTGTGCCCAGCCCCTCCAGACGTCTCTGGTGTTTTGTGAGTAGGTTCTCTGAGAATAGCACGACTGAACTACTCAGATTCTACTGTTAAATAAGTACCCAACCAATGTTGGTGGCGCCATGTCGTGTAGTTCCTATAGTACCCATGCAGGACCTGCACGTTTGGATAACATAAACCGTGGGCTTGGTGTTAGACTGATTCTGTGCACCCCCACCGCGTATGTTAGCCGGATTTGCATTAGCTAGCTCACAGTGCCACTAGAATCTCCTCTTATTGGGGAGAGATTAGTTTCTGGCAACCTTAGATCATGACAACCCTGATCCCTCAGAATCGTGGAAACAATGTACTACTTTTCGCTCAGTCACTCGTGCTTACTTGTTCGGTTTGTCTCAGAGAGATACACAGAATAAACAGTCTGGGCGTTTCAATAAGTATTTATTGAACAGTTGTTATTCTAGTGTAAAATATATGTGCTGTAGCAACCAGCAGACAATAGCAGAGATATATTATCAGCAGTACAATAAAAGTGAAGGGATAGAATAGTTCTACCATATTGCAATAATCATGAAATCATACATGAATATAAAAAGCATTATGAAAAGTGCGCGTACTCCTACGATGCCTAACTAGATGTACCTGAGTGTACCTAGCATATGTGTAGGTCTAAAAGTCTAAGAGCCAAGAATCCTTCTAGGATTTAGTCGAACCCCCATACCTGAATAGAGAGAGTGTGGGACCCCGTCCTGGTCTCGAGTTGGACACCCCGCAAGGGCTGTGTTAGACCGCTGTCAGCTGGATCGACTGCATGCAGGAGCCTCAGCGTCTCCGGTCAGTGTGTCAGCATGGAAGTCTCGGTTCCCTCTATCTTACCGTGGCAAAATGTGGTGTATTTATACCCTAAAGTATCTCGTCCCTCAGTATGGTTTGTATTGGTCTTTGTTAGTCACGAGGAAGACGTCAGGGGTGAACTTTGAACATACATATTATGCGGGAGATGTAGCTGGTGAATGCTCATGCATAATATGTGAGTACATTGTAGGCCTGTGTTCGGGAAAAACCCTGCAGTGTTCTAACCACAGACTAGATAACGTTCAACCTCAGAGCTCGTTGTGTACTGTAGGGAACTAATGTAGGTGAAAGATCATGCCTATATTAGGGCATAGGAGATCATGACTATGATAGGGCATAGACGATTATAACCAAAATTGGGCATATACGATTATGATCATAATAGGGCATATGCGAACATGACCATATACGGTATATATGAACGCGTCTATATCAGGGCCTCTATATGAAACATAACACTATCAATGCGGTGCTTCTACACGAGCGTAAGGTGTCGAATCTCAAGGATGCCAGCCCAATGGAGAGCACAATCAGAGCCTGGAGCACGCTAGCAGCATGAGCGGGGAAATTGCCAATATACGCACATAATTTACCGTTACTGTGTCACCCTTCACTATCGGTTACGAGCGAAGCAGGAGCATTAGCGATACTACAAGAGGCAGGTCTCCACACTATAGGGGATGTTTTCCCCACGGGGGAGTTCCTATCACTAGAGGCATTCACCAAGGGCCGCCTGGGTAACCTGATGCAACAATTTGTATATCATAGATTAAGGCTGGCCATGAAAACACTATATCCCAGCTTCCCGCGGGAACCACCGGAGCTACTGTCGCTGAGAACCATGATGGGGTGTAAAGATAGAAAAAACTTGATAACTTAGCTATATAAAACTGCACATAAAGAAATGTCTACACCAATAGATAGCGCCAGAGAAAAATGGAATACAGTGTTGAACATACAAGTCATGCCTGATGACTGGGTAGCATGCTGCAAATTATTAGATAAACTTACGTCTAATTGTAACTTAAAGATTATACATTTTAAATACCTGCAGCAGGCTTATTACACCCCACAACAAATACATAAGTTTGGGCTGCAACAGGATGCAAAATGCAAACGCTGTAAAGCGGATGGGGCAGACTTGATTCACCTTGCTTGTTTGTGCAAACCTATAGCAACGTATTGGATACAGATAACAGGCATACTGACCGAGATGATAGGGGTGGAGGTTACATGTATACCAGAAATATGTCTATTAGGCCTGCTGAAAACTATACCCGGGGCGTATCGTAAGTTCGTAGCGGTGGCCCTGCTATTGGCTAAACGCTGAATATCAATTTGCTGGGGCGGGAAAAAGGAGCAGCAGAAAAAAGACTGGCTACGTGACGTGGCCTACTGTAAAACACAGCTGGAAACCGATGCAGAAGAGCTGCCTGAAGCCTCACGGCCGCGAGATAGCTGGGCCCGATATGTTGGTTACATGATGACCGCAAACTCAGAAATAACGAGCTAAGATGTAAAGTGTGGGGAAAATACAGTATACTGTGTGTGGTAGCGCATGTTTTTATCTCGGTCTATTGTTAAATATAATGTGATAATGATAGCCCATGATAACGAAATGGACTATGTTCAAACCAAGGATTCATGCAGAATGGAGATCGTTTTTTGTTTGTTTGCTGTTACTGTTAATGTTGATGCAAGCTATTTGCCATCGCACTGCACAGCGGAACCATATGCTCTGTATTTGGACACGTAAAACTTGGCAATGTGAAATTGTACCAAAGAGCCTTTGTTTATGAAAATCAATAAAAAGAAATCAATAAAGTAATGTAGTCAGCTCGTCCTCCACATCTGTCAGCTCCAACTCCAATCACCTCCTGGTGCCCCCCACTCTAGACAAGCAGTCCCCTCTGGTAACCACTTTAAATGCATCCCATTCTGTGCTTCTAGTCTCAGTAGTTGACCAATTCTTCGCAAAATACTCTACTATGGTTTTCCTAAGCTCTTCTTTGAACACCTGGTCACACAGTGTGGATGGCTGCAATCTCCACAACGGGACTCTCGGCCTACCCCTCTCGGGTCCCCATTCTAGTAGTACAGGAGCATGACTGGACAGAAAGCGTCCCAATACAGCAGTCTCTCCCACAGTACCAGAAACTTCTCGGGAAAGCAGAAAACGATCAAGCCTGCTGTAGACCACACGGGCCGGTGTATTGCAGGTGTATTGTCGCTCTTCCGGATGCATTTCACGCCAGATGTCTACACAATGGAGCCTTTCCATCACTCCCCTCAGGGCAGCCGACATATTCGGCTTAGTGTGGTGTTTCGGTGGGTGTCTATCCAGTGAACCATCTATCACACAGTTAAAATCACCTGCCCATAATAATGGTATCCCGATGTATGGGAGAAGCAGATTTTCCATATCATTAAAAAAATCCACATCATCTGTATTTGGGGCATACATATTCACCAGGCACACCTCCATCCCATCCAAGTCCCGATGCACTATAACATATCTGCCCTCTACATCAGCTTCATAGTTTCGTAGTTTGAACGGGACCTGAGGAGCTATCCACATGGCCACCCCCTGGCGTAAGTGGAAAAAGTAGATGCGAACAACTGCCCTCTCCATTTTTTGTGGAGTTTCTGTGTCTCAGTGTCTAGGAGATGTGTCTCCTGCAGCATGGCTATGTGAGTACCTTGTCGTCACAGGTATGTTTGTATTCTTTAACGCTTCACAAACAAGTTTAGCCCTCTCAGATTCAATGTTATAATTTTATACTGTCCCATAGCCACCAGTAATTGCCAGCCCTAACTCTTAGGTTGTCGGCCTGCCTTTTGCCGCCGTCGCTGCCTAATAAACCCATACCTTGAACATTTGGAACACCCAACACCCCGGGTAGACACTGTAGTGAACAATTGTGCATCCCCTTATAGTCCCCAAACTCACAACCCCCAACCCGCATCCTGAACAACAATAGAACATTATCTACCTTTTCAAGAAGAATACATATCAAAAACAATAATACACACTCGCTCCTGTAGTGCTAGAGGCACTCTTGTGGTCTGACACTCTATGATGACCTTTGACTACCATTATTTTAATTGACTTCGGTGTGTTATTTTATCCTAGCCTGAATGTACAACGTCCTGCATATGCCTCGTTTATCTTAAAGGTTTATTTCTTGTAATCTTGCAGTCTTTCAGTGGGAGCTGTCACGGAGAAGAACAGCCTTGCCAAGAACAGAACGTGTGGGATGTGCATTTGAAAGCATGAGAGAGAGAGAATGAGGTGTGGAATGTACTTTTTGGTTTCAAAGTGCAGTGTTATGAGCAGTGGTGCACAAATGTGCACTGTGTTGTACATTGAGAGATGAAGTATGTGATGCTATAAGCAGTGGTGCACAAATGTGCATTGTGTTGTACATTGATAAGTATTATGAAGTTCTTACTACTGGCTTTGACATGGCCTCATGTCATCCTGAATTCTGACTCTGCCTGGCTTGAGCTTTATCTGCGTGCACAGCCACGCTTGCAAGTTGTTTGGGTTAATCACGTTCAAGGATTGTTTTTGTGATTGTTTAATGTACCCTGGAAGGCTTTCGTGAGCTTCGTCAAGATAAAGGCTGGAACATGCGAGACTGTAGAGGGAACGTAGGAACTCCTTCCTGCCATGGAATGCTTGCTTGGAAGCTGGCCAGTCCTAGTAAGATTTCTTTGGCGCGGGGAGGAAATTCTCGAACCTTCTAGTGTGTGTTTTGAGATTATAAAGCTGACGGTTGTTGACTTAGAAACCGGGATTTTGGAATCCGAATGGGGACGGACGCGTCTACTTCGATACAGCGGAACCCTAATTGCTGAGGCTCTTATCCCCGGCTGTTAATCCCCCGGTCAGGAGTGGGCTAAGATGCAGTGTTTGCACCAGGTGAAGTGTTGAGTTTTGATTATTGCGATTGTGATGTGTGGCCAGTGGCTTTGATCATTTGAGGTGTTTTCTTTGTGATGTGTGAATGAGTGAGGTGCACATCCAAAGTAATCATTTGATGTATCTAGTGTACATATATCTTTCTGATCTCTTGCAGGACGTCCCATATTATATTTGCTTGAGTCTTATCTCATATTATTTGCTGCTTGTTTATTCATGGTATTATTCATGCATTTAACTGTTGCATTTATCAAGTGTGTTATTATTGCTTGCATATAAACATATATATATCTCTATATATATTTGAATGTTGTTATTTTGGCATCTGGGAAAGCCTTTCTGTTAGAGAGCATTGTGTAAAATAAAACCCCAAGCCTTATTCTAAAAAGAGAGTCTTTGCATTTTGTAAAATAAAACCCTTTTCTAAAGGTGTTAGTTGTGTTTCATGTCTCCTGCTTCGCCGTGGGTTTTGAGCCACCGTGTGGGAGATTCTGTATTATCTGAAAGGCGAAGCAAGACATTTGGCGTCACTCGAGGATTTGAAAAAGTGCAATTTTAAAAGGGAAGATGCTCTCTAAAATGCCTATGTTTTCAGTTGCAGAGTCCCAGATACCAACTGAGTTATTTGAGAGGGAGATTGCCTCTTTTAAAGAGGGAAAACAACTTGATATTTCAGACAGAAATAGTGGTGTCATTTTGAATGCATTGCTTAGCATGTATCAAAAATGTGAACAATTGGAAAAAGAATGTTGTGAACTGAAAAGAGAGTTAGCTGACGCTCAGTTTGAAAACAACTCTTTGAAAAAAGAGTTAAACATGTACCAAGCTCCGAAGCCGTTTGTTTTGCCAGGCTGTTCAGATAGCCAGGGTGATTCATTCGTGAAAAATGTGGAGGTTTTAATTAATTCTTTTGAGGACGTTGCTCAGCCAGAAATGAATTTGAACCGAGAAAATGTAAACGTGCAGGAAGATAAACAAACCAGCCTGTTAGAATTAGCGATCCTTGGTTGCAGTTATAAATCAGACATGTCAGTGAATGACAAACCTTGCTTCATATGGAGAAACGCTACTTTGAAAAAGAAATGCAGCAATGTGCTTTTGAATCTGGGAAAAACATTGTGCAATGTGTTTTAAACGTGTGGTCAATTCAGAAAGGAGACTGTGAATATTGTGTGACAGTTCAGGAGCAGTGTGCTACTTTTAGTAATTGTGAAAAACAAGGAAAGAAGAGTATGCTTTTAGACTTGTGGACTGAAACATTTTCAAACGCTGGAGAATATTTTGCTTGCACTGTGACAGACACTGGGCAGATGACAATAAGACATAATGTGATTTTGACTTTTGAATTTTCTCAAATGCAATGGCAGGAAGCAAATGTAATGAAGTGGTACATACAGACCGAAACTGCAGTTTTGCATGAGCAATTGGTGCAGGTCCCAATAGAAAGTCCAGGGGTGGTGTTAGAGGTGCCTGAGACACAGGATTCCCCAGTGAAGTGGCAGATTTTACTGCAAAGTGCAGCTACTGTGTATGCTCATGGTCCTATACATTCACTAGACAGAACCTTTAATTCCCTTACAGATGACAAGGCTAAAATCTTGGAGACAGAGGTGGTGACACACGATTCTGATTTGGTGTGCATTTCTAAGTGTGAGCACCTAGGAGAGAAAAACCATACAAACAGGTGGGCAGAGAATGAAGGGATGCATATCCCCCTAGACTTACTTAGAACTGTGATTCCTATGTGTCAGTATGCACAGCGCAAACCAGTCCCACAGAAGGTGAGGGGCGAGTTGAAGAAAGGAAAATTACCAGAGCAGACAGAGTAGATGGATTGCCTTGGGTTTATGCTAAATGATAAAGGGGGCACGTATTCAGCAGTGAGTGGAAAAATAGTCAGGAAGGAGACTGCCCCAGCCCTTCTTACTGTGCAGGGAAAAGGAGAGTTTCACTCCAATACCAAGAATTCAGAGGCCATAGTGTGGGTAGAATTCTCAGATAATTCCCCAGAGAACCGTGCAAACAGGAATGATAATATTGTGCCATCAGACCCAAAACAGAAAAAGGAAAACGTGCGCTTTTTGAAAAATATTTTTTGCAAGAAGAGTGATGCTTGTTTCTTTTCCAGATCATACTGCGACGTGTTGGTGTACCTGATGTCCCTGTCCTGCGAGTGGGTGCCCGTGTCTGAGTGTGCCCCGTGAGGGTGTGGGACCCCTTCCCCCCCCAACCCTGGAGTGATCACCGGACGGTGCAAGCTGACATCCTTTGGCTGAACAAACCAGATGAACTAACCAAGCCAAGAACCATGGACTGATATCATAAACATGAAGTAAAATGTTCACAGTTATAATTTTGAATGCAAGAAGGCTGTGTGTCTTTCACACAGAAGGACATTATCTGTTCTGCAAATGCTGGTCAATTTGAAGGAAAAAAAACAATTGTGAAATCGAAATTGAAGAAGATGTTTTTCAGTTTCAAGATGTTGATGTTGCCTTTATTTTTTAGGCATACAATATATAAGTTTGGCTGCTTCAACAGTAGAAGTTCCAGTATTAGCCATTTGTGACATTAGGAGCCTTACTCAGTTTATATGCTTGATTCTATTTGTGCATTTATTTTGTGTATCCATCATACATTTATTCTTGCTGAGTATCCAGATATACATGAGCTATTTTACATGCTTTGAAATGATTATTAAATGCCTCCAGAGATTAGAATAAGATGAGAGAGGGATGAGGAAAGAGAGCAAGATAAGAGATAGAGGCGTGATAAGATCGGAAGAAAAAAGAAAGAGGTAGGGGGATGAGAGGCTTTAGCCACCCGCTTAGCCGCTGTATCCATCCTGGTTCCTCCATCCCTTTATGGAGAACGAAGGAGGCGGACACCACCATGACCCAAAAAAGTGTACAGCAATGAAAGGACGATATGTGGTGTAGTCCCAGCAACACCCTTGCTAGATCCATCCATTCGCCGCTGTGGCATCTTTGTATCAATCAATCAATCAATCAATCATGTCACTTATAAAGCGCACTACATACCCGCGAGGGTCTCAAGGCGCTGGGGGAAGAGGGGGGGTGGTGCTGCTACTGATCGAAGAGCCAGGTCTTGAGGAGTCTTCTGAAGGCCAGTAGGTCTTGGGTCTGTCGGAGGTTGGTGGGGAGGGTGTTCCAGGTCTTGGTGGCGAGGTGGGAGAAGGATCTGCCGCCGGCGGTCGTTTTCCGGATGCGGGGGACTGTGGCGAGGCTGGTCGAGCGGAGCTGGCGGGTGGGGGTGTAGAAGCTGAGTCGTCTGTTGAGGTAGGCTGGTCCGGAGTTGTGGAGTGCTTTGTGTGCGTGGGTGAGGAGCTTGAAGGTTATCCTCTTGTTGACAGGGAGCCAGTGCAGGTCTCTCAGGTGGGGTGTGATGTGGCTGCGTCGGGGATGTCGAGGATAAGACGTGCAGAGGCGTTCTGGATGCGTTGCAGCCGTCTCAGGAGCTTAGCCGTCGTTCCTGCGTAGAGGGCGTTTCCGTAGTCCAGCCTGCTGGTGACGAGGGCCTGGGTGACTGTTTTTCTTGTTTCGGTGGGGATCCACTTGAAGATCCTGCGGAGCATTCGGAGGATGTTGAAGCAGGATGAGGAAACGGCGTTGACCTGCTTAGTCATGGAGAGGGTGGGGTCGAGGATGACCCCTAGGTTGCGTACGTGGTCGGTGGGTGGCGGGGCTGTTCCCAGTGATGTTGGCCACCAGGAGTCGTCCCAGGCTGAAGGGTTGGAACCAAGGATGAGGACCTCCGTCTTGTCCGAGTTCAGCTTCAGGCGGCTGGTCCTCATCCATTCGGCGACGGCCTTCATTCCTTCGTGGAGGTGGGCTTTGGCGGTGTGAGGGTCTTTGGTGAGGGAGAGGATCAGCTGGGTGTCGTCGGCGTAGGAGATGATGTTGAGGTTGTGCTGTCGGGCGACGTGGGCGAGGGGTGCCATGTAGATGTTGAACAGCGTTGGGCTGAGGGAGGAGCCTTGGGGTACGCCGCAGATGATCTTGGTGGCCTTGGATCGGACGGGGGCGAGGCGGACGCTTTGTGTTCTGCCGGAAAGGATGGATGTGGTCCAGTCCAGGGCCTTCTCTTGGATCCCGGCGTCGTGAAGGCGTGTTCGTAGTGTGTGGTGGCAGACCGTGTCGAAGGCGGCTGATAGGTCCAGGAGGATGAGGGCTGCTGTTTCTCCGTTGTCTAGCAGGGTCCTGATGTCATCGGTGGCGGCGATGAGGGCAGTTTCGGTGCTGTGGTTGCTGCGGAAGCCGGACTGGGAAGGGTCCAGGATGTTGTTCTCCTCGAGGTAGCGGGTCAGTTGTTTGTTGACGATTTTCTCGGTGACCTTCGCGGGGAACGGGAGCAGAGAGATGGGTCGGAAGTTCTTGAGGTCCTTGGGGTCTGCCTTGGGTTTCTTGAGTAAGGCGGTGATCTCGGCGTGCTTCCAGCTTTCCGGGAAGGTTGCTGTCTCAAAGGAGATGTTGATTATTTTCCGGAGATGGGGCGCGATGGCTGTACTGGCTTTGTTGAAGATGTGGTGAGGGCACGGGTCTAGCGGTGAACCGGAGTGGATGGTGTTCATGATCTCGCTGGTGTCCTCATCGTTGATGTTGGTCCAGGAGAGCAGGCGGTTGGTGGTTGTGGGGGCAGTGGTCTCGGTGGTTGCCGGGGCGGTCGTGGTGTTGAAGCTGTCGTGGATGTCGGCGATTTTGCGGTGGAAGAAGGTGGCCAGTGAGTCGCATAGGTCTTGCGACGGCTGGATGTCGTTGGTGTTGGAGCTGGGGTTGGAGAGTTCCTTCACCATGTTGAAGAGCTCTTTGCTGTTGTGTGCGTTGTTGTCTAGGCGGTCTTTGAGTGAGGCCCTTTTGGCGGATCTGATGAGGTGATGGTGACTGCGGGTGGCGCTCTTGTGGGCGGCGTAGCTGTCCGCTGTCCGTTCGTGGAGCCAGATCTTCTCCAGTTTTCGGCATGTTCGTTTGGAGGCCTGGAGGTCTTCGGTGAACCAGGTGGCTTTCTTGCTGGTGTGGCTGTTGGGCGGATTCTTGAGCGGGGCGAGGGTGTTGGCGCAGTCGTCGATCCACTGTCTGAGGTTGCGGGCGGCGGTGTCGGGGTCGGAGGGTTCGGCGGGTGGGCTCAGGGCTCAGGTTGTGGTTAGCTGGTCTTCCGTGACTCTGCTCCAGCAGCGGCGAGGCATTTGTTCGGTGCGGTGGTGCGTGGTGGGCTTCCTGTAGGTGAAGTGGATGCAGTGGTGGTCAGTCCAGTGGGGTTCGGAGGTGTGGTTGAAGGAGACGTGTGGGCTTGCGGAAAAGATGGAGTCGAGCGTGTGGCCGGCGGCGTGGGTGGGTGTAGTCACGAGCTGTCTGAGTCCGAGGGTGGCGAGGTTGTCGATCAGGGTGGTGGAGTTGGTGTCCTTGTTGTTCTCGAGGTGGAAGTTCAGGTCCCCGAGGAGGATGTAGTCCGTGGAGGCGATGGCGTGTGTGCTGACGAAGTCAGCGATGGAATCGCTGAACTGTGGTCGGGTCCGGGGGTCTGTAGATGAGGGTTCCTCTGAGGGTGGTGTTGGGATCGGTGTGGATCTGGAAGTGCATGTGTTCGGCGGTGCTGAGGGTGTCGTCGGTGTTGGTTGAGACTCTGAGGGTGTTCCTGTGGACGATGGCGATGCCTCCTCCGACTCCGTTGGTGCGGTCCCTGCGGGTGATCTTGTATCCGTCCGGGATGGCAATGGCGATGTCGGGGGCTGAAGCGGGATTCAGCCAGGTCTCCGTCAGGAATGCGACGTCTGGGGAGGTTGAGTCGAGAAGGTCCCAGAGTTCGATGGCGTGTTTGCGGGCGGAGCGGGTGTTGAGGAGGATGCATCTGAGGTAGTTGGGTTCTTTCCTGGGCGGTGGTTTGGCGGGGCGGGTGCTGGCGAAGCTGCAGTTCCGGCAGGTGAAGGGCCCTTGGGTGCGCTTCGGGGTGGCCTGGTAGCAGGCGTGATCTTTTCCGGGTTGAGTGCGTGGAGGGTGCTGGCGTCGTATCGGCGTCTGTTGATGTGGCG
The DNA here is from genome assembly GCA_963921515.1 of Calotriton arnoldi. Lineage (NCBI taxonomy): Eukaryota > Metazoa > Chordata > Amphibia > Caudata > Salamandridae > Calotriton > Calotriton arnoldi. Next base: position 1,083,921 of record CAWUFW010001053.1, on the reverse strand, counting down.
GGCGCGGGGATGCCCGGACCAGGGGGTCTGGTGCTGGGCGCGGTCACGGCGCGGGACGGGCGCAGACGGGCTTGCCTTATGCGTGCCAGCGGCGCGCCCGCTGCGCACGTCCGCTGCGCGGCCGCACAGCGGCCGCCATAAATGGGGAGGTGGGAGGGAGGAGCAGGGAATGGGGCAGCGAATGGGCAGTGAGGGGGCGGGGCCGCAGGGGCGCAGCGGCGGGAAACAGGCACAGAAGGGAAAACGAGCACAATCAGGGGCAGCAAGGGGGCACATAAAGGAAAAACGAGCACAATCAGGGGCAGCAAGGGGGGCACAGAAAGGAAAAAACAAGCACAATCAGGGGCAGCAAGGGGGCACAGAAAGGAAAAACGAGCACAATCAGGGGCAGCAGCAGGGCACACAGACGGAGCTGTGTGGTGGGGAGCGACCTACCAGTCAAGGTCAGGGGTCGCTCTCTTCACCACGCAGCGGCCGCCATAAATGGGGAGGTGGGAGGGAGGAGCAGGGAATGGGGCAGCAAATGGGCAGTGAGGGGCGGGGCCGCAGGGCGCAGCGGCGGGAAACAGGCACAGAAGGGAAAACGAGCACAATCAGGGCATCAAGGGGGCACAGAAAGGAAAAACTAGCACAATCAGGAGCAGCAAGGGGGCACAGAAAGGAAAAACGAGCACAATCAGGGGCAGCAAGGGGGCACAGACGGAGCTGTGTGGTGGGGAGCGACCTACCAGTCAAGGTCAGGGGTCGCTCTTTCACCACGCAGCGGCCGCCATAAATGGGGAGGTGGGAGGGAGGAGCAGGGAATGGGGCAGCGAATGGGCAGTGAGGGGGCGGGGCCGCAGGGGCGCAGCGGCGGGAAACAGGCACAGAAGGGAAAACGAGCACAATCAGGGCATCAAGGGGGCACAGAAAGGAAAAAACTAGCACAATCAGGGGCAGCAAGGGGGGCACAGAAAGGAAAAACGAGCACAATCAGGGGCAGCAAGGGGGCACAGAAAGGAAAAAACGAGCACAATCAGGGGCAGCAAGGGGGCACAGAAAGGAAAAACGAGCACAATCAGGGGCAGCAGCAGGGCACACAGACGGAGCTGTGTGGTGGGGAGCGACCTACCAGTCAAGGTCAGGGGTCGCTCTCTTCACCACGCAGCGGCCGCCATAAATGGGGAGGTGGGAGGGAGGAGCAGGGAATGGGGCAGCGAATGGGCAGTGATGGGGCGGGGCCGCAGGGGCGCAGCGGCGGGAAACAGGCACAGAAGGGAAAACGAGCACAATCAGGGCATCAAGGGGGCACAGAAAGGAAAAAACTAGCACAATGAGGGGCAGCAAGGGGGCACAGAAAGGAAAAACGAGCACAATCAGGGGCAGCAAGGGGGGCACAGAAAGGAAAAACGAGCACAATCAGGGGCAGCCCCCAAAAACTAGCACAATCAGGGGCAGCAAGGGGGGCACAGAAAGGAAAAACGAGCACAATCAGGGGCAGCAAGGGGGGCACAGAAAGGGAAAAAACAGAGCACAATCAGGGGCAGCAAGGGGGCACAGAAAGGAAAAAAACGAGCACAATCAGGGGCAGCAAGGGGGCACAGAAAGGAAAAAACTAGCACAATGAGGGGCAGCAAGGGGGCACAGAAAGGAAAAACGAGCACAATCAGGGGCAGCAAGGGGGCACAGAAAGGAAAAACGAGCACAATCAGGGGCAGCAAGGGGGCACAGAAAGGAAAGACGAGCACAATCAGGGGCAGCAAGGGGGGCACAGAAAGGAAAAAGCGAGCACAATCAGGGGCAGCAAGGGGGGCACAGAAAGGAAAAACGAGCACAATCAGGGGCAGCAAGGGGGCACAGAAAGGAAAAACGAGCACAATCAGGGGCAGCAAGGGGGCACAGAAAGGAAAAAACGAGCACAATCAGGGGCAGCTAGGGGGGCACAGAAAGGAAAAATGAGCACAATCAGGGGCAGCAGCAGGGCACACAGACGGAGCTGTGTGGTGGGGGAGCGACCTACCAGTCAAGGTCAGGGGTCGTATGAACTCATGAGGGGTCTGTTAGCTGCGGGGTCTCCTCAATGACATCACCAATGTGCGTATATGAACCTGTGGCCGTGACCACCTCCACCAGTGCACTGGCAGCGTCCTGCTCAGCCCGTTGAGTTTCCTGGTCAATTCTGGGGGATCTCCTAACCTCGCCACCTGAGTCTGTACCCTCCAAATCCAAGGATCTGTCACACTGCACCACCATCCTCTTTGTTGATCTAGAGGCTTTTTTCGATTTCCCACCGCGGCTGTTACTTTTTCCAGCTTGGGGATTAGCGGAGGGTCTGTCAGTCACTCGTCCCCTTTGCAGTACCCTCCCGTCGCCATAGATCTCTGGTGTCGTGAAGAAGTGCGTCCGATCTGCGTGGAGAACTTTCAGCTTCGCAGGGTAAAGAAGCATGTATTGGAGGCTCATATCACGCAACTTTTGTTTAACCCCAAGAAAGGACGCTCGCTGTTGCTGAACCAGACAGGTGTAGTCTGGAAATATACGAATCTTCTGGTTCTCAAAGGCCGGATCTCCATCGGGTCTGGCCGCCCTGAGAATACAGTCCCTGTCCCTGAAATTTACGATCTTGGCGATGAGAGTCCTGGGCTGAGCACCTGGCAGCGGTGGCACAGTGAGCGCTCGGTGCGCCCATTCTACAATGAAAATCGAGGAGAGTGCGGCCATGGGGAGAGCCTCTTTGATCCATTTTTCTAAGAAAAGTTCCGGCTCTCTCCCTTCAGCCCCCTCGGAAAAACCTACGAAGCGCAGGTTGCATCTGCGGGAACGCCCCTCGGCATCTTCGGCTCGGCGCTCCAGGGCCTCTGTCTTTTGTGAGAGATCAGTTAATGTTGCTTTCAGCACTGAAACTTCTTCTCACAATTCGCTGACTATTTGTTCAGTGGCCAGCGAACGATCTGTGACCGTGCGAATATCCGCACGTAACAGTCCAAGGAGACTGCATCAATTTTTGCCTGTACCATTGCACTGGAGGCCTCTTTGGCTGCCAGTATTTGGATCCCTGTGGGCTCAGGCTGTGCAGCGCCCCCTCAGCTGGCATCGCAGGTAGTGATGCTGTTTTCGGGGGCACCCCCTGAGCTGAAATTGATCCATCTTCGTCTGTTGGACAGCCCTGTGAAGGCGGTCCTTGCCCATTGCTTTGCAGTCCGCTCCGCCTATGATCGGCCAACCGTTGCTCCCACCTCTCTATTTGTGGGTAGGGATTAGATATTGCGCTGTAGCGTATGATTGTGCGGCAACCTAGGTTCATTTTATGAAATGGGGGTGGCCCTGTTGTGGCAGGACACAGCCAACACCATGCCCGTGTGCTTGGTTCCGCCTTGTTAAGGGCCCAAAGCCTGATCCCTTCAATGTCTCTCACACCTGGCCTAGTCCACTGCCGTCCACAACCCAGGCACAGGTACTTCTTACCTCTGATCAGTTTTGTGCGCTAGATCTGGCAGCCTCACCCTGCTTGTGGCCGATCCAATATCACAGTGGATCGCCCGTCCCCAGTCCGCCGCAGTAAGGGGGGGGCAAGGAGGCCAAGACCGCGCCAGTTCTCAGCTTGAAGCGGGTGATGCAGCCCGTGCGCACACCATCTGCAGGCCAGCCCCCGGGGGGGAGGGGGCAGCCCCCGGTCCACAGCCCTGTGCACAGGATATCAAAGCTGCCTCTGTGCAGCACCACAGTCAGGCCCGTCAATTCCGCTCTCTCCTCCGCCCGCACCGCAGATTGGGGGGGCAGCATCCACCGCACTGCGAGTCAGGGGAGGGAGCGCCCCAACCTGGCGGTAACACCGCCTCCGGGCGTCCAGCGGCCCACATCAGCAAACGGGTCCGGGCGCCGAGCCCCCTCCGTGCATGAAGCCCGCGGGTCCCAGGGCTAAAGAAGGGGTCCGCGGGTGTGGAAGACGCACCTGATTCTTTGACGGGTTCGTCGTCTCCGCGACCAGGCCGGCATTCAGGCAGGCTGTCGCGGTGTCCACAAGGCCCGACTGATACCATCGTTAGCAGCAAGAAGCAAGCGCCTGGATACCCTCGCGGGTGATTAGTGTGCTCTAGAAATCCTGTTTAAATGATTGATCGTACAGAAACTAATATTCAGAGGTATAGAGTCAGAATATTTCATTTGTGGCCTAGCAAACAATTGTCGACGTTTCAACCCTCAAAATAATTTAGGAAAGCTTTTCCTCAGGACAAGAGAATAGGTACCAATCTCTTGGCCAGTACCAAATCATCTAACCTTTTTTTATCAATCAATAGGTCTGTGGTGAATAACCATTACACCTCAAAACAATCCTTAATGAGCAAGGTCTTCAATAACTCCCTGATCACCTGCTCTGATACCTCACCACAAATTGAGGCAAGTATTTTTTCTTTTTATTTAACAACCTGAGATGGATTGTTAAATAAAAAGTAGCACCAAAAGAGCTTTTTTTTAAAAATGGTTGTGTAAAAGCTTTTTTTTTTTTTTTAAACTAGCTGGGGAGCAGGGTTGGGGTGCAGAGGGGGACAAAGCAACACGGAGAGAGGGCAGGCTGGGGGAGAAGGACATGGGTGAGAGAGAATGTGGAGCAATGTTGCAGCGAGAGAAGGACACAGGGAAGAACGTATTTGCAGAGAGCGAGCAGCAGGGGCAAAAGCACAATGAGCACATAGGGCAGGAGCAAAAGCACAATGAATACGGAAGGTGAGGGAAAGCACACAGCAATCAAGGCTGGGAGAAGGGTGAGAGCAAATTGAAATGGACGCCGACGGCAGAGTGGAATAGCAGTACACAAGAGAAAACAATGTGAAGCACTGGGGATGGGCAGAGAAGCACACAAGTAAGAAATCTGGAAAAAAAATATGCACTTTCATTGAGAGTTCTTGAAAACCGAGCACTCATGGAAGAATAGAAGGAGCCAATCAGAGAAGTAGTAAACAGGCTATGCTCCACATGAGGGACAAAGACAAGATGAACGGACAAATAAAGACTGTGAATAGAAGGAAGCAAATGTGCGTGACAAAACACAAAGCCAATAGTAAGCAATGGGTAGAATACAGTCCTAGGTAAGCTTTCGGCTTGTCCCCAGTATGTCTTTGCAACCAGACAGCTGCACTGCCTGGTAGGCTTCAAACTAATAATGGAAAAGATATCAGATCGCAGTTAATAATGGAAAAGATATCAGCGAGCATTAGTCTGTCTCTCTACCCAAAATCACATGGAGCGTCATCTTTTGAGAGGTTGGCAGTGGTATCAAGGGATCGAAAAGTCTGTGTTAAAAGCAGTGTTAAGATATATAGCACTGATATGGGCAGTAAGCAGTCAGCAACTCACCATTGAAGCTGTAATTGCCGACATGAGCAGTGTTTTTTAGGTCTCGCCTGCGTCAGCACATGCACTAGCGCATGTGCTCTCACTAGCAGGAGATATTGGGAAAGTGGTGAAAGACAGAATTTCACCTAAATGTATAGAGAAGAATTACAGACTAGGGTGCAGCTAGTTTCGAGCGGAGTAAGGAAATGCAGTACCTGTTATTACTTATTCAGCAAATTAAAGAAAAAGTAATGTATCCTTTTTCATTGTGTGCTGCTCAAAGGTGTTCTAGAGTTTTCTTTTTCACACTGGCGGATATAAGAGATGTTCAGCATTGGCCAGTCAATCAGTTTATTTTTTTTGAGTCAGGGGACATCTGTGGTAAGACCAGTGAAGAACAAAAAAAGCAAGGAAGGCGTGCGGGGGAGACGTATACGCGAGAGAAACAAGGTAAGGAGGGGGGCACACAGGGGAGAGAAGGATGTAGCTGGAAAACACATGCACCCTCATTGAGTGCTTAAGCAAAAAAGTAGTTCCCTAAAAGTGAGCATGGAAGGACAGAAACCAGTCAATCCGAGAGATAGTGCAGAGGCCATGCTCCAGGGAAGGGACAAACGCAAGATAAACAGGCTGAAACAAGTAAAGCCATCAAAAAGAAAGCAAGTAAATAAGAGTGAGAGTAAAGCCAACCAATGATAAGCAATGGGCCAGGGCACAAGCCCGTGTATGCTCCTGGTAAACCCACTATGTTTTTTTTGCAACCTAAAAATCAACTCCGAAATGATTTTCTGCTTTTGGGACAGAGCCTATTTAAGACGTAATTCTTAGTACTTACTGGTGCTATCTGTGCTCCTGAATGGACTCTAGTGGCATAACTGACACCAAAGGCATTTCATCATAACAGATAGATAAGCTCTTATGAAGCAAATGTTCCTTTAGGCACATTAAAGTTGATCATGTGCAGGGAACACAAAGCAGAAATCCAGTTTAAGCACACAAAGTCATTACATGCATTTCACAGTTTCAAATTGGATCCAAAGGGTAGAGGGAAGGATTTTTGGTGTCATTACCATGCAAAACTCTATATAAATGGGCCTTTAGAGGTAATCTGGCACCCCTTTTCTGTCAACACCCTAGAGAGGTGCCTACTATTGTGCACGCATAGCAGTAATTCTGAATACAAAATTGTTGTAAATTATGAGATATAATTTTTTATATTCACACCGTATTCTAATTATTCATATTATTTAGCATTACTCATTTCCTTGTATTATTACTGTATGCCTTATCTCCCTCACCTGGGTTCCCCCTACCTTTTCTTGGTTACTGGTACATTCCAGTGTCCATTTTGACAGTTATAACTGCAACCTCCCAGATGTGCGAGGACCTGTGGCTTTGAGATTGTTGATTACCTACTTAGTAATAAAGCTTTATTCTAGTATGCCTGGAGTCCTTCTTTAATTGGAACACTGGTGACAAGGATGGGATTCAGGAGCTGTGCAGGGGACTGCCAAGTCAACCTCACCCCTGAGTATCATTCACTACCGAGCAGTATTGTTCACCAGGTGAAGATTACCAGAGATTTGTATGAGAAAACACTCTCTAGCGTTCTTAACAAAGCATTGTACCTGTTGGAACTTTATCAAGTTCCTTTGAACATTACTGTGGTGAAGAGTATTTGAGGTATGCCTTACCTGACAGTTGAGGAATTTGCCTGGAACGTTGAGGTGTGGAGGAAGTCTGTAAGGGAGCAGTAATTGCGATGTGGGGAGCTTGCTACCATACATTGTTGGTGGTGGTTGGTGTACCGGCTGTAGCTGGATTGACCGCGTGTCAGGGCACATCAGCCTGGTGCACACTGACCACCAGATATCGGGAGAAAACGGAACAGGACCGACAAACTACATTTCCCGGCATTCTTCAGGGTAGCGACGCCCCACGTGACCTTGACGCTCCGTCAGGGAAACCGGATATAACGAAGAAGGAAGTTCCAAGCGCTGCCGATTATTTTGGTGAATCCAGGTCCGGATGTAGTCCCGCTCCTACGTGGACTAGAGGCGGTAAGGGTGCTTGTAGCACCAACGTATCTCTTTCTAGACATTCCCAGTGTCGTGCTGTGTGTTCGTTGTGCAGCTGCCCTCCTGTCTCCTCCGTTGGCGAGATCGCATGTTTGGCGGTCTCTTGCGGAGGAGAAATCCAAGCTGCTCCTTGTTATTTCACGCTTTGTTTCCCTGTTGGCGAGACCTGCTCTAGTCCGCGGTCTCATGCAGGGAAGATACATTTCATAGGAACGTACTTTGCTCTTTCACTCCTTTGGAGCGCGCGCTCACTTTGCATCGTAGAGCGGGCCGCGCATTGTACTATTACCGAACTTTGGTTCTAGGTCTTCGTCTTGTTTTCGGCTGCGCTTCCTACTTTGTGGCTATCGATACGTCTGGTATCAGTGGATACAGGAGGCGGTTAAATCCCGCAAGCCTACTTATCATCGTGCTTTATCATAGAGGGTGGAAAGCCAGGCTCTGAATTGCCTACCTTATGACTGTTATAGATATATAACTTTATATATGCACATGACATTTTGATACGAGTCTCCCTTTACTCGGGTGTTGGGGAAACTAAACGTTACCAAGACTATTCATGATGGGAGTAGTACAAGAATGAGATTGTGCTACGGCCTTTTCTTTTTACATGGTCTTTTCGTTTGTTTTAAATCACAGGAGAGACTAGTGGGGGTGTCCATGAGGAATACTGTCTTTGCATACCCAGCTATACAACACCAACGTGGGTAGGTGGGAAGTGCCTCATACCTCTCTTTTCAGTAAGCGTGTTACATCTGCATATACAGCATTCATTGTTTGTTATCTCTTCTTTAATAGTACTCGTGTTGGAAGCCTGCAAATAACACCCTCTTCTCTCTCCTGCTACAGCTCCTTCTTTTTCTTTCCAGGTAGTGTGTGACGAATAGTCCAACTGTTCTCTGGACTAGAAGTATAGAAACTGTATGTACTGGGGATTAGGATACTGTGTACTTATGGTGTTCTTTTGTGTCATTTCCAGATCTCCCTCCCTGCAGTTCCTACCCTTTCCTTCCCTCGCTCGACTATCTCACTAGTCCGTGTGCGTTTTATTCCGGACTTGGGGCAGTCAAGAGGTGGACCCCATTTGAGCATCAGCACAATCCTGAGGACTTCGGAAAAGGAAACCTGACACCGTGCACCACTGGGTCCTCCAATAGCTAGTCGGAGTTGCCCCAGATCTACAGGTAGCTGTCCCCGATATCGCAATCAGGCGGGGAGCGACTCTCTGGCAGCGTTGTGCGGCAGACAAGCCATGCTGTTGTTGCGATCCAGCGTGAAGGCTCTGTATACATTCCACTGCAATGAGAAAGTAGCCCAAGGCAGGCGCGATTAATCTGGCGACAAACAAGCTGTGCAGTCTATGGGAGCTGGAGCGAAGGCTCCAACTATGTCGTGAGGTGAAAGGAAGTGCGTTGCGGCTGCAAACAAGCTGTGCAGTCTCCGGGAGCCAGTGCTTCTGGGACAGAGCCTATTTAAGACATCATTCTTGTACTTATTGGTGCTACCTGTGCTCCTGGATCAACTCTAGTAGGATAACTGACACCAAAGGCATTACATCATAGCCAATAGATAAGCTTTTATGAAGCAAATGTTCCTTTAGGCACATTAAAGTTGATCATGTGCAGGGAACACACAAAGCAGAAATCCAGTTCAAGCACAGGAAGTCATTACATGCATTTCATAGTTTCAAATTGGATCCTAAATTCAAAAATTAATTGTCACTACCATGCACAACTCTATATAAATGGGCCTTTAGAGGTAATCTTGCACCCCTTTGTCTGTCAACACCCTAGAGAGGTCCCTAATATTGTGCATACATAGCAGTAATTCTGAATACAACATTTTTGTAAATTATGAGATATAATTCTTTATATTCACACTGTATTATAATTATTTATATTGTTTAGCATTACTCATTTGCTTGTATTATTACTGTATCCCCTATCTCCCTCACTGGGTTCCCCCTTTCCTTTCTTGGTTACTTTTACATTCCGCCCGTTTTAACAGTTATAACTGCAACTCCTCAGATATGCGAGGAGCGGTGGCTTTGAGGTTGTTGATTACTTACTTGGTAATAAAGCTTTATTCTAGTATGCCTGGAGTCCTTCTTTAATTGGAACACTGGTGACAAGGACGGGATTCAGGAGCTGTGCAGGGGACAGCCATGTCAACCTCACCCCCTGAGTATCATTGAGTGAACCACTACCGAGGGGTATAGCTAGGTAGGAGTTGCCCCAGGTCTGCAGGCCGCTGTCCCCGATATCGCAATCAGGCAGGGGAGCGACTCTCCAGCGGCGTTGTGCTGCAGACAAGCCGTGCCGTTGCCACGAGCCAGCGTGAAGGCTCCGTATACATTAGACTGGAATGAGAAAGTTGCCCAGGATGGGCGCGATTAATCTGGCGACAAACAAGCTGTGCAGTTTCCGGGAGCCAGCGCGAAGGCTCTACATCGTGAGGTGAAAGGAAGCCACCTCTCTTCCTGAGTAATCTCCGCCTAATGAAGGCGGTTCGTTCCGGCGGAAAGTTATCAGGCAGCATCTACGTCCTCCTTCTTGACATCTCGGCCTACTAGAGGTGGGTTCTGCTGATTGCACATACAGAAAAAATAGGACTGAGAGGTAACAGGCATAACCTGGACGTGTGATACCGGCTTTATAGGGTGAGACATATTTTGCTGATTTGGTTCTGGTTGGTGCTGCTCTTTTGCACATTATTATTGTAGACTATCAGCAAATACAAGTATCATTTTTATTCAGCCATTTCTTGGAAGTTATATTTTAGGGTACCGTACAATATTTTGGAAACCATATTTCTGGGTCATATAACGTCATGGCAGCAGCTAGCATGAACCAGCTACCATTTTTTCTAGATGAAGTGGGTGAACCTGTCCTACCCTAGAAGGAGTGGGAAAAATAATTTCAGTCATATTTAATAGTGATTGGAGGGGAAAATGTTCTTCTTTGAGAAAACAACATATACTATTACACAATTTGGGAATTCATGGAAGGAGAGTATATGATAATTTAGCAATCCCAGTAGTAGATGAAGAAGATGCTGAGTGCCAAATGGACCGGTGCCACATGACTTTCCGTAAAATGGAAGACCATTTTGCCCAAAAAGTGAATATTGAGCTAGAAGCGCATATATTCTTTTGCAGAGTACAGGGCAAAGATGGAAAGGTTAGGAATTACATTGCATGTTTAAAAGGTATGGCCAGCATGTGTGAATTTGGTCCCTTGTATGACTCTCTGATTAGAGACCAATTAGTAAGGTGCACCAATAATCCTTGTGTTCTTAGCACATAATCCAGACCTGAAAGAAGCCATAGACTTGGATAAAAGTGTAGAACACACAGCAGAGTGCATTAAAGAAATTAAACAAAGTAATGATTCAGAAATCATTCATATGGTAAAAAGTCAACCTGGCAGTGAAGATCTTACAAAGGAAATGGAGAGTGGAAGAAGAAGTCACGAAACACAACATAGAACAAAAATACACAATTAAAAAGACAAGGAAAAAACAAGTGTTATTGTTATGGAACCTATAACCATTTAGCGAACTTCTCTAATTGCCCTGCGCATTTGTGTGTATGTAGAAAGTGTAATTAATGGGGAAACCCTGCCAGAGTATGCAGAAACATGAAAGTAGAACATAAACAAGTACATGTGGTAGAGGAGGCAGGTGACAATGCAAACAAATTTATTCTCCAGGTCGTGACTAAAGGAATGGAAAGTGAAAATGATTATCTTACATGCGATGTATTGCTAGATGGAGTAAAGGTAAAGTTATATGCTGACTCCTGCTCACCTTATACCTTTATTGATCATAAAACGTTCCAGGAAAAGTTTAAGGACAAGGGTCATATCATCCAGCAAGCAGACATTGAACCAATTAGATCCTATACCTTTGGTGGAATTGTAAAACATGAATATCTCATTTAGAGATCACGCTACTAAGGGGAAACTTTATATGGCTGAGAAGGGTTCTAGCATTAGGTTGGAGTCATCGGAGAGAATTGGTAATGAAACTAGATCCTAATTGTGTGGAACCAGTTACGGTGATAAAACGATCTGATTCAAATGTGAGGATATGGGAGGAATTCCCAGATGTGTTCACGAAGAAGTTGGGTCATTTAAAAAACTTACAACATAAAATTAAGTTAAAGGGCAACGCAGGGCCTGTAGTACATAAAGTGAGGCCCATGTAATGCAGGAGCTAATGAAAGAAGTACTGGATAACAGAAGATGAAATCAGGAGTTTTTGGGAAGTAAGACAAGAACTGAGTATAAATAATGAAACAGTCTTGAGGGGAGATAAATTGGTACGCCCCAAGGACTTATGGGACAGAATTGCTGAGTTAACCCATGAAGGCCATTTGGGATGGAGTTTCACCAAATCCAAGGGTAGAGCCACATATTGGTTCCCAGGTATGGACAATGTTGTGGAGACCAAAGCCAAGGAGTGCATAATATGTGCCATGAGTGACAAAAGTAAAAGCACAAGAAGAGCCCCAGTATCCCTAGTAAGTTTAATGTCCAAACCATGGGACAAACTGGGTTCAGACATTATTGGTCCCTTGAATATCTCCATGTGGGCAGGAACATTTATGTTTGTATTAGTGTATTATCATTCCCATTGGATTGTTGTTAAGGTAGTGGGTTGCATCACAACACATATTCTCCTAAGTTCCTTAACTGGCTCATTTATGATGGAGGGTGTGCCTAGTACAATCATAACCGATAATGGGGTCCAATTCACCTCAGAGGAGATGAAAGAATTTCTACTGGGAATGTCCATCCAACACCTTAAAGCTGTTTTGTTTTGCCCCAAGGCAAATGGTTTAGTAGATCGAGTGAATCGCATAATCAAAGAATGCATTCAGTTGGCACATGTCTAGCGAATCTGCTGATAAAGCCATCAAAAATGTATTATGGTCATATCACACAGCACCCAATTCTATCACTGGGGTTTCTCCATTCCTCTTGCTCAAGGGCAGACTTCCAGGTACTAAGCTGACTCTGGATTGGTTGGATGGAGGTGAGCCAAGATGGGTGCATAGGAACAGTGTTGGTGAACGTGCCATCAAGAGGATTATAAAAGAAGGTATGATTTAAAGCATGATACCAAAAGAAGAAGATGGAACATGATGGATTGGGTGGTGTTTAAAGTCCCTGATCACCATAATAGAGGAGTCAGTAAGTATCCCAACCATTGAGAGTGGCCAAGGTGAACAAAAATGTTATAACATTGGAGGATGGAAGAGTATGGAAAATGGGCAAAATTCCGCACTGTGACAATTCTTCAACTAAAGGAAGTTTTGGTTCAGCAAGTTCATCATCATTGTGTTCGGATCATTCAGAGTCAGATCATGGGGTGCGGAACCACAATGTACCTACTTGGCATACAGATTATATTTTTCATTAGATATGGGAAGGAGAAGTGTTGTAAATTATGAGATATTATTCTTTATATTCACAATGTATTCCAATTATTCATGTTGTTTAGCATTACTCATTTCCTTGTATTATTACTGTATCCCCTATCTCCCTCACCTGGGTTCCCCCTTCCCTTTCTTGGTTACTGGTACATTCCAACGTCCATTGTCACAGTTATAACTGCAACTCCTCAGATGTGTGACGAGCTGTGGCTTTGAGGTTGTTGATTACCTACTTGGTATTAAGGCTTTATTCTATTATACCTGGAGTCCTTCTTTAATTGGAACACAAATCTTGCTTATTCAAGTTATTACCAGAGTCTTGAACGTATGACTTTAATGTTAGTGGCTGGTTTGGCTCTATTTATTACCAAGGTGTTTACATAAGACCTCAGAATATAGTAACAGTGATTACAACAAGGCACTTACCTTGCCCAGCAGGACTGCCATTTTGTGACGCCATCTGCCTTTGTTTAAAGAGGCAACTCTGATCCAAATGTTAAGCTGGGAGTTGTAAATCCAAACATCGCGGCTGTTGATCCTGCCCCCTACAATTAGAGTATCAGGCATTACTTTTTCTTTATTTGTTTTAAAGACTGTGGCAAGTATTAAAAATAGCCCCCGATGCATTATAACATCAAACCATTTATAACAAAAATCAACTGAACATCTGGGACTACACCAGACGTAAACTTCAAACTACTCTTTGAGAAGCATTGCAGAAAATGTAATCTAAGACGGGCAAAGCTAACAAGTAGTCATTGCTTGCTCAGAAAGTGAGGATATTACCCCAAATGAAGGCTATCTGATTGATATATGGTATATGGAAGTCCACATAGAATATGGGCATGTTAGCCAATGCTTAAACTGGACCCCCGACATTAAATGTCTATGGTGAGAGCACAGAGGGATCACACATTCTGGTCAGACTAGACTACCCATCATACATATGCACATAATTTCTCTCCATGCAGAATGCTGTGCATGAGAGGATATCCTCCCATGACTTCCTTTAAATCTGCCACCATCTCATACAAAGCAGAATACCAAGACACCAGATGCCGACTATTTAAGACACTTTAAAATCAACAGAATATCTGGATGGACAATATTCCTGCTAACAATATTTAACGGTTAGTCTCCCCTTGGGGTAGAGGAGATCGGGACACCTCCTTGTGCCCTCGTGCTGGTCCTTTGGGAGCTGCATCATCATAATTTGCTAATGTTGCATCAGCATCTACCACTCACTGACACACCTGTCAGATGTCTGGAAATGGACAGCAGGATCAGGAAAAATGGGCAAGGGACATTTGTTGATATTTAAGGGGCACCGAGTGGGTGTGTGTGTTCAATAGAGTGGATGAGGTTACATGGCCTAAATAGTATCCTGTGGACAGGGTCAAGTCTGTACACCTAATCAGCCCTGTCCATGCTTTCGCTTCTGCAGGGAGAAGCATGCTGGTGCATACCATGGTTAGAGCTAACTGCTGAACTAGGCCCCGATCTATGTAGGTAGTTGTATTTTGTAAAGGTAGGTGGAAAAGTACTAGACTGGGAAGGATACAATTTAACATAGGGTAATAACTTTGTTAGGAGCAGGGTATTTTTTCGGTTGGATAATAACTCTTTCTCAGCATGTCCACCAACCTTTAGATCACTACACTTATTCCAATTTTAGGGAATGAACATGACAAGTTGAACAATTAGGGTCTCAACATAAAAGGGCCGAATATAGAATACCTACCTCCAAGTGCCGGTACTAAAATACACTGAGTGATCATCCAATCCTATTCCACCCAACAGTCACATCAAGTTTAAATGAGGGTTACAGTGGGAGGGGGAAGGAGGGGGGAGTTGGGGTAAAGTTTCATTCGTATATGTAATAGTTGGAAGCCAGCATTTGTCATGACGCACTGTAAAACAGTCAATACTATCTCGTTTACATCAAGCAATTGTACTACTTGTAAGCTATGGAATCTAATGAGAAGAGATTGTGTGTAACTGTAAATGATATTGCTGGTTATCGCACCAAAACTTCAATAAAAAGCGATTTGAGAAAAAAAATAACTATACTGTAGTTTAGAAGATAAATGCACAATGAGGATGCGTCTAAATGTTTTTTTTATTTTTGCCACAGTGTTCAAATGTCAGGCTAAGTCTTCTGCTGTTTATTCTTTTACCATGGTGATTGGGGTTTACTTTTCTTTTTCTGACTGCAAAGTGAGAGGATTTTGTAAAGTAGACTATGTGACAATCTTGCTGGGTTACATGGAGTCCGAAAAAAAAGTAGTAGGTTGTAACGATTATATTTCTTACCCTGTAAGCATCTGTTCTTGGCATGTAGAGCTGTAGATTCACATGCTTTGCATAAGTCCACCATCTAGTGTTGGGCTCGGATGATTACAAGTTGTTTTTGTTCCAAGAAGTTTTCTTTGAGTCACAAGGCTGTGTGACTCCTCCTCTTGGGAATACTGCGCATGGTCATCAAAGCCATCTTCAGATTGTTTTGCCGTGGGTAGGTGAGAATGTAAGAATGCCGTGTATGTAAGCATTAAGATGGCCATGCGTTAGTATGAAGTAAAATATATGAACTGCAACCTACACAAGAATATGGGGAGGAGGGATGGCGCATGTGAATCTACAGCACTACATGCCAAGAACAGATGCTTACAGGGTAAGTAACGTAATCCATTCGAGGCATGTGTGCTGTAGATAGACATGCTTTGCATAGACTATAGCAGTCCCTCCCTTAGGTAGTGGCTAACTTGTGGGGGTTGAAGTTGTTTGAAAGAGTCTTAAGTCAAAATACCTGCTCAAAAAATTGCAGTCCCTACAGAACGCGGTGGCCAGAACCCTCTTGAACATCCCCAAGTTCAAACCAGTATCTCACCTGCTACACGGCCTTCATTGGCTACCAGTGGAGAAGAGAATCTCTTTTAAGGCTCTGTGTCTTATACATAAGGCTCTTCACTGTACCGGTCCGCTCTATTTTCAGGAACGTTTCACCTGGTATGCGCCCAGTAGGACACTAAGATCGAGCTTGGCGCACATGGTCCTGATCCCCAGAATCAAACGAGCAAACTGGGGCGGCAGAATGCTGACCTTCCTGGGCGGAAAGTTATGGAACTCTCTTCCTCTTTCACTCCGGTCTCAATCTAGCCTGCAGCTATTCAGAAAGCAGCTAAAGACCTGGCTCTTTTCCGCTGGTAACGACTAAGGGGCCGATTCCGATCTCGGCCGGTAGGGCACCGAATCGGATTCGGCTGAACCGGATCCGATTCGGAGCCCTGATTCCCGACTGAATGGGTACGTGCGTCCGGGCGAACGAGTACGATGCGAGCGCGTGCAAATTCGCCGACCGACTCGTACGCCCGTCCCAACCGCACCGACCGACTCGCACGGATGCGCTGCGCACCTCGCAATGGAGACGTTCCCCGGCCGGGCAACTACGATGCGCGCCGCGAGCAGTCCGACCGACTCGCGCCGTCCGGCTCCAAGAAGCAGTCGGAGCCGTACTTTGGGGGTCCGTGTCGGACCTCTGTACGCGTAGCCGCGCGAGTCGCACACAGGGGGACCCATGGGTCCCCTACCTGTGCGTGTACGGCGCGAGTCGCTCGCCGTGTACACGCTGTAGGGGCGCCCTTGTCCGCCTCGCACCCATTGAGTCAATGGGAGCCCGCGTACGCGTTGTACGACGGGCTCCCATTGACTTCAATGGGAGTCCGACCGACTCGAGTCCGATGGCATACGTGCGCATCGTACTCGTTCTGTCGGGCTGCTAGGGTCCGATTCGGTCGGAAATCTCTCCGGGTCCGGCTCGGTCAGAGAGATTTCCGACCTGAATTGGAATCGGCCCCTAAGTGACGTAGACCTATCACAGCTTGCTGCCATGTCCTCGGTCCTTGATCCGCCTAGCGCTAAGACACCTCCGGGTAATGCGCGCTTTATAAAATCACCTCATTCATTCATTCATACATTCATACAGCCTGACCAACATTGGCTTGTTGGCGTGTATATACATACACACAATAATGTTTTGTGAAGGTGTGTGGAGTAGACCATGTTGCTGCTTTGCAAATATCAGCAATGAGAATGTTTCCTAAAAAAGCCATGGAAGCTCTAATTTTTCTAGTGGAGTGTGCTTTTGGTGGAACCGGTTAAAAGTCGTTTAGCCTTTGCATAACATGTCTGTATACATTTAACTATCCATCTTGAAATGATTTAGAAATTGCTTTTGCTAAACAAGGAGGTGCAAAGGCAACAAACAATTGTTTAGTTTTTCTAAATGATTTAGTCCTGTCAATGTAATACATTGAAGTCCTTTTTACACATGAAGTGTGTAGTGCCCTTTCTGCAACTGTGTCTGGCTGTGGGAAAAACACAGGTAAATCAATGGACTGATTACTATGGAAACTACTTTTGGTAGGAATTTAGGGTTAGTTCTAAGCACTGCCCTGCTCCTGTCTAGTAAAAAGAAAGGCTCTTCTAGGGTTAAGGTCTGAATTTCACTGACTCTTCCAAGAAAAGTAATATCAATTAAAAAGGCAAGTTTCCATGAAAGGTATTGCAACTGACAAGAATGTAATGGTTCAAAAGGAGGGCCCATTAATCTTGATAGGACAATGTTTAAATTCCATGCCATGGCAGGTGGAAGTCTAGGGGGAATTATTCTTTTAAGACCCTCCATGAAAGCTTTTATCACCGGAATTTTAAACACTGATATGTGTTGTCTATTTTAGAAATATGCTGCAATAGCTGCAAGATGTGATATTATAGATGTATATGCTAATCCTGCAGTTTGTAAATGCAATAGGTATAGAATACGTTTTTGCACCTTTGCCTGAAGTGGGTTAATGTTTTGTTTGTGATGGAACATAACAAATCGTTTCCATTTTGCTGCATAGCTTTGCCTTGTAGTTGGTTTACGAGCCTCTTTAAGAATGTTCATAGAGTCTTGAGGCAAATTTAAAAAATATCCAAACTC
This sequence comes from Calotriton arnoldi, assembly GCA_963921515.1. Lineage (NCBI taxonomy): Eukaryota > Metazoa > Chordata > Amphibia > Caudata > Salamandridae > Calotriton > Calotriton arnoldi. The sequence continues at coordinate 1,066,112 of CAWUFW010001053.1, read as the reverse complement.
TAAGACTTCAGGAGCCAAATTGCAAGATTCATTTCTTTTGTATTGGGATGTTTTAATGTTCTATGGTTCTGCGTGAGAAAGTCCAGGTTCAGGTGAAGCTTCTCGAGTGGGACTAGAGATAGCTCCATAAGTGTTGAGAACCATGATTGTTGAGCCCATGTGGGAGCTATTAGTATAATGGTGAGCGATGTTTGCCTGAGTTTCCTGACCACTAACGGAAGTAGTGGGAGAGGTGGAAAAGCGTATACAAATATCCCTGACCAGTTCATCCATAGAGCATTGCCTTTGGATTGATGGTGGTGGTATCTACTTGCGAAGTGTGGGCATTTCACGGTTTCTTTTGTTGCAAACAGGTCTATCTGTGGGAATCCCCATTTGCGAAAGTATGGTTGAAGAACATTGGGGTGAATCTCCCATTCATGGACTTGTTGTTGTGATCTGCTTAGAAAGTCTGCAATCTGATTGCTTGCTCCTGGGACATGTTCTGCTAACAGATGAATGTTTTGGTGTATTGCTAACTTCCATATTTTATGACCTAAGTGAGATAATTGGAGAGACTGTGTCCCTCTCTGTTTTTGTAAATAATACATTGTTGTCATATTGTCTGTTCGAATAAGGACAACTTTGTGCTGTAGGTGAGTTAGGAAGGCTTTGATTGCTAGATGAACAGCTTGCAGCTCTAGGTGATTGATATGGAGATTCTTGTGTTTGGAATCCCATAGTCCATGAATAGTAAGGTTGTGGAGATATACTCCCCATCCTGTAAGGGATGCATCTGTTGCTAGATTTATTTGTGGAACCGGGTCTTGAAACGGCCACCCTTTGGGTGGATCTTGTGGATTCTACTAGTGCAGAAAATGATACGTGCGTCTGTTTACCAACACTAGATTGTGAAGTTCACCCAGTAACCAAGTCCATCGCTGGGAGAGACATTGTTGCAGAGGTCTCATATTTAGTCTGGCATGTAGGACTATGTAAATACAAGATGCCATCATGCACAGAAGTCTGAGAAATATTTTGGCTGGAATGGGAGTTCCTGCTTGAAATTGTTGAATTAATGTTAGTATATTGCGTATTCTGTCTGTGTTTGGGGATGCTAACGCTAGATTTGTGTTGAGCATGGCCCCTAGAAACACTTGAGTACTAGCTGGCTGTAGATGAGATTTTTGTAGGTTGACAGTGAACCTTCGTTGATATAGTAAATCTAGGGTTTTTTGAGTGTTTTGTTTGCAAAGCGTAAATGTGTTTGCTTTGATTAGCCAGTCATCTAGACAGGGGAAGTCATGAATGTTTTCTCTGCGCAGATGTGCTGCCACAACTGCTAACCACTTTGTGAATACTCTTGGTGCTGTAGTGATCCCAAAGGGAAGAACTCTGAACTGATAATGATTTCCCTGAAATAGAAATCTGAGGTATTTTCTGTGTGGAGGATAAATTGGTATATGGAAATAGGCGTCCTTTAGATCCAAGGTTGCCATGAAGTCTAATTTTTGTAATAAAGGGATGATCTCTTGAAGAGTGACCATATGGAAATGTTCTGAAATTGTGTAATGATTTAGTGGTCTGAGATCTAGAATGGGCCTGAGAGATCCATCTTTTTTGGGAATAAGGAAGTATAGTGAATACAGTCCTTTCCAATGAAATTGTGGTGAAACTGGCTCTATTGCTCCTTTTTGCAACAGAGCTGTTATTTCTTTTTGCAGAAGGATTTGATGTTGCATGGATAGTTTGTGTTTGCGAGGTGGAATATTTGGAGGAGTTGTTATGAGCTCCAGACAATAACCATGTTGGATAATGTCTAAGACCCATTGGTCTGTTGTAACTGAATTCCAGCTTTGGAGAAATTGTTGAAGTCAACCCCCAACCGGTGTTTGGTGTTGTGGGGGAAAGGTAAAGGAATCATTGCTTAGTATTGGTATTTGAGGAACGGGTATTGTTTCCTCTGCCTTTTCCTTTAAAATTCTTACCTCTGTAAGAACCTCTGTAAACGGTTTTGGTTGTTGAGGTTTGTCCCTGAATTTTATATTGTGAACCAGAGGTATCTGTGGAAGCTGTCCTTTCCCCTTGTTTGAAATTGGGCCTACGAAAGGAACTCCTATAGGTGTTAGTTTGTAGAGCTCCCATTGATTTTGCTACCACTGTGTCCATTTTCATTTTCTCAAGTACTGTGTCCACCTGTGGGCCAAAGAGATGTTCCTTGTCAAATGGGAGGCTTAATATGGTCTGTTGTACCTCAGGTTTGAAACCCGACACCCTTAACCATGCATGTCTTCTTATTAGGACACTGGTATTTATACTTCTGGAAGCAGTGTCAGCTGCGTCAAATGCACACTTAATAGAGTTGTTAGTGATAAGTTTGCCTTCATTAACAATCTCCTGACCTCTTTTTCTGTGCTCCTCTGGGAGGTGTTGGAGAAGCCCCTCCATTTTGTCCCAGTGGGCCCTGTCATATTTTGCTAGTAATGCTTGGCTTTGGCTATACGCCAATGATCAGCTGCTTGTGCACAACTCTTTTATCAGAGGACCCATAAGTTTGAATTCCTTTTCTGGTGGTGGTGCTTCTCCAGTTGTTTGGGAGTTAGCCTTTTTTCTAGCATTGGATACCACTAAAGAGTCAGGAGCTAATTGACCTCTAATAAAAATGGGGTCTGATGGTGGTGGTTTGTATTTTTTATCAATACGAGGAGCAATTATTCTCGCATTGACAGGTTGTTTAAACTTTCATCTGCATGAAGTGTCATACCCTTTAAAAATGGTAAGTATTGTGCCCTACTTTGTGTAGTAGATAAATCCTCAAAGAGGAAATCCTCTTCTATTGAGTCCGTATATAAAGGCACCTGATAAAAAGTGGCTGCTCTGGCTATGAAATCCTGATAAGCTGATACATCATCAGGTGGTGATGGACGGCTAGGATATAAATCAGGATCAGTGTCAACATGAGGGTCAATATTATAATCTTCCCAAGGATCCCCTGGTTGTGGGTCAACTGGGATGTCTTGATCCTCATCTATTGTTGACTGAGGAGACATATTACCTGGCTCAGATAACTGTGATGAGTGAGGTGGTTGAGTGGGTGGTGGAGGTGTTGATTGTGGTACGGTGAAGTAGGAATGGGAATGTGCAATGGACTAGTTGCAGCATCCTTTCTTTTCTTCTTTAGGGGTTGAACAGGAACGTCCAAAGCCTCCTCAAAACTCAACAGCTTCTTAGGAGTATGTTGTTTTGGTGACTGTACCATAATTTTCTTTGTTCCAGGATGAATGTGAAGTGTTTTCTGTTTTGGATGGAGCTTTTGGTGAAATTTCTCGAGGATTGGCTCTGGAGGAGATTTCGGGCCGAAAACAAAGCATTTTGGTGGAGGAAGCTTCATCTTTGATGGAGAAGTGTGGCTCAATGGTTAGAGCGGCAGACCCTGATGCAGAGATCTGGCCCGGGACCAGGGTTCAATTCCTGCCTCGGCGGGTCTTGGGCTCAATTTCCTCGGACCTGATAATTCTCGCCTCGGTGCCTATTCTAATCATGGGTCCCACTCTGCAACTCTGGGCAATAGCTTGCTTAATCTCCACAACGGCCCCAACAGCGCTGGGATGCCTGGCTTCACCCTGGGGTGCCCAGGAGTGGACATTTCACAGGGAAAAGCCAGGAAGGGTTCCACAGCGGTATGCGTACAGCGCCTGGACACCCCTTTGGGGGTATGGGTGCGCTTTACAAGTACAAATTTCATTTCATTTCATCTTTGATGGAGGAAGGTTCGATTCCGAAAGAACAAGTCTTTTTTTTGGTGCCGAGACTGAAGAGTGAGGTGTTCTGGTCTTGGATGGAAGGGATAGAGAGGCCCCTGCTGTAGGCCGAACCTTCGGAGCCGGAGGGTGAGGCTTCCGAGTCATGTTTTCGGTGCACGCCATGGCTTGTGTGCAGTGGCAGCCTGTGATCAGTTTTCTCAGTGGAGGCTGAGGATTTGGTTTTCGGAGCAGGGGTAGAAGTACTCATGGTACATTGTTTTTGTGCTGGCTGAAGAGTAGCTGAGTCTTCTTCTGATTGAGACTTGGACGCTAAGTCATGTATGGAAAGGGATTCTTCCTGTGACGCTGAAGCCTCTTCTTCCTCCTCTTGTCGACCAAAGATGTCAGGGACATCGTCCATTTGCTTGCGCTGCATTTCTTGCCATCTAGCCCTTCGATCTTGAAGAGTCTTTTTTTACCAAAAAGACTTACAGACCTCACAGGTGTCCTCTCGATGTTCGGGCAAAAGTTGCAAACGGGATGTTGGTCGGTGTGAGGGTATTTGGAGTGGCACTTCGGACAGAAAAGTGACGGAGTGCATTCCATTAGCAGGTCTTTCTTGATCTTGTTCGAAATGGAGAAGTGTTGCTCAGACGGGTTGGCCTGTAGGCCAAAGGGACGAGTCGAAAACCCGCTACGAAGTCTAGTATGAGATATAAACTATACTGATCGAGACAATACCATTGAGATATATTACGGACCGAAGGAGAGTTGAACCGGAGCGCGAGATACTACATTACCCAGCGGCGGAAAAAACCAATTTGAAGATGGCGTTGATGACCATGCACAGTATTCCCAAGAGGAAGAGTCACACAGCCTTGTGACTCAAAGAAAACTTCTTGGAACAAAAGCAACTTGTAATCATCCGAGCCCAACACTAGATGGCGGACTTATGCAAAGCATATGTATCTACTGCACACATGCCCGAACATCTTTTTCTAACACACAATAAAACTTAAATACCTTTATCTGAACTGTACAAACATTTCAAAATTAGGAAAGCACAAATGAAGAACCTTTCTTTGCAATTTTGAAGTGTAATGGAAACAAAGGCATTAATGTGACCAACACAAATATAGGCCCTTTACTTGGCGATACATAAATGATAAATATTCTCTAAAACCTGATGTATCCTTTGTGCGCTGTATAGTTTTGTCTGTTAAACTGCATGTCTGTGCAAAATTTCTAGCAATTTAGATGGAAAATGAGCTGTCTGTAAATGACAGTGCACTATTAGACCTTTCTTTAGGAATACATTTGTGCCAGCGTGCTCAAAAATGCACCATCTGCTACAGGCCACATCCTACCACTCTCCTGCTCAATGAGCATGACTCATTTGCTTCACTTGTTCTTTGTGTAATGCTGGGATTTTTCACAATCATTATGAGTCTAGTGATATAACACTGATGTCAGCACTCCAACTTAGAAAATTGTTCCAGCACCACTACGCAGAAGGACAAATTAAAAATGTTTTGCTTCCAAGCTTGGAGTACGTCCCTGAGCAGAGATTCTGCCTGCTACGTTGGATTTGAGGTTTTCCCCTCTGCTGGGAACTCCAAGGTACCAGACCGGCAATTACTACTTTATGGGATAGCTTCCACTTTCAGAAGGGAATGTTCCTTATAATCCTTATGTTGCTTGCATTTACTTGGGGCTGGATGCTGATATTGCGTGTTTTGTGTCTTGCGCTGATCTTGTTCCTGGTGGGTGTCCGCTTTGTCAGGTTTCTCATCTAGGCTATGAGGGGGTTTCACCAAAAAGGTCGTCCGACTTTCTCCCCTGTTTTGGACTTCCTGGAGAGATAAAAGGGGTGGGAGGTTCTCTTCAGAGAGTGTGGCTTATAACATGTGAAGTCTGAAGTGAATATGCCTCTGCTTCTGTGAACCTATCAATTGGCAACTTGCAAGATTTTGTTTTAGTTGACACGCCTAAAGTTGTTAGTTGGATTAAATTGGCTCGAGGTCTGTTGTGGGCGGGGGGAGGTGTATAGTAGTGGGGGAGCAAACACGTGCATGCAAGCCACACCACCAGCCTAGCGGGGCTGCCTCTGGTTGTCCAGGCTCAACCCAATGTGCTGCCACTAAGCAACCACCTTACCGCACCTCCGCTTGCCTCTCCCTCCTGAAGTCTTTCATGGACGACACAGCCGAAGACCATGGGGAATCTTCCTCCTCCAGTGCCCTGGACTGTGCTGGGCAATTGACTTTTAGCTAATGGCTTAGGCTGTTTAGTTTGTCGGATTATTACCCCCTTTTTTGTCACTTTCCTAATCCTCTGGGAGATTTCTGCCTCCTTCGGGCGTGGTCACATGGCCCTCAGGACCCCAGGCCAAGTGACTAATTGAGCTTTCACACTTTCAAAGCAAAAGCAAAAGTGTTGGTAAATGAGTCCCACAGGACATTTGTTTGGCTTATTACTTTAGGGAACTGAGGCAGTATTCCCAAGCATGCTTGCTTTAGTTTCAAAGGTAGATATGCTCACTCAGTTCGAGCAATGTAGGCCTTGAATGCATTCTCAGACACCCCAACTTGCATCCACAAACTGGAAGGAGTTGGATTTCGTACAGTGAGTGCACTGAAGGTGCATGAAAGATGCGTTTTCTTGAGCTTTAAGTAGCTAGCGACAGAAGACGTTAGTATAGGCTCACTTGACAAGTATTCAGGATAAGTCGCGACTTTGATGAGGACAGAGACATGAACGGGTAGGAAAAGCTTAGTCTAGGTGTGCTTTCACAGGGATATTGCATAGGTAAAAGGCAGATAGTAAAGGTATGCTTTCACTTCATCTTCACCTATGGATTCAAACCCATTGGCACTGCGCTAACCCCAATACTGAATTACTCCATCACTTAACTAAGCAGATGACTCCAAACCATGCAGAACGCAGTCTCTTCCCTCAACATCACAACACCCACACACCTTGCAACTCAAACAGCTTCACTGACTCCCCATCCACAGCTCTTTTCAAACTTCTGAAACACACATTCAAAGCCTTACACAGCACTGGTCCAGCATACCTCAATACCACCTCAGATTTCAGAAAACTTCCAGACATCTTTGCTCAGCATAGGCAGCACCAGAACAAGGAGAATAGACTTGTCCTAATTGGCTCCAATCAATCAAGGATTTGTAGAGCATGGCAAATCACCCCTGAGGGTTTCAAGGCGCTGGAGAGTGTAGGTTACGGTGCTAAATTCTGTTCATTCAAACAGCCAGGTCTTGAGTCCCTTCCTGAACTCATGGAGCGATGAGATGGCCCTGAAGTGCAGGGGGAGACTGTTCCAAGCCTTGGCCACCAGGTGTGAAAAAGAGTGTCTTCTGCTGTTGCTACGGCAGATCCAGGGAGTATCAGCGATGAAGAGGGTGGTGGAACGCAGGTGTCTGGTCGGTCAGTGCAAGGTCATGCGCTTGTAGATGTATGCTGGTCTTTCGTTGTGTCAGCATCTTGAACTGGCATCTCTTATGAATCAGGAGCCAGTGAAGTTTCTTGAGAAAGGGCGGAATGACCTGCCTCTACACATCTCTAAAATTAGTGAATTCCACACAAAGCTGAACACTTGGCTCTTGGGCTAGGTTACTCCATGGCTCAGTCCTGACTACTCTTTACAAACAAATCATAACATTACAGAGAACTCTGCACCAAAGCTACACGTATTGGTAAAATGTTTGTCCTGCATGCCATGTTAATCCTCCGTCAGAACTTAGTATATGCTCAGTTTACTGTATGACAAGTGCATTACAGTCATAGCACTGCACATAACAGTGGACTTGACATATTCCACGTTCTCACTGAATACCCTGTGTGTCAAAAGCTACCGTTCTTCGTAGTTTATGACGTTCTCTTTAAGGAAACTTAGGGAGTATCCCCAGCAAGTTTGACTTAGTTTCAAAGGTAGATGTGCTCACTCAGTTTGAGCAATGTAGGCCTTGGAAGACATTCTCGGACACCCCGAACTTGCATTCACAAACGGGAAGGAGTTGGATTCACCACAGTGAGTGCGCTAAAGACGAATATAACACATGTCTTCCTGAGCCTCATGTGGCTGTCATGGGAGCCATTAGTAAAGGTTCACTAAGCATGAGTTCGTTAATGTTCAGAATGAAGGTGGTTACTTGACAGGTGGTAAAATTGTAGTCAAAATGTTTTTTCATTTGTGAAGGTTGTGGAAGCATCAACTGTCAACATGTCTGGACATATGTGTTTATAGAGGTTTGTTTGTGGTGTGTTTGTGTGCAATTTGGATGACGACTGTTTGAGAGATTGTCCTGAATGGGGATTCTGTCTTGTGGTGTATGAATGTGATGGGCCCTTACATGGCGGTGGTATGTTGATGTGAGCGCACTGATCTGTTGGATTGGGCCCTTGGCCGGCCATATGAAAGTCTTGTATGTGGTGCGTGAATGGACCATAAAGTGGTTGGCGCCTTGACGTGGCTTTATGACTCACTTTCAGTGGTCTTGGTTTCAATATTCAGATACTTTGATAAGTATTGTGCTTTGAAGCTAGCATTTCTGGAGGTGCTAAAACCAACCAGTGCAAGTGGTGGATTAACTTAAAAAAATTAGTACTAGATTTATATCTGTTGCGGTAAGGATACTCCGACGCAATGCCTCAGAGTATCCTTACCGTGAAGATAATGGTCTGGCTGCCTGATAAATATGCAGATGGACCACTGGTGTAACCGTGGGGAAAACTACTCCATCTTTGGCATGGTTGCACCCCTCGCATGTCCCGACTTTGTAAGGGCCTCTGCGACTGATCTCTGCCCACCTAATTTAGATGTGTCGAGAAACAAGTCAGTTTTCACTGCCCGTCACCACCTGGAAAACCATGGTGGTAAGGGGCAGTGATAAGTGTCTAATGCCCCCTTGCCATGGGATATAACTCCCATGACGAGAGGGGCATTTTTTTTTTCCAAAAACGAAATCCGGCTTCCGTATCTTGTTTTTGAAAATTAAAAAAAATTGATGGACGGCTCCGTCATGTTGATGGAGTAGTGCGTCAAACGTAAAAAGGCATAGACAGGAACCGCCGTTACGACAGTTCCTGTCAATGTTTTGGATTGACCGCCAGCTGCAGGTGGCGCAGTCTCAACATGGCAGATGTTAAGTCCATCGCCAGGAGTCTTCTTTGTCAGCCAAAATGTAAATATGGCCCTTACTAATAACTCCTCAGGCTTTTTTTTGCAATGTGAGTAGCTGTGGATTTTGGGCCCTAGCTCAGCTGGCACCTAGGCAAACCTGCACATTTTTGAAAACTAGATAACCAGTGGAGTCCAGAGATGCATGACTTGTGTGGCTCTCATCTGGTAATTTTACCCAGAAGCCCTTGAAATGTCAACCTTTGGTAAGAAACACACATTTTTCTCACATTTTGAAGGACAGAAAGACCTGGAATCTGTGGGGAGCCACAGGTTTCCTACCACCCTGAGCTCCCACACGTCTCCCGATAAGAACGGTACCCCACTTGTGTGGGTGGGCCAAGAGAAAATGACACAAAAGGCCCTAAATTTCTATGTTGAGAGAAAAGCAGTAGAGGTAGGTGCTGTATTTGATGCTGTGCTCTGGTGCCACCCATGCAAACCTATAAACCACAGACATTTTTGAAAACTAGACAACCAGGGGAGTCCAGGATTGTGTGCCTTGCGTGGATCCCACAAAGTGTTCTTACCCACTATGCTGGGTTTCCCTAGGTGCCGGCTGAGCTAGGGGTCCAAAATCTACAGATACCCACACTGTTAAAAAAGGGTCCGTTTTCAGTGGAGAAATATGATGCGTCCACGTTGTGTTTTGGGCTGTTTCCTCTCGTGGGCACTAGGTCTACACAAACAAGTGAGGTATTATTTTAACCCAGAGACTTGGGGGAATGCCGGGTGGACAGATGTTTGTGACTTCCCGCAAATTCCATACTTTCCATCACAGAAATGTGAGGAATTTTTTTTTTTGTAGTCAATGTTTGAGATTTTCAAGGAATTCAGGGTAGAAAAATCTGGTGAGAGCCACATGTCACCCACCTTGGATACCCCTAGGTGTCTAGTTATAAAAAATGTGCAGGTTTGCTAGGTTTCCCTAGGTGCCAGCTGAGCTAGGGTCCAAAACCTACAGCTATCCACATTGGGAAAAAGGGTCAGTTTTAAGTGGTAAAATGTGATGTGTCCATTTCGTGTTTTGGGCCATTTCCTGTAACGAGAGCTAGGCCTACCCACAAAAGTGAGGTACCATTTTTTACCAGGAGACTTGGGGGGAATGCCAGGTTGACAGAAGTTTGTGGATCCCTACAGATTCTAGAACTTTCCATCACAGAAATATGAGGAAAATATGTTTTTTAGTTACAGTTTGAGGTTTGCAAGGGATTCTGGGTAAAAAACCTTGTGCGAGCCACGCAAGCCACCCTACCCTGGATTCCCCCAGGTGTCTAGTTTTCAAAAATATGCAAGTTTTCTAGGTTTCCCTAGATGCCGGCTGAGCTTGGGTTCAAAATCGACAGCTATCTACTTTGCAAAAAAAGGGTTCGTTTTGAGAGGAAAAATGTGATGCATCCATGTTGCGTTTTGGGCCGTTTCCTGTTGCGGGCACTAGGCCTACCCACACAAGTGAGGTACCATTTTTATCGGGAGACTTAAGGGAATGCCTCGTGGAAGGAATTTTGTGGCTTCCCAGAGATTCCAGACCTTCCCATCACAGAAATGTGAAGACAATGTGTTTTTTTAGTCAAAGTTTGAGGTTTGCAAGCAATTCTGGTTAAAAAAAACACCTGGTGAGAGCCATGCAAGTCACCCCATGCTGTATATCCCTAGGTGTCAAGTTTTCAAAAATGTACAGGTTTGCTAGGTTTCCCTAGGTGCCGGCTGAGCTGGGGTCTAAAATCTACAGCTGTACACATTGGAAAAAAGGGTCAGTTTTCAATGGAAAAACGTGATGCGTCTATATTGGGTTTTGGGCCGCTTCCTGTCGCGGGCACTAGGCCTACCCTCTGAAGTCAGGTACCATTTTTTTGTTTAGGGGAGACTTGGGGGAATGCCGGGTGCATGGAAGTTTGTGGCTCAAAGCACATTCCAGAACTTTCCATCACATAAATGTGAGGAAAATGTGTTTTTAGTCAATTTTGAGGTTTGCAAGCAATTCTGGTTAAAAAAAAACCTGGTGAGAGCCATGCAAGTCACCCCACCCTGGATACCCCTAGGTGTCTCGTTTTAAAAAATGTACAGGTTTTCAAGGTTTCCCTAGGTGCCGGTGAGCTTGGGTCCAAAATCTACAACTATCCACATTGGAAAAAAAGGGTCAGTTTTCAGTGGAAAACTCTGATGCGTCCATGTTGCATTTTGGGCCATTTCCTATTGCAGGCACTAGGCCTACCCACACCAGTGTGGTACCATTTTTACATGAAGACTTGTGAGAGCATAGAATAGTAGAACATTTGTTATTACCAATTGGATTTCGCTGCCTTTGTGCCTTTGAAAGGTAAGCCAGTGTATAAGAAAGAACACATTTAAAAACAATTACCCTCTAAATCATACGGTAGTACTGGTACTCACAAATTTAGAGATGCACAAATAACCACTGCTCCTAAACTCCATATCTTGTGCCAATTTCATAAATGCATAGATTTCCTTGATACGAATTTTTCAGTCTACATATTTCACCATATGAATTGGTCTATACTCAGTACTTAATGCAAAACCGTTGTATGATGCACTTCAGTTGTTGGCTCTGTGTACCTTAGGTTCTTAGAGAATCTACAAACCCTATATATTCCCCAACTAGCAGGGTCTAGCGGACGTAATGGTATATTGTTTTTGTAAATCTGTAATGGTGACAAAACGTTACAGATGAAAATGTCACACATGGCTGTTTTTCCTACTCATTTTTAATATTTATTTATTTCAACAGTTATTTTCCCTGTAAAACCCTTGAGGGATCTACACATATTATCCCTTCCTCAATTCTAAATTGTGTCTACTTTTCAGAAATCTATAGCTGTCCTGGATCGCCTGTGGGTTTCACACTGGTTTATACCACAAAGTGGAAGTAGGTTGAGAGCACAAAAATAGGAAAAATGGGCTAGCTCTTTGAAAAATGCCAAAACTGTGGTACAAAGCTAGGTTTTTTGATTCAGCTCTGCATGTTCCTGAAAGCTGGTGACTTTAGTACAGCAAACCGTTCGTTGATGCCATTTTTAGGGAAAAAAACAGACACTTTTATCTGGAGCACGTTTTTCCTATTTTTCTCAGAGAACTCAAAATTTGCTATATTTTGCCTATTTTCTCGGTCCCCTCCAGGGGAATCCACAAACCGTGAGTACCTGACGTAGATACCTTATGTAGAAAAATATTTATAGAGCCCTAAGTGTGAACTACCCCAAATAGCCAAAAAAGGGCTCAGCCCTGGAGGGGTAAAGGCCCAGCATTTAAGGGGTTAAATCTCAGCATGACCACCTCCAATGTCTTACTTGTACAGATAAGCCAAGGACCAGCGGTAATTGTGCAATTTTGTAAAGGGTCAAGAGCTTTTCTGGTCCATGTATGGCTAGATAAAAATAAGTTACATCTGTCTACCTAAAGTTTATTTCACTTGCTGAAATATGCAGAAGGTCTTGCTGGAAATCTAGGGATGTGCAGCTAAAAATGATTATTTTAAATGCAGCAATCAGAAACATTCTTCAATGCCCTTACAAATTTTTTGTAATTTCAAATTAGCATATTAGGTAAAATAAGCAAAATGGTACTTGCCTGTCAGATAGTCCCAAACCTGATGGCAGAAAATAAAATCTAAACATGGCAATTATGTTGGGCATTCTGGGTTTACTGTAGAAACGAGCAAGAGTCGAATAGAATCTAACTGTGCTTGACGCCCAAAAAAGAATTAATAAAAAAAGAATTAATTTTAATACTTTTTCAGAGCCTGACCAGAGCACGGTTTCATATAGGACAGGGCATGCATGTAAAATAGGGTATGCTGCAAAAATAAATTTCTAGTGCATGTTATGATGGATGATTTTTCCCCATTTTCAGATTGCCAAAGTGGTGCTTTAGTAGTGCCTCTACAGTGAGTTTGTTGCATTGATAATTCTGAGAGGTGGCATGGGAGAGTGCAATTCATATTTCTTCCCCATCAACTGTCAATTGCTGTCAATCAGCCCACAGTGCATGTTGGTGTAAGTGCACTTCACATTTCTGCCCCTCAAGAGCGTGTCAATTGCTGTCAAACAGGCCACAGTGTACACTGGTGTAAAAGTGTAGTGCACTGATGAGAAGGTTTGATGAGGCATCCTTGTAGCACTCAGGAAAAGTGCCAACTGCATATGCTGATCATTCACCCCAATCATACAGAATTGTGCACGCAAGTGTGAATGTAAAATCAGAAAAAAAGGCAAACCAAATGTAAATTAAAATTCGCTCTAAAATGGACATGTGTTGGGACGGAAAAGTCCTCTGCATGGTAAAAAAAACGTGTACCCCTGTTCTGAGTGCCCAACTGTACTGTTGTCTGTAGCCCTAATGCTGAATTTTGTTGTCACAGGCAAACAGGGATCATGCGTGTGCGCCATGACATAGGCCTGTCTTACAGATTACGGTCCTGTTGGACCAGGAGGGGTCCCCAAAGCAGTTCCCTCCTAGTGGTTAAAGGCTACCGCATTCACCAAGAATTAAGCAGCACGAATGCGGTGGTGGCAGCATACCGTGTAGTGATCAGTAGGAGCGAACAGGTCCTTTTTACCCTGTGTCACTGGAGTGAGCCCTACAGGCTCACTCACATTTTTAAAGTTCCACTGCTGTGTGCTTAACTCACCCTTGGCCTACATCAGGTAGAGGTAGAGTGCTGCGTATCGCAGGAGTAATTTCTCTGCGCTCAATGTATGTGTGCCTAGGAAGGGTATAGAACAAGGTTAGAGAAGTACTGTGCAGTATAGGTGTGTGGTCAGTCCATGTAATGGGTGTATGAATGTCTGCAAGGAATACATTGCATGAGAGATGGAGTGCTGTGTAGTACATGCACGAAAAAAGTATGTGCTGGATGTATGTGTGCTTGTGGGAAGTACAATACATGAAGGGTGAAGTGTTGTGCAGCATGCCCATGGTAAGTGTGTGTGTGCTGGCAGTGTGTGTGTTTGTAAATAGCACACTCTGGTACAATACAGAAAAGCTACAGTACTGCAATGCGCCAACTTAAGGTGTGTGCTGAATATATGTGTGTCTGTAGTGGCACAATGCATGGAGGTAACAGTACTGGAGAGTGTGTGTGCTGTGAAAGTACACTGAGTGCAAGTGTGCCTGCAATTGTGCATTACATGGAGGACCCTGGATTCCAGTTGGGCATGCCCAAGCCTGCCTGGTGAAGACATGAGGAGTAGAGGAATCCCCTAGACAGATTTGTGTATTGCTACATTCCTGTGAGCTGGGTGGGACACACACACTAGAGAAAGGGAGGAAGAGACTCCCCCCTTTACACTTTGACAGGTTGCTCTTTGATTCATGATATATCACAAGAAAGGGTCTGGACACATCTCAGGAAGGAGATTGGCAGATTGATAAGGGAATCATAAAGAGTAGGGTTGGGAGCACAGGATTAACCATTTGATGCACAGCTCACTGTGGCTGACATCCAGGTGTTAACTCTAGTCACTCCAATGAACTGTGTTGTGGGTCTGAGTCTTCCCTGCTGTTACAGCCAGCCTTTTGAGAGGGAAGAAGAGAAGGAAAAATCTACACTTCAAAAAGGCAGAATCCCAACATAAAACTTCAAAGTCTCAGATCCTAAATCACATTTGGTGTCTGAAAAAGGACTGTATGAAGGGGAGGTTGAGACCCCAAAACGTGTCATGTGCCAAGCAGCTAGAAGGGCTGTGTGAGAAGGGGAAGCTCTACAAGACCTCTGCCTGTGACCAGGGCTGGGGGATAAGGTCTGCTAGTCGTCCTGCTGTGTGAGGGAACATCATCCAGGGAAACCAAGACCACCTGCCCTTGAGCCTGGAGCACCGGAGCCTGCCTGCTTGCCCAGAACAGTGTGCCCTGTGAGGAAGAGGAGAGCGTTGGAGGAAGCAAGGCTCAGTGTGGAACCCTACCATGAGGACTCCCTGTGAGAGGTGTGAGGATTCGGCTGTGCGCCGATCGGGTCGTAGCCTGTGCGCAGGATTGGTTTTGGTGACCCCCATATGCCAGGAGAGGACATCCGTAGACTGAGCTGTGCATCGAGCGCTGTGTGAGGAGTACCAAGCCTGTACTGCCTCGTTGCGGTGACCCCATATGCCAGAGAGGGCCACTGTTGAAGTAATTGTGTGACCACTGTGCAAGGACTCGTGAACGCCTTAGAGGTGACCCCGTATGCCACGAGGGGCCACCGTGATCTGGGCAGTTGCACTAGAGGAGTTTATGTAGTGCTGGAGGTACCGCAGCAACCTTGAGGGGCTACCGGGCCCAAGTTGCCAAAGATTTCGGGCCATCGTTTGGTACTGGAGTGAGGCTGTGACCAGCTGGATGAGCTCTCACAACGAGATCTGCCCTGACTAACCCTCGAGGACCAGCAGGACGCCGAGGAGGAAATGGCACCCATGCTGGGTTCCAGTGAGGAGATGAAGGATTGAATTAACCCCCCCAACCTGTCCCCGCCCCCTGTTGGGGAGAAATAAGCTGCCTGGATTGCGGACGAGAGCTGGCTGCGCCGCTCAGAAAAGGGAGCTTGCGCCTGCCGGGTGATACTGTTTGAACCGTGAACAGCCCAATGTCTCCAAGCAGGATCAGAACTCACGAGTGCAGGCGCTCAGTGCACATGCTACAATGATGAATGCTTCCGTGCTGCTGGAGTGGGTAAGACTTTAACTGGGCTTGTAGGGTTTCAGGGGATTCACTGCCGAATGAGCTGCGGTGCCAGATACTTTTGACTAATTCCTAAGAGTCAAAGGAGAACTCTTGAATACGGCCTACTAGTTAGCATTCCCTGGATGTGGTCACCATTGAATGAGGAATAACCCTGACTACACTACACGCATGAGGGTGGGACAGGGAATGGCCTTTCAAACTCTACAGCCCCGACCTTAAGGAGATTGTGCTATTGCTCACGAATGTCGTTATATCTTTGCATGTGTAGAATTGGAAATAAAATACTTATTTTTCTTATAAGAGCGAGCATTTATTTACAATACTGTGTGCACTTTGAGTTATGAGTTGTGTTCACTTACCTGTATCCCCCTCCTGCCCCCCGAGGGAGACTTTGACTGCTCGTCCACAACTACAACTAAGAGTCAAGTGCAGAAGGGGTACTAAGCCTAGGGGCTCAGGATTCACTGTAGGTTAGGCCCCGGGACAAAAAGAGTAAAAGGCCTCCACCACCACGGTTAAGTCCAGTAGCCCCTTCATGCCTTGTGGCCCTCTGAAAGAGGTTCAGACAATTGGTGGCAAACGGTGGGGCGCCTAATGTTTAGGAGAAAAAGATACAGAGGTGGCATTGGCCATTTCCAATCTGTACCAGTACTGCAATATGTCCAGTTTTTTTCATCTACGCACAAAGGTGACACACAG
The DNA here is from genome assembly GCA_963921515.1 of Calotriton arnoldi. Lineage (NCBI taxonomy): Eukaryota > Metazoa > Chordata > Amphibia > Caudata > Salamandridae > Calotriton > Calotriton arnoldi. Next base: position 1,049,816 of record CAWUFW010001053.1, on the reverse strand, counting down.
AGGCAATGGAGAACACAGGGTTTGGAATTGACCTCACCACCATATCCAAAGGTCAAATGAAGAATTTATGTAGGGACAGTGGGTGGAGGATTCCCAGAAGTAGGGACAGGGAGGTCCTTACTAATTTATTACAGACCAGTTTAATCTACTGGTGAAAGGGATGAGGCTCATGTTGACTCTGCGGAGGGAACCATGGTAGGACCACGTAAAGGTTTAGGCTCCAGGATCCCCTTAGCACAAATATATCTCAGACACATGAAAAGTTTTCCAGAGTTTCACCAAGACAGTCACCATCTTTAGTTTCTAGATTACCTCAGGTGTGTACACTACCTCGAATTTCTAGGGGTACAACTGTCACCAATTTAGGGAGTTAAATCCCTTGGGTGGGTTGAGTCAAGCAGAGACCCTGAGCTTGCAGTTGGCAGTTCAGAAAGCTAAGGCTGAGTACGATGAGAAAGCCAGAGAGTTCGAGAGGGAGAAGCTAAGACTAGCTCACTGGGAACAAGAGGAGATGAGGAGGGAGAGACAGAAGGAATAGGCCTAGGAAGAGAAATTGCGAGAGAGAGAGAGAGAGGAGAAACAGAGAGAGATGGAGGATAAGCAGAAGGAAAAGGAAAGAGAGCTGGAAAGGGAACATATAGCCATAATGAGAGAGAAACTTAGAATGGCAGTAATAACCCCTCCATCTGGGATAAGTGCCTCTACATCCAGTTCAGGCCAGGTTGTGGCCAAGGTTGCCAAATATCTTGTGCATGTGTATGTGGAAGATCAGGTTATATTGGAAAGGCTTGTGAGCTTTGAGGTCGCTTTTAAGGTGTGGACCTTAAATGAGGTGCCTAAGACAGCTGTCTTAATGGGGTGCATGCTATTGTAAGGGACAGCCGTCATTGGGAGGATGCCTGTGGCATACCAGAAGGTCTATGAGCAAATGAAGGAAGCTCTCGTTAGGTGGTTTGGGTTGATTTCATGACTGCAAGAGCGCGGATGGTGTTCCGTTTGAGGCTTGGATTCATGGTGTGTTGTGTGAATGGAATGAGTGGGTAAGAGGGATGGAGACCACGGATTTTCAGTCACCTAACCAGTTGATAGTGACAGAAGAACTCAAGGCGAAGTGCTCTGTCCCACTTAGGCAATACCTGTCGGATCTGACCTAGAGGGACCCTACAAAACCTGCAGTGTTAGCTGATAAGTGGTTGACTGTAAGGTTCCACAAAGATATGATATGGTTTTATAGAACGCGAAAAGGCTCTAAGGGGTCTTGGCGCTTGCGTCTGTTATGGCTCCAAGGTGAAGTCTACCAGGGCAGAAGACAAGAAAACTGCCAGGTCATTAGCAGTTTTCTAAAATGCATTAAATTTAGGCTGGGAATTGAGGTACAAAGGCAGAGAGTTCCAAATTTTGCAAGTGGAAGAAACAAAGCTTCTCCCCCCCACCCCCAGGAGGCTTTGTTGGTTTTAGGGCTCACAATGTTTTAGCGGAGGTGGAGCAAAGCATTCTCATGAGGGTATACCATTGAAATTTCCCACTAAGATAATCCGGGAAGACATCATGGAGGGCTTTGTGAGCTAGACAAAGCACTTTGAAGGTGACTTGTTGCCTAACAGGTAGTGTAACTCAACAATGGCTTGAGAAACTGAGTTAAATTTAGGTATCCTAATGAGAAGGCATGCTGCAGCATTCTGTAGGACCTGAAGTTTATTCAGCAGTCGTTGTTGGATGCCAGAGCAATGATTACCATTTTTTGGAGCTCAAAGGGAATAAAAGGAAATACCTTTCTCAGAGTTCTTAAGAGGAAAAAACAGGAGGATGTAACTTGGTTGATTTGATCAGCAAAGGTGAGTTTTCCCTCAAAGAGTACTCCCGAGGTCTTAACCTTTTCGACAGAGGAAGGAAGAGGACCAAGGTCCTGGGGCCACCAGATATGGGTCCTGAAGGAGAGGTCATTTCTGAACAGAAGGGCCTCAGTTTGATCAAAGCTTAGTTTGAGGCAATTATTTTTCATCCAGCCAACTAAGTCTATCATGCAGCTGTTAAAGCGTTTTGCTACCTCACAAAAATCACTCGAGATTGAGACTACAATTTGTGTGTCATCTGCATAGGACACTGGAAAATCCAAAAAGAGTGAATCAGGTTAGCCACTGGTGTAACATAAATATTAAAAAGCGTAGGGCCTAATAAAGACCCCTGGGGGTCTCCGCTGGGAAGAGAAAAAGATTTAGATGTAAAGTCTCCTAGCGATACTGAATGTTCTCTATTGACGAGGAAGGAACTTTGAAAGGCCGGGCCTCTAATTCCAATACTCTCTAGCTGATCAATAAGCAATGCATGGCTGATGGTGTAAAACGCTGCAGATAAGTCGAAAAGGATCAGAGCTGCCTTTCTACCCTTGTAACTTCCTCTGTTGCTGCAATCAAAGCAGATTCAGCGCTATGGTTCTTTCTAAAGCCATACTGAGCGATATCCAATAGAGGATTCATAGCTAGGAAGGATGAGAGTTCCGTGTTCAAAGTCTTTTCCAACATTTTTGCGACAAGAGATAGGATGATAGCTTTTTACATCGTTTGGGTTGAGGGAAGGTTTTTACCAACGGTAGGACAGACTCCTTTTACCAAGCATTGGAAAATGTCCAGCGTAAGTCATCCCATTCAGGTGCTCAGTAAGATAGACTGCCACTGTTTCCGCTACAAAATGAAGAATTTGGGGGGCGCCAGAGTTACTGGTGTCAATTAGCTTGAGTATCCCCTCCACAGTAAGAGGGGTAAACTCATTAAATACCCTGATTGTTTCACATTGCCGCTCGGTCTTAGAGACATTTGACTTGGTGTTCTGGTTGGAAGCAAACTCACAATAGACCTACTTCACCTTGGATTGAAAAAAGTCTGCTAAATTGTCACAAATGGATTGATTTAAGACTGTAGTATTTATGTTGTCAGGACTGGTAAGAGTTTTGACAGATTTATGCAATACTTTAGCTGAGTTTTGGAGTGGAACAGCATAGTTCTAAGCCTCTCTACAGGCTGGTTCTAAACCGGGGATAAGGGCAAGGGTAATTCTAATGGACTTGAGGAGGGCCCGGGAAAACATGGTGATGGTAATGGTGTATCTGGGAAGGAGCATCAGGAGAACAGAAGGCAAGGAAGCCCTTCTATGTCCAAGGTGGTGATTTGTTTTAAGTGCCATAAGGTCGGACACTATAAAAGAGACTGTCAAGAGAAGGAACTTGACTAGCGACATCTGTAATAGCAAGCATGTTACACTTGGGTGAAGGTACTCTAGAGGGACCAGTTGTGCTCAACCTAGTAGCTATGGACAGCTGGGAAACAGACCCAGATGCCCTGAAGCACATTCATCCTAATATAACAGGATTTGTGCAGGAAATTAGTGTAAAGTGGCTGCCCTGAGGTATACTTGAGCTTTCCGCACTATGGCTGAGAGGAAGTATCTTAAGCCTGAGAAGATACTCCCTGGGACCAAGGATACATTTTTGTTAGACAGTGGAAAGGGCATGGAGTATCCGCTTGCCAGGGTTGAGATTGAGCTTAATGGCAATGCGGCCATGATTGATGTTGGGGTAAGGGAAAAGCAAGGAGCTAGATGTCTCTTGGGCAATGATTTGATTGCCCCAGGCTTGGTATCAGAACCAGAAGCTTTTATGGCTTGGACAAAGTCAGCAGTGCTAAACAGAGCACAGGCTGCACATCAGTCTCACAGTGAGGCTGGAATCATCTCTGATTTGCAGGGACCAGGACAGGGTAGTTTGCAGAAAAGGGCAGACTCTGGGACTGCAGTTTCCGTGGAGGTCATCACTTCTGCTCCAGAGGCAGGGGAGGATGAGGCTCCCGAAGTGGACCATCTGCTGAAGTCTGGATGGCTTCCGGAGCTGCAGGGTTTGTTAGTTGATGGGGAACGTACCCAAGAAGATTTCTGCATGTAACAGGAGGAGTGCCCTATGCTTGTGTGACTTCGAAAGGAAACCCAGGAACCAGTCACCAAAGAAGTGGTCGGAAAACATTATGTTGGCTGAGAGAATGGTCTACTTTATAGTGAACCGGTAAATCCTGAGAGGCTAGTGATTCCATTAGTGCACATGAACCTCCTGTTGTCACTAGCCAATGAGGTGCCCTTAGCAGAACACTTAGGGATTAGAAAACCCAGGATAGATTGAACCCTCTGTTCTACTGACCAGGGATGCACAGAGACACAGTGAGGTTCTGTAGAAACTATCCATTTTGCCAGATGAGTGGTAAGACAGGAGGGATGATTAAGGCACCGTTACTGCCTCTACCAGTTGTAGGTGTTCCATTTGAGCAGGTGGGAATAGACATAGTTGGTCAATCTGATCTCCTCTCACAGTCAGGCAATATGTACATCTTGGTTGTGGTGGATTATTACTCCAGCTACCTGAAGCTGTACCTCTGAGGAGCATGGCTGCGAAGGTGGTAGCGAGAGCTCTCCTAGGGATTTTTTCTAGGGTAAGGTTTCCAAGGACTGTAATTTCTGACTGGGGAACCAATGGTTTGGTAGAGCGGTTTAACAGTACACTTTAGAGCATGAAGGCAACTCTGCCACAGAGATTCTCAGGAGGAAGTGGGATCTTCTCCTGCCATGTCTCTTGTTTGCCTACCAAGACATCCGTGATAGCAAGCATGTTACACTTGGGTGAAGGTACTCTGTGCTGCTGGGCTGACCGGCGGTCGCGGGAGCCTGGGAAAATAATTTTGCAGCTCAACCCAAAGAGACCCTTCTGGCGCCTGGACCGGGAACGTCCCAGCTGGAGGAGCCACATGTGGTGGAGAGGCGTGGCCCGCTGACAGAAGCCAGGCTTACAAGAGAGCGGCGTGGGTGCACGAAAGGAGGCCATACTGAAGGGCAGCACGCACGGAACAAGGTAAGGCCGGCCCATGTTCCCCCCGGATGCCCTGCAGTGACAGTAACCACAGGCGAGCCTGAGGGGCCAGCCATCGGGCTGAGTTGGGCCGGCCCATTGCTGTCTGACTGTTTCCCCTCCTCCCCCGCATATGCCATCATACCTGCCTCCACACTTCTAGCCCTGGGGTGACTGGACCGGACGTTGGGAAACCGGAGCTGGGACTGCAGAAGCGGAGTGGCTGTCCCTTGTTCTCTGCAGCACTGGCTACCTGCATCCACTGGAGTCCCTGCAAATCTGTTGGCCCTGCGACGTGGGGACCGGGGGGATACGGGGGTGACAGCACACCTCCTGGTCCTGATCCCCAATTTACCGGGCTCCTCCCCACAACATGGCCATCTGCTCTCACTGATATCGCTGCACAGAGACCAACGGTGTGCCTAAACACTGCTTGAGCACCTTCCTGTAGGATAATACCCCACTTGGACAACTAGGACGCCTGTACCTTACAGAGGAAAAGACCCCTGTCCTGCTGCGCTGCTAAGGACCTAATCTAGCCAAGCTGCGTACCATTTTAACGTTGCTGGGGTTGCATCCCCTGCTGCCTTTTCCCACATCTCCCTCAGCTGCGTGGAACTGCATACACTCTCGAAAAGGACCGGCAGGTGGCTTCCCTGACTTTTTCGGCAGTGACACCCTCCCGACATAGTTACAAACCCACCTCCAGCTTAGCTGGTGGCACTGGTTGCAGTAGTGTAACTGGCCCGGAACCAATTTTCATCAAACTTTACACTCACTATGGGCTATGGTCCACGGCGACTGAAGCAGCACCGGCTAATCTTCGACAAAACCAAACCTCCTGGCACTGGCCCGGATCCAGCGATGGCGGAGGGGGGCACTGTGTCTGACGCTCTTGCTGTGGCACCGCCTGGCACAGATGCCCTCATGACAGAGCTGCGAGCGGGCTTCAGAGCCCTAGACGGCCGCTTTGACACCTTGGATAAAAGGCCAGACACAAGGGGTGAGCGCCATGAACAGAGGCTTGACACTGTTGAAGGCAGAGTGTCGGACTTGGAGGACGGGGCGGCTCAATCAGCCAAGAAACAAGATTGCATGGAAAGACTAATGAAAAAGGGTTGCAATGAAAAATGAGGATTTAGAGGCCAGAAGCAGGCATAGCAACATCCGTATCTTAGAGATACCTGAATCTACAAACACTGGACGCCTTGACCAGCTGGTAGAACAACTCTTGTCTGACATGTTTTGCAAAGAGTCTTTCACGTCAACATTTGTGGTCGAGAGGGCCCACCACCAGATGTTCAATCCAGCACCACCACAGATCTCTTTTCTACTGGCTGACATTCCCGGCTCTAAACTATGCATTGGCAGGAGCAGAGGACTCGTACACATTGACTTTTTATTGCTGGCAGTCTTTAAAGTGCCTCGGATAATGTTTATTTTTAAGGATATGGCAATTCATAATGCTTTTCTTCTTCCTACAGGATGTGGGGACCCGACGTGGCATTGCCACCCCGGTGTGTGGTTCACACACAGTTGATTTGTTATCACTCTATGTTGAAAGAGATTATGTCCTTAGTAATTCTGTTGGAGTTGGGATCTCCCTGGCGTAACAAGACCAGGGTTGGCGGGGGAGGGGGAAACGTGAATAGTATTGAGTATGTTTGATGCTTTCGGAATCACAGTTTAATGACAGTTCAGCGCCACCTATCTCAACTGCAATCACCCTTGTCTTTAATACGCAATGACAGCACACAACAAGATCCACCCCTCCGGAGACATCACACTCGTGACATGGAACATACAAGGGTTGAACAATCAGCGAAAAGGCAAACAGGTACTACAATATTTACAACTACATCAGGTCAATATTGCCTTTTTACAGGAGATGCATTTATCCCCCACTCCATCACCCGCCTTCGCATCTACATGGAGGATGCACCGTTTTTTCTCCAGCTATAGCACATACGCAAGAGGAGTCTCCATACTGATACATAAGGTGTGCCATTTCAATTATCAGTGGTTTGTCTGATACAGAGGGACGGTATCTATTAGTGGCGGGCCAGATGTTAGGATACAACATCCTGTTAGTAAACATATATGCGCCGAACACCGACAGCCCGAAATTCTACCAACACCTACAAACACAGATTGACCTAGTAGATACGAAGCATATTTGTATGGGACAGGACTTCAATATTTTGTTTAACCCTGGACTGGACAGCACAGCAAATGCCCCGAACACCAAGCCTCGCTCTTGGTGCACTTTGCAGGAGCTTTGCGATACATATACACTAGTTGATGTCTGGCATCAGTTGAACCCTCTCCAACCCGCATATACATATCACTCAGCACAACATAACACCTGGACCCACCTTGACTACTGGCTCCTTGCGACCGCCCTTGCTCCATGGATCAATTCCATATCGCACCTTCCCCGCACACCGTCGGATCATTCCCCAGTAGTACTGAAGCTACATATACCTAGAGAGGGTGGGGTTGAGAGGCAGTGGAGATTCCCAGGGATGGGTTCCAATATAGACTCTTTCGGACGAAGCTCCGCATTGCTATAATAGAATATTTTGAAATAAACAAAGGGACCGTTGACTCCTGGGCCACCCTGTGGGAAGCCTTCAAGGCATATATGAGAGGGATTTGTATTTCCAAACACGCAGGGATTTTGAGAGACTTACGTAACACCCTGTTTCAAACTGAGAAGAAGCTAGCAGAGCTTGACCAGTCCCAGGTGCTACAACAGTCGTCGACACACTCATACAGCAGAGCCTCCTTGTTGGCCGAATTTAAGGAGTCAGCTGAGAGAGAAGCTCATTAACTTGGGAAGGTATGGAGAGGGAAAGAGGCAGAGTCGCACACTAGCTAGGCTGCAGCAACCCCCCAGGGGCCAATCTTACATATCTGCCCTCCGACGATCAGATGGCACATATGTCACAGACGCAATGGGTATTCAGAATGAAATACTTACTTACTATACTGATCTGTATACTTCCAGGGTGACGCCACTGATAGAAATAGATATCTGGAAGAAATAGCTATGGTGTGGCTTAGCACCGCACACAAGCAATTCCTTGGGGAGCCATTCATTGTAGAAGAAATAATTCAGGCAATAGAATCTATGGATGTCTCGAAGGCGCCTGGCCTAGATGGGTTCTCTGGGATTTTCTATAAAACCTATAAACACCTGCTAGCCCCAGATCTCTTAGAACTTTACAGGGAAGCACTGGAGCACGGCATACTCCTGCCCACTCTCCGAAAAGCGGTGATCATACTGCTCCTTAAATCCTGGCTTTTCCCTCCTAATGGATCAAATAATATCTCCTGCCAGTCAGGATTTGTTCCGCACAGATCGACGGCCCTTAACCTACGTACACTCTTCACTGTGCTAAACAGAGTATCTCCCTCTGTGCCAGCCGTGACGGGACATTAACTGCTCCTTTCCCCCTATCACGGGGAACTAGACAGGGATGCCCTCTGTCACCCTTATTATTCATTATAGCTCTAGACCCCCTGATACGTCATTTACAGGCACACCAGCTTCACAGAGGCCTGCAATTTAAACCCAGTCTGCTCCTAATTACACTCTATGCTGATGATATCATCCTCTATGTGTTGGACCCGAGCGAAAATATGGCACCTATCCTGCGGGAGAAAATACGGTATGCAGCCCTATCAGGATTACATATAAACTGGGGAAAATCCTAACTATGTCCACTAACGACAGTGACGAGTCAGACTGACAGTGAATTCCCTTTGCGGTGGTGCGACACCTCTACCAAATATTTGGAGACACATATCCATAGAGACAAGGAATAAGTCTTGCATCTTAATTACGACCCTGCTGTGGATAAACTGTCCACTCAAGACAAGCGCTGGTTACAAGTCCCCCTTTCGATGGCGGGCCGTATAATCATCATCAAAATGGTAGTCTTGCCGCAGTTTTTGTACCTCTTTCACAATATCCCGATCCCGCTGACTAACGCATTTATTGCGACACTTGGTACCACCCTTACACGTCTCATCTGGGGGGGCAGCCAGCCGAGGATCGGATGGGACACAATGGTCCTTCTGTACAAGCGTGGAGGCTTCGGAATCCCTAACTTTCACCTTTACTATCTAGTGGCACAACGTAGTTTTGCTCAGCATTGGTACCACTTTGATGCCCGGATACCCTACACCAAACATGAGGTCGACTTGGCCACCCTGACACCATTGGCAGCAATCCTGCCGGCTGTTTTGCCGCGTGATCCGCATGATATCCAAACTGTATCCACAACTAATTGGGCCTGGAAGCGACTGATACGTATGACGGGTAGCCATTTATTGTACTCCCCAGCACTCCTTAGCTGCTAACCTTTGGTAGCCTATTACACAAGAAGCACTGGTGCAACGCACCCTTTCCAGATACTCATTGAGAACTCATGAACAGAAGATACACACTTCCACACTGCCCCTTGATGAACCATTTTGTGTTGCAACGTCTGCATGAGGCACTTAGAGCTCAGACTCCCAAGTTACCCCTTTGACCCGGACGACTTCCCACCCCTGACATTGATTATCAAAGATACTGATGGGGATCATTTACTCTCCAAACTTTACCATACCAGCCTGGCTTTACTCCCTACCCGAGATGCCAAGCTGTGTGCTGCCTGGGAACAGGATCTAGGACACCCTATATCCGACTCATAATGGTTCAAATGCTGTGCACAAATGCGATTAGTATCCCTTAATCATCACCATAAATTATTACATTTCAAATTTCTTTGGCGTGCATATGCTACACCTGCCTAACTATATTGAATAGATTTAACTCGCTCGCCAGATTGTCCTAAATGCCTCTCCCCTTTAGCTGTCTTTGCCCACACGACGTGGACCTGTAGTGACATTGCATCATACTGGCGGGATATTTTTTCCGAGTTAGCACTCATGACTCAACTCACCATTGAACCCTCCCCATCACTAGCACTCTTGGGATACATCCAGAGCATCTCTACAACATTGTGCCGTTTTGTTACCATTGTTCTACTATGTGCCAAAAGAGTAATTTCTATACAGTGGGGCAGCAACCAATCACCCTCTGGAAATGCATGGCTTAACAGCCTAATATACTGTGACACAAATAGAAAGCTTTATGCAACCATGCAGTCACCCACCTCTAGTCCCCATGACATCTGGCAACTGCTGCAAGCTTATCTCCTGACACTCGACACCACTGCCAATACGCAACCCCGGTAACCACCACTATTTCATGTACCTGCACCATGTCCACAAAGAGAATCTAAGTGCCACAATATTGCATCGGGAGCACCCCTGTCCTCCTCTTGTAGAGTTCACCTTCCTGAAGTATGTATGTACTAATGTACCTAATGATGACCACTTGATGTCTGTACTAAATGAATGGCAAAACGCACTATATGTCATGTAACTGTACATTGCTTTGTATGTGCAGTACTGTACCAAAATGAAATAAAAAAGTTTTTAAAAAAAAGGTGGAGATAGCCAAAATGTTGGACCTGCGTAGGCATTGGCCTAGTCCTGCAGTTTTGTACCAAAGCAAGGGTGTACTGACTTGAGGTTCTGTGTGGACTACTTAACCGTCAATGAGGTAACCAAAACTGAAGCAAATCTAATCCCAATACTGGGTGAGCTAATGGATTTGTTAGGTGCTGCAAAGTACTTGAGCACCTTAGATCTGACCAGTGGATATTGGTAGATCGCTTTGGCACCAAATGCCAAGGAGAAGACAGCATTTTCTACGCCAGAGGTGCTTTTTTGGTTTAAGTGATGCCCTTTGGGTTGAAGAATGCTCCTGCCACTTTACAGCACCTCTTGACCCAGGTTTTTGCACGTCTGGAAGGGTTCTGTGTGGCTCACTTGAATGATATTGCAGTCGTCAGCAATTCATGAAAGGACCACCCGAGGCACCTGAAACAGGTGTTGGCAAGTATACAGGAGGTGAAACTGACCATCAAGGCAACTAAGTGTCAGGTTGGGCTGTCCTCTGTAGTCTACCCTGGGTATGAAGGGGGAACCGGAAGATGCAACTGATGGATGCCAAAATACAGTCTGTGATGGAGTGGGAGGTGCCTACTACACAGACTGAAGTGAGGGCTTTTTTAGGACTCACCGGGTATTTAAAAAAAGCAGCGAGGAAATTAAGATGGACTGAAAGGGGCCAAAAGGCATTTGAGGAACTACATAAGGCACTATGCACTGCACTTGAAGTGAAAGCACCTAACTACAGTCACTTTTCATTGTACCAATGGATGCCTCTGACAAAGAAGTTGGAGAAGTGTTAGCTCAAGTGGACGACAAAGGTAGAGAGTGTCTGGTAGCCTTTATTAGTAGGAGATTACTGCCCAGAGAGCAGAACTGGGAGGCTATTGAGAATGAGTGCTTTGCCATAGTGTGGGCCTAGCCTAAGTTCTGCCCATATTTGTTTGGCACTAAGATTGTGGTGCAAACAGATCATAAGTCACTGAAATGGTTGATATGCTATGAAGGGAGAGAATCCCAAGTTGTTGAGATGGTCCATTTCTTTGCAAGGGTCAGACTTTGTAGTGGAGCACAGAGCCAGATTGAGCCTAGGAAATGCTGACAGACTTTCCCGCCGGTTCTAGGGATCTGACCACCCAACCTCTCCAGGTTAGGAGCTGGATGGGGGTTTACCCCTGCCTGAGTGCCCAACTGTACTGATGTCTGGATTCCCTACTGCTGATTTTTGTTGTCATAGGCAAACATGGATCATTCATGTGTGCCATGACATAGGCCTGTCTCACGGATTGCAGTCTTGTTGGACCGGGGAGGTGCCTAAAGTGCTACCTCATAGTGGTGGAAGGCACGAGAAGTAGTGACTCTGTGCAAAATGCATGTGTACTTGGGAATCGTACAGTACAGGTTAAGAGCAGTACTGTGCAGTATATGTGTGGTGTTGGAAATTGGGTTACTGGCTGGGGCGGGGTGGACCCTACTCAAGCAGAAACCATAAATCTCTGTCAGGGTGAAAGACAAGCAAACCCCAAATTAGCCTGTGCTCAACGCTCTGGTAGCTTGACACAAAGCAGTCAGGCTTATCTTAGAGGCAATGTGTGAAGTATTTATGCAGCACTTCAATCAGTAGCAAAGTAAAAACAGAACAAAAGAACAATCCTCACCAATTCAGAACAATAGAGTAAAATTTAATAAATCATTTGAGACCAAAACAACAAAAATCCAATCAGTAGAACCGGAGATATGCAATTTCAAAGTTTCAAGTAAAAATAGTGCCTAGAAGGACAAAGCGCTAACTGTGGTTATCTGGCCCCTCTTGACTGGAACAAAGTCACAAATTCATCCCTACCGCGATGAAGCAGGGGCAGGGTACAGGGATCAAGTTAGGTCCGCCGAACAAAAGTACCTTAAATCCTTATTTGTGTAGCGTTGCGAGATACAAGGGCGAGGCAGCGTTACACTGCGGCGGTTCTGATGCAGGTGCGAATAGCTGTGTCGTGCTGCATTGGTTCTGCTCAGGGTGCCCCTTCAGACTCACTTCCAAGGATCAAGGACTGTGGGCACCATTTGGGGGGTAGGACTCACAGCAGACAGAGTCCAGGTGCGAGGTTCAAGGTGGATGGAGCCTTTTCTGTACCTGAGGCTCTGATCAGGAGGTCAGCAAACTAGACCTTGGAGTCACTCTGGTGAAACTGGGTTCAAAATGCAGGGCCAGTCCTTTCTCTCAGGCAGCAGGGCAGCTGGCAGCAGTGCAACAGAGTAGTAGTACTTCTTGCAGAGCAGCACAGAAGTCCTTCCGAATCTTCCACACTTCCAGAGGTGTACTGAAGAGTTGGGTCTGAGGGTCCATTGTTTATACCTGGTGTCCACTTAGAAGTAGGAGAAGGTTCTGGAGGTTTAAACCCCCAGAGGTGGTTGGAATTTCCTGCCTCCCTGCCCTGGCCCCATCTTGTCTGGGGTCACAATAGACTAGTGTCAAACCCTTTGTGAGTGTGCTCAGGCAGAGCCTTTGTGATGTGCAAGTGTGGCAGGTGACAGCTTCTCCCCCTCATCAAGTCAGAGATGGCCCATCCTGACAACACCTAAGCCTCTGTCTCAATGTTTGGGAGCAATACACAAAGATCAGCTGCCAGCGACACCTAGTCATGTGACTCAGGAAACAGGCTACAGGCACCAAATGGCTAGGACAAGAAAATGCCAACTTTCTGAAAGTGTCATTTTCAGAATTGTGACTTAAAATCCAATGTTACCATTAAAGAGAGCTATAAATTATAATTCTTTAGATACAAAACTTGACATTCTAGCCTGCTCTCAATTGAAAGTTAGCACTTATGAAATGTAATAACGTAACCCAATGTTATCCTAGGGAAGCGGTAGGCCTCACAATAGTGAAAAACAAATGTAAGAGTTTTTTACTACCAGTACATCTAAAATGTAAATGTACATGCACCCTGCCCTATGGGCTGTTTAGGGCCTACTCTATCTAGCGGTGACCTTTATATGTATTAAAAAAGGAAAGTTTAGGTATGGCAAAAGGTTAACTTTGACAGGTCAAAATTGCAATTTAAAACTACACACCGGCTGCGATGTCAGGCCTGAGACATGTTTAAAGGGCTACTTAAGTGGGTGGCACAATGAGTGCTACAGGCCCATTAGTAGCATTTAATTTACAGGCCCTGGGTACATGTAGTACCACTTTACTAGAGACTTACAAGTAAATTTAATATGCTAATTGGGTGTAAGCCTATGTTACCAAGTTGAAAGGAGAGAGCACAAGCTTTTTTTTAGCACTGGTTAGGAGTGGTAAAGTGTGCAGTGTCCTAAAACCAGACAAAAATAGGTTTAGAAAACAGGAGGGAGAATGCAAAACATTTGGGAATGACCCTGTAGAAAGTGCCAAGTCCAACATAACCCCCATCCATCCGAAAGCCAGTGTGGACTAATCAATAACTTGATGGTCTTCCCTGCTTAGGTGATAGAACATGGACAAAGGACCTGTTATGTAGGGGCACTTGTCAGTTCTACTACTTTCTGAACTCAGTTGGGTTCCTCTGTCTACACTCTCCTGGATCACTGGACTGACCCATGGGGAACCCTTCTCCTCAACTGTGCCCCCAATCGGTGTAGCACCTAACCATAACTTGCTCACAGATGCATACAAGTAGGCAGACAGTATCACCATGGCCATCAAAGTGACGTGGCCCATTCCACCCCTTAGATTAGACGTCTGTCCCCAACCCAAGGAAAACTCTGCCCATAAGGTCAGCACCCAACAGAAGCCACTGACAGATCTCACCGTCAAAAGCCAGGCCCCAGAACATCTGAACTGTCAAGGCGTCCAAGGAGGTCACCCCTTCCAGCTCTCCTGACACCAGGGGCAACTCATTCCCCAGAATGAAGTCAATGGGAATCTGGGGACTACCTATGACCCTACTCTGGGTCACCTGCCAACCCCAGTTACCAGATACCAGTGTCATGGGGTGGAAAAAGTCCTGCCCCTGGACCTGAATTACCCTACACACCTGCCCAGTGTCCAGCTCTGGAGAAACCAGCCTTTCCACTACAATGGTCTGACTAGCCCAGGGGTCTCTCTAGCAGTGAGAGGCCTCCCATTCACTCTCACCAGGTGGAAGTGACAACTCTGACACTCAGGGATCACCAGTTCACCCTGTGAATCTTCCTCCCAGCTAAGGGAGATCAGGGCATAGTTTATGACCTGCCCCTGGGGACTACTTACCCCTAAGACCACATTGGCCACCCCAGGGGTGGTCCCACCAGTGGGTGGTTTCTTAGGACAGAGCCTCCCTGCTTGTGTCCTAGCTGGGAACACTCAAAGAAGCGGGGTTGGAAATGGGGTTCCCTGGGCCACCGTCCACCAGAACGGCCTCTCTGTTTCTCAGAAGGGGCATGGGAACCCTTTCCTCCACCCTTATGCTGGGACTTGCCTGTGCCTTCCTTGACCTCTCCCTCATTTTGCTGGGGGGAACCTGAACCACCCTTCTTGGAGTCACTCCGAGGAACCTTCTTATGGCCCTGGTACTGATCCAGCGGTCCGCCTCAGCAGACTCACTGACCCTAGGGAGCTTGCCATCAATCAGGTGTTGGCGCAGCTCTGCAAAACAAAGACTGAACATGTGCCCTCTTGCCACCTGGTTGTACAGCACCTAGTAATCTTTTCCTTTACTGCCCGTCACCCAATCATTCAGTGCCTTGCAAAAGGAATCTACACAATCCACCCAGGACTGATGGGCAGCTTCCGGCTGTCTCTTAACTTCTGCCTGTACTTGTCTGGATTGAGGCCATACTTCCTGACAAGGGTGTCCTTCATTGGGGGATACCTCATCCTGTCCCCCTTTAAGGCCAGTAGGGCATCTCTCCCTTCACTAGGTATGTACCTCCAGAGACAGAGATCCTACTCCTCTCCAGAGCAACCTCATATGCTTCAAACCACTTATGGATGTAATCTCCCACAATGAAGTTAGGCACCATATCGTTTAGAATGTGGACTCTCGTGTCTCCAGAGGGCACTGTGAATATGCTGCCACCAGTATTGCTGAACTCCACCTGTTTAGCTCTGATGTCCAACTGTCTGAGAGGTAGCTCATGGGCAATTCTCCTCTCCTCCATGGCTAGTCTCTTTACTTCTAAGGCTCTCTCAGGCTCTGCCTTTTCTCTTGCCAATGCCCTCTTACCCTCAGCCTTCTCATTTGCCAAGGCTCTCTCAGCTCCATGGTAAGTTTATTTTTTTCCATCTTAAGGCTAGTCATCTACATCCTAAACTCCCTGTTAGCCTTCCTGTGCGCCAGCTCCTCTGGGGGGGACAGACCTTGGGAAGATAAACTGCTTTCCGCTCTGGCAGGAAGCACCAATTCAGGAGACAACGTATCCCCGTCAGCTGAATGCTGCATCTCAGGTGAGGCATCCAGGTACTCTCCCTGCCTTTCTACATCATCATTCCCTTCTGTTGCTGTAACCAGTAACTAGTGCACTTCCTCCCAGGCCCTCAGCATCCTTTGGAGCTCCAGCTGTCTTGTGTTACTTTTGGCTGGAAGCCCACTCTCCTTGCAGAACCCCTAGCGCTCAGTTATAGTGTAGGCATCCATGTTGGCAAGCTCAAACTTCATCTTTGCAGGTGTGGTTTCAGTAACAACAGTTAAGTAGAATTAGACAGAATTTGGAAAAAGCAAAAAGGCCAGCAAAGGAGAATTTAAAAGAGACTCGAAATAGCATCAAATTATTTATCTGGGATTTTATTGTAACACAAAAACACTATATGGCACTGCACAAACACAAGTCCAAATCTCATTGCTGAACACCAATGTTGGAAATTGGGTTACTATTTAAGGGGGGCGGAACCCTACTCAAGCAGAAACCACAATCTCTGTCAGGCTGAAACACATACACCCCAAATTAGCCTGTGCTTAACCCTCTTGTAGCTTGGCACAAAGCAGTCAGGCTTAACTTAGAGGCAATGTGTAAAATATTTATGCAGCACTTCAAACAGTAAAGGAAAACAGAACACATGAAAAATCCCACACCAATTTAGAAAAATAGAATAAAATGTAATAAACCATTTGAGACCAAAACAACAAACATCGAATCAGTAGAACAGGAGATATGCAATTTGTACGTTTTAAGTGAAAATAGTGCCTAGAAGCACAAAGCACCGACTACAGTTATCTGCTCATGCCAGACTTGGACCAAGGCACAAGTTTAGGGCGAACACGATGGAGCGTGGGCAGCATACAGGGACAAAGTTAGGCCCATGGAATAAAAGTACCTTGAATCCTGGTTTGTGTACCATTGCAAAATCCCAAGTCACGGTTTCGTCACGCTACAGCAGTTCCGATGCGGCAGTGAAGAAATGCGCTGTGTCGCTTCTGCTCACAGGACCACAGCTGGGCTGGCAGAGCACCTTCAGACCCACTTCCAAGAGTCCAGGACTGGGTTGGTACCACTTGGGAAGTAGGACTCACAGCAGACAGAGTCCAGGTGCTTGGTTCAAGGTGGTTGGAGTCTTTCTGTCCCTGAGACTCTGATCGGGAGGCTAGCCAACTAGCCCTTGGAGTCACTCTGGCGGTCCTGCAGTCAAGATACAGGTCTAGTCCTTTCACTTAGGCAGCAGGACAACAGAATAGTAGTCCTTCTTGCAGGGCAGCACAGCAGTCCTTCTGAGTCTTCCATGGGTCCAGAGGTGTACTGAAGAGTTGGGTCTGAGGGTCTATTATTTATATCTGGTGCCCACTTTGAAGTAGCAGAAGGTTCTAGACGTTTCCACCCCCAGAGGTGCTTGGATATTTTCTGCCTCCCTGCCCTGGCCCTAGCTTGTCTGGGATAACAATAGACTAGTCTCAAACCCTTTGTTAGTGTGCTCAGGCAGAGCCTTTGTGATGTGCAAGTGTGGTAGGTGACAGTTCCTTCCTACTCATAAAGTCAGAAATAGCCCATCCTGCCAACACCAATGCCCTTTTGTCTCACTGTCTGGGAGCAATACACAAAGAGCAGCTGCCAGCTACACCTAGTCATATGACTCAGGAAACAGGCTGCAGGCACCAAATGGTTAGGCAAGAAATTGCCATTTTTCTAAAAGTAGCATTTTCAGAATTGTGACTTACTTTACCATTAAAGATGGCTTTAAATTATAATTCTTTAGACACCAAACTCGGTATTCCAACCTGCTCCCAATTGAAAGGCAACACTTATTAAATATAATGAGGTCACTACAAACCTACGCCCAATCGACATATTGCGGTGGCATCGCAGCGGCGGATGTATATTCCTATTACGCAGCCTCCCATTTATTAATCATAAATTAATGGTGGTATAGCTCACCAACGGACCCGGCGTTCGCACTGGAGCATGGGGCGATGGAGGGTGTCCCTCTCCTTCGGCTATTATATAGCGCACAGAGCCTAGACTTCCTACCTCACGCCAGCAGAACAGTGGTTCGGCTCTGGAGGTACATGGTTGGGCAGATGGGTTGGCGTGGCCGCCTGACCCAAGCGACTCCCCTGTGGCACGGTACCCATCTACGCCAGGTGGCAGCTCTAACGGGGTTCCGCAAATGGGAACTGGTGGGCATATCCACACTGGGGGATGTTATGCAGGGGACTACTCTAAAGTCCTTTCACCTGTTACAGGTAGAATTTCAGTTGCATAAGATGCAATTTTATAAATACCTCCAATCGCGCCACGGTCTTACCCCCACGGTTCTCTCCTTGGACACCCTGCGGGAGTTCCACCCCCTCGAGGGCCGCCTCCTCATGGGAGACCTGGGTGCACATAAAATCCGTCAGATCGATCAGACCTTAACGACACAGACCAGAACAACATTACATAAGACTAGAAGGGCGTGGCAGGACGACATACCAGACTTAACAGATGACGACTGGGCTGAAGCCTTAGCTAGCCCCCGGGGAGCGGCTGTGTCTTCTCAATACCGCCTCATCCAATATAAATACATACACCGTGTATACTATACACAACTCCGTATCTGGAGGAAGGGGGTCATCCAATCCCCCCAGTGTTTACGTTGCGAAAGGGAAGAGGGAACTTTTATACATACGGTCTGGAGCTGCACAGCATTACAGCCCTTCTGGCGCAAAGTCTCAACCTGTCTGGGCAGGGTATTGTCCTGGGATCTCCCATATGAGCCAAAATTATTTCTACTACATAGCACTGACGGGATAGGGGGGAACCGGTATAAACAGTGTTGGAAAGTGGGTTATTGGTAGGGGCAAATGTAGGTCTGCCACTGGCAATAAGGCCACTAACACATGATAGGACTCAGCATAGGTCTCAGAAAATTATTCCTATGCTCAACCCTTGGTAACGTGGCTGCGAGCAGACAGGCATAACTTCAAAGACAGGTATGTAAAGCATTTAAAAACACCAATTCAGTAAATAATTAAGACACAACACATAATAAAAATCCAACACCAATTTATTAAAATAGGACATATTTTTATCTTTAAAATGACACCAAAATGACAAAAATCCAATGTAGGGAACCGGAGATATGAATTTTCAAAGATTTAATAAAATATAGCACTTAGAAGTTTATAGCACCATATTGGGATACCTGCGCGCGATAGACCGGGGCAAAGTCAAAGTTTCAGGCCGACCGCGATGGATCCTTAGGCGGCTACAGCTTGCGGCAGGTCCCGGTCGCAGTTTCTACCTTCACACTTAGAAACTTTTCTGGAGCTTTTTCTTGCGAGGCCCCTCGAAGCTCCCAGCCAGTCTGGATCCGGTGAGGGTTCGCCGGCTTGACTTGTGACGAGGTCCCGGTAAACTTCCCTGGAGCGGACTTAGAAAATTTCTCAAGATCGCTTCAGCGGGGCAATCCAGAAATCCAGGCTGACACGCGATGGAAGACAGGCGGCTTGGCTTTCGCGGTTGCTCCCGGTCGACTTTTCTATGAGCGGACTTAGAAGCTTTTCTGGAGCTTTTTCTCGCGGGGTCTCTCGATGCTCCTCATGTAGCCGGATCCGGTGAGGGTTCGCCGGCTTCAGATTTTCTCTAGTCCCGGTCAATCTCTGGAAGTCGATGCGATGGAGCTTTTAGCGGGACGAACCTGGTGGGCTTGGCCGGCTCGCGGTTGAAGGCAGGCGGCTTGGCTGACCAGGTTGAGTCGGTCCCTCTATGGAGCTTTTTTCAAAGTTCCTCCAAAGTTCTCCAAACTTCTTGAACTTCATACTGAAGTTCCTCAAAGGAGTCCCAAAGTGTCTCAAACTCACTCCAAGGGTCTGGAAGCTCCAAGATGGTCCTTGAAAGTTGAGGACTTCAGTTCCCACAATCCACTGGGACGTCACCCTTACAAATCCACTGGTAGTTCCCCAAGGTGCAGATTTAGTTGGTGATGTTCCAGTTGAGCTCTTTTAACCTGTAGCTTTCAGGGAGTCCACTCTTTAGTTCTTTTCCAGCAAGGTAATCCACAGGGCTGCAGTTTCAGATGGTGCAGTTTTCAGAGGTCAGGCCTTAGAAATCTTTGCACAGCAAAATCTTCTCAGCAGGGCACTTCTTGCTTCAGTAAGTTTCAAGCAGCAGATCTGGAGGGCTCTGCCCCTCTCAGATACTTATTCAAAATTCTCTGGGTCAAGCAGCAGGTCATTCTTGACCAATGAGAGCAGGGTAACTCCTCAAGGTGATGACCACTTCCTGTAGAGTGTGGCATCATTTTGTCCCAGAGTGCATCAAATCTTCCAAATCCATAATGGCTGAATTTCCAGCAGAGAGGCAAGAGCTGGCTAAACACACCCCTGGGATGGCTTATTTCCCTGGACTCTCCCCCTACCATCTGCACATACCTTCCTTAAGCCTAGCCCCGAAGCTGGGTCAAGAGTGTCAGAGTGAAACTGAAACCCAGGCCTCCCCTCTGTCTTTGAAGTACATGGTTTACGACTCCACCCCCTGGCCTGGCATTCCTATAGACCAGCACACTGCCCTCCCAGGACAGTTGGTAACCCCAGGGGATCTTTATCACCTCTTCAAAGCAGCCTGGCTAATCCACTTAACTCTGACCAATCAGGGCAGACCATTGGAAGGCTGAATTTGGACTTACAAACAAGAAAGTCTTATAACTTCTTGTATGTACACTTTAGGAGAAATTCAACAATATAATATTGTTGGATTTAGCATTACCATTCTGAGAAGTCTTTGAATGGTAGCTCTATCTCCTTTCTATCAGGAGTTATTATTTAATAACTTCCTGCCATGTTAGCCTATGTAACTGGGGATTTGCAATGGGAAAAATGACTTGGGCCAGTTTTCTAGCACCAGGGCTTATACAAACATATTTTTATAAGTATTTCCCTAGTTTCTACAGGACCCCGAACCCCTGTGCAACTAGGGGAGACTTTAGGGGTTCTGAATCTGTAAAAATATTGCAGATCCTCACTTCACTGTGCTCCTAGCCTCAAAGTCGAATTTGGGCAGCACTTTAACACAATGTGGGGAGTGAAATGTGAAATTTCACTTTACCCAGTCATATAAAAACTCATTTTATAAGGGTGTACCTTATCGATAACTGACCCCCCACCCCTGGGATACCTAGGGGAGACCCTGGGGGTCCCTAATATGCCAAAACATTGTAGGCTTTCCATTTTTAAGTGCCCCAAACCCCAAAGTCGAATTTGGGCACAATTTGCTTTTAAAAGCAGTCCTGGCACCCAGGGCTGCTTTTAAACTGACCCCAGGCTTCAGCATTGCTCCCATGCAAGTGCAGAAAAGCTGCTGGCCTCTAAACTGCCATGCCCCAGGATACTGGGGACTTCTAGGTAGTTTCAATCCCCTGCCCTATTATATACTAGGGGCTTATGGGGTAGGTCATGCCAATTACAGGGGTACCCCACCATACCATAGTGTACCCTAGTGTATGTTGGGTGTCTTAACTGTATTCTAATGTGTTCCTTTCAGCTTGGCACTGGCCCTGGGCCTAGTTAGACAGAGCCCAGGGTCAGTCAGAGTCAGTTACCACCAGTTCCAGTCAGCAAAAAGTTGGGGGTGCCCAGGGCACAGGATGACTTTACAACATAGCCCCCCCAAACGAAAGGTGAGGGGTTACTAACCTACACCCTGGTAGTCCTCCTCAGCTAAGTGGAAAAACCTGGAAAGTCCATCTGCATTTGCATGGGCAACCCCAGGTCTGTGTTCCACTGTAAAGTCCAATCCCTGTAGGGAAATGGACCACCTTAACAGCTTGGGATTCTCCCCTCTCATCTGCATGAGCCATCTGAGAGGCCTGTGGTCAGTTTGAACACGAAAGTGAGTCCCAAACAAATATGGTCTCAACTTTTTCAGGGACCACACCACAGCAAAAGCCTCTCTCTCAATGGCACTCCACCTCTGCTCTCTGGGAAGAAGCCTCCTGCTAATAAAGGCAACTGGCTGATCAAGGCCCCCTTCATTTAGCTGTGACAACACTGCCCCAATCCCTTGCTCTGAAGCATCTGTCTGAACTACAAATTCTTTTGTGTAGTCAGGGGCCAGTAACACTGGTGCTGAACACATAGCAGCTTTCAGAGTGTCAAAAGCCTTCTGACACTCTGGGGTCCAAATCACCTTCTTGGGCCTCTTTTTAGAAGTAAGTTCTGTTAGGGGCCCCACAATGGTCCCATAATTTTGAACAAACCTTCTATAGTACCCTGTCAGTCCAAGGAATGCCCTGACCTGAGTCTGGGTAACAGGTGCTGTCCAATCCAAAATAGTTAGGATTTTAGCTTGGAGAGGCTGTACATGGCCCCCACCTACCAGGTGGCCCAGGTACACCACAGAACTCTGCCCTATTTGGCACTTGCTTGCCTTAATAGTCAGGCCTGCCTGCTGCATGGCCTGAAGCACTTCCCTTAGGTGGCTTAAGTGATCCCCCCAGGTAAAACTGTATACAGCTATATCATCCAGGTAAGCTGCACTGAACTGTTCCAACCCAGACAAGACCCTGTTCACCAACCTTTGGAAGGTGGCAGGTGCATTCTTTAAGCCAAAGGGCATTACCTTGAACTGATAATGTCCCTCTGGTGTGGAGAATGCTGACCTCTCCTTTGCTCCATCAGTGAGGGCAATCTGCCAGTACCCTGAAGTCAAATCAAAAGTACTCAGGTACTTAGCAGCCCCTAACCTGTCAATGAGCTCATCAGCTCTAGGTATAGGGTGAGCGTCAGTCTTTGTGACTGCATTCAATCCTCTGTAGTCCACACAGAACCTTAACTCCTTGGGTCCCCCCTGAGGATTAGGTTTGGGTACCAGTACCACTGGACTGGCCCATGGACTCTCAGACGGTTCAATTACCCCCACTTTCAGCATCTTAGCAACCTCAGCTTTAATGCTGGCTCTGACATGGTCAGACAACCTGTACAGTTTATTTTTGACAGGTAGGCTGTCACCAGTGTCAATGTGGTGCACACACCACTCAGTGATGCCTGGGGTCAAAGAGAACAGGCCAGCAAACTGCTCCAGCACTTGCTTACAGTCTCTGTGCTGCTGGTCTGTCAACTTGGGAGAGAGTATCACCCCTCCACTGACCCATCTTGCACATTAGTGGAGAGGAGGTCGGGCACAGGCTCAGTTTCCTCCTCCACACCCTCATCAGTGACCAGTAACATGGTCATGTCTGCCCTGTCATGGTGGGGTTTCAATCTATTCACATGCAGGACCCTATGAGGGTTCCTGGGGGTGCCAAGGTCAACCAAATAGGTAACCTCACCCTTCTTTTCTAAGATTGGATAGGGCCCACTCCACTTGTCATGGAGGGCCCTGGGAGCCACAGGCTCCAACACCCACACCAATTGTCCTGGAGTATACTCAGGCATGGTAGCCTTTTGATCATACCAGTGCTTCATGAGCTCCTGGCTGGCCTCCAGTTTCCTGTTTGCCTTGTACATGTACTCTGCCATTCTAGATCTCAGGCCTAGCACATAATCAAGCACATTGTCCTTTGCTTCTTTAAGAGGCTTCTCTAAAGACTCTCTTAGCAGGCTCAATGGCCCCCTCACAGGGTGTCCAAACACCAACTCAAAGGGACTGAAACCAACCCCTTTCTGTGGCACCTCCCTGTAGGCAAACAGTAAGCATGGGAGGAGAACATCCCATCTCCTCCTGAGTTTCTCTGACAACCCATTTATCATGCCCTTCAGGGTTTTGTTGAATCTCTCAACAAGACCATTTGCCTGTGGGTGATAGGGGGTGGTGAACTTGTAGTTGACACCACACTCATCCCACATAGCAGTCAGATAGCTGGACAGGAAGTTCGTGCCCCTATCTGACACCACCTCTTTGGAAAACCCACTCTGGTGAACACACCAAGTAGTGCTCTAGCCACTGCAGGAGCATCAATGGTTCTAAGAGGTATGGCTTCAGGGTATCTAGTGGTATGGTCAACTACCACTAAGATATACCTATTACCTGATGCAGTAGGTGGGTCCAGGGGACCAACAATGTCCATCCCCACCCTTTCAAAAGGAACCCCAACCACTGGCAGTGGTATTAGGGGAGCCTTTGTCTTGCCCCCTGCCTTGCCACTGGCCTGACAGGTGACACAGGAGCTGCAAAACTCCTTTACCTTTTCAGACATATGGGGCCAGTAGAAATGGTTCACCAACTGGTTCCATGTCTTTGTCTGTCCCAAATGTCCTGCCAAGGGGATATCATGACCCAAAGTCAGGATGAACTCTCTGTACCTCTGGGGCACCACCAACCTCCTGGTGGCCCCCTCCTTGAGGTTTCTGGCCTCAGTATAAAGCAGTCCATCTTCCCAGTAGAGTCTGTGAAACCCACTGTCATCCCCTTCCTTTTGCTTAGAAGCAATCCGCCTCAAGCTCTCAAGGGTGGGACAGTCACGCTGTCCCTGACTGAACTCTCCTCTCTGGAGGGTCCACCTGCTCCTGTCAGTTCTGCCAAATCTGACAGCTCTGGCAGGGATGGAGTCCCTCCCTCAGAAGCCAGATCCTCCCCATCAGGGTTAGATTCTTCCTGCACCTCTGGAGTTCCCTGGGCTGGCTCACCAGGCCCAGTGCCCTTGTCCTTGGATGCTTGGCCCTTTGTTCCAGGGTCCAAGTGTCCAGCCCCTCCCTTCTGGCTAGTCTGTGACCTAGTCACAGCACATACCCACTCAGGGAGCTCCAATATTTTCATATGGAGTCCTCTCTCCACCTCTGACCACACAGAGGCTTCAAGATCATTGCCCAGTAAACACTGGACTGGGAGCACCTTTGACACAGCTACCTTCATAGGGCCTGTCACACCTCCCCATTCCAAATCCACCACAGCCATAGGATGGAGTTTGGTGGTGCTGTCTGCATAAGTCACCTGGTGAAACTCACCAGGTAACAAACTCTCTGGGGGCACCAGCTCATCCAGGACCATAGTTACACTAGCCCCAGTGTCTCTGATAGCCTCAACCTCAGTCCCATTCACTTTAGGCCTCTGCCTGTACTTATCCATGTTTGGAGGAAAGGCAGTAAGGGTTGCAATATTCACCCCACCCAGGGACACTAAGGTTGCTTTCCCCACCTGATTACCCCTCTCTGGGACAGCACTCTCCACCCCTACACTTACACTGGCAATCCCTGTGGATGGCCCCTTAGGGGGGAGCTTCTTGGTGCAGACAGCATCTCCCTGTTTGTGCCCTGGCTGTTGACAGTCATAGCACTTACCCACCTTGGAGGGATCAAAGAACCTACCAGGCTTTCCCTGAAACCCCTTCCCTTTGAATTTAGGTTGGCTCGGGGCCCCCCTCCTTGTGCAGGTTTTTGTGGGTCTTTGGAGGACTCCTTAGGTTTTTGACCTTCATTTCCCTGGGCTTTCCCTTGGGAAGGGACCTGTCCTCCTTTCTTCTGGTCACCCCCCTGGTGCTGAATGGAAACCCGGGTTCTCACCCACTCATCAGCTGACTCCCCCAACTCTCTGGGGTCTGTCAGCTTAGAGTCCACTAGATACTGGCGTAACTTCTCTTCTACACAATGAGTCAAAATGTGTTCTTTCAAAAACAAATTATACAATCCCTCATATGTGTCAACTTTGTTACCAACAATCCAGCCTTCCAGTGCCTTCACTGAAACGTCCGCAAAGTCTACCCAAGACTTTGAACTCAATTTCTGGGTGCCTCTAAACTTCACCCTGTACTGTTCTGGAGTCAGACCAAATCTCTTGACTAAGCATGCCTTCATCTGCTGGTATGATTCCTCATCCTCTCCCTTCAGGGTCAGGAGCCTATCCCTCCCAGCTACTGGAATCAACTCCCACAGGAGTGCACCCCAATGCCTAGAGTGGACCCTACTCATTTTAAGGGCCCTCTCAAAAGCTGCTAGCCACCTGTCAATGTCATCCCCCTCTGTGTACTTGGGCACTATGCCCTTGGGAAGTTTAGGCTCAAATCTGCCACCCCTGGACATCTCAGCATCTTCTTCACTTTTGCTGCCACCATTCCTCTTCTCCTCCTCCCTCTCCCATCTTCTCTTAGCCAATTCGAATTTCTCCTTCTCCAAGGCAATCAACTCTAATTGAGCCTGAAGCTGTCTCTCTGCAAGGGACAGTAGTGGTTCCTGAGTAAGGGACCCTACCCCACTCCCACCACCACCTTGATTCACTTGGCTAACACTAGTTAAAATGGAAGAGGCATCATCCTCAACCTCCTCTGGGAGGAGGTTGGGGGGGACACCCTCTATCCCCCCTTGTCTCTCCTCAGCTGCCCTATCATAGACTTTTAGGGACTCAAGCAACCCTACCTTCCTAAGCTTCTTGCTAGTAGGCAGCCCCCTAAGCCTACACTGTTCCCTAAGATCAGCCATCTTACACTGGGACAGTTTAGCCAGAGTCCAGCTCCATGGTTCCCTAGTTTTGGGTCACAAAAACTAGGCACAACAGACTTAGAACAATTTGGAAAAATCAAACAATGGATTAAAAACAGTTTAGTCCAAATTCCAAAAATCAAACTCAAAAGTTTTGTTCTAAGGCAATTTAGAGGATTTTTATAATCTTAAATCATTCACTGAAAGGTGTACTTTTTAAACACAAGTCCACATCCACACCGCTGAGCACCAAATGTTGGAAAGTGGGTGATTGGTAGGGGCAAATGTAGGTCTGCCACTGGCAATAAGGCCACTAACACATGATAGGACTCAGCATAGGTCTCAGACAATTATTCCTATGCTCAACCCTTGGTAACGTGGCTGCGAACAGACAGGCTTAACTTCAAAGACAGGTATGTAAAGCATTTAAAAACACCAATTCAGTACATAATTAAGACACAACACATAATAAAAATCCAACACCAATTTATGAAAATAGGAAATAGTTTTATCTTTAAAATGACACCAAAACGACAAAAATCCAATGTAGGGAACCGGAGATATGAATTTTCAAAGATTTAATAAAATATAGCACTTAGAAGTTTATAGCACCTTATTGGGATACCTGCTCGCGATAGACCGGGGCAAAGTCAAAGTTTCAGGCCGACCGCGATGGAGCCCTAGGCGGCTACAGCTTGCGGCAGGTCCCGGTCGCAGTTTCTACCTTCACACTTAGAAACTTTTCTGGAGCTTTTCTCGCGAGGCCCTCGAAGCTCCCAGCCAGTCCGGATCCGGTGAGGGTTCGCCGGCTTGACTTGTGACGAGGTCCCGGTAAACTTTCCTGGAGCGGACTTCGAAAATTTCTCAAGATCGCTTCAGCGGGGCAATCCAGAAATCCAGGCCGACACGCGATGGAAGACAGGCGGCTTGGCTCTCGCGGTTGCTCCCGGTCGACTTTTCTACGAGCGGACTTAGAAGCTTTTCTGGAGCTTTTTCTCACGGGGTCTCTCGATGCTCCTCATGTAGCCGGATCCGGTGAGGGTTCGCCGGCTTCAGATTTTCTCTAGTCCCGGTCAATCTCTGGAAGTCGATGCGATGGAGCTTTTAGCGGGACGAACCTGGTGGGCTTGGCCGGCTCGCCGGTTGAAGGCAGGCAGCTTGGCTGACCAGGTTGAGTCGGTCCCTCTATGGAGCTTTTTTCAAAGTTCCTCCAAAGTTCTCCAAACTTCTTGAACTTCTTCCTGAAGTTCCTCAAAGGGTCCCAAAGTGTCTCAAACTCACTCCCAGGGTCTGGAAGCTCCAAGATGGTCCTTGAAAGTTGAGGACTTCAGTTCCCACAATCCACTGGGACGTCACCCTTACAAATCCACTGGTAGTTCCCCAAGGTGCAGATTTAGTTGGTGATGTTCCAGTTGAGCTCTTTTAACCTGTAGCTTTCAGGGAGTCCACTCTTTAGTTCTTTTCCAGCAAGGTAATCCACAGGGCTGAAGTTTCAGATGGTGCAGTTTTCAGAGGTCAGGCCTTAGAAATCTTTGCACAGCAAAATCTTCTCAGCAGGGCACTTCTTGCTTCAGTAAGTTTCAAGCAGCAGATCTGGAGGGCTCTGCCCCTCTCAGATACTTATTCAAAATTCTCTGGGTCAAGCAGCAGGTCATTCTTGACCAATGAGAGCAGGGTAACTCCTCAAGGTGATGACCACTTCCTGTAGAGTGTGGCATCATTTTGTCCCAGAGTGCATCAAATCTTCCAAATCCATAATGGCTGAATTTCCAGCAGAGAGGCAAAAGCTGGCTAAACACACCCCCTGGGATGGCTTATCTCCTGGACTCTCCCCTACCATCTGCACATACCTTCCTTAAGCCTAGCCCTGACTCTGGGTCAAGAGTGTCAGAGTGAAACTGAAACCCAGGCCTCCCCTCTGCCTTTGAAGTACATGGTTTACGACCCCACCCCCTGGCCTGGAATTCCTATAGACCAGCACACTGCCCTCCCAGGACAGTTGGTAACCCCAGGGGATCTTTATCACCTCTTCAAAGCAGCCTGGCTAATCCACTTAACTCTGACCAATCAGGGCAGACCACTGGAAGGCTGAATTTGGACTTACAAACAAGAAAGTCTTATAACTTCTTGTATGTACACTTTAGGAGAAATTCAACAATATAATATTGTTGGATTTAGCATTACCATTCTGAGAAGTCTTTGAATGGTAGCTCTATCTCCTTTCTATCAGGAGTTATTATTTAATAACTTCCTGCCATGTTAGCCTATGTAACTGGGGATTTGCAATGGGAAAAATGACTTGGGCCAGTTTTCTAGCACCAGGGCTTATAAAAACATATTTTATAAGTATTTCCCTAGTTTCTACAGGACCCCCAACCCCTGTGCAGCTAGGGGAGACTTTAGGGGTTCTGAATCTGTAAAAATATTGCAGATCCTCACTTCACTGTGCTCCTAGCCTCAAAGTCGAATTTGGGCAGCACTTTAACACAATGTGGGGAGTGAAATGTGAAATTTCACTTTACCCAGGCATATAAAAACTCATTTTTATAAGGGTGTACCTTATAGATAACTGACCCCCCACCCCTGGGATACCTAGGGGAGACCCTGGGGGTCCCTAATATGCCAAAATATTGTAGGCTTTCCATTTTTAAGTGCCCCAAACCCCAATGTCGAATTTGGGCACAATTTGCTTTTTAAAAGCAGTCCTGGCACCCAGGGCTGCTTTTAAACTGACCCCAGGCTTCAGCATTGCACCCATGCAATTGCAGAAAAGCTGCTGGCCTCTAAACTGCCATGCCCCAGGATACTGGGGACTTCTAGGTAGTTTCAATCCCTGCCCTATTATATACTAGGGGCTTATGGGGTAGGTCATGCCAATTACAGGGGTACCCCACCATACCATAGTGTACCCTAGTGTATGTTGGGTGTCTTAACTGTATTCTAATGTGTTCCTTTCAGCTTGGCACTGGCCCTGGGCCTAGTTAGACAGAGCCCAGGGTCAGTCAGAGTCAGTTACCACCAGTTCCAGTCAGCAAAAAGTTGGGGGGTGCCCAGGGCACAGGATGACTTTACAACAAACAGCATCTGCTCTTCCTGGCCCTCACTATTGCTAAGCGCGACATCGCCCAGTTATGGAAGGGGCTTCTCCCCCGACATTGGGGAAATGGAGAAAAGACCTAGACAGATGCATGGGAGCAGAGATTGCGGTGTTCCAAGCACGAGGCTTCCCCCAGAAACACAGGAAAATATGGTCCCGATGGGCAACATATCGGGGTATAGACTTACCTCCCCTTCCCTCTCAGACCCCCTGATGGGAGATTCTTTCCGCGCTCCCCTTACCACAACACAACATACACTATACTTCATCATTGCCTATACATGTACTTAGCTGGACTTCCTAAGATGCACGGGTATGGATCTGTCTGCGCCAAGTTTTTGTTGTTATATATGTAAGTTTTGCAGTTAATAATGTATACATGCTTGGTACATCCGAATCATTTTTGTTTTCAATATGTATATGCAGGGCTGCGGCCCCGACTGAATCATGGAAATTCAATAAAATGTGTTATAAAAAAAATATATATAATGAGGTAATCTAATGTCATCCTAAGAAAAGACCTTGCAATAGTGAAAAACAAATGTAAGAGTTTTTCATTGCCAGCATATGTAAAATTTAAATGTACATGTCCAGCTTTTTAGGTACACTGCACCCTGCTCTACAGGGTGTTTTGGGCTTACCCTAAGGGTGAATATTATGTTTTAAAAAGGAATGGTTTAGGCCTGGCTAAATGATAATTTTGCAGGGTTGAAATGGGAATTTTAAACTACACACACAGGCTGCGATGACAGGCCTGAGACATATTTAAAGGACCACTTAAGTGGGTGGCACAATGAGTGCTGCAGGCCCACTAATACCATTTAATTTACAGGCCCTGGGCACATGTAGTGCTACTTTACTACGGACTTACAAGTAAATTAAATATGCCAGTTGGGTGTAAGCACATTTTAACATGTTTAAAGGAGAGCACCAGCTCTTTTGCACTGGCTAGCAGTGGTAAAGAATGCAGAGTCCTAAAACCCAAGAAAAATGGCTTTAGAAAACAGGAGGGTGAAGACAAAATGTTTGGGGATGACCCTGTAGAAAGGGCAAAGCCCAACATGTGGATAGAGCATGTACAGGCTGTATCTATGCCTGTGAGGAATACATTACATGACAGATGTACTGCTGTGTAGCATGTGTGCAATTAGAGCATGTGCTGGGTGTAGGTGTGCTTGTGGGAAGTACAATACATAAAGGGTGAAGTTTTGTGCAGTGGGCACAGAGTGTGCTGGCAGTGTGTCTGCTGGCAAATAGCACGCCCTGGTACAATACAGAAAAGCTACAGTTCTGAGCAGTGTGCGCAGACTGAATGAGTGTGCTGAACGTATGCGTATCTGTACTGGCACAATGCATGGAGGTAACAGTACTGGAGAGTATGTGTGCTGTGAAAGTACACTGAGAGCAAGTGTGCATGCAAGGGTACATTGCATGAAGGATCCTGGGTTCCATTTTCGGAAGCCTAGTCCAGCCTGGTGAAAACATGAGGAGTAGGTTAATCCCCCCAGACAGATTTGTGCATTGCAGAATTCCTGTGAGCTGGGAGGTATACACACTGGAGGAAGGGAGGAAGAGACTCCCCCATAAGCTTCAAAAGGTTGCTCTTTGATTCTGTGAAGATCACAAGGAAAGGGCTTGGACACATCCCAGGAAGGAGATGTGGCTGATAAGGGAATCATAAAGAGTAGGGCTGGGAGCAAAGGATTAATCTTTTGAGGGACATATCACTGTGGCTGACATCCCGGTGTGAACTCCGGCTGCTCCCAACAGTGTTGTGGATCTATCAAAAGCGTTTTTTACATAAGTTACAGACGCTGCAGAATGCCGCAGCACGCCTACTGCTAGGCATTCCGAAATACAAATACAAATCTCAAGCGTTGGTCCAACTACACTGGCTCCCCATAAGCAAACACATTCAATTGAAGGCACTCTGCATTGCCTTCAGGTGTTGGCCCAGACTATCTGATACAGCGTTTTCAACCTTATCTCCCAGCATGTTCTTTGCGCTCCTCCACCAGTGGAAATCTTGTAATCCCCAGATTTAAGAAAGCTAACTGGGGTGGGAGTGGACTTATTTCATGTACATCAAGGCTGTGGAACTCGCTCCTGACAGAACTAAAATTTAAGGCAAATCTACTAGAATTCAGGAAGAATCTTAAAACCTGGCTTTTTAGTAAATAGTCCTAGCATCTTCTAGATCTGTTCCGGCTCGTCCTTTTCGGCTTAGTGCCTAGATACCCCCGGGTAATTGCTGCGCTTTAGAAATTTTATTTTAATTTTATTTCAACTTTGGAGACTATCCTGCAGTGATAGACAGCCTTTCAAGAGGGAAGAAGAGAAGGAAAAATGTACACTTCAAAAGAATCAGAACCACAACATAAAACTTCAAAGACTCACATCCTAAATCACATTTGGGGGCCGATTATGATGCGGCCCGGAAAGGCTCTCTGGGCCACATCTCGGTTTAATTTCCGACCGCCGCAGTACAATGCTGGCGGTTGGAAACTAAACAGGGTGGTCATTACGGCTGGCTTCTGACCAGTCGGAGGCCGGCCCGTAATCCCAAAGGGCGGCCTTTCCGCTCTTGGGATTATGATACTCGGTCTCCGGCAGGCTTTCTATGCTGGGCTTTCTGACATGGAAAGCCTGTCGGAGAGCAAGTATGGGGACCCTAGCAGGGCCCCCTTTCCTTGGAAGCCTCCGGTTTGTGGCCAAGGGGGTACCTAATGTGCCCCCAATTAATCCCGGCATCCTGTGGCCGGCACCTTGAGGTGCCTGCCACGGGGTGCAGGGATTAACACCACCTCCCATTTCCCTATGGGAGCCTGTACTATGGCCAGTTTAGGGCCGTAACACAAGCCCCCATAGGGAAATGTCAGAATGCGACCAAACAGTGTTCGGTCGCATCCTAATCTGGTGTTCGGGACCGCCGACCGGAGGTCGGTCGGTCCAGTTTCCGAGACGGTGTCCGCCCGACATCATAATAGGCCCCTTAGTGTCTGGAAAAGGACTCTAAGAAGAGGAGGTTGAGACCCCCTAAATTTGTCATTTGCCAAGCAGCTACATGGGCTGTATGAGAAGGGGAAGCACTACAAGGCCAGAACTGGGGGCCAGGGCCTGCTAGTCTCCCTGCTGGGTAAGAGGACATCACCCAAGGAAACCAAGACCAACTGCCCTGCTGCCCTGTCGTTATACCTTTTCATGTGTAGAATTAGAAATAAAATACATATTTTTCTTATAAAAGCGAGTATTTTACGGGACACTGATTTATTGACAGTACTGTGTGCACTTCGAGTTATGAATAGTGTTCTCTCACCTGTATCTACACTCCCATCAGTAGCACTTGTTATTTACCGTACAATGGGCCATATGTACGAAATTCAATTTTTGGATTTCCTAAATAGCGAATCCTAAGAAATCGATATTTAGAAAATGCAAATTGGAATGTACAAAAATTGCCATTACCTAATAGCGATTCCGACATAGTCCCAATCACTATTAGGAAATCGCTATTTAGGAAATGCTAACCCATTCGTTCCTATGGGCCTAAGGCCCATATGTAAGAATGGTTTTGCATTTCCAAATTTGCACTTTCCTAATCGGAAATCACAATTTTTGGAATGCAAAAGCATTCCTACCGATGGACTTAAGGCCCCCTTAAAACAAAAAGGAAGAAAAGCATTTTAGGTGCATCTTTAAAATGTGCACATGGTTACTATCTTCTTGGATTTGATGGAAATAGCATTAAATAAATGCCCATTTTGTGACCGCGTTTATGCCTTTGTACATATGGAAAGGGAGTACTGCATTTCTTAACGGACCGAAAATGTGATTCAATCCGTTAAGAAATGGAATTTCCTTTCGTACATATGGCCCTTAGTGTAGTATTAATTTCTGTCAGAAACAAACAAGTTATTATTATAATATTAGGGGAGAGTTTTTGTGCACAAGCAGGCTAGGCAAAAATGTCATAAGTGAGGGTTTGGTTTTAATGATCTAAAATGCAGATTTTGGAGGGGGAGGGGCCAAGATAGCAGACGAGTAGGACGTGCCTTCCCGTCTCTCCGCCGGCTGCCACTGTGGGAAGCCCTACGTCCAACGCCTATGCCTATTGCCCGGACCCCGGAATGGGTCTTCTGTGCAAGGACATTGCTGTTCCCTCGCTGACACCAGCATAGGGAGAGAGTCTCCCTCCAGCCGGCAAACGCAGACTGGGGAGACCGAGGCTGCCAGACGAGGCCTCAAAATGGCAGCGGCCGCGCAGGCACAGAGTGCGCACCGGCTGTGCCTACCTGCACGAGAGTCCCCAGGGGCTTGTAGAACACACTGTCGGACCCTTTGTGGGTGGCACCAGGAAAACATACGAGCCCAGACGACAAAGACGGCCACCAACTGCTTCCTCCTTCCCAGCGGCGACCGTGTGATGCAGGCACTCAGTCTGACTGCACTGTTCAGCGCGGAGGCCCGAGGAGAGGCAGCTGACGGCGCTGTGGTGGCTGTCGCAGTTGGCCAGAATCTGCTGCTGGGGGCATATCTACTGGATGAGAAAGGTGAAAGGCATGAACTGATCCTTATGCGCGCCCCTTAAGACTACAAGCACAGTCATACATGTAAAGGAAGAGCCGCATTTTCCCCACATCGGGCAGAGATGGAGACTGCCTACACATTGCAGAAACAGTGGTGCTCAGCGGGCCCCCCTTCACATGAGTCTCCCCCTGGCATCTATGGAAGGGGAGATGTTCAAATAAGCCAGGACAGTGGGCAGCAGACCCATCTCCTGCACTATTGGACTAGCAGAGGCCTACAGCAGCAGTGGCACACAGCGCTGGCTTGTGGCGCAATTGTTAGGCTGTCGGATGTTAAGCCTGTCCTGACTGGAGGATTGAGGTGCCTGTTTGGTCCCGTCGTGCCCTAGGAGAGATAGAAGTGACTCTTGTGGTGCTGCCCAACCTGGACTGTGTGGGATGCCTTCCCCATCATGTGCCAGGTGGGGAGGCCAGAGCAACCATCCACTCCTGTTGATGGGGGGATGTCTTCTTGGCTGCGGTGGAGAGTGATGCTGAGCCGTCCTACAGATTCACATAACAGAGGTGCGCCATGCCTGGAGGTGCTCCGTGGCTCAGCAGCAGTGGGGCGCCCCTTGTGGACTGCTGTCAGCGGATCCACACTTCATCAGTCATGATAGCGGCTGGGAGAGAAAAGAGAGATGCCTAATGAGAAGCTTACCCAGCCAGCCGGAGGCCCAGCTGAGGAGTGTGCTCAGTCCCAGAAACCAGGCTTGTCGGCAGACGGAGATTTGGGGGAAGGCCCAGTGACAAAATCCTTCACAGATGTGCTGTTCACATCCCTACAAGAGGATCTCCAGATAGTGAAAAAGGAGCTCTTTCAAGACATGAAAGATGATGCTGAGATCTGACAGAAGTGGGAGACATCTTAACACTTGAGGATCATGAATCTAGTTGAGATGAGGAACTTGAGCAGCTACAGCAGGACGTGCTACGTCTACGAGATCATTAAAGATAATGGGGTAACCCTGTGTCCCTCAGAACCTGGGTATTGGTAATACAGTCTACAATAGGTTCTGTAGGATAAACCAATTGTTTAGTATTCAATAAATGATACAACACAAAAGAAATAAATTATGGAAATAAAATCTAATAAGTACTTCTTAGACACCAAATGGAACACACCAAAGATACTTATTCATTTGTTCATATGTATTATTTACTCCTTTAGTATATGGCAGTCACATATACGGATTCAGCAACATAAAACAAATGTGACTTTCGTGAGTCAAGTGACATGAAGTGAAAAGGTGGTGTTGTGAGTGAAATATACAAGACATAGAGGTTACAAGCATATGTACATCATATACACTACTGTGGGTCTGTCCCTTTACAGTTTATCTCACAAGTTCTCACCGCACCCTTAACAAATTCCTTTTTCTGATATTAGGGTAAGGAGACTAATGGACATGAACTAAACAAAAAGCGTTGACGTTTCGACCCAGGGGTATGCCAATTCAGCAAGCGTCACAGCGGGTCTTCCTCAGGACTGAAAACAGAAGTGCGAACAGCCAGATCCAGCTACGGTACGTCTTCCCGTAGGGTAATTATGGAGTAAAAATCAGGACTGCGTCCAACAGCTACAGTTACACAGATAAATTGTAATGGATGGAAGCCAGAGATGGTCAGTCAAAGTCACAAATGTTTGAATTAAAGAAGTGTTCTTATTATAGGTTCCACCATCCGGTTGGAATCTTCACTTCGGTGAAGCAGTAAATGCAATTCTTCATCCGTCTCCCTGAACAGCCTAGATTTGGACAGGGTGGAATATGCGCTACTTGAACTACAGCATTCCTTCTATGTAGGGGGGGGGGGCAAATGCGGCCAGTTATTGGGCAATAAGTTCCAGGCTAAGCGGCAGGCTGACAAAGTGGACGCCATCCTTACCGAGGATCAGTGGCGGCTGCCAGCTATGGTGAGTGGTGAGGCAGTCAAACCGCTGCTGCATTCTACAACGCATTTCATGAGTTTTCCTTTAATAATACCTAAAAGAACTGTGGTTTTGGTCCATTTCTTACAGAAATTGTACTGGAAATTGCACCATTTTAGATCAATTTTTTTTTACCCCAAACCCACCCGGGAAAGGTCCCACTCACTCAGCTCCCTGGCCGAAATGAGTCTGGTGGGCAAGATAGGAGCTGCTACACATCCATTTTCCTACAGGGCAGCCAGGGTTTTTACGATACACAGATCTTTCTGATCGGAATGCCCAGGTTTTTGGTGCTTCAGAGAAATAAGGAACTTGGGATACTGTTCCAAATTGTGACAATTGTGATTACCAGTCAGCAATACGTTCTTTTGGAAACCCCAATGATTTTGATTAGCTGCCTCATGCCTTCGGCCAGCACGCCGACTTTGCAAATATTTCCTGTACCACTGCTCATAACTTGGGGAAAAAGACACATGGCTGGCAAGACTACCTGGTTAGGGTTAAGTAATGAAGTAGCGTGCGGTGTAACAGTGCCCAGACGGCAAGCCCCCACGCAGGTGCCTATTTATTTCCCCCAGACTGTCACTATCATGGAAAGCAAGCACACTAATTTGCCAGTCAAACTCACTCTGATTCACAAATGCCAAGCTTGTTAATAAATCCTTTGAGCAACTCTTTTTTTAAGTCGCCGAGCCACTACGCCAGCTGTAATAAGCACTGCTTAGCATCAAAGCTGTGTTCAATAAAGACGAGCAAGTCACGCCGCGCGCATCATCTGACCATAAACATTCTAAATAAAAGCGTGTCCTTCACATGCTTGGGATTATAAAAAAATGTAATCACTTCTGTGATTTTTCCAGAGGTGCTCTTGGCCTTTACAAGGATTTTTATTTACTGTGTATTTTCTTGCGTTGCTCTGATGGGACTGCGTGCATCAACATGCAGTGCTTGTTTCACACGACTGACGCAGTTATTCTTTTTGACACGCAGAGGGATGGCTGTCTTATCTTTCTCTGTTGAGGAGGTAAGGAAGGGAAGATTGGGGCTGTCCAAGAACAAGACCCTGGACCCGATGGGATCCCACCTCTGATGTAGAGGTCTGGGTACCCGTCCTTACGTCTATTATTAATGCGGCAGTTACCGCAGGTCCCCCCAGGTCATGGGCAAAATCAATCATTGTGACAGTCTTTAAGAAGGGTGACAGCGATAGCACACACTGCTAAAGGCCAATGTCTTTGCTTGATTCCATTGTAAAGGTGATAAGGTGTCCCCTCTTGGACAGACTTTCCACGTGGGTGGCTGATAATAAAGTTTTATATGATGCGCAATATGGATTTCGCCCCGGGCGCTCTACGATCGATCAATGTCTGAATTTGTATCTTGTATTAAGCAAATACACTGTTGCCCGTTGTGGTTCTATCCATCTGGCATTCATGGATTTGTTGCCTGCCTTTGATTGCGTGAACAGATCTAAACTGTGGCAGATGATGCTGTCCATTGGGGTAGAACGTGACATAGTCAAATCAAATCAAAACAAGCTTTATTCGGTATATACAATATATCCATAAAAGCATTCTACATAAAATTCAATTCATTATAAAAAGTCCTTTTTCTAAGGGATCTACATAGGGATACCTTGGCAGTGGTATGCTTTTCAAAAGACTTAAAAGTAACTCGTACATTTTTGATACAAAGAGGGGTCCGGCAGGGCTGTATTTTGTCCCCATTACTTTTTAATCTTTACGTTAATAACTTGTGGTGGGTTGTATCAGACTTAAAAGCAGATTGCCTACAGGTGGAGCAGCGTTGTCTACCGGTATTATTGTATGCAGACGACTCGGTCCTCATGGCCAGGACCGCCAGGGGCATGCAGGCCTTGCTGAACTCATTCGCCCATTTTGGATTTATCCATTAATGATAGAAAATCCTATGTGATGGCAGTGGGACCCCGATCTACCAAATCACGTACCTTTAATGTTGGGCCTGCCCTAGTACCCAAAACATGTGTATTCTCCTACTTGGGAGTGTTGTTTGACTCAGCTATCAACTGGAGTCCTTTGGTATGTAGAAAAAAAGGAAGATTTTATCAGGACGAATGATGCCGTTTTTAATTTTGCCTCACGGCTGGGTAGTAGACCAACTGGGGCTGTTTTACAGATCTATAGGGCCAAGTGTATCTCCACAGTAATATATGGGAGTGAGATTTAGGGATACATTACTCAGGACGAGCTACAAATCATTGAAAATATGTTTTTGAGACAGTTTTTGAGCGTTCCACAAGGTACCCCGTCATTTGTTGTGCACAAAGAATTGAGGGTGCCCGATTTATCTGATGTAATGGCCTATCGCCCCCCTTTTCTCTGGCTGAAAATCTGGTCTAGCCCCGAAAATCATTTGAGTAAAGAAATCCTAAGGGACTGTCTGGCCCTTAATTATTTTTATTTTATACCCTGGTTCAAGTATATCAGGGATTGTTTTTTTTGATCTAGGCAGGGGCGATTCATTTAGTGAACCTGATAAGATCTTTAAAAAGGATTTCATCTGGGTAAAAGATCATTTCCTTAGAAGGCGACAGCAGGAGAGAGAAGGAGGCGTCTTTTCGAAGTCCAGTGTTTGTCGTTATGCCATGTTGGAAACAGTGCCTATCACAGAGCCCTATCTTCTATGGGTTAAAAGCAGATACAACCGTTTTTTACTAACCAGGTTCCGGCTGGACCATTTTGCCTTATTTTTGGCCCACCCTAGTGGGATGAATAGGGGCCATACTTTCTCGCCCTGTGGCTGCGACAGTAGGTCTCCACATGACCTCCTAAATTGTATCATGTTTTGCAGTTTTTAGGCCGTGCCCAGGAAGATTTATATTCTTCCCATTTTGAAGAGGGCCAATTTTACCTAGGTCCGCACAGCTCTTGTCTACCTACAAAGGCTCCCAGGGGATATTGTTCTTAACGCTTTTAAGCTTTTGAAAAGTTGCTGTTAGGTTTAGAAAAAGTTGTGATTAACAGTGCCAGCTACTGGAGCACTGATTTACAGCCAGTTTGTATAAAATATCTCCTTAGGATCTATTCAATTTTAACCTTATATTGGTGTCTTTTTTATGGGATCTTTACTTAATTTTATGTGTTCCTTTTGAACTAATGTGTATATTGTGATATGCTGTACTTTTATGTTTTTTCCAAAAGCTGAATAAAGTTCATATTGATTTCTTGATGACAGACACGCTGCCTTTGGTCAAGTTAAGAACTATAGCAGGTGAAACACTGACAATAGTTATGTGTTATGCGTTTAATATTAAACCGTCTTGCTGATTTCTAACAAACATGCTGACTGGGATTTTGTTGTTTTTGCTGTTCTGCAGTTTTTGTCCATGTTCGGGGACACCCTACAAGAGCACCCCAGGCATGGTAGCCAGACTTCAACGAGATATAATGATAGGGGGGCTTTTCTTATTTCACACCGAAGCAGCACCGAATATAAACAATAGTCGGCAGAGAGATGTTAACTGCACTGGGTAAATT
The DNA here is from genome assembly GCA_963921515.1 of Calotriton arnoldi. Taxonomy (NCBI): domain Eukaryota; kingdom Metazoa; phylum Chordata; class Amphibia; order Caudata; family Salamandridae; genus Calotriton; species Calotriton arnoldi. The sequence goes on along the minus strand of CAWUFW010001053.1, from coordinate 1,010,531 downwards.
TAAAGTTAATTTCTTTTCCAAAAATAAATGTTTTATTCCACCCACTACTAGTGAATCAAATAATGCCCTGTTGCAGTGCAAATTGACCATACATAGTACAGAATGTGAAAATATTACAGTTTGTACTGGGCCAGGCTGCAAGGTATAGTACCAATATTTGAGCAAAATCATGGGAGATGGGCCTATTGCAGCAGATTTTTGAGACTATTATAAGGTGCTCTGCACAGCACAAGAGCTACCCCCTGATGATCCCCATAGGTACCTTCAGGTGCGTGTACACCTCAGTTGGCGATCCAACAGCTCGATTCCATGGATAAACCTACGCGCATAGAAGAAGTTGTAACGGCCATTCCAAAACAGAAACTTCTCAAATCGCCATGCCCTGGTGGCTTTCCTGCCCTCTTCTATAAAACATTCTGTCAAATACTTTCCCCTGTTCTCACCAAACTTTTCAATCCTCTAACAAATTTGGGTGCCATACCACCTTTTGTGCTTGAGGCTTCTATCGTTGCCATTACTAAACCTGGGAATGATAAGAGGCAATGTGGTTCTTACCACAGCATCTCACTTATCAATGTGGATGTTAAACTGTTCACCAGAATCTTAGCAGCGTGGCTCGGACCCTACATGCCGGGACTGGAGGATTCAGATCAGGCCGGCTTCATCCCCCATCACCATTGCGGCAATAACACCAAACATACCCTCCATCTTGTAGACAAGGCTAAACGCTCACAGAGGGAAATTATGCTCCTTGCTATTGATTCTGAGAAGCCATTCGACAGAGTGCGTTGGCCCTACCTGGAGGCAACATTTCACCACTTTGGCATCGGGAAGAGATTCAGCGCCTGAGACCTTAGTAATTATGGGATGCCATGAGCAACAGTGTGGGTCAATGGGCAGGTCTCAGCCCCCTTCCCCATTAGTAGGGGGATGTGGAAAGGTTGTCCGCTGTCCTCTCTGCTATTGCTCTCTACGTGGAGCCAATATCAGAGGGTGCGCGATAACCCGAGCATCACTGGGGTGAGGTTTGGCAGAGAGGAACATACCATTAGCCTTTATGCTGATGACGTCAGTCACGCTCGACTACCCACTATGGGTCTGCTGGCCTCTCTGTCGGTAGTGGAGAGGTTTGGGGGGGTTGCAGGCCTTTGGGTCAATCTCCAGAAGTCACAGGCCCTCATCATCTCGGTGACACCCTCTGTGCTGACACAGCTAGCTGCCCAATTCCTGTTGCAGTGGGCGAGCTCTTCGATTCCCTATCTGGGCATCCAAATAGCCTTAACGGTGAAGGAGACCGTGGCCCTCAACTATAAGACTTGCTTTGTCAGGTGCGGCTGGAACTTGCCCAACGGAAACACTACCTAATTTCATGGCATGGCAGCACTGAAGATGACCATACTCCCGAGAGCTCCGTTTCTGTTGCAACCTCTTCCTCTAGAGCCCCCATTAGATGTGCTCCTATCAAGTACAAGTTTATTTTATTTGATTTAGTTCTCTGCTGAGAACAACAAATAAGAAAATTGAGAGCAATAAAAATACATTTGTTATTAAAAAATTATTAGACGTTCATCCTAATACAAATTTATAAAAGTTTTTAAAAATTTAAACAGATTATAACACACAAATTCATTGGGAGGTAACTTAAGAAGAGAGATCAGGCTCTGTACAGTTATGGTATTACACTTTGTTTGAATTGGTTTTATAAACCGCTTTCTGGCATCAACCACTGTCAAATTAGGGCAAACAAACAAAACGTGCTTCAAGTCTTGCACACCACCTTTACAAAGGTCACATAAGCTACTGGCATTTTCATTACGAGTCCATTTACAGGTAAAAGATTTAAAAGGAAGGATCCCAAGCCGAAGTAATATCATACATCGCCGGGCACCATGCCTTAAGGTGAAAAGAGTATATTGTTGCATTTGTTTGAATTCTATTGACTCTGCGTATACTTTATAATGTTGCAATTTAATACAGTGCTGGATATCGAGGTCATAACTTATCCTTGGGGTTAGATGTTTTAAAAAGAGCTTCAAGTGCTGTGGAAATAAAATCTATAATTATGCCCCTTCGCTGCCCTCTGCGCGATCTAATTATGCCCCTTTGCGCGATCCCCTTTGCGCGATTAATAATTGCCCACATTAAAAGCCGACACCATTTTGTTTTTAATTCACCCTTTGGTGTCCCAAGACCCCGAGCACGAGCACGACACCCCTGCACCTGGTTTTCCTCATTTTCACCATCTGTCTCTGTGGTTTCTGCCAAGTCCGGGAAACCAGTACATGAGTTCCTGCTCCCCGCAGAGATGGTTCATGTTTCTGACATGAAGCACGAGCACAAACCCCCAAATGAGGAAGCCTTCCCTTCCAACTGTCAGACTATTTCACATCGCAAGTCCCCTCACGAAGCCTAAGACACGCCCCCATTTCTTCACACTCTGCTCCTCTTGCTGAATCTTTGTTCCTCTATCTGCCACGACCTGTTTGTTCCTCTATTTTGCCTCGTGACCAAGACTGTATAAATATTCTGCTGTTGAAAATAAAGACCCCCACTTAAAGAGAGGGACTTGAGAGATTGCTCCTGTGCCCGCTTGGTGCTGGAAGCGCTCCCTTTAACTCGAGTTATTGGTCTTCTCCTCCTTCATTTGAGCACCACGGACTCCTCGCTTTGCATTGACAAGAAATTATGATTTATTAAGCATAGAAATTCAGAAATGAGGTAATAAGTAAATTTAATTTACCACAGTAATTGGCGCCCGAACATGGGACCTTCCCTTTCCCCCACGCGCCGGCGATATTGGACCCGGTACTGTCCCCTCCTGACCGTTGACGGACTTCAAAAGTGCACAACGCGGGAATTCCCGCTAACTCCCTCGAGGCGAAGAGGGGGACCGACTGCGGCCCAGCATCCACACGAGGCGGTGAGGAAATAGCGGAACGTCCTGAACCAAAGCCCAACCTGCGAAGCAGACGAGTCCGAGGTTCTACAAATCCCACCTTGAAACTGCGCGCCGCGTTTTCCCAAAATCTTCAAGAGGCCTTCCAGTTACTTTTCGATGAGTACTGCTGAAAAGTATAAAAACGAACCCACAGCTTTTGTGGGGCGGTAAAGATACGCGTTTTTTGGTTTCTCACCTATCTTTGGTGAGGACTACTAAAACTAGTATAAAAGACGGACTCACTACCTTGTGGGCACGGTAAAGATACATGTTTTTTGTGGGTTTCTCACTTATTTTGTGAGGACTACTAAACTAGTATAAAAGACGGACTCACCTCTTTCGTGGGTGCGGTAAAGATATTTGTTCTGTTTATGTTTTTCTCCCTTCTAAAATCTTTGAAAGTCTTGCCATCATGCCTATTTTCTCGAAAATACGTAAGATGGCAACCAAAAGGAGTATTCTTGAGAAGGAAATTCCCCTTCCTCCTCGGGATACTCCAGGACACTTCATGTATGCAAAACATGGTGTCGGTGCACTTATTTATTGTGATCTATGGGTAGAATATACTAAAGACCTAGAACTCAGATATAGATGGCCTGAAAATGGTAGTTTTGATACGGAGTGTATTATGAAATTAGAGGAACAGTTATGGAAGAAAAAGAGAGTCCGCCAGTCACAGAGTGACTCAGTAGAATTATGGAGAAAAGAAGCCCATAGGAGGCAACAGAAGGAATTGCATAAAGTTGAAAAGGGTAAGAGAATGTCAGAGCAGGCCAAGAAAGAACAGTTACAAGAAATAGGGAAAGAAGTAGTTAGTGAAAGGAATAAAAGGGAACAATCAGCCATTTCTACTGGTTTTTATCCTGTATTGCCATCTGCACCTGAAAACTTTAACATTGCATCAGCACAGCCTACAGCCCCACCACCAGAGGATACTTTTACTAATTTTCTCTTAGATACTCCACCACCCTATGAAGTTCCAGTCATTCAACACCCTCTGCCTCCGCCACCCCTTTCACAACATAACGCACCACCTCTCACTCCAGAAGGGGGTGCCGTAGGTCCAGACCCAGGTAAAACAATTCCCGACTGCCCCTATGACCCGACTCCGAGCAACACAGGGGAGGCGGGCCGAATAAGTAAAATACTTCATGACTCCTGGGAAGAAATAAGACATCTACCAGCAATTGACACGTTTCTTCAAGCGGCCTCTGAGTTTCTTCGTACTGGAGAGAACTCACAAGCCATTAACGCTATGACTACAAGAAGATCACACCCTGTAAAAATGCACATGTATAGGTTCCTCCTTTGCTGTTTCATAAAACACATACAAGCAGAGGAAAGAAATGTACCAGTTTCACTTTTTGACTTATTAGATTCCGCATCCGACCACACTAGTCTAGAACTTATAAATGATGCACTAGACAGGTTCACCCGTAATGTGACCCGTATTCTGCAAAACTTGCAAACAAATGAAGAGAATAAGAAACTTGAGGAGGAAATTACTGAACCTACTGAAAAGTCCTACCTGTTCGTTCTTCCGCCCCTAATTCACGAACACCCCCGCCTACATTCCTCCAAGGTCACTCTGAACGATCATCTCCAGATGAGTTATTTGAAAATACATCCAATGCATTAGACTACTGGTTAGACCAGGAACCTCCGCTTACACCGGAGGAGGAGGAAATAGCCAGAACTGCGACCCTATGGGTCTCTCAATATAAGATATATGACAATGATCTCATAGCCCAGCTTTTTCTAGCATTACCACGCTCACATCAAAGATTAGCAAGTCTCTACATGGTACAACATCTCATCACACTCAATGACACTCATTTTAAACATGATCCAAGACTCGAAGATTTTCTGTCTGACTGCGCTGATAACATGTTCTTCCACAATAGTTCAGTTTTTCTTAACACATTTATAGATTTTAGACAGAAATACCAGAAAGTGACTGGATATAGATCTCCCCATAATACGTGTGGATCAACTAATAGACTTCCTCAAACACGCCAGTTCCCCATGAGAGAGGTCCACCCCAGAGCTGACACGAATGGCGCGCTACAACGCGTCTTCATTTATGTACCCTTGACAAAACTTGAGTTACTAAGGATGAAAGAGATGGTTCCCTCCCACTCAAAGGATCCTGCTGGATTCTTTGAGGAATTAGGAGATGTATTAATGATGGGAACATATACTCTTTCTGATATCACAGCAATTCTGAAATTATTGTTGCCATCAGGTATATATGACAAACTAAGAGAAAAAGATTGGGAAGTAGCAGGTGAACACATTAAATGGACTGAAATTCAGAATGACGAAAATACTAGAGTAGCAGGTCAAGGTATAGGAGACAAACTAAAAGCACTCCCTGACACTATTTTAAAGGTGCTACCACAGTTACTAACAGTGAAAAAGGAGGACTGGGATGCCATTTCCTCCTGCAAACAGAAACATGGTGAAGACATAGGAGATTATTACACTAGACTTGAAAAGTGTTTTGCGGTAAATAGCGGCCTTACGCCAACAAGTGAAGCTTACCCGCATCTGTTTGTTTCCAAATTAGTAGATAACGCCTTGCCAGCCATTAAGGACAGAGTACTAAAAGTAGAAAGTACCTGGCAAGCACATACACCTCCACAGGTGTTACAAATGCTACAATATCACCAGAATCGCATTAGGGATGAAGAAGAAAATGATAAGAAACGCATGAAAGACACAAAGATGAAAGCATTAGTAGCCCAAACTGCACCCCAGCGTCAACAGACACCAAGTAGCCAGACAAATATAAAAAGCACTTGTAATTATTGCAAAAAGATGGGACACTTCGTTAAAGATTGCCCTGTCTTAAAGCACAATTTGGCTACTGGTAAGACCCAGCCACGCCCATATCAGCCAAAACAGAATGATTCCCTAGACAGTTCAACACCTTCAGTTCCACTGACAACACAAATGGCCCAAATGAATATTATAGACAGCGCCTACACTGAATATTACCCAGATTTCTCATGATGTTGCCCAGAGAGAGAAGATGACAAACTGCCCCTAATCCCCATTCCAGTAGATCAGACAGGTCCATTTATAGAGGTCCGACTTCTTGGGGAGGATAGGAAGTTTCTACTAGACACTGGGGCCAGTAAAACAACAATAAGCCATCAAGAGGTCCCAGAGGCTCCTCTCTCGGGTTCAAAAAGTATTTCTCTGGGTTTCTCGGGACAACCTGTGACAAACGTCACGTCAAAGCCACTGCCCTTGCAGGTTGGTCCCCTCATGACAACTACAGATCTTATATTGACAAAATCATGTCCAGAAAACTTGGTTGGTATAAAAACATTGAAAGAATTAGGAGCTGTCATTGTTTGCTCACCTACAGATGTCAGACTATTTCTGCGAGATTTCAAGGGCCACTACACAAGTAGAGAATTAGATGAGCGTTTGAAAGATTTGCCACACACCCTGTGGGCCACTGATTCCACCACAGTAGGATGTATGGAAATAACACCTCACAAGGTTACACTGAAAGAGGGAGCCCAACTACCACGCATAAGGCAATACAAAATTCCACCTCAGGCTGAACAAGCATTAATGTTAATTATTCAGGACCTAATACAGTCAGGTGTGATTAAGGAAACAACTTCTAACATTTGCAATTCCCTGTTTTACCAGTTCATAAAAAAGTGGAACCAGGAACACCACCTGTCTACAGACTAGTGGTGGATTTGAGAGAGCTCAATAAATGTGTCGTTCCACAACACCCTGTGGTTCCAGACATCTCCACCCTACTCACAGCCATAGATGCGGAAGCAACGCATTTTTCAGTCATTGACTTGAAAAACGCATTCTTTAGCATACCTATTCACCCAGACAGTCAATACCTTTTTGGCTTCTCCTTACAAGGACGAAGTTTCCAATTCACAAGAGCTCCTCAAGGTTTCACAGAGAGTCCAAGCGTATATAGCCAAGCATTAAAAAGACAACTAGATACTGTTCAAATGCCCACGGATACAGCCATACTACAATATGTTGATGATATCCTCATTACGGCCAGATCTGACGCAGCATGTGCTGAAGCATCACTACTAGTACTAGAATTCCTAGCTGCAAATGGCCATAAAGTTTCCCTGGTAAGCTCCAATTTTGTTTACAGCAAGTGGCATACTTAGGGCACTTGCTGTCAAAGGAGGGTAGGCAGCTTACACAGGAACGCATCCAACTCATACAACAAATACCACAACCAACAACACAGAAACAAGTTCGAGCCTTTGTTGGTCTCACCTCATATTGTAGACAGTGGATCCCACAATTTGCACTCATTTCCAAACCATTAGTGCAGCTGACAACACTCGAAGCTGGCGCTACTCCACAATTACCCTGGACAGATGAACACACGCAAGCCTTTCAGTCTCTTAAAAAAGCTATGTGTCAAGCCCCAGTGCTGGCAACACCTAATTACACCAAAGATTTTACATTATTTGTAACAGAAAACTCAGGTACAGCACTATCAGTTCTGACCCAACTTCAAGCAGACAAACATAAACCATGTGGTTATTTTTCAAGCACATTAGATCCAGTAGCACAAGCATTGCCTGCATGTCTAAAATCAGTAGCAGCTACTGCACAAGCTATTAGACAAAGCGATTCTATTGTATTGGGACATCATCTGATAGTTCAGGTCCCACACGCTGTAGAACTTCTGTTAAACAGAACACAAACACAGCATCTGACAATAGCCAGACTCACCGGATATGAGATGACACTTTTTCAGCCACACATTGAGATTAGACGCTGCAACATTTTAAACCCAGCAACACTGTTGCCACTGACCTCTCCTACTGAAGAAATTCACGATTGTATTGACATAATTGATTTAGTGACCAAACCAAGACCAGATTTACAAGATACTCCCCTTGCTAAGGCAGAAATGACACTCTTTGTTGATGGTTCATGTATGAGACTCCCCACAGGAGAATTAGCAGCAGCCTATGCCGTCACAAATGGTACAGACACTTTAGAAGCACACAAGATAGAGATACTGTCGGCACAGGCAGCAGAACTCATAGCCCTAACACGAGCATGTCACTTAGCAAAAGGAAAGTCAGTTAACATCTACACTGATTCACAATATGCCTTTGGAGTTGTACACAACTTCGGTACATTATGGAAAGAGAGAGGATTTCTCACATCACAAGGGTTCAGAATACAGCATGCTACACTCATCACTGCCCTCTTAGAGGCCAGTCTGTTACCAGAGAAAATCGCAGTGCTAAAATGTAAAGCGCACACAAAAGGAACAGATGAAATATCAAAAGGAAATGATTCTGCAGACAGTGCAGCCAAGTTAGCAGCAAACACAGAATTAAGTATACCACACCGCCAATATACAATACGAGACCCCTTTTCTGACATCCAGGATGTCCAAAGTCACGCCACACCACAGGAACTGCTAGAATGGAAGGAAAAAGGAGGGGTCCTTACAGATCAAGGCTGGATGACACCTGAAAGAGCAGTATGGTTTCTACCGGATGCCATGGTACAAGTTATGGTAAACACCATACATGGACCAGCACATCTGGGAGAAAAAGCAATGTTAGACAGCATACAGAATATATGGCACAACAAACATTTGAGAGCTGCAGCCAAACAAAAAGTTAAAACGTGCATGATTTGTAATCAGTTCAACCCAGGAAAAGGCACAAAGGTGGAACAGGGAGGATTCCAACCCCTGACCATCCATTTGAAGTTCTCCAGATGGACTATATCCAGATGGAGAGATGTAGAGGTCACAAGTATGTGCTAGTTGTAGTGTGTGCTCTGACCAGATGGACAGAAGCCTATCCCGTCCCAGATTACACTGCAACGACAACTGCTAAACAATTAGTTAGAGAGTTTTTCCGAGGTATGGGTTGCCCCGTGTCATCTACTCAGATAACGGCCAACCTTTTTCCTCTGAACTCATGAAGCAAGTGTCTCTTCTGTTAGGGTACACTTGGAAGTTTCACTGTGTAAGACATCCTCATGCAGCAGGTCTAGTAGAAAGGCACAACCAAACTTTGAAGACAAAATTGGCCAAGATATGCACTGACAAAGGCGTGGACTGGATGGTAGCCTTACCGGTTGCCCTCTTCTACATGCGTATGGTAGCCCATTCCAGAACTGGCTTATCTCCATATGAAGTGGTCTTTGGCAGACCACCAAATATGTGGGGTACGCCAAGGCCTAAAAGAATAACTGATGTTGACAGCACTATGCTGACTGACTACCTGGCTTCCTTGATGTCTGCACTCCAATCTTGTCGTTCTCAGGTTGCTGCCACCTTCCCTGACAAAACCAACCCGGAAGAACACGCCATCCGACCCGGGGACTGGGTCCTCGTGAGGAACTTCGACCGGACCAGTCCCCTCCAGCCCAGGTGGAAGAAGCCAAGACTCGTACTACTAACAACACGGACAGCAGTGAAGGTCGAGGGCAGGAAGGGCTGGCTCCACGCAAGCCACTGCCGGAAACATTTTGGACAAAAAGACACTGTTGCTGATGGCCCTGCCAATCCCACTGACATTGTGACTGAACAATCTTTATTGCCTTTGGAACTAACCCCACAACAGGATTACAAATCAAAGTTAAGGTCTGCCATTCGGACTCTGGCTAATTAAGTCCATTGGGCGTCGGTCCAGTGGTGAAGCGGTTGGAGCATGGGAATGGATTTTAACACCTTGACTATGTGGGAGAAAAAAAAAAAATGAACTCTAGAAAAAGACATAATGGTCCTATTATATGTTTGACAGTATTATTTTTCCTCATGGCAGTTATGACGTGTCTTGGTTGGATTCTCCACACTGTTTTTCCCCCAACACAACACACCTCTCATACACCCAACAGCACTCAGGAACACACCTATCACGACCTACCCCCTCATGAACAAGCCCATAGACTAGCCTTGCGAAACAATACCTTCATACAGATGCTACACCACACTCAGCAAGCCAGTAATAGCACCAATTGTTGGATATGTGGCCGCATCCCACCTCATCAGAAAAAGGGAGGGATGCCTCTTTTTCTTTCCCATTCTCTTATAATGGAACTTGTGAAGCCTGGTTCGCCCTAATAACAGCTGACGCTACTACCCCCACCTCCTGCCCTGACGGAAATAATTCATGCAAGAATGGGTGGCCTTGGGGGATTTAAACAAGGTACTCAATACTGCCTGTTACCCTAATAAGGAGGGAGATCCTCACGCGACCGGTACAGTCCTAGAAAGTGAAGAATACAAGCAAGGGAACATGACCATGTCCTACAAGATGTTAAATACCAAACCTAAAAAGAATGCTGGTTCCTCTTCCATCTCGGTCTCACCAGTAAAAGGACACCTGTGCATCCAGAAAAATGGCTCTGTTCCATTAGGACACAGTGACTGTCATACCACTATAAGTTTTGAAGACAGAGGAAAGTCCTCATTTCTAGCATCTCGCCATACTTATTTCATCTGTGGCCAAACGGCCTATGTGCAGCTGCCCTTGAACTGGGGGGAACTTGCTATATAGCATTCCTGTTACCCCCTGTCTTTGTGGCCCCATCCACTTACCACAGAGACCTCCTAGTGCCCCATGTCAGACATAAAAGAACGATCGATACCTCCTTGGTTGACCAAACGGAAACCTCATGGGAACAGTATACAGATTTTAACAAAGGGTTCTTCTTCTTTGTTGGCCCTGTACAGAACAGCAAGCTTATACGCAGGTTGACAAGGACCTTAGAGGCTGTAGTAAACCAGACGGCGTCTGCCCTGGGGAGCTTAACCCAGGAGCAGTCTGCCATACGATTGGTTACTCTCCAAAATCGCCTTGTCCTTGACATCATCTTGGCTGACAGAGGCGGAGCCTGTAAAATTATAGGCTCTAGCTGCTGTATATTTATTCCTGATAATTCCCCATCTGTATACACGGCCATAACAAAATTACACAAGATAGCCGTAAGTTTACATCAAGAACCTGGCACTTGGACGTGGTCTGACTGGTTCTAGAAGATAATATCGTCCTGGGGATGGCAACTGCTGTCAGCAGCAGGCATAATATTCCTGATAATAACTGGATGCTGCCTTTGCATCCAATGTGGTCCTGCCCTATGCGGTCTATGCGCTGAAAAATGCATTCCTAAACCACTTGTCCAGCAGAGAGAAAGGGAAAGAATCATGTTACAAGAATGTATAAATGATCTCATGCAAATTGAGATATAATGTAGGTACACTCTGGGGCAAGGAGGGAATGTGGAAATAAAATCTATAATTATGCCCCTTCGCTGCTCTCTGCGCGATCTAATTATGCCCCTTTGCGCGATCCCCTTTGCGCGATTAATAATTGCCCACATTAAAAGCCGACACCATTTTGTTTTTAATTCACCCTTTGGTGTCCCAAGACCCTGAGCACGAGCACGACACCCCTGCACCTGGTTTTCCTCATTTTCACCATCTGTCTCTGTGGTTTCTGCCAAGTCCGGGAAACCAGTACATGAGTTCCTGCTCCCCCGCAGAGATGGTTCATGTTTCTGACATGAAGCACGAGCACAAACCCCCAAATGAGGAAGCCTTCCCCTTCCAACTGTCAGACTATTTCACATCGCAAGTCCCCTCACGAAGCCTAAGACACGCCCCATTTCTTCACACTCTGCTCCTCTTGCTGAATCTTTGTTCCTCTATCTGCCACGACCTGTTTGTTCCTCTATTTTGCCTCGTGACCAAGACTGTATAAATATTCTGCTGTTGAAAATAAAGACCCCCACTTAAAGAGAGGGACTTGAGAGATTGCTCCTGTGCCCGCTTGGTGCTGGAAGCGCTCCCTTTAACTCGAGTTATTGGTCTTCTCCTCCTTCATTTGAGCACCACGGACTCCTCGCTTTGCATTGACAAGAAATTATGATTTATTAAGCATAGAAATTCAGAAATGAGGTAATAAGTAAATTTAATTTACCACAGTGCGCCGGAGTCCAAGATTTCAACAATTCGACTGTACAATTCGATATCTTGAGTGCAATGATTACATTTTGAGTAAAAACATGTTTCAGTAATCCGTGATCGAAGGTCTTCGATTTTAGTAAAGCTCTTAAGGTACCTTGTTCAGCATGTAAAATATTGTAGGCCCATCTTATAATGCTGGTAATTCCTCTGGCATATGTACTAACTAAAGAAAGCTCAAGGCGCAAGGCTTGTGCAGGGACGGCTTGGTGCACTTTAGTTAGTTTCCGAAGAATTTGGCCTTCTTTAAGTTGTATTAGTTGCCATTATCTTATTGGGATATATTCAAGAGCATATGATAGAACTGGTGGGATCTTGGAGCTAAAAACCTGTAAAAGAGACGAAAAATGCCTGTGCCCAGTGGAGGAGTATAATCGTTGGAGCGCCCCAACATGTACGTCTGCTTTGCGAGCCAAATGCTGCAGATGAGGAAGATTTTGTAAAGTTTGTGAGAAAATTCGCCCTAGATAGGTGTATTCCTTCACTACTTCCAACGATTTTCCTCCTAAAGTCCAGTTGTAATTTGTGTATCTTTTTCTTCCTCGAAACGGAACTATTTTTGTTTTTGTTATATTTGGCACTAAAAAGTTTTCTTCTGTATATTTAGTAAGTGCTTGTAAGTTCCTTTGGAGGCCAAATGGGGTAAGGTCTAAAATAATCACATCATCGGCGTACATCATGGTATACATTTTGTGTAATGATATTTTTTGGGGAAAATTGATTACCTGCATAAAACATTCTGGAAGATCACCGAGATGTAGGGAAAATAGAAGAGGAGCTAAAAGGCAACCTTACCTTAGGCCGTTTGATGTATTAATTGGGCGTGTGAGACCCTTCTCTTTCCCCAATTGTACTTGACACCAAGTTTCAGAGTGAAGTGACATAATTATATGGAGCAAGTTGTCCGGAATACCCAATTTTTTAAGCTTACGCCAAAGTATGGGTCTGTCTACCCTGTCAAATGCTGTCGAAAAATAGACAAAGACAGAGTAGACGACCTGTGATTTTGAGACCACATATTTATCGATTATTGTTTGTAACATCGCTATATTGTCAGTTACAGTGTTTTTGACGAAACCCAGCTTGATTTAGTGGGATCGATCCAGTTGAATAAGCCCACTCTTTGAGATGGTCCAGGACACTGGCCGCAAAGATCTTCCCTGTCGCATCCAACAGGGTGATCTGTCGGTAATTACCGGGAGACAACCGAGAGCCCTTCTTATGTATTGGGATGACGATGCTCCCCTTCCAAGATTTTGGAATTTCGCCGGTGGCAAAGCAGTGGGAAAAGAGGGGGGCTAAAAACGAGCTCCATTCTTTTGGATTAGTTTGGAGTACCTTTATTGGGATCTGATCCGGGCCCATTGCGGTGGACGATCTTGCATTTCTTATATAGTATTCAATTTGTAGAGGTGAGGGAGCGGCGTTATCTAGGATATTGTCCCCTATCTTGCTTAGCACTTGCGTCGTGTTTTCCTTCCTCAAGTTTGATTTATATAAGTTTTTTAAGTATAATTCCCATTCCCTTGGGGGGACTGATGAGGCTTGCAAAGGTTTTTTTGTGCATATTTCTTTTGCAATTAGGGTCCAATATGCGCGTTTGTTTTTTTGTCTGGCAGCAATCTGGATGTCCGCCCATTTTAGGTCCTGTTGAGATTTTCGATTTTTTTCTTTCTCCCTCCGACGACGGTTTGTTAAAGTTTTAATTTCCTGTTGTCTATTTTCGGAGAAATGGAGGAATTGCGCCCGAATTAATTTATTAAGTGCAATTGCGTTTTTGTCTGAGTTCTTCCTTTTGTGTTTTCTTGGTTGAGAACTTTGCTGTTTTAGGGTATCTTGCAAGAATTGCACCATTTTATTTAGAGCAACTTAAAAGTTTGTTATTGGATCTGTGGGATATATGCTCTGGAGTATTTGCGCAAATGCTTTTACTGTATTGATATTGTCGAGTATTCTCATATTCCAGATGAGTCGCCCTTGCACCTGGTTCACCAGTACAGAACTGTGTGGATGCGTGATATATCCTGGAGAGCTGGATTTCACTGTTAGACCAGTTGTAAGGTGTAAAATAGCATGATCACTTCCCTGCGTGAAATTAATGCTTAAGTATGATACTCTCCTAAACAGGTCTTCACTACATATCATGTAGTCTAGTATTGATGAGTTAAAGGTACCTTTTCTTGTACAAGTTGCCGGGATATCTCCTTCTATGCTACCATTTAAGAAAACTCCGTTAAAAACTGGAAGCGAGGAGAGTAATGTTTTCCCTCGTTTGTCTGCTTTAATCCCTGGAGGGAAAGTTGGTATTGGAATTGACAGGGCCTCCTCCTGTTCTCCGTATTCCCATTTTTCTAATAGATCATTGGAAACTTTCCCATTAAAATCTCCTGTTAAGAAGACTGACGGGAATCCTTGGCCTTCTACCACCTTTTCCATTTCCTCAAATATTTCACACATAAGTGTATCCGATTTAGAGCCGAGAGGGATATTTAAGTTAAAAATAAGTAGATCGTTTGGGGTATCCACTGGATCAATCCAACACTTTACCTTAATGCATTGGATATTTATTGGTCGCATAGGGATGATTTCCTGATCCCAGAAGAAATCTTCATTTAGGAGAACTGCAATTCCACCTTTGGCGTGTCCCCGGCTGACGGGTTCTGCAGGGATATCGTATACGAAGTACTTGTTTTTATTGAAAGTTGTTGTTGACCAAGTTTCCTGTAGTGCCACAATCCCCGGGTCATCTTCCAAGATCCTTTCGAGTTTCTCCTGGTTTTTCCCTGCTATATTCCAGGAGACAATGCTCAGGCCTTGGTTAAAAAGGGAGTATAATCAATTGTGCTCCTATCTATGCAGGGGGAACCCAATCACTTTCTCTGGGCTGGTAGGCGGCCCCGCATGAGTCGCGATCGGAGTTTCTGGCCAGCCCACGAGGAGGATTCGTAACCTTTTACATTACTACTAGGCAATGCAGATTCACTTCCTGGTGGAGTGGAGCCGTGAAGAGTCTGAGAAGCACTGGCTCTATATGTACAGGGCTATAGAGGGTGAGCATCTCTGGAAGATCCCCTTTCTGAAACGCTCGCAGAGGGCATTGGGACTTTACTCATCCTCTGTCACCAAGGCCACTCTTGGTGTATGGGACTGTGTGGCTACTCGGAAAGCCCTGACATTGCTTCCGTCCCTGGTGACTCCTATTTTGGCCAGCACAGAGTTTACCCCCAGGTTGAATCAGAATGCCTTCGCGGCCTAGCAAACAGCAGGCTGCTGCTCCAACTGGCATTTATTTGACACAACAGGTCCTCCTCCTTTTGAGCAGCTACGGGCTGATTTTGGGTTGCTGGAGTTAGACAGGCTCGGATACTTACAGATCCGATATTGGGTTACCCATCCAACCATTCGAAAAGGGGCTCATCGTCCACTCACACCCTTTGAAAAGTGGCTCTTATCCAAGAACAATGGCCACCGCCTTATCACTGCACTATACGCCATACTGCAACAGTCCTCCGCCCTGCGGTTAAAACTTCAGGGCACAAGAGATGGGAACTTGAGCTGGGGCGGACACTGTCACACAAGGAACGGGAGGCGATTTACTACAGAGCGTGGCACACCGCATGCAATACTGCAAGCATTGAAACAACCACTAAAATTGCTACCTACTGGTACCTCACACCTACAAGACTTCACAGGGGTAACCCTACATGCAGTGCTGATTGCGAGAGAGGCTGTGGATCCCCTGAGACCCTGCTTCATTTACTGTGGGAATGTCCAAAACTTACACACTATTGGGACACAAACCTAGCTGACATTGACCAGTATTTTGAGACGCAGTTATCCTACTTTTCTTCTTATGTTATTCTAGGCCTACACACTTTGCTAACATTCCCGCTTAAATTCTGCCAAGGGGCGCCATATTCGTCTGGCGCTGGGGCGGCTCTCCAAACCATCCTCTCCAACTGGGGTACAGAGAAATCCCCATCCCATACAGCATGGCTTCGTAGACATAGGTATGGTACAACTAACGCTTGCACTGACTAACCAGATGGACTCATAGAGGGAGCTGTGGCAGCCATATATAGCACTCCTCTCTAATGAATTGTCCTGCCCTCGCTATCTTCGCTTACTATGCTTGACGGCGCCTGACACCTTGGTGGGGGCAGCAAATTAGTGGATCACAGGAAAAGGGCCTCTATTTCCCTTAGGCACAATCCTTTGGAGTGAGGGCCCGGGTGTGGTGGGGGGGCTTTTGGGGCTGGTTGAATCCTGTTTCTTCTGGTTTCCTGTGCAATACTCTCACTGGGATTACCTACTTACAGTTGTGTTGTATTCTTTTGTTCTGTGATAATGTAATGCAATAAAATAGATTTGAACCATAAAATGCAGATTTTTGTTTTAACTTGAAATGGAAAAAATACTCAGCAATGAACATCCACCGAATAAAAATGCTTTCTGTGTTGTGATGCATTGCTTTACACCGCAAAACTCCTATACACAGTAACCTAGAAAAAGTGGGCAATATGGCAAACAGCAGGTGTGAGACGATGCAGAATTCCATTCATACATTTTACAGTGACTCTAACCCATATACACCCATTTTTATTCCACTATCTGCATTGTACACCCACTACCACATAATCCACGCAGCTACCTCCACCCACAACTCCATGTCCCTACACTAACCTTGCTTCTGTATCACCCCCTGTATCATATTCAATGACTTATACCCTGCCCCACTTTCTACAATACCTAAATTGCCATCTTCACCACTACCCTACACGAGTACTCACAAAATACACCACCTAGGTATTCCATATTCAATTACCTACCCCATATCTTAGACTGTACACAGGTGTCACCTACATACAACCCCACCTTCTACACCACCTATGAAACTACTCTATATGCTCAACACCACTAGCTCCAATGCAGAGGAGACAGACCCAGCCTTTCACTCTCCTGAAGTTTATAATAAAATAAAATGACTCCAAATTAGAGTGAGAACAATAACACGTTATTTAAATCAAAGAAGTACGAATGAGTGAGAGAATGATAATACCTGATATTTAAAATAAAAGGAGTACGAATCAGTGTGAGAATAATAACACCTGGTCTTTGAAAACCTAAACAGAATGCAGTTAGTGATGTACGTCATTATAGCCCTCAGTATATGGTAATTCTACTAATTAAATGTCCAACCAAAGAGCTGGAACCTGAAGCTTCAATGCAGCCCCTCTTGCATGAAACAGAGAGGTGACATTCCAACCACTAGTTATCAGGATTTGCCCAGCCGTAAATAATAAGAAGGAATAGTTTTAATACATTTCTAAAACTGGAATAGACATAGGGGCACATTGTGAGTGGGCAATTAAATTGCAACCCCTGCGCAAACACCTGTTTGTGCAGAGATCACAATTACAAGTAGTAGTGTGATGTTTATAGCACCTGGTAATTACCAGTTGTGGTAAAGATCACAAACGTTTTTAAATTTCAGCAGGTCAAACCTGCCCGAATTAAACAAGCGAGAAAGCCCAGTATTTACCGCACCAAAATCAACATGTTATTCCACAAAAAGTCATACCAGGTAATCATTATTGCATCTGATCAATTCTGAACATCTCAGTGTCTTACTTTTATCGGATGAGATCATTATCATGCACTCTTAATTGAGATGTTAGATGAGATTGGATTAAGTAGCAATTACTTTGGAGCGCCTACACAATACTGGGAAGCACGAATCATTGAATAAAAGTGAGGGCAAAAGGAGAATAGATGAATGGTTCCATAACTTTCACTAAGGCTCGTATTTGGCATAAATAATCTCAAACTTGTCCAGAAGTACAGTAAGGGAAAGGAAACCCTTTCGTTGAGGCATCTGTCTTCTTTGCTAATGGTATTTCTTTCCGAGAAAGCACAATCTTGGTAATCAAATGTTCAACATCTCAATTCTGATGGACTGTTTTCTCAAAAATAAATACATATTGTCTTAAAAACAATAGCTCATTAACTAAAAATTAATGTTCCCCACCCAAGAATGGGGGTTTAACACCCGTTACAAAAGATGGATCACTGAATAGCAAGTTATAGCTCAAACACTACAAAGGCAGGTCCCCATTACTCCCAATATCCCCTCAAACTGGAATAGCAGTCAATCAAGGTGGGTGGGCGTTCATGCATTATAAATAAGTAAACCTTAACAGTTTATCAGGCTGCATTTAATGCGGCGACTTCACAGTGATTCAGACAGATTCTTTGCATAAATAAAGAACATGTTAGCATTTAGTATTTACTTGAGTGAATGATGAAGATTTTGCTTGTTTTTTCATTTAGTGAAGATACATAAAACCACCAATCAAGCTTTTGATCTTAATTACCTGAAACCAGGATGTCATTACGCAGTGAACACACAGCATACTCGGACTTGGTGAACTCTGGAAGTTTTGCTAAGGACTTCCATTCGCCAGTTACAGGGTCATAGCATTCTGTATATGGCAGGTTAAAGCCCCCAACTCGCTCACAGCCTCCAACGACCACTATCACCTCTGAATACCCAGTCGACCTAAATAGAAAGCAAACAACCATCAATAAGACATTAACATCATTAGAGCTAAGAATCAACACATACAGATAGTGCAATTCAATGCAGCATAGAATACTCTGGCTTGTATTACATTTGTTTTTATTTAGACACAGGAAGCGTATGCTATGGGTTGGAGACCAGTTCTTTAGATGCACAAAGAAATGCTCAAATAAATGTGAGTAAATAGTACATTTACTATATGAAATATCAGCACATTCAGGAATCAGTAAGTGGTAACAACAGCTGCACTGGCAGCAAGTGATGTACGAACTACTCATTACCCCCTCGTTCAGGGCCGGTTCTAGGACTTATGGGGCCCTGGGCACAAAACGAATGTGTGAGAGGCCCCTCAAATTTGTATACAATGTGAAATTACAGGCAATGACATCCCAAGAACTGCCATCAATTGACTATTGCTGAGCTACTTTGCAAAAACAACTTTTTTGGTGTGGGTATCAGTAAAACAATAAAAACATAAATATTAAAAATAAGTACATATATTTTCAATTTTGATTAACTGGAAATAAATTATGTTAGTCACACTGGATGGAACGGCTTGGCCTAGGTCTCTCCAAAACTTATAAGTTTAATCAAATGTAAACAATTTGTTTCCAAATTAGTGCATCAGTTACGTATGTATTTATGCAGTATTTATATAGCGCAAACCTAGCCTAAAGGATGCGAAGCACTGTACAGGGTCAAAGCCAAAGACACAGTCAACATATGATAGGAGGAATAGATGGTTTGTGCACAGTGACTGAATCATGATGTCGTTTTTTTTAAATTGAATATTCAGTTGTTTTCTAAATTGGAGCTGGGTTTGGGCTGTCCGAATGGATATGTGGATATCATTCCAGGTCCTTGGTGCATAAATGGGAAAGACATTTAGTTAGTTTTTTCTTTTTTTGGCATATCTTATTCTGTCTGAAGGTGTCCTTGCTGCGGGTGTATGGAGACCCACCGGACATGGCCAGCTTCTCATCCAAAAAGGCTGGGGTGTGAGTCGTATAGAGCAAACCTAGTCAAAAGGCAGCGGAGCACTGTACAGGGTCAATGACAAGCATTAAGTCAAGGAGGGATAGGAAAGGTAGCTGGTTTGTTGACTGCTAATGCATTGTGATGGCTTTGCAAATTATGCAGCTGTGTTAGAAGATTGTGCAGTCTGGCAAGGGGAAACTGGAATTCCATCATGGTGGAATGATGTGATCATATTTCTTCATACCCTAGATACCCTAGTGAGGTGTGCTGCAGCATGTAGAATGCCCTTAAGCGGGGGCCATCTTGGATTAAAATTCCAAGATGGTTTCCCACATACCCAGGGCAAGATAAGGTCTGTGCAAGAAAGATTATGAAACCCAATAACACAGTTGAAAACAGCTTGACTTCTATTAACCTATCACCCAAGTCACTGTAAAATAGTAGAAACTACCAGAATACAATCATACAAAGGCTAAAAGGGTTTAATGTCATGTGCTGTGAGCTATGGATGCCAACACTTATATTAAAGTTCTTTGAATCCTTTAAATGTTTTGATTAAATGTTTTGATAATAATAGTAAGAATACACTTATATGATTCCAGCGTGCATTTCATTTTGTAAATTAGCATGATGCAGATTCCATTAACAGATTTGAGATACAACTCCTTTTATTTGACTTCTCTGAATGTTGAACAATACCTGTAAAGCACATATTCAACTACACATAAACAAGTTCAGCCCCCTGATCAGTCCAGTACTGTTCCAACCTAGGCGTGGGTGGACCACTTTTCTGCTTTGTATGATCATAATTTCTCTGTGCCGCTGACACAGCAAACGGTTACCGGAAAGACTTAAGCTTAGCTGGGAAGAAATAACTAAAGCTATACTCTCCCTACCCCTGGGTAAGGCCCCAGGTGTGAGTGCTGTTCCGGGTGATCTCTTGAAGTCCTTAGTGGCTTTGTGGGCTCCAGTTGTTACTTTGCATGTTAACACAGCTATCTGTGGCCCTTTACCGGATACCTGGAGTCAGTCAGTAATGGCCACTGTGTTTAAAAAGGGCAATAGAAGTGACCCAGCCTGTTACAGTCCAAATTCCCTTGAGGATATTGAAGTTAAAATCACAGAGAAAGTTATTTTAGTGAGGTTATCTTGCTGGGCCAATGAGAATAATATTTTATCCAAACTTCAATATGGATTTCGGTCTAGTAAGGGCAAAGTGGAACTGAATTTAAATTTGTATCTTTTAACTGCTAAATATACTGTGGCCAGAAAGGGTTCGATTAATCTGATTTGGCCTTCATGGACCTCAGCTCAGCCTTTGACATGGTCAATCATGATAGGTTATGGGCTGAGCTGGAGTCCATGGGGTGGATGTGGTCTTGGTTGCTTTCCTGAGAGATATTCATTTAGTCCTGAGGGAATTGATAGGTTGTGGGATGGATGCACCCAGTCTTTTAACATTAAAAGTGGTGTTCAACAGGGTTGCATCCTCGCCCCTTTTTTATTTGCAATGTATATTAACCACCTGGAAGGGGTGTTGTCTAGTAGCGGCTCAGATGTTCCGAAGGTAAAGAGTAGACCTATCCCCGTGCTTTTATACGTGGCTGACGCGGTTTTAATTGCTTGCACCGGCAGAAGCTTACAGCGACTTTTAGATTTATTTGTCTCTTTTATGGATGAAATGGATCTTTCCATCGATCATAAGAAATCTCATTTTATGGTGGTCGGTCCCAAGAACATAAAAACAGCCAATTTTGTAACTCAGGGACATTCTTTAACCAGGGTGGAATTGTTTTCCTATTTGGGGATTCTTTCAAATTCAAATCTTACTTGGCAACCCCAGATCAAAAAAAATGTTGGGACGTTAAAGAGGGGTATTTCGGGCTTGAAAGACTTTGCTAATTGGTTGGGGCGTAGGCCAACAAACCTAATGTTAGAAGTCTACGGGGCAAAATGTATTCCTATGGCAACATATAGGAGTGAGACCTGGGGCTGTGCAGCTATTCACCCTATCCAGGTAACAGAAAATACATTTTTTAGGTGTTTGTTGTCAGTGGGCCAAAGCATTCTATCTGAAATCCTCCATGAAGAATTGGGCATGAATTTTATTTCTGATTTTCTTCGATTACGCCACTTTTATTTTGGTGTTCAATCTGGCATAAGGAGGAGTTAGATTTAAATCACTTGATTCTCTGGGACTGTTTGTCCTTAGATAATCCCTTCATATTCCTAGGCTTAACTATATAAAATCCTCCTTTGAGGATCTAGGGAGGCCTAGTTTATGTTTTGATCCTGAATCGATAGCAAAAAAGGATGTCGCTTGGCTCAGGCAGACAATCTCCTGCCAGGAGGCAGCCGAGTGGGTGTCTACTGTAGTCATTAAACAGTCAAATGGTTAATATGCCTGCTGCAAAGAACATGTCCCATGCCTTTAAAAAAAACGTTTTATGTGCATAGCTCAGTGGGTTGCTGCTTTTGTCACAGAGATTCTTTTGTTACTGTGCAGTTCACAAATTACAATCGTAATCTAGCACAGTGAGCTATGAACTGCCATCAAAGAACGGCATGCAAGCTGCATGGTACAATTTAGTAAGTTATGTTTTTTCCCAGTCTTTCATTATCCTGATGCTGCTAAAAAAAAGGTTTGTTTGGGTAGAAATAAATTCTTATTAATAAAGTCAACGCTAACCACTGTGTTATGTTCTGAATCCTGAGTTTGTGCTTCTCCAGACCAAGCACTCTTAAAAAATGCCTACCAGTACGGATGACATGTGAATCCTACACCTTGTGGCCCCCTTACATATGTAACATTTTCTATACACTGATTTACACACATGATCGATTGTCTCTGTATGTGTGTGAAGTAAAGTGCTCTGACACCCTACACTGGTATGAGAGGTGCTATAAAACAAATGAAATACATGTGAGAGAGGTGCTATGGAGAGATGAGAGGCACTGTTGGAGGGTGATAGTGAGGGTATCATTGAAGAGCCCCAACAAAGCTTGTTGAATTCTGGTGCACAGTGAGATCATTTACTATGTTTTAAAAGCTAATACAATTCAATATATAATGACAAATATGTTGTAGAATGCATCATTTTCCCCAAAATTTTCTTGAGGTGAGAGCTACCCAAAGCCGCCTTTGTAGTAGCCAGGCTCACTCACTGCACTTGGTGTGCATCGTACGGGGACTGGTCTGAAAACATTTGCCAGGGCTGCCTTGGGTTTTCAGTCCAGCCCTGGCAGGGTTTTTAGTCCGGCCCTGGCAGGAGCAGGAGCCTTGTACCGCAAAATAAAACCAAGCATTGAAAAGATAGTCACAAAGATGCAGCATCAACCTTCCCATAAATGTTTTTCGATTTTCGCAAATGTTTTCAATATAAATTAATAAATCTTTAGTAATTTGAGTATTTTTTTGGGTGTGCACTTGTATGTGTATTTTTTGTCCCCAGCTTCTAGTAGTGACTCAATGGGGTCCTCAGGAGTCAAAAGTTTGGGAACCACTGGTCTATGTAATCATATATCATGGTCAAATCAGCGGGGGGAATTGAGCCGAATCTCCTCCTGGATTTGCCATAACATCCTCAACATCTCTCAACCTAATTCAGACTGAGTATTTTTCATCAGCTTTAGTTTCAAAAAGCTTAATGGTTTAATCAAATCTGTGTGCCCTCCTGTGATAATGTCTCTGTGTGTGACACCATGCATCTAGTGCTTATTTGCCCCAGATTCTCTCACCTGCGCTCCATGTATATCAGACCTCTTCTGCTGCCAATGAACTTTAGACAAATTAGGCCAGCTTTTTTATACCTACAATTGCTATCCACCATCAAACTGTGTTTTTTATATCTAGGTTTCTGGCTGGTGTTTTCAGTGCTAATTTTTAACTACGGGGGCTTGTTTACCATGGCACCATTGCACCTTATGAATGATTGTTGTGGTATTATTACTCTTGGATTGTTTTCCTGCATTGTTTTTACTTGGTAAAGGAGTTTATTGCTGTATATAAAGATCTGTTGTGTTTACATGTACACTTATATGATTTTCATGAAAAATCAAATAAAGTTTATGAACTGAACTGAACTAATACTGTGTGCCTGACCCACTAACCAGCCCATTTCCTTGGGCCGCACAGTGCTGGACTATGGCTGCAAGGCCCAGGGGAGGGAGGTCAGGCCGCTAGGGTTGTGTCTGGTCAGTATTTTACCATCGTGAACAGTATGCTTATGTCTAAACCAGAGAAAAAGAGCAAAAAATCCCAACAGAATTTCTTGGGATATAACAATATAGAACAAAAAATCCTTGCTTCATCAACTAAGTAAAATCTCTCAAATTGGAATTACACAAAATATAAGACATGTGGTGTAAGCAAGGTCTTCAAATTGGGGGAAGGCTCCCCTGGTGGCCATCCATTGATCTCAGGGAGACACCAGCCTCAACAGTGGCTGACATTAATTCAAGCATTCCACCCATCACTATTTTGTATACTTTCGTGTGTAGCCCTAAGTGGGATGAGTATGCCCAGACCTGGATCCCGTGCACACAAGGCCACTGGAACCAAGCTATATCTGGCTGATGAGCCCTAACTAGGGCAGACCAGTCATGGGTTGCTTGTGTTCGGTTCACGGAGGCCCTTGCCTGGCAGTTCGGTCTTGTCCGTTCCCATTGGAGCAGGGTCAATCTGATTTGCATATGGCTGGGTCCAAACTGAGGTGACATGGAGTGCAAAATAACGATGGACTGGGATGCGGCCTGAGTAATTACCAGCTTCTGAGATTAATTCAAGCATATAATGTTTTGGTGGACAGTAAAATACAGCCATAATTTGGGCATGTTAGACCCATAACCCCACAAGACCACAGTCCCACTGCACTTGCTGCACTATTGACAGCTACGCCCTTGAGAGGGGTCTCTTGCCCTGGAAATTGCAGCATTGGACTAGTGCTGCAAGGCCCAGGATAGCAGGCTCCCTCCCTTGGTCCTTCAGCACGCACTGGACCATGGCTGGTTGGTCTAGGGGAGAATGGTCTTATCCAGAGCTTCACAGCTCTGGATCATGGCTGTGCGGTGCATGGGAGAAGGAACCAGTGGCATAGTAAATGTAGCCATGGGCCCAGATGCAAGAAAATGATGCTGGGCAGTAAAACACAGTCATAATCTGGATGCACTGGGTCCCAAACACCCATGAGCCCTGGTGTCACTGCACCTGCTGCACTACTAATAGCTCCACCCCTGAGAGAGGCCTAGCATGAGCCTCACAGCCATACTCTTTCTCTGCAAATCTCATGGGTTGGTGCCTCCTGCCCTGACTGTATTACCACGGCTGGCTGCAAAGCGCAGAGGATGAAGAGCATATCCCAGACCTCACGGCTCTGAAACATGGCTGTGAGGCAAATGGAAGAAAGGCAAGTAGCACAGAAATTGTGCCATGGGCCCTGGTGCAAACTAAAAGTGTCCTCTCAACCTTGTCCACTTGCTACACAGTAAAATAAAGCCATAATTTGGGAACATTGAGCACTTAATACCTCTGGGCCCTGTACCACTGCACCTGCTGCAGTACTGATGGCTATGCCCCTGACATGGACCCATGCACAGAGTCATGGTACAGAGTTGTGAGACAGGTTCAATCAGGCCCAGGGAAGGGGACATGAGGTGCCTTCTCCCCTCTTGGGCCTTTAAAGCATGGTGTAGCACTGAGAGGATTAGCGGAGGGAACCCATTAACCCATGGGCCTCGCAGCACAAAGCTCCAAGTCCTTGCAATGCTACACCATGGCTATGAGGCGGAGGTAGGGACCTTCACTCCCCTTGGCCCCGCAACCATAGTCTAGTGCCGCGAGGCCCAGGAGAGGGGACCCAGAATAGGGGTGCCCTCTACCACGGGCCTCGCTAGGGGAGCCCTCTACCATGGGCCTTGCAACAATGGTATAATGCTGCAAGCCCAGGGAGAGGTTGTTACCTCCCCTGGACCACTCTACTATGATCCAAAGCTGTGTGGCACAGGTAAGGGTGGTCCCATCCCCTGGGCCTCACAGCTATTGTCTAGTGCTGCATGGTCCATAGGATGTAACCCCTCTGCCCTGAGCCTCGCATCTATGGTCTGGTTCTGCAAGGCCCAGGGGATGAGTCCCCTTCCCTGGGCCTCGCATTCATGGTCCCCAATCATCGCTGCAAGGGCCAAGTACAGCAGTTCATTTTCCATTACCAATTCACAGTCTGCCTTTGGAGAAACACTGCTCTTGTGGAGGCTCATTGCATTTGCAGAGACATTAGAAGATGTTTATTGGGGGAACTATGAGTGACACAGCAGATTTTGGGGGTTTCATTTGAAATCCGTCCCTCTAAAGCAGGACATGTTAAAAGATAACTCGGGGGGGCGGGGTCTCGCAGCGCATGGAGTGAGACGTGCGCCCGGGGAGCTCCGGTTCGCCGCTGCCGTTTATAGCCAATATCACGGCACCGGGGCTTCAGAGGGCTTCCCTTGACGACACAACAGGCACCGGAGGGGCTTGGGAGCAACCTGATCGAGCTCCTTGTCGCTGCGGAACTCGGGAGCTGTGGCCGTGGCCAAGGGGCCTGGGGTCCGTGTTCACGGCTGCCATCTTTGCCCCATGAATCCCCGAGAGCTCCAGAACGAGTGGGTGCGCTCCTCCCCTGGACCGCCAGCGGCGTTGAAAGAGACACACACTGACCTGGACAGCGTCTGTGGCGACTTCGAGGGCGGAGGAGCAGCGACCCGGGATCGGCGCCTGGAGGCGCAAAGGTACCGCGCTCTGCGCCGGGAGGATCCGCCATCTTGAGGGCCTACAGGGCCAGAGAGACTACGCACCGCAATTCCCCCAAGGCACTCCACGCAGCATTGGTACATTGAAGGGCCCACCTCACCGACACTGAAGGTACCTGGGGGTTAGCGAAAGGGCCGGACGCCTTCATGGAGCCGATGGGCTCGAATGCTATCGAAGAAGCTGTGCGGCCCGGGCCCATCCTTGCAGCCATCCCCCAAATTTCAGAGACACCGGGAGGTGTAGATCCCTGTATAAACTAAGCACCAGACTACACACGTCCTTTAAGGTGTGAAAGGGCAGCGCTCCCCCCGATAAGGCTGGCGATCGCCTTCTTGGGACCCGGCTGGGCTGGAGAACCTCACCGCTGTGCCATAACAAAGGCGGCTCACCTATTGACTACAGTGGAACGGACCCCCGGGAGGGATGCTGTAGTGCGGGAGTGCACTTGGGCTTACCTCTTTGAGCGGAAGCCAGGCCAGGAGTGATAATGGGACGCGGGGGAGCCGCCTTACGACACGGTCATCATTGTGGCATTCTCCCGATGCGGGTGCCCGACATTGATCTGTCTGACGGAGAGGGGCTCACTGGTAGAACAGCGGGACTGAGAAGGGAGAATTCGGCAGATCTGTCCCCTGTCAGATTAAACGCTATCTGAGGGCCTCAGAGGCATTGTGGCGGACCCATACAGACCCGCGGCCCGGTCGTCCCCTAAGAGCGAAGACAGAGTGCACCGTTGGATTACTGGCTCGACTGTGTGCACTTGGAGTCCCTTCGTTAGCATACAGGCTCTGCTAATACAGCGCAAACGTGGCTCCCTGGAGAGAATCTACTTATCATACACCACGCTTCATCCTCACCTCCTACGATCGCCCTAATTGAGGTCAGCGAAGGAAAGAGAAAGTGCAATAGCAGATGAGGCCCTGGGAGGAAGTGGAAACCCCTTGCTATATAGATTACACTCTCCCCACATGCTCCGTGGAACAGAGACTTGCAGGGCCACAGACATAGAGGAACAGCGGCACCAATCTAAATCTGTCTACAGTAACATCCTATACCTAGGGGCATCCTCTGCTTGCCCTGGTGGAGCTACCTATCTAACTGTGAGCGCCTCGGCTTCGCATTTTGGGGCACCCTGGGTCTTCTGTCCTGTCTTCTCGATCAAGCCATTTGCTGGGAGTACTAGTGACTAAAGGTCATGCCACGTTCCAAGACAGGGAAAGATGCCACAGCGAATTTGAAGGACAATCCTGTCACATCTCTGTGGAACAAATCTGGTCCCGCAGCTTCCGTGTCCATGGCGTCTCCACCAGAAGGTTCGGCTGATCCTCTTACCCAATCCTTTATGACTAACTTCCTGCAAGAGATCAAACCAGAAATTGGCTCTCTCAAGTCTGAATTTAAGACATGAATTAAGGAACTTAGAAAAGACGTAACAGAAATTGGGGAAAGAGTGGATGACCTTGAAAAAACAGTGGACGCTCGCACTGAGGATTAGGAACATCTTTGGCAATGACTAGCCCTCCTCGAGGAACAACATATCGAACTTCAAATAAAGCAAGAAGATTTAGAGAACAGAAGCATGCGCAATAACCTACGCCTCAGGCGTACCTAAAGGGGCAGAGGGCACGGACATCATGACATTCGTATCAGAGCTCCTTCACGAGATCAGAGGGGACGAAGACGTCTCTCCGCCAGCGCTTGATAGGGCACATCGAGTGGCTGTGCCCCCTGGACGCTCTGCACTAGTCCCTGACATATTAACTAAAGTCTATTTCTTTACGGATAAAGAGGCAATATTAAAGGCAGCACGTAACAAGTCTGAATTGACATGCAAGGGTGTCACTATCCAGCTCTTTCAGGACATTGCACCCACCATGCTCCGGCGTCGCAGAGACTTTAAACCAGTCACTGACAAGCTTCGCCAAATGGTCATCCATTATCAGTGGGGTCATCCCTTTGCTTTAATTTTCACATGGGAGACTAAACGCCGGGTGCTACGCTCCATTCAAGAAGCTAAACAACTACTACAACTCTCAGTACCCTCTGCAGCAACCAGCCCCTCATGCTTGCCACCACTAGATAGAGAACCTGCACGGCCGCAGTGGACGAGAGCCCTTAGACAGCGACGAGCGCCTAGAAATGGGGGGCAGTCCTCCTCCCGGGCTAAGCAAGACATTATCCAACATCTCCATTCCATGGACGACGAGAAATCGCCCACCCTTTCACAAGCGCCATCAGAATGATAGAACTGTTGTACTGGGATACATGACTGTATTTTACTCCTGTCGCTGCTCGCTGGGATGGCATTGAGACCCTCTACGCAGTAACTATCTGCCCTTTTGCCTTGGCTGAAGCTTGGCAGCGGGGTTGGTAACCCCCGCTTGGCGAAGTGTTTCATTCCACGAGACTCGCTCCCCCCAACCGTATTCCTAAGAGAGTGACATCTCTGGAATGGTCTGCGCCATTGTGCCATGCCCGTTCTTGGACTGGAATAGGATCTGTTGGCCCCGTTCGCCCTTGATGGTTTTTGAAATTTTTATTTTCTTCTCTTATTTCCTCCCTCATCTCTTTTTCTTTGCTGGAGGGAAGGAGGGACGCCATACTGTGACTGCGCTGACTCCTCGCCTTTGGCTACTGAGATGCGCAGCTACTTCAAACTACTCTCTGCTGGGAGTTGGGGCGCCCTCCTTTATTATCATCATTGAAGGGTGGTCTTCTGGAGGTGGATATGGGGCTGGGGGCTCAATCCTTGCAATCCAGCGCTTCAAAGCAGACAGGTACACTAGGTATTTGCCATGACTACCGTTCCCTGCCTGAAGATCCTTTCTCTTAATGTGAAGGGCCTTAATGCCCCCAACAAGCGCTGCCAGATTTGGCGCTATTTGTTGCAACAGAACCCGGACATTATCTTTTTACAGGAGACACACCTCCTGAGGAAAGACACGCATCGCATGGCTCATTCTAAGTACCCCTCCAGTGTTGGGCATCCGCACCCACAAAAATAGCTGGGGTGGCTATCCTCTGTAGAGCAGGAATTACTCAAGGTGCTGCGCGAGCAGTGAGGAGTAGAGAGGGTAGATACCTTGAACTTGTGGTACAGGTTGGAGCGCAAACACCTACTCTTTTTAACATTTATGCACCCAAACAAGCACAAGACCTCTTCATCAGAGACCTCTTAAAAGAGCAGATATCGCAAAATGAACATTAGCTTATTTTAGGGGGTGACCTTAACTTGGCATGGGATTCGGAGCTAGATCGGAGTATCAGTACCTTTCAGGGGACTGGGGACATGTCTGCCTCTTTGAAAAGAGCGTTCAGTGACTTGGGGCTAATAGATGCCTGGCGTTATCACTCTCCTGATGCACGAGACTACTCATACTATTCACATGTACACCGCTCCTACTCCCGCATTGATTACCTGTTTATCTCCCATTCCCTAGTTTGCAATGTACTGTCTGCATCTATGTCTGACATTTCAGTTTCGGATCACACACATTTAGAACTGTTGTTGCAAAACCACACACATTCTACACGACACGCACCCCGCTGGCGCCTCCCTCCACATGTTCTGCGCTATCCGGTAGATGTAACCGAAATCAGAGAAGCCATTACGGCATATTTCGTGTCTAACGATCTCCCAGAAACCCAATTCCCAGTGGTATGGGACGCCTTCAATCCACCATTAGGGGCCTAATACCATATATAGCGATAGGACGTAATCGGGAAGCTCGCCTGGTTGAGGACAAATTGACTAAAGACATTAGGACCCTTGAGAAGCAAGACCAAGAGACCCCCTTAGCCATTCATAAAAGACGTTTGGCCATGCTCCGAGGCCAGTTACGGGCACACAGAACCAATAAGGCGGAGCGAGCTTTAATGGGTTTGAAGCAGAAGTATTACGAGGGGGGGGGGATAAGGTGGGAACAATACAAGTGCGCTGATTACGAAAAAGGGCAGCAAAGGCACACATTGCGAAAACCAAAATGATAGATGGCAAGTGGGCCACAACCGAAAAAGCTAAATTAGCAGCCGTCCATGACTATTATACTTCTCTCTATGCACAGGAGAATCCCCGCCCACACCAGATACGGGCAATACTGGAGGACTGTAAGTGGACTCCATTAGACGGGCAACATGCACAGCTTCTTGAGGAGCATCTCACACTAGATGAACTTACATGTGCACTGAAAAACATGCCACTAGGCAAAACTCCGGGCCCGGATGATTTACCGGTTTATTTTTATCGCATCTTCCTTCCACAAATACAAGACCACTTGCTTCGCATTTTCAACTCCTTCACAGAAACTACTGGTCCATCCATCTCCATGGCTCTGGCTGAAATAGCACTCATTCCCAAATCGGGTAAAGATCCCACATTGTGCTCTTCATTTCGCCCCATTGCACTTCACAATACGGATTTAAAAATATACACTAAAATCATAGCCAAACGTCTGGAGCCACACATGCCGGGGCTCATCGAGCCAGACCAAGTTGGCTTTATCCGACACCGTCAGGGTGCTGACAACGTGCTGCGGATAGCACATCTGGTAGGAAAGGCACACCATTGGGATATTCCTGCCTGTCTGCTGTCACTTGACGCGGAAAAGGCATTTGATCGAGTGGATTGGGACTTCTTAAGGGCCGTTTTGCAGAAAATAGGGCTGGGACCTATGATGATCTCTAGGATAATGGCACCATGTACCTCCCCCCAAACCCAGGTCAGGGTTAATGGTCAACTCACGAGTCCTATACACATACATAGAGGCACTATGCAGGGATGCCCTTTGTCCCCCTTGCTTTTCGCACTTGTAGTCGAGCCCCTCACCATAATGATACGCCAGTCGAAAGATATCAGTGGCATCACCCTTGGAGGAGTAGAATACAAAATAGCCTTATTTGCAGACTACCTTCTTCTTACTTTATCTAAACCGCATACCTCGCTTCCAGCACTCCACACTTTATTACAAACATTTGAAGTAGCATCAGGCCTTAAAATGAATCATGTTAAATCTTGGGCCTTAAACCTTACAATCCCTACAACGGAGATACCGGCAATTTAGTCCCTAGTCCCATACCAATGGGCTAAACATTCAATTAGATATCTTGGGCTCAACTTAACATCTACTGCACGCACATTGGCACAGGCAAATTGGCAGGAATATAAAACAGCAGTCATGGAAGATCTGAGAACATGGAAGTCTCTGCCAATATCGCGGCTGGGGTCTTAATGCAGTTAAGATGTCGGTGTTGCCGAAAATATTATACCTATTCCAAACACTGCCCACATCTATACCGCAAGGCCAAATTCTGCACTTACAACATGAACTCACCAACTTTATTTGGGGCGGGAGGAGACCACGTTTCTCTCATAAATTACTTATGCTACCACAGGATAGGGGAGGGCTGGCATGTCCTTATCTACTGGAATACTACTGGGCATCACACTTACGCTACATCTCAGAATGGGTGGTGCGGGAAAGTGAGAAAACCTGGTTCCACATGGACAGAGCTTTGTCCCTGTGGGACCTCGCGTGGCTTCCACGAGGAGCCCGACTGCGTAGTGCGTACATGGCCATACCCACAAAAACGGTATTGGAAATTTGGGATAAACTTGCTCTACTCAAAGGCCTTACTTCCTTCCCTTTTCCTAACACTCCTATTGCACGTATTCCAAACTTCCCACCAGCTCTGCAGCCCCACTCCTTCCTGGCTTGGGAAGAGGGTGAATGCCGAACAATCAAGGATTTCTTTGCAGGAGATTCCTTCAAGACTTTCGACCAGTGTAAACGGGAATTTCACCTCTCAGAGGGCGTGAGACTGCAGTACCTCCAACTTAGCCACTGGTTGCAGACACCATCCACTATCCAGGGGGCAATTCGTCCCTTCAACCCATTTGAATCACTTATCCGTTCATATGATGGTTCTAGAGGACCGATATCCCGCACATATCAGGTGCTCCAACATGCTTCTCATATCACTCCACATGCCGATCAGTCGCAATGGCAATCCATTAGTACAGATGTGATTGATCCTAAACAATGGGAGCAACTTTGGCGTGACATACCGAAGGTCTTTAAAAGCATGCCCCAGAGGGAGACTGCCTACAAAGTTATAACACAATGGTACTACACCCCTCAAAGGCTTCACAAAATGTTTTCTAACACCTCTCCCACCTGCTGGCGTTGTAAGAGCGCAGTTGGGGATTTCCTCCATATTTGGTGGCACTGCCCATTGCTGACCATCTATTGGAAGGAGATTCTTAGCCATATTAAAAAGGTGTTTGGTTACCCCATACCTGAAACGCCAACACTAACCATTCTGGGTCTTAAACCTACGAATCTCCTTGCTATGACACAAGCAGATTGGCGCATAATTTCACAAATGCTTGGTGCAGCTAAACAGATAATATCGGTGCACTGGAAGAAAGCAGGCACTCCCCCAGTGACCTTGTGGTTCACCCGTTTGTGGCATACCATGGCGATGGAACTTCTCACAGCACGGATTACCCTCCGTAAGAATAAGTTTGCAAGCACATGGCAGTCATTGGTAGATTATTTTTGTACATTGGAATACGCTAGTCTCCAGCCACCAAACCTCAGGGCCTTGCACCTCTTTGACAGTAACATCCTCCCCTCTTGTGCGGAGGAACTTTGGGTCCCGAGCAGAAAACACACATAGCCGGTTTGGTATATAGCGCTCGACATTCGCACCAAAGCGACCTCCCCCCCTTTTTCTCTTCCCTATTTTAAGGGGTTTCTTTCCTTCTAGAACAGTATATTGTTCTTTTTTTTATTTTTAATTGATGAGCCTAATAATATGGTTAAAGGTTTCAGACCACATATAGTGTTTTTATCATCTATCAACAGTGTGGAATGTAATATTTTAAAGTAGTCCAGACATAGTATAAATGTGAATCCCGGATCTCAATTCTGCGACCTCTGGGACTGTCGATTTGCACCCTTTCCTTTCCCTTTATGTTTCTTGTTGTCATTGTTTTAATAATACGATTTCAATAAAAAGATTTGAAAGAAAAGATAACTCAGGTGGAGATTGAGTTTATGAGTGTGATTACTCTTCATACTTTAGCTGAGTTCTAACCCCTTTGCCACCTCCTGGAGTAAACTTTGACTGTTCGCTATTGCAAACTTTGAGCGACAAGTTTAGAACATGAACTCTGGTATCCAAATAGAATGAAATAGTCTTAAGCTTTGAAACACCAGTGGTAAATATCGCACCTACTGCCACAGGACCTGGTCCAACCAGTACGTTTTAACCAAGGAACTAGGATATTTGACATCTGTTCTTAGTTTTATGATGGAAATGAACATCATGTGCTAAAACTGAAGAGGGCTCATAACAGAGTGTCATAACCCCTGGGAGGGGCAGCATCTTCGCCTTGCCATCAGAATCACTGATACCCCAGTTTAGGTCTAATGGACTAGCTGGAAATATATGGAAGCAGGAGACACAGTTTTTAATCCTGGTCTCCATTTGGCCAAATTGTGTGCTTTTGAGCAGTCACTTTTCTGAACTTATCACCAGAGCTACTGGAACTATGGGATTGTGCGGCATATTTCGCATAATTATAGATTTACCCCATTTGCCACATAATCCAGCTCCTGCTGCATAATCTGCAGATTTGAACAAAACAAATTGTTTCTAACTTAAACGGTTCAAAATTTATTAAAAACGCAGCAACACGTGTTTCCTTTCTGTTGCTTATTGCTACATTTGGACGTTAACCCCTTCCATGCGCAGGACGGCCGGGAGCCGTCCTGCGCCACGGTGCTCGTGTGCGCAGGACGGCTCCCGGCCATCCTCGCACATGGCAGGGGAAATCCCTCTGGTGCCCCTTTCACCCCCCCCCCCTCCCCAACAGCCTCGGGAGCTGGGGAAGGGCTTCCCCAGCTCCCGAGGCTGTTTGTGTTGTTTCTGTGTAATGAAGATCAGCGCGCACGTCGCGCTGACTTCATTGCACAGAAACCAAAACTAAAATGAGCCTTGAGGCTCATTTCAGTTTCACTTTCTACGTGCTCAGGGGGCTATCTCAGCCCCCCGAGCACGTAGAATAACGGGAGAGGTATCATTGGAAAGGGGAGAATCTCCCCTTTCCAATAGTACCCTTCCCTAGAGGATCCCTGCTTGGTGATCGCCCCAGGGAAGCGATCCCCAAGCAGGGATCCACCCACTAGGCACCAGGGAGGGGGGAGCGGCCCCTTGGGCAAGGGCCTATGCTCCCCCCATAAATATTAGGCTAACTTTAGGCTCCAGCCCCCAATCTGCCCCCCCGGGGGGGCAGAAAGCCCACTAGAACCAGGGATTTTTTTTAACCCATAAATTATGGGTGGGGGCTGCCCAATATGGGCACGCCAATGCCCCCACCCCCCTGCACAATTAGAGTCTTTCTGCCCCCCTGGGGTGCATATGGGGCAGTAGCCCCCAATCTGCCCCCCCGGGGGGGCAGAAAGCCCACTAGACGCCAGGGTTTTTTTTTTACGTTTAATTTCTGGGCGGGGGCTGCCCAAGATGGGCATGCCAATGCCCCCACCCCTCCCCCCACAAAATTCCAGTCTTTCTGCCCCCCTGGGGGGCAGATGGGGCAGTAGCCCCCAATCTGCCCACCCGGGGGGCAGAAAGCCCACTAGAAACCAGAGATTTATTTTATTATGTAAATTAGGGGTGGGGGCTGCCCAATATGGGCACGCCAACCCCCCCGCACAATAACAGTCTTTCTGCCCCCCCTGGGTGCAGATGGGGGCAGTAGCCCCCAATCTGCTCCTGGGGGGGCAGAAAGCCCACTAGGAGCCAGTTTTTTTTTTTTACGATGAATTTAGGGGTAGGGGCTGCCCAAGATGGGCATGCCAATGCCCCCACCCCTCCCCCCCACAAAATTCCAGTCTTTATGCCCCCCCTGGAGGGCAGATGGGGGCATTAGCCCCCAATCTGCCCCCAGTGGGGGCAGAAAGCACCCTAGACACCAGGGATTATTTTTTTTATAGGCCCGGGGTGGGGGCTGCCCAGAATGGGCATGCAAATGCCCCCACCCTACCCCCGCAAAGAAAACTAAAGACTTGCTGCCCCTCCAGGAGGAAGATGGGGGCAATAGCCCCTGATCTGCCCGGGGGAGGGGAGCAGAAAGCCCACTAAGCGCCAGGGATTTGTTTTTTATATAGGTAGGGGTGGGGGCTGCCCAAAATGGGCATGTCAAGGCCCCCATCCCCCCAAAAAATGGGAGGCAGATGGGGCAATAGCCCCTTATCTGCCCCCCCCCCCGGGGTGGGACAGAAAGCCCACTAGCCACCAGGGATTTTTTTTTCTTCAAAAGTTCTGGGCAACCCCCACCCCCAAAAAAAGATTCCACAGCCTTTCTGCCCCCCCCCAGGAGGCAGATGGGGGCAGTAGCCCCTGATCTGCCCCCCGGGGGGGGGCAGAAAGTCCACTAGGCGCCAGCGATTATGCTGGCTTTTCTATTAGTAGGGGTGGGGGCTTCCCAGAATGGGCATCCCAATGCCCCCACCCCCCCAAAAGAATAGCCACAGTCTTTCTGCCCCCCTTGGGGGCATATCGGGGCAATAGCCCCAGATTTCCCCCCTCCCCATGGCGGCAGAAAGCCCACTAGGCACTGACTTTTTTTCAGGATGTGCCTACCTGTAGATGTTGAACCCTAGCTCTGCCGGCACCTAGGGAAACCTAGCAAACCTATACATTTTTGAAAACTAGACACCCAGGGGAATCCAGGATGAGGTGACTTGTCTGGCTCTCACCAGGTTCTGTTACCCAGAATCCCTTGCAAACCTCAAATATGTAAAAAAAAAAACATTTTCCTCAGATTTCTGTGGTGGAAAGTTCTGGAATCTGCGTGGATCCACAAAATTCCACCCACACTGTATTCCCCAAAGTCTTAAGAGAAAAATGGTACCTCACTTGTGTGGGTAGGCCTAGTGCTCGCGACAGGAAACGGCCCAAAACGCAACGTGGACAAACCACATTTTCACAGTGAAAACGGACCCTTTTTTTGCAAAGTGTCTAGCTGTAGATTTTGAACCCTAGCTCTGCCGGCACCTATGGAAACCTAGCAAACCTATACATTTTTGAAAACTAGACACCCAGGGGAATCCAGGATGGGGTGACTTGTCTGGCTCTCACCAGGTTCGGTTACCCAGAATCCCTTGCAAACCTCAAAATGTGTCAAAAGAACTACATTTTCCTCACATTTCTGTGGTGGAAAGTTCTGGAA
The DNA here is from genome assembly GCA_963921515.1 of Calotriton arnoldi. Taxonomy (NCBI): domain Eukaryota; kingdom Metazoa; phylum Chordata; class Amphibia; order Caudata; family Salamandridae; genus Calotriton; species Calotriton arnoldi. The sequence goes on along the minus strand of CAWUFW010001053.1, from coordinate 974,007 downwards.
TCTGCATGGATCCACAAAATTCCACCCACCCCGCATTCCCCAAAGTCTTCCGAGAAAAATGGTACCTCACTTGTGTGGGTTGGCTTAGTGCCCATGACAGCAAACGGCCCAAAACGCAACGTGGACACACCACATTTTCACAGTGAAAACGGACCCTTTTTTTGCAAAGTACCTAGCTGTAGATTTTGAACCCTAGCTCTGCCGGCACCAAGGGAAACCTAGCAAACCTATACATTTTTGAAAACTGGACACCCAGGGGAATCCAGGATGGGGTGACTTGTCTGGCTCTCACCAGGTTCTGTTACCCAGAATCCCTTGCAAACCTCAAAATTTGTAAAAAAAACACATTTTCCTCACATTTCTGTGGTGGAAAGTTCTGGAATCTGCGTGGATCCACAAAATTCCACCCACCCCGCATTCCCCAAAGTCTTCCGAGAAAAATGGTACCTCACTTGTGTGGGTGGGTCAAGTACCCGCGACAGGCAAGGGCCCAAAACCTATTGAGGCGACATCAAAATTACCTATCACAAAACAACCTGGTTTTGCAAGGGGGGTCCCATGAGTTTTTGGCCCCGGGCTCGGCGGCCATCTAGAGAAACCTACCAAACCCACACATTTCTGAAAACTAGACACCCGGGGGAGTCCAGAAAGGTATGACTTGCGTGGGTCCCCCAACACTTCCCTACCCAGAATCCCCTGCAAACCTCAAATTTAGCTAAAACAAATCACTTTTTTCTCAAATTTCTGTGTGGGAAAGTTCTGGAATCTGCGTGGATCCACAAATTTCCTACCACCCAGCGTTCCCCCCAGGTCTCCTTATAAAAATGGTACCTCACTCGCGTGGGTGGGTCAAGTACCCGCGACAGGCAAGGGCCCAAAACCTATTGAGGCGACATCAAAATTACCTATCACAAAATAACCTGGTTTTGCAAGGAGGTCCCATGAGTTTTTGGCCCCGGGCTCGGCGGCCATCTAGGGAAACCTACCAAACCCACACATTTCTGAAAACTAGACACCCGGGGGCGTCCAGCAAGGTATGGCTTGCGTGGGTCCCCCAACATTTCCCTACCCAGAATCCCCTGCAAACCTCAAATTTTGTTGAAAAAAATCAATTTTTTCTCACATTTCTGTGTGAGAAAGTTGTAGGATCAACGGGCTGACACAAATTTCCTACTACCCAGCGTTCCCCAGGGTCTCCCGATAAAAATGGTACCTCACATGTGTGGGTAGGCATAGTGGCTGCAACAGGAAATGGCCCAAATCGTACTGTGGAGACTTTACAATTACCTATAACAAAACTACCTGGTTTTGGGGGGGGGCACCTGGTTTTTTGCCCCCGGGCTCGCCGCCATCTAGGGTAACCTACCAAACCCACACCTTTCTGAAAACTAGACACCCTGGGGAGTCCAGTGAGGTATGGGTTGCGTGGATCCCCCAATGTTTCCCTACCCAGAATCCCCTGCAAACTTCAAATTTAGAAAAAAAACACATTTTCCACATATGTTTGTGTGGAATCACCGTGCCGGCACAAATGTCCTACCCCACAGCATTCTCCTTAGTGTCCCGAGTAAAATGATACCTCACTTGTGTGGGTGTCCAATGCAGAATTGGCTAAAAACGTATATTTAGAAAAATGTAGCGCTTAGAATTGTCGGTGCTATACCCTAAATCCCTATGTTTTGGGCTCTTCCCAGTCACAGGCCCTTGCCCACCCACACAAGTGAGGTATCATTTTACTCGGGAGACTGAGAGGAATGCTGTGGGGTAGGACATTTGTGCGGGCATGGTGATTCTACCCAAAAATATGTGGAAAATGTGTTTTTTTCAGCTAAATTTGAGGTTTGCAGGGCATTCTGGGTAGGGAAACATTGGGGGATCCACGCAAGCTATACCTCGCTGGACTCCCCGGGTGTCTAGTTTTCAGACATGTGTGGGTTTGGTAGTTTCCCAAGATGGCCGCCGAGCCCGGGGCCAAAAACCCAGGTGACCCCCCTTGCAAAACCAGGTTGCTTTGTGGTAGGTAATTTTGATATCTCCTCAATAGGTTTTGGGCTCTTGCCTGTCGCGGGTACTTGACCCACCCACGCGAGTGAGGTATCATTTTTATCGGGAGACCTGGGGGAACGCTGGGTGGTAGGAAATTTGTTGATCCACGTAGATTCCAGAACTTTCCCAGACAGAAATTTGAGAAAAAAGTGATTTTTTCAGCTAAATTTGAGGTTTGCAGGGGATTCTGGGTAGGAAAACATTGGGGGACCCACGCAAGCCATACCTCGCTGGACTCCCCCGGGTGTCTAGTTTTCAGAAATGTGTGGGTTTAGTACTTTCCCAAGATGGCCGCCGAGCCCGGGGTCAAAAACCCAGGTGACTCCCCTTGCAAAACCAGGTTGTTTTGGGATAGGTCATTTTGATGTCTCCTCAATACGTTTTGGGCCCTTGCCTGTCGCGGGTACTTGATCCACCCAAGCAAGTGAGATACCATTTTTATCAGGAGACCTGGGGGAACGCTGGGTGGTAGGAAATTTGTGGATCCAAGTAGATTCCAGAACTTTACCACACAGAAATTTGAGAAAAAAGTGATTTTTTCGGCTAAATTTGAGGTTTGCAGGGATTCTGGGTAGGAAAACGTTGGGGGACCCACGCAGCCATACCTCGCAGGACTCCCTGGGTGTCTAGTTTTCAGAAATGTGTGGGTTTGGTAGTTTCCCAAGATGGCCGCCGAGCCCAGGGTCAAAACCCAGGTGACTCCCTTGCAAAACCAGGTTGTTTTGTGATAGGTCATTTTGATGTCTCCTCAATACGATTTGGGTCCTTGCCTGTCGCGGGTACTTGACCCACCCACACGTGTGAGGTATCATTTTTATCGGGAGACCTGGGGGAACGTTGGGTGGTAGAAAATTTGTGGATCCACGTAGATTCTAGAACTTTCCCACACAGAAATTTGAGAAAATTGTGATATTTTTCATCAAATTATGAGGTTTTCTGGGGATTCTGTGTAGGGAAACGTTGGGGGATCCAAGCAAGCCATACCTCCTGGACCTCTAGTTTTCAGAAATGTGTGGGTTTGGTAGGTTTCCCTAGATGGATGCCGACCCCGGTACCAAAAACGCAGATGCCCCCTATGTATCAGAAAATGATCTAGTTTTGCAAGGGGGGTCACATGAGTTTTTGGTCCCAGGCTTGGCGGCCATCTAGGGATACCTACCAAACCCACACATTTCTGAAAACTAGAGACCCAGGGGAGTCCAGGGAGGTATGGCTTGCTTGGATCCCCCAACGTTTCCCTACACAGAATCCCCAGCAAACCTCATTTTGATGAAAAAATCACTTTTTTCTCAAATTTCTGTCTGGGGAAGTTCTGGAATCTACGTGGATCCACAAATTTCCTACCATCCAGCGTTTCCCCAGGTCTCCCGATAAAAATGATAGCTCACTCGCATGGGTGGGTCAAGTACCCGCGACAGGCAAGGGCCCAAGACGTATTGAGGAGACATCAAAATGACCTATCACAAAACAACCTGTTTTTGCAAGGAGAGTCGCCTGGGTTTTTGACCCCGGGCTCGGCGGCCATCTTGAGAAAGTACCAAACCCACACATTTCTGAAAACTAGACACCCGGGGGAGTCCAGCGAGGTATGGCTTGCGTGGGTCCCCCAATGTTTTCCTACCCAAAATCCCCTGCAAACCTCAAATTTAGCTGACAAAATCACTTTTTTCTCAAATTTCTTCCTGGGAAAGTTCTGGAATCTACGTGGATCAACAAATTTCCTACCACCCAGCATTCCCCCAGGTCTCCCGATAAAAATGATACCTCACTCGCGTGGGTGGGTCAAGTACCCGCGACAGGCAAGGACCCAAAACGTATTGAGGAGACATCAAAATGACCTATCACAAAACAACCTGGTTTTGCAAGGGGAGTCACCTGGGTTTTTGACCCCGGGCTCGGCATCCATCTTGGGAAACTACAAAACCCACACATTTCTGAAAACTAGACACTTGGGGGAGTCCAGCGAGGTATGGCTTGCGTGGGTCCCCCAACATTTTCCTACCCAGAATCCCCTGCAAACCTCATATTTAGCTGAAAAAAAAATCAATTTTTTCTCAAAATTTCTGTCTGGGCTAGTTCTGGAATCTACGTGGATCCACAAATTTCCTACCACCCAGCGTTTCCCCAGGTCTCCCGATAAAAATGATCCCTCACTTGTGTGGGTGGGTCAAGTACCCGCGACAGGCAAGGGCCCAAAACGTATTGAGGAGACATCAAAATGACCTATCACAAAACAACCTGGTTTTGCAAGGGGGGGGTCACCTGGGTTTTTGGCCCCGGGCTCGGCGGCCATCTTGGGAAACTACCAAACCCACACATTTCTGAAAACTAGACACCCGGGGGAGTCCAGCGAGGTATGGCTTGCGTGGATCCTGGGGGAACGCTGGGTGGTAGGAAATTTGTGTCAGCCTGGTGATGCTACAACTTCCCCACACAGGAATGTGGTAGGTTTCCCTAGATGGCCGCCGAGCCCGGGGCCAAAAACCCAGGTGACCCCCCTTGCAAAACCAGGTTGTTTTGTGATAGGTCATTTTGATGTCTCCTCAATACGTTTTGGGCCCTTGCCTGTCGCGGGTACTTGACCCACCCACACAAGTGAGGTACCATTTTTATCGGGAGACCTGAGGAAATGCTGTGTAGAAGGAAATTTGTGGATACACGCAGATTCCAGAACTTTCCCACACAGAAATTTGAGAAAAAAGTGATTTTTTTCATCTAAATTTGAGGTTTGCAGGGGATTCTGGGTGGGGAAATGTTGGGGGACCCACGCAAGCCATAACTTGCTGGACTCCCCCGGGTGTCTAGTTTTCAGAAATGTGTGGGTTTGGTAGGTTTCCCTAGATGGCAGCCGAGCCTGGGGCCAAAAACTCATGGGACCCCCCGTGCAAAACCAGGTTGTTTTGTGATCGGTAATTTTGATGTTGCCTCAATAGGTTTTGGGCCCTTGCCTGTCACGGGTACTTGACCCACCCACACAAGTGAGATACCATTTTTCTCGGAAGACTTTGGGGAATGCGGGGTGGGTGGATTTTTGTGGATCCACACACATTCCAGAACTTTTCACCACAGAAATGTGAGGAATTTGTTTTTTTTTTTTCAAATGTTGAGGTTTGCAAGGGATTCTGGGTAACAGAACCTGGTGAGAGCCAGACAAGTCACCCCATCCTGGATTCCCCTGGGTGCCTAGTTTTCAAAAATGTATAGGTTTGCTAGGTTTCCCTAGGTGCCGGCAGTGCTAGGGTTCAAAATCTACAGCTAGGCACTTTGCAAAAAAAGGGTCAGTTTTCACTGTAAAAATGTGGTGTGTCAACGTTGCGTTTTGGGCCGTTTCCTGTCGCGGGCACTTGGCCTACCCACACAAGTGAGGTACCATTTTTCTCGGAAGACTTTGGGGAATGCGGGTCGGGTGGAGTTTTGTTGATCCACGCAGATTCCAGAACTTTCCACCACAGAAATGTGAGGAAAATGTGTTTTTAAAAATAAATTTTTAGGTTTGCAAGGGATTCTGGGTAACAGAACCTGGTGAGAGCCAGTCAAGTCACCCCATCCTGGATTCCCCTGGGTGTCTAGTTTTCAAAAATGTATAGGTTTGCTAGGTTTCCCTAGGTGCTGGCAGAGTTAGGGTTCAAAATCTACAGCTAGGCACTTTGCAAAAAAAGGGTCAGTTTTCACTGTAAAAATAAAGTGCGTCCATATTGCGTTTTGAGCTGTTTCCTGTCGCGGGCACTAGGCCTACCCACACAAGTGAGGTACCATTTTTATCGGGAGACTTAGGGTAACACAGAATTGTAGAGCAACTGTTATACCTATTGACTTTTGATGCATTTCTGCCTTCTAAATGAAAGACAATGTGTAAAAAAGAAGTCATTTTGAAAAATGACCTATAATTCTCATGCTAGTATGGGTACTCACAATTTCGGAAATGTGCAAATATCTACTGTTTCTAAACTCTATATTTTGTTCCAAATTCAGAAGTGCATAGGTGTCTCTCATACCAATTTTTCCATGTATATATTTTCCCAAATGAATTGCTATATACCCGGTACATAATAAAAAACCATTGCAAGACGCTGCTCAGTTATTGGCTCTGGGTTCGTCGGGTTCTTGGTGAACCTACAAGTCCTATATATCCCCACAACCAGAAAGGTCCAGCGGATGTAACGGTATATTGCTTTCAAACAGCTGTCATAATTAGAAGAAGTTACAGGTGAAAACGTTGACACAAATGGCTGTTTTTTACAACTAAGTTTCAATTTTTCCTATATTCAACTGTTAGTTTCTATAAAGAAACCTTGAAGGATCTACACAAATGACCCCTTGCTGAATTCAGAATTTTGTCTACTTTTCTAAAATGTATAGCTTTCCAGGATCCATTATTACTTTCATACCCATTTCTACCATTAACTGGAAGGAGGTTGAAAGCACAAAAAATAGCAAAAATAGGCTATGTCCCAGTAAAATGCCAAAACTGTGTAAAATATTTTGGTTTTCTGACAAAAGTCTGCATGTCCCTGAAAGCTGGGAAGATGGTGATTTCAGCACCACAACGCCTTTTTTGATACCATTTGCAGGGAAAAAACCAGACGCTTTCATCTGTAGCCCTTTTCCCCCCCCCCAAAAAAAAAATTTAGCTGTATTTTGGCTAATTTCTGGGTCCCCTCCAGGGGAATCCACAAACCCTGGGTACCTTTATCCCCATGATGTTGGAAGAAAAGGACGCAAATTTGGCGTGGATACCTTATGTGGTCAAAAAGTTACAGGGACCTATGTGCGAACTACCCCAAATAGCCAAAAAAAGGCTTAGCACAGGGGGGGAAAAGGCCTAGCAGCGAAGGGGTTAAGCTGGTGCTAACGAGGAGGAACCAATGAACAGGTAGAATTAAAAAGTGTAATAAGCATTGGCAAAGCCAATAGGTCTCGCCTATGCAAGAGCTACTGACTTTTCCAATGTGTTTTAGCAATGTTGTACACCAGCATGGCTGCTGTTCAGCATGGCTAAAAGTTAGTGGCGTAGTGGAGCGTGTCGTACAGTGGCGTGCCGAAGAGTGGAGCACAGAGGCAAAGAGTGGCAAAGACTGGAGAAGAGTGGCGAAGAGGGGAGTAGAGTGGCGATGAAGGAAGTGGAATGTCATGGAGTGCCGTAGAATGGAGTGTCATGAAGCGGAGTAGAGTGGCCGAGCATAAAGTGGAGTTTCGTAGAGTGGAGTGCCGCAGAGTGGCGTACAGTAGAGTTGCATAGAGTAGAGTGGCATAGAGTCGTAGACTGGAGTGGCGCAGACTGGAGTAGATGCAAAAAGAACAATTGATGGACAGAATGCAGAACAATGTCATACATTCACCCCAGTACAGAGATCTGGGCCTAAATCCATCGTTTTTTTGCTCACCATGCCATTCCAGTTTGGACCCAGCCATATGCAAATCAGTCTTGACCCTGCACCCAATGGGAAAAGTCCAGCCCGAACTGCCAGGCCAGGTTCTCCCTGGACTGGAAACAAGCATCCTAGGACCAGTTTCGGGCTTTCAGCCCTCATCAGCCAGGATAGCTTGACTCCAGTGGCATGGAGAGCACGGGACCCACGTCTGGGCATACCCGTCCCACTCGGGGTGACAAATGCAAAAACAACAATTGATGGACAGAATGCAGAACAATGTCATACATTCACCCCAGTACAGAGATCTGGGCCTAAATCCATCGTTTTTTTGCTCACCCTGCCATTCCAGTTTGGACCCAGCCATAAGCAGACTGGAGTAGGGTCATGGTGTGGAGTGGAGAGACGTAGAGTGAAGTGTTGTAAAGTGGAGTGGAGTAGAATGGAGTGCAGCAGCGTCGCGTAGAGTGTCGTAGAAAAGAATGGCGTGGCGGAGAGTGGAGTAGAGTAGAGTCGTGGAGTGGAGTGGCATAGAGTGGCGTGGCACAGAGTGGAGTAGAGTGGCCTAGAGTGAAGTGGCGTAGAGTGAAGTGGCGTATAGTGCACATCGTGGAGTAGTGTTGTAGAGTGTTGTGTAGTAGAGTTTTAGTAGTGTGCCATTAAAATGGAGTAGAGAGTCAGAGTGAAGTTGTGTAGAGTGTCATAGAGTGGAGTGGCGTAAAGTGCCACAGAGTGGAGCAAAGTAGAGTGTCAGAGTGGAGGAGCATAGAGTGGAGTAAAGTGTCATAGAGTGGCACATAGTAGAGTGCCATAGAGTAGACGAAAGTGGCATGATGTGTCATAGAGTGGCATAGAGTGTTGTGGAGTGTTGTAGATTGGAGTGTTGTAGAGTGGCCTAGACTGAAAAAGCATAGAGCAGCATAGAGTGGATTGGAGTGGAGTGTTGTGTCGTAGAGTCGGGAAGAGTGGAGTGGAGTACAGTGTTGTAGAGTGGAGTGGTGTTGAGTGGAATGGGGTAGTGTGGAGTATACATTGTGTGGTGCACTGCCATTACAGACAACATATTTTCAATTGAAATGACCATTACATTTGCACATACAGTTTTACTGATAAAACTATATAGCACACAAATGATAATGTGTGGAAATAGCATCACCTAGTGTACTGATTTGTTTTGTTTGTATTAAAATATTTGTTTTCATCACACTTCCGAACTACAAATAAATGTTCTTCATTTGTGGTTTCCTAATTCTGATATATTCTGAAATACTTGCACATTTCATTTACAGACATTTAAATTTTGTGTGCGAGAAAAAACCTTTTACTTCCCAGTACCCATAAGATTGTCACATAAATCCTCTCACTTTGAAGTCAGAGAAAGAAAAGCTCCCTCTGAAGACAGAACCTTACATTTGACCTCTGTCTTTGAACACACAGCAAATGTGACAAGAACAAAATTTAAAGGCCTGGTTACAGAAAGTGTGGACTTGTGGAAGAATACAAGAAGCAATAGTGAGCATGCTTTGCACCTTGGAACAGACGAAGACATGCTGGACAGCCTAAAACAAATGAAGCCAGCAAATAGAAAGCCAGAAAATGTGTTACAAAGCCAATGGTGAGCAATGGGTGGAATGCATTCCCAGGGAAGCTTTCAGGATGCCCACAAGAAGTCTTTTCGCAACCAGACAGCTGTGCTGTCTGGTAGGCTTCGACCTAAAAATGACAATATAGTGAAATAATACTATCATAAAATGTGCTGCATTACACAGCATAATTTGCATTTTCTTACTGCATAATTTACTTAACCCTGCTGCATATTTTGGCCCTCACCTGCTGCATAATTCCAGTGGTCCTGCTTATTGCTCTGCTGATCCCTTTTTGGGAAGATTGGTAGCATTTTGATTCAAAGTAAAAACTGGTAGTCAGCGTGATTTAAAAAATGGAATGTATAATACCTGGGAGGAGAGAAGTACCCAGTCACATAGTATAGACACCTAAGTGCAGTACAGTTGTAAATATATAGCCTTTGTACCAAGCAGCAGTGTATTGAAGTCCGGGGTATACTGATTTAACTAACTGTTTGATTCTGGGAAAATAATACTCTCCTTGTCGCTCGACCACTGATCTGACAATATGGTAGCACTTTGAAACAGGCTTCATGTGAGAAATAGACACCAAGGGCGTACTCCGTGGCTTTGCCTCAGCTCGAGGTCCTGTTGGAACCTCGAGCCCATAACAAGTCGAGCTTTCATGTGGCTTCTGCCTGGCACCCTCCCTCTAATCAGGATGTGGCGTTACAGCGAGTGTTGCTGACTTTGGAACAGGGGACCAGGTTCCAGACCTGGCATCAGCTCAACATCTTGTGATTCTGGGTAAATCACTTAATCTCCCCGTGCCTAAAAAAGAATGTTTCCTTGTGTAATGTAACCAGTGCCCATGAAAAATGCTCCAATGCCTTTGGGTCGAGTTTGCGTTACATAACACTGCAAAAAATATGGGTTTCATCCATTCATTCAAGGCTGTTTGCATCTAGGGTTGCCACCTGGCCAGTGTTCTAACTGCACCACCGGTATTTTAATGTCCTAGCCGGTACAAATGTAAGCGAAATCACCAAAAGCCGGTATTTTTTAACCCTTATCTCTACATACTTCAGACAGCCAATCTAAACAGAAAACATGTTTAAATTAGTTCTAGAGCTGCTTTAACGATCCCTGACTAATAATTAAAATTAAACAAAGGCAGAAAAGTCATGTTACAAATGGGTGCATATGATTTTCTTTAAAGTCCTTAGTATTGTGTCCTGGCCTTTGCAGACTCTTAAAACAGCAACAGATGTCTGGTATTTTTCTCTTTGAAAGGTGGCAACTCTATTTGCATTTCAATAACTGAAGGTGATCCTGAACCTGCATGGTGCAGGACCCCTCCTGTGCAGCAACATCCCCTCCCAGACACTGACAAGCATCTCTTTCTCAGCTCATTAAGGGCTGAAAGAGTGAAAGTTACTTGTCATTTGGAAGGGCTCCTTCCCCTATTCATGGCAGCCCTACACATGCCTGGGAGGCCCAGGAGAGAGGTGCCCCTCCCCAGGGTATTGCAGTGCTGCAGTAGAGGTGCAAGGCCCAGGTCAGGGACACCTGTGCAAGGGTCCATGTTGGTGGACAGAATGCAGTGCCCTGGGCAGCTGTCCAAGCCTAGCGCCAGCCCTGCCCTCTTTCCTTCCTCACTCCAGTCCTCATCTTGGAGGATCTCGTCACCTCATGCAGACTGTTGTCTTAATCCTACTGCACTCTCGGACATGGACGAGAAGAGAAAGCGCTGTATACAGGGCTCCTCTACCCTTCCCATCATCCTGGTTGGCTTTGTCTCGTGCGGGCCTCATGCAGGCTAGGCTAGCAGTCCGGTGGATGCCAGCCACTACATTCGAAGAGTAAACCGACAATGGTCTAAAGGTAAATAATTCTCAAGCATGATGCACAAGCGGTGGCTCACAAGGCACGCAAAGTGCCACTAAACTTGCGGAATGAATTGAAACTGGAATTAGAGAAATTGTGTTCCGTGGGCAGAATTAAGCCCATTGAAGGGTCGGAGTAGTTGGCCCCAATAGTTTTACTGTGCAAAGCTGACAAATCTCTGAGACTTTGTGTGGATCTGTGTGATTCGAACTCTAATATTGATCTTCGACCCCTGCCCAATATCAACGAAATGCTGGCGACTTTGGGTGGTGCCAATTTCTTCACTTCTTTAGATGTTTCTTCAACTTACCACCAGATTGAGTTGAGTGGGGATTCCAGATGCCTCACATCATTTGTTACACCTGAGGGTGCCTACCGCTATATCCATATGCCATTCAGCTTGGCATCAGCATCAGCAGTATTTCAAAGGTTGATGAGAAACTTATTTAAGAACACCAAGGGTGTTGCGTTCTTTCAAGACGACATTTTGATATTTGGTAAGACAGAGTCTGAGCATGATGACACAGTGAAACAGGTATTGGAAATTGTGAAGCCTAGTAGGTTAACCATGAGAAAGGATAAATGACATTTTTTTCAAGAAGGGTGGATTATTTAGGTCACCACGTTTCTGGTAAGGGAGTGGAACCCAAAGTAAAGATCTTGGAAGCCATCCAAAGAGCACCGAAACCCAAAGACAAGGACCAGCTCCACTTTTTTCTTGGTTTGGTGGAGTACTTTGCCTAATTTGTCAATAATTTCTCCCACAAGACAGTGTGTTTGCGTAAGCTTATTAAAAAAATGCTAGATATGTGTGGGACAATGAATGTGAGAATAATTTTGAATTAATCAAGGAGAGAGTGTGCAGGCCCGCCCCCTTAAACTGTTTGACATAAATGATTTGTGAATTGTCTCCACTGATGCGAGCAATGTGGGTCTTGGTGCTGTACTCATACAGAATAGGTGTGATGGGCGTGAAGAAACTATAGCGTTTGAACCTAGAACCTTACGGGGAGCTGAGAGTGCATATTCTACTATAGGGAAAGAAGCCTTGGCATTGTGGTGGGGTGTGCAGCATTTTAAGAACTTCTTGTGGGGAAATTAATTTGTTCTTAGAACAGACCACAAACCGTTTGGCCGATCTTTTAACCACAAAGGAGGGCGGAAGAGCTACTCCACGCATTGCCAAGTGGCAGTATAGATTGCAAGAATTTCATTACAGGCTGGAGCATGTAGCTGGGGCCAAGAATTATGTGGCTGATTGTTTGTCTGGGTTACCACTGGAGGAGAGAACAGAATGTGACAAAATATCTATTGAGCTTGAGAAGGTGTGTGCAGTGTGTTGCGTGGGTGACACCATGAATGGGGCTCTATCTGAACAGGAATGGCTAGGTGCAGTGTCAGATGGCAAGGAGCTCAAGGAGGTAGCTAACTTTGTTTCTATGGGTTGGCCCAACAACAAGGATACCCCTGCAGAAATGACTCCGTACAGGAGAGTGGGGGAGGAATTGTCCACTGTTGGGGCCATTATGCGCAGGAGCGGTCAATTGGTAGTTCTGGGAAGTATGCGCCGGAAGGGTCTGGATTTAGCCCATGAGGGTCGTCTGAGGATTTGGGTTATGAAGCGTAGGGTAAGGGAGGATTTTTGGTGGCCCGGGGTGGACAAAGCCACTGAACATTATGTTTGGAACTGTTGTATGTGTGTCCTTATTGACGTGTCCCTCCCTGCCTATCCAGTTATAGTTAAAAACGCGCATTGGTGCAAATTTGGATTTGATGTAGCTGGACCTTTTGGAGTTATAGTTAACTCACCTAAGTATGCCTAAGTTTTAGTGGACTACATGACAAAATGGGCAGAAGTAAAGTTTGAGAACACCGTGAATTCTGATGTGGTCATTAAATTCTTCAGGGAGGTGCTCCATAGAGAAGGGTCCCTAAAGAAGTGGTAACTGATAATGGCACACAGCTGATATCGAGGGAGATGAAATTTTTTTTAAAGAAACATGGCATAAAACACATTCTCACCTCATTATACCATCCTCGCAGTAATGGTTTAGTCGAATGAATGAACCGAGTTATCAAGGACCAGTTACAATTGGCTCTTATCAATGGGTTGCATTGGATGGAGGTGATTGAAGATATGCTATGGGCAGTGAGAACAACTTCACACATCAGCACAGGGATATCCCCATTTATGCTACTTAGAGGTAGGATTGCAAGGTCGAAGCTCAACAAAGATTGGATGTCCAGGAAAGCCATTGACCTGGGAAAGAAGGCAGGGGTGGTAGATGAAAGAACTGCTGTACAAAAGAAATAAAGTACTATGGAAAAGAGGCACAGAACTTCACCGATTCAAACTGGGATTCGGTGAGAATCAAGAGGCTGGGTTTTGTTCGCAATGGTGTATCACAGTTTTCTGCACCTATTTGGGTGAAGGAGGTGAAGGATTGTGAATGGTATTAGAAAATGGCAAAACGAGGAAAAAGTGTGCTGTCTCAGTGGTGCCTGAATCAAAAGCTGACTATGTGAGTGGCAAAATTGGGGTGCATTCAGATTCTGTTTCTAATAAGAGGGTATCATCCAGAGTAAGATCAACTCCTGTGAGGTTTCAGGATTATACCATGTATTAGCAATGTTTGGTGTTCTGCTCTAGCTGTTGTTATCTGATGTTTCATTGGATATGGTATTCATTGTGTTAATGAATTTACTGCATTTTCTCTTCTTTTAATGTATTTTGTTGCATTGCTGTATTTTTCTCTCCTTTTATATTGTATTTTGTTGCACATGTCATTTAATTTTGTTTTGTGGAGGAAGGGGTGTGTGTTGGGAATATTCTGGGTTAGGAATGGGATTGGAATGGTGGATGGCATTGGAATGTGGGGCATACTGTGTTCCCTGCGTGGAACTCTTGGTGGTGTTCTTTTGGCAGTTGCTGCCAGGCATTGGAAGCTGATGGAGGAATGATGGAGGACGCTCCTTACTGCTGCATTTGAGCTTCCTTTCACCGGTATACAGGGCTCCTCCATCCTTCCCATCATCCTGGTTTGCTTTGTTTCGTGCAGGCTATGCTAGCGGTCCAGTGGACACCAGCCACTACATTCAAGGAGTAAACTGACAATGGACTAAAGGTTTCAAGGAGACAGGACACCTGCTGCTGTGCAGGAGGCTTTTAGGTGTTGGTATCCTGGTCTGTTACTATCGTGTGGGACGAGGCAGGGCGAGCCACTGAAAGAAAGTGCACGTTGAGGTGCGCGTCTCTTTTACAGTGCACTCACCATGTCAGAGAAAGCCCTTTATTTGGCCATTCAGTGCGTCCACATGGAAGGGTCTGGGAGGTGATGGATTGGACATAAAAGGAATCATAGTCTGATCTTAGCGAATAGGGCACAACTCCATTTTCAAGATTTATTTTTATATGATAGCATCATCTCGGGGCCAACCTAAAAGATTTTGTAATGCAGAGATTTTTCTTCATTGGTAAAAGGGCCCTGTGGTCCAATAATGTTCCTAGCCTGCTCTGCTCCTCTCGGGGATACTAGCAGTGCGAAGCACATAGTCATTTTGTGGTCTCATGTTTTTAGTGCTGGATAACCAAAAGCAAAGCCTGCATTTTTTAGACTATTATGATCATGGATAAGAAAAAAGCTTCCAAACTGAAGCATGTCTACTCTTCTTCATCTGAGAATGAGGAGGTGGAGAGGCCAAGGAAGTCCCCCATTGGTAAGTCTGGCCACTCTCTAGCTTCAGATCACACCTAACCTATAGCAAATCCGAAGAGGAAGGCATGATTTCAAAGATTATGGAAAAATGAGAGGCTCAAGGCAAAGAAAATTAAAATGAGAGGCCCAAGAAGAGACAGTTCTTCTTATGTTCATCTTCTCCTGAACCAGGTCCCTCTTCTGGGTGCAAATACGTAAGAAGGGATGAGATGGCAGAGACACTGTCTCATGTGAGAAACAACTTGGATTTTCCATTAGTTGACACAGAGGATATATATTTCAGGACTGGTTCTGTAATGTGACAAGCAACCAGTCCCTTCGTTACAACTGTATGAAAAAGTGAAATCCTTAATTTTAAGAGAATGTAAAGATCCTGACGATTGCACAACTTCCAGATTTATGCAAAAATTATAATTGTTGGCGGATGGAGAGACAGTGTTACCACATGGGGAGAAGGTGGACGCAGTGCTGGCTACACTAACGGGAAAGACATCTGTAAGTCCAAACAAAGCTCCAGTTTTGTTTGAGAGATTCGAAAGGAGACAACACTGAAAGGGCTGCAGTATTAAAGATACCTTTTTGAAAATGGAACTGTTTGGGGAACAATTATCTGACATGAAAGCTGTATCATATTGATGTTATGCGCTCTAGGACTCTGGTGGTTCTGGGAGGAGTCTGGAGAGGGAACACATGATATGCGGGGAGGTGTTAAGGTGTGGTTAACGTGAAGTATGATGCAATGTGCAGTGTGTTGGTGTCAGCTGAGGACTAAAGAAGTGTTTGACTGAGCCTGGCTGATGAGGGGTAAAACCCCGAAACTGGTCCTAGGATGCTTGTTTCAAGTCCAGGCAGGGCCAGGCCTGGCAGTTCGGGCTGGACTGTTCCCATTGGGCACAGGGTCAAGACTGATTTGCATATGGCTGGGTTCAAACTGGAATGGCATGGTGAGCAAAAAAAAGATGGATTTAGGCCCAGATCTCTGCACTGGGGTGAATGTGTGAGACTGTTCTGCATTCTGTCCATCAATTGTTGTTTTTGCATTTGTCACCCCCAGTGGGACGGGTATGCCCAGACGTGGGTCCCGTGCTCTCCATGCCACTGGAGTCGAGCTATCCTGGCTGATGAGGGGTGAAACCCTGAAACCGGTCCTAGGATGCTTGTTTCCAGTCCAGGGAGGAACTGGCCTGGCATTTCGGGATAGACTGTTGCCATTGGGCACACGGTCAAGACTGATTTGCATATGGCTGGGTTCAAACTGGAATGGCATGGTGAGCAAAAAAACGATGGATTTAGGCCCAGATCTCTGTACTAGGGTGAATGTATGACATTGTTTTGCATTCTGTCCATCAATTGTTCTTTTTGCATTTGTCACCCCGAGTGGGACGGGTATGCCCAGACGTGGGTCCTGTGCTTTCTATGCCACTGGAGTCAAGCTATCCTGGCTGATGAGGGGTGAAACCCCGAAACCGGTCCTAGGATGCTTGTTTCCAGTTCAGGGAGGACCTGGCCTGGCAGTTCGGGCTGGACTGTTCCCATTGGGCATAGGGTCAAGACTGATTTGTATATGGCTGGGTTCAAACTGGAATGGCATGGTGAGCAAAAAAACAATGGATTTAGGCCCAGATCTCTGTACTGGGGTGAATGAATGACATTGTTCTGCATTCTGTCCATCAATTGTTGTTTTTGCAATCCTTTCTAGGCATGGCCAGCTATTGCTCAAGATACATTTGCAACTGTGCTACAGTGAGTGCCCATTGAGAGACTTGACAAAGCAAAATGTACCATTTCAGTGGTCTTCGGAATGAGACCAGAGTTTCAAAGACATTAAATATGCAACCAAGAACGCAATTGAAATGGCCTACTTTGACCCCAAGTTACATATAGAAATAACAGTTGGTGCGAGCCCGATAGGGCTGGAGCAATCCTTGCTCAACACAATGGCCATCCGAAAACTCAGAGACACATTGTGGCCTATGCCAGTTGAAGTCTGTCTGAAACAGAATGTGCCTACTCTCAGTCGGAGGAGAGTCTGGCTGTTGTGTGGGCCTGTGAACATTTTCATGTAATCCTCTACGGAAAATGATTCACTGTCATCACAGATCACCAGGCATTGCTTACAATGTTTGGAAACTCGAAGGGTAAGATGCCTCCTTGCATTAAAAGGTGGGGGATGAGACAGATGGAGTACGACTATGAGATCGTGCACAAACCAGGGAAGGATCAAAACCCAACAGATTACTTTTCAAAAGTGCTGCTACATCGTCACAGTTCAACCTTTAAGATAGCTGAAGACTATCTCAACTTTATTGTGAAATCCAGCACACCTGTCTGTGGAACAAATCATTGCTGCCACCAATGCAGACAAAGACATGACCATAATCAAAGAACTTATTACCACGCTGGCCCCTTGCTAATAATGTTGAATTCGTGAGGCTAAAAAAACATCATACCTGGAAGCCTAAGACAGTGGGTCATCAAGCTAGTTCATGAAGGACACTGTGGTATCGTGGCCACCAAGAGAGCCTCAAGAGATCAAGTGTGGTTACCTCGGCTAGATGAACGAGTTGAGAAGGAACTGAAGGTGTGCCACATTTGCAATTGTTTGTCCCCCAAGGTGATGCAGCATCCAGTGACAACATCTGACTTTCCTGCCTATGCTTGAGAGAGGGTTCCAGTTGACATTTTAGGGCCTTTCGGAAATGGACATCATCTCATGGTAGTCACAGACGAGTATTCACGTTTTCCTTTGGTGGAAGACCTATCTTCGACAACCCATGACAAAGTCATAGAATGTCTTGATGACATCTTTGCAATGTGGGGCATCCCCAAAATCCTCAAATCTGATAACGGCCTGCGCTTTAACAACAAAGAGTTCAAAGAATTTCTTGTCTGACTCTATGTCAAACACAAAAAGAGTACACCCCTCTTACCCCTCAAGAGGATCATTCAACGAGTGTTCTTGGAGGGGATCGATCTAAACCAAACCCTGTGCCAGGTCCTTCTGGCCTACCAAATAACTCTCACTCCACAACCCCTGCAAGTCCAGCCACCATGCAATTTAGGAGAGCCATCAGGAAAAAACTACCAAAATGGACCCTGGATCGAACAGTGAATGATGACAAGGTTCGAGACACCAACGCGACTCAGAAAAGGAAAATGAAAGCGTATGCAGATCAAAGTCGTCATGCCCAGGAGACAGTCTTTGACAAAGGAGACTGGGCACGGGTTAAGCAGAGATGAAGACGGAAAATGGAGACTCATTTTGCCACTGATCCGTTGCAGGTTGTGGCATGAAAGGGACATATCCTGACAGCACATCGTCTTGAAAAACTATCACTCGGGACACATCACATTTTAAACACCTACCACAACACTTGTAGAGTCCTGAAACCATGTGTGAAGTGACCCTGTCAGCAGGTCCGGCTCAAGCTCCTGAATTTATGTCCCCATTGCCCAATCAGGCTGAACCTCGATCATCTCGGATCACCCGATCTGGCAGACAAGTGCGAGCGCCTCATTGACTAATCGAGGAAATGTGATTTTAGTAATGTCACCACTTTTTTTTTTTACAAAGAGGGAGATTTAGTATATTGATGTTATACGCTCTAGGACCCTTGTGGCTCTGGGCAGACTCTGGAGAGGAAAACGTGATATGCGGGGCGGTATTAGGGTGTAGTTCTCGTGGAGTATGATGTCATGCGCAATGTGTGAGTGTATGCTAAGGAATAAAGAAGTGTTTGACTGCAGCTCCTGTGATGCGTATTCTATTTGCATGCTCCCGGGATGGTGAAGACGCTACAGTACCCAAGGCCTACAAGGATGAAACATGCCTTTTCGTAGAAAGGGAAAATACAACCATCAGCCTCGGTTTCCACTTCTCATGACTATCAGAGACAGGCAAGAAGGAGGAAATATTTCCAGTTGTGAGGTTCTTCCAAAAACAAATCTTCCAAGTCTAACTCAGCACCTCAAAAGTATCAGCGCTCCTGACTATCGGGGAAGTAGAAGCATGAGAGCTTCCAGTTGGGGTACTTATCCAACAGTTTCTACATTACTGGATGAAGGATGACACTGATTTTTGGGTGCTGAGTATAATTTCTTGGGGCTATGCAGTTGAACCCAGGCCTCCAGGTCCATTGTACATACATACTTCTGTACCTCGCAATTCAAGCAAATGTCAAGAATTATGGTAAGGAATCTCAGACTTACTAAAATACAGGCCCATTGACCCACTGCCAATGCACGAACAAGACAAAGGTTTATACTCAATTCACTTTCCGGTGGAGAAAGCATCAGGTGGGTATTGACCAGTGTTGGACGTAAAAGTAGTAAATAGATAGGTAAAAGCATTCAATTTCAAGACGGATACCATACAAAGGATTATCCCAATGGTACAACAGGGAGAATTCATGGTAAAGATGGATCTGCGCAACACATATTTACATATCCCAATTTTGGAGGAACACCAAAATAATCTCTGTTTTTTTAGTGCAGGGGCAGCATTTTCTGTTCAGAATATTTCGGTTCAGGCTTAAATCACCCCCCCGAGTCTTTACCATGTTGATGGGTCCTCTCATGGCCCTCCTCCAATGCAGATGGATATCTATGCAGTCTTATTTAGATGACTGGCTGGTACACACTCCATCAGATGAAGTGACAAGTCATCATCTACATCAAGTGACTGTACTACTAACCAGTCATGGGTTCCTGATAAACTGGAAAAATGAAGAAGTCACTGCCTTGTCAAAGAAGCCGTCAGCAGACCCCAATACTCTCAGCAACTACACACCCATCTCTCTCCTACCTTTTCCAGCCAAAGTCATGGAGAAAGCCATCAACATTCAACTCTCTGACCACCTTGAATGGCACAAACTCCTCAACAGATCTCAATCAGGCTTCCGCTCCAACCACAGCACTGAAACAGCCATCATCGTGGCCACCGATGACATCAGAAGCATCCTCGACCGAGAAGAAAAAGCCGCTCTCATCCTGCTCGACCTCTCCGCAGCCTTCGACACCGTCTCCCACAACACACTCATCAGACGGCTTCACCTACTGGGCATCTGCGGGCCAGCCCTTCAGTGGATATCCTCCTTCCTCACTAACAGAACACAATGCGTGATACTACCACCTTTCTCCTCAGAACCTAAAAATCTCATCTGTGTGGTCTCTCAAGGCTTGTCCCTTAGCCTAATGCTCTTCAATGCATACATGGCACTCCTCACAGACATCGTCAGATCTCACGGCATCAGTATCGTCTCATATACTGATGACACAAAGCTCATTGTCTCCCTTACGAACAGATACAACAACGCCAAAACCAACTTCAGCAACTGCATGCGTAACATTGCATCATGGATGAGCAACAACTGGAACCAGCTCAACTTGGACAAAACTGAAGTCCTGATTTTTGGAAATTACCACACCCCCTGGGATGCCTCATGGTGGCCCTCCAAACTGGGCCCCCCATTCACCCTCATTGATCATGCCAAGAACCTCTGGATCATCCTAGACACCAATTTCACCATGAACAAACAGATCAACGCCATCTCCTCATCATACTTCCACATCCTGCGAATGCTACGCAAGATTTTCAAATAGATCCCTATGAACACCAGAAGAACAGTCTCCCAGGCTCTAATCACAAGCAGACTCGACTCTAGAAGCTCCCTCTATGCAGGAATCCCAGCCCGCATCCTACGCCGACTCCAAACCACCCAGAATGCCACCACCAGACTAATCTTGGACATACCATGCATATCTCACCGCACCTCAACACAAAAGATATAATTTCAAGATGCTCATGCACACCTACAAAGCCCTCCACAATATTGGACCAGCATATCTCAACCATTGCCTCAACTTCTACCAACCAACAGACACCTTTGTTTGGCCTCCCAGGCTCCCGCATGCACCTCTTGCATCAAGAAGACCAGAAGTGGAGGACGATCCTTCTCACAGATCGCAGCCAAAGCCTGGAATTACCTCCTGCTCCACCTAAGAACCTCCCCCTCCCTAATAGACTTGCAAAAGTAGCTCAAGATCTTGCACTTCCAGAAAAAACAGGTATGATCCCTTCCGCCCTCCTTCCTCGGGCCCTCACCCTTCCCAGCGTCTGGATACCCTCGCGGGTGATTAGCTGCACTTTTCAAATCCACATAAAGTAACGTAACATAACATACCATGGAAAAAGTCAGTCCTCACCCCTTCACAGGATCTCAAATTCTTTTAGTCTCTATTCCTCTGAACAGAATCCTCAAGATCCAATCCGACATTCAACACATGTTGACGCTGGCTGGCCCAAAGGCTGCACTCTGGTTACAGGTGCAATGGACCATAGTGATGACAGTAGCCCTGGTTCAACAAGCAAGATTTCATTTAGGAATATTAGTCTGCCATCTTCCAGCTCAGTGGAATCTATAGTCTCAGAATCTCCTGACTCCAGCTGTCCTGAACAGGGAGATAAGGAAAGAACCACATTGGTGGTTGGGACAGGATAATCTGAAGAGGGGTGTGTTGTTCCTTCCAGATGCCAGCAGACATGAATTGGGGGGACTGTACTGGACTCAGAGGAAATGAAGGGCAGATGGTCACCTGTAGACAGTCTTCGTTCTTCCAACTGGAAGCAATTGGAAGTGGTCAGATTAACCGTTTTGGAAATTTGAGTCAGGATTTGAATGGTGGCTATTGTGGTCAGAAGAGACAAGGTGACAAAAAAAATTATCTGAACAGATAAGGGGTACCTGCTCCCAGTCTCTAGAGGATCTTGATAGACAAATATTTTATTGGGTTGAAGAGAATCTGTAACCTCTTAGTGCAATACATATCAAAGGGTGGACAATGTGGTGGTGGTGAGACAGTTTATATTTCTGTCATCACAAGATTTTTATCTGAATCCACTGGTATGCAACATTTGTTAAAAGATGGGGTGTCCACAGATAGATTTATTTGCTACAGCTTAGAATATTCTTTGCCCACAATTCCTTTGGAGGTGGATGCCATGACTTGCCTATGGTCCAGAATGCTTTTTTATGCCTTTACACCATTCCAACTGAAACCAAGTGTACTCATGAGAATAAATAGAGAGGGAGAGTGGTGATGATTGTGCTCTTCTTGTCCACTCCTCCTGGTTTCCTCTCATTTCATACCCTTTAGTGCACCCAGTTTTGAGTAGGGAAATCCTCTGGATTGAAAGGTTAGAATTTATAGAGGAAGGTATTGTCTAAACAACTAGCCATGGCAGTTCAGGCACATACAATATCTTCAACACGGCATGCTTATTCCATATTTTCAGGAGGTGGTGTACCCAGTTGGATTATGAACCTATCTCATGAAGTGAGATAAAGATTTGGAATGTTCTGTAAAATTGCTTTACTTTGGGACTGCCAGACTCAACACTTGGAACTCAATGGGCCACAATTAAGGCCTTCAGAGAACCATGGGTAGGGGCAAGAGAGTTAGAGCCTTACATCTCCAGAATGTTGAAAGATTTTTCAATAGCCAGACGTACAGTGGAAAAGATGGTTCCAGATTGGTACATCCTTTTGAGCCTTTGCATCAGTACAATTTTTTACTTGGAAGGCTTTTTCCTGGTGACAATCACATTTGTAAGGAGGTTGGGAGAGTTAGGAGCGCTGTCTTGCAGATTGCTTTACTTGAAAGTTTTTTCGGGAACACTAGTCATCAGTACAGTTCCTTATTTCCTCCCCAAGGTAAGCTCACATTTTCATCATTAACTGGAGGAGATTTTACCAGAGTTTGTCCCAGGTCCAGGTTCTCAGCAGGACCAACTTTTTCATACCTTAGATGTGAGACGAGTGTTCCTTACTTACATAAATGAGTTTCTTCATTCAGGAAGGTACACTTTATTTGTCGATTTTGGTTCAGCTCGGAAAGATTTGAAGCTATCCACCTCTTCCCTAAGTAGGTGGATAAGATCTCTGATTGGTTGCGCTTACTAAGAAAAGGATCAGCCTTGCCCTGGAAAGGATTCAGAGTGGATCGACCAGAAGTGTGACCACTTCCTGGGCAGAGATTGAGGGAGCTTCTATCACATAGATTTGCAAAGAAGCCACATGGGCACACCTTCCAACTTTTGCAAATCATTAAACTTCAGTGAGATTCCATTTGCTCCGAGGATGTTTTAGTTTTTGGCAGCAGTGATGTTTTAACAGTTGCAACAATTCTTTTGCAAAATAAATTCTTCTGAGCATTCAACCTAGGTCTGTGGTGTTTTAGAGCCTGAAAGGTTTAGAGCTTGGGTATTCTCGAAGATAAGGACTGGAGCAAGGGAAGAACAAGGGGTTAATACTTAAGTTACTTAACTGTAATTCCTTTACTCCAAATCCTTCCTCACTCCAGTCATTCCACCCACTCTCCCAAGGGACATTTTAAGTCAAAGGATGATAAGAAGGGAGGAGGATCCCTATATATAGAGGGCATTCTATTCTCTTCTGCATCAGAGAGGAGTCTGCATGAGGAGACAAGCTCTTTATAGATAAGGACTAAGGAAAGACTCCAAGTAATGGAATTACAGGTAGGTAATTTAAGCAATTCTGATCAGTTGGACAATTCATGTAGGAGCTAGACAAGGGGCAGTGGTTTGGTGACAGAATGCTGTGATATGGTTTTAAGTTAAAGAGGGGTTGCTAATAAGGTCTGATGTTGGCTATTTGTGGATACTATTTTGCTAATAAAACTTGGCAATAGGGGTTTGGTAATTGTGGTTTTGATATATGTATAGCTGCCCATGTTTGTAGGAAACCTCTGTATGACTTGACATGAGGAATCTAATCAAAGTTGGTTCAGGTTCAACAAAAACCGTCTTTAAGGAGAGTGCACCCTTAGGGATGGCGGTTCAAATCTTGGATACAAATGAGGCTAACATAATAGGACAATAATTACACATGTAATTGATTCATAGATGTTGCGGGAAATTTACATCAGTCAGAGGTTTATTAGAATTTCTAAAGATTATGGTTAAATTAAAGCAAATATCATGATGTAAACGGGACATGCAAACACCAGCATGGTACAGAAAGCTCTACAACAAATTACATTTTCTTACAAATAATAAGGATTTAAGTACTTGTAGGTTACTTATAATATGGGCAAGACGTATGGTTAAGTCGTTAAGTGACTTGTTTTAGAACCATGTGCTAACACGGCATAAACAATTGTGCTTAGAAAAAAACTAAGCCAAGTTTTAAGTCCTATTTAAAACATCAAAACATACATGTTAAACAGTAAAAAGATAAACTATGTGCAAGAGTACAAAAACACCTGATGCCATAAGAAATACTTCAGAGCTAAAATATCTACTCAAGAAACCCACTCACCTGCGAGGCCGAGTCCTTGGCGACATCATTTCATTCCCAAGGATGTGGTAACGTCTTGCTTCATGAAGCAGCTGATAGCAATCTGGAGAGTTCTGGATGAGCTGGTCTACCTCCACAGTCTGGACAAAATAGTTGGGATGCAACAATGGCAGTCTCACATGCATCATCAGTTCTGGCAGCATGGGCCTTCTGACATCTACATGGTGGTAGACCCAGCGCATAACTGCTTCGAACACCAGCTCCTCCTTGCTGATAGCCAAATCATCACTGCTAATATAATCAATAAGCTCGGCCTTACCAAGCTCTAGGAACTCCTCGTGTTGAGACACAATCTCAAAGGTCTGCTGAGCATAGTTCCTGCATTTGGTGAAAAGAGTTTTCAGCGAATGCGTGTCAGCAAATGTCTGGATGCCAAGGCAGTTGCAAGGGTCAAGTTGCTCTTCAAGGAATTTGGCACAGGCATCTCGTAGGACACCAGTCTGAAAAAGGCTGGATGTCTCAAAGAGATATTGCACGTTGTCTGTGGTGATCTTTACTTTCCCTGTGTACACGTACTGCAGAAAGCAGTCCATGGCTTCAGCGAAAATCCCATTGATTTCCACCAACATCTCCCTACTTTCTCTGTGATCATTGCAGAACATGGCTCTAAAATAGCTACTGCAGGCTGAAAGGACTGCTCGGTGACAAGGGAATTCTCTTCCCTCTACGCAGATGATAACGTCAGTAAATAGGCGGCTGTCGCGAAACTCGTTGAAAGTATGTAGGATGCTCTCTGCATGAGACGACCCAGAGGAAAATTCAAAAACTTCGTGGCATGTCAGTGGCTTTGCCTCCATTTCAAAAACTTTGCGCTTGGTTGCTGGAGAGTCACGGACACCGCCATTTTCTCGGTTGAGTCTTCGGCCCAGAATTAGCACCATTTTAAGAAGTGGTGACCACCAGATTACTCAGAGAAACTCCAATACTTCCACTGAGCTGAACTGAAGAAAAAAGAGAAGAGATATAACAATTCAATAAATCAATTTAGATGTGGGTCAGGTACCAAGAACACATTATTTTATTTTGGTAATATCTTGTTACATCAACGTTCTGTTCAGGGGCGTAGCTTGGTCAGTAACATTTGGGGGTGTGAGCTTCAGATTTTCCGACAATCAGACTGGAATATAATGTTTAAATACATTATACCACAAACAGGGTGCTTGAGAGGTGCCAATGGGGCAGTGAAAAGGGAGAGGAATGCAGATTGGTAGGAGTACTAAGAGGGAAAACTAAATCTTTCGTAAAATAACCAATATTTTTGAGGACTTTCAAAACAGAGAGGGAGTGTGTGTGCATTTTTGTCTGTGTGTATGTAAAAATTCCTGGTGAAATTCGACTGACATCTCACAATACCCGACTGAAAGCACCTGTACCCAAATATTTATCAGAAAATACATTTATTAGCGGGGTGTAACACCCCAAACATCCTCTCTGAAGCTATGCCCCTGGTTCCGTTGCAACAAATCTTCCTGACACGAGGCTCACACTGGTATGAGGGGCATTGCCAGAGATCCAAAGGTGTTCCCTGTCAGAAGTGAGAAGTTCATGCCTTATTGTTTACAGGGGCAGCTAGCAACTGTGAAAATCGGTGGGCCGCAGCATGCCGTAAAACTCACCGATATGTTGCCTTTCTCCTCTCCCCTCTCCTGACGAGCAAGAAGGAAGGTGGTTTACTTCCTGCATTCTAATCCAAACAGGATTGGTTGGAGCAGGCTAACCCAGCGCTCATTTTGCGTTTTAGGGCCTGTGCCTGCAATCCCTCGGCTGTTTTACAGCACTGGGATTGCAGGCTTTGAAGTGTGCATGACAGATTGGCCGGCTGTAGACAGCTGGGCAATCTGTCAGGCGCACTGAACAGTCAACCTGCAATACGCAGGGGTCTTCTGCCCTACCCCCACCGTCACGCTTGCTCAGACAGCGGCACACAGAATAATAAAATGGTAATGACCATTTTATTCTCTGTGTACCGGCTACGCTTGCAGCAGAGAGCTGGGGGCGACGCTCCTCCGCCTTTAAGAAGGAGCCGCCACTGACATTGTTAATTTCTTTGCATTCTACTACTTGCACTCCCATTAAGTGGCTTAAAAATATGTTTTGTTCAGTTGAATAATATAATCTTTGGTGTTTGCAAAAGGGAGTTGAGTGTTGCGTTTATTTCTCCTTTCATCACATTCTTGGAATGGAGAGAAACGTCCTGCTATCATTTCCTCTCACACCATGCTTGCATTTTTTACTTGATTCGTAGAAATTGCAGGAATTTACATTTAATTGTTTTGCATTTTTTATCTGTAGCTCAATTCAGACCATTCACTACTCTTCCTCTCATATTTCAGCAGCAGGAATTCAAATTAGGATTTTTGTGTTTTTCAATTGTTAGTTCAATTCAGATCCTGTGCTTGTTTCCCCTCGAATTACAGAAAGAGTAATGCTTTTTTGCATTTTCCTCATGAATTATGGAAACTGAAACAATAACATTAATTTAAATATTTCTGTTGTTCTATTGCCAAGTCTTGAATGTACAACCGAATACGAAGGGCTTTAGGAGCTTCTCACCCCTGATATAGAGTATCGATACTTTTTTTTTGAAGAGTACCCTGTGATTTTTTAAATGGTACTTCCATTGTGGAGTTTTTGCCTTGTCCAAGGGAGGGGGGAAGGGAATCCTTCCATTTCGACATGTGGCCCCACAGCGGATATGCTCTGTGCCTAAGGATTCCCCCCCTGTACCTGGTATGACATGCCAGCGCTGTGAGCCCAGGGGCGCATCAGGGTGTGTTTTTATTTTATTTTTTTTATTTGCAAAGTTTTATATAGCGCTGGCTAGACCCGGAGGTATCAGAGCGCTTTACATAAGGATCAGCGAGTTACAGGTTACATAATTACATAGCCAAGTATTGACATAGGAGGAAAAAAAAAACATGAGATTACCCAATAATATGAGTTATTAGCGCGTATACACGTCT
Organism: Calotriton arnoldi; assembly: GCA_963921515.1. Taxonomy (NCBI): domain Eukaryota; kingdom Metazoa; phylum Chordata; class Amphibia; order Caudata; family Salamandridae; genus Calotriton; species Calotriton arnoldi. Next base: position 947,084 of record CAWUFW010001053.1, on the reverse strand, counting down.
TCAGGGGAGTGAAAGGTAGAGGGGGAATGGTAAACAGGGGTCAGGAATGCAGGTGGAAGACACAACGGGAAGACGAGGTGTGTTAGTGCAGGATGGTTAAAGAGTGTGAAGCCCAATGGACTACGTACGCCATATTTGGTGACCACAGTGGACTGGTTTGTTTCTCCTTTTCAAAGTGGTTTTTACTTGCTCATGGGTGGACCCCAGTTCTCTGCACTGCTCGGTGAGGCCTGCTCTGAATTTGGATGAAATCTCCACACAAGATGCCACCTATAGAGCTGAAACAGAGGGAAGCCAGGATTAACAAGCATTGGCAAGGCCAATAGGTCTCACCTGTGCGAGAGATATTGGCTTTGGCAATGTGTATGGCAATGGCAATGTGTTTTAGCCATTATGTACATCAGTGTGGCTGCTGTTCAGCATGACTAAAGGTTAGTGGCATGGGGTGGGGTAGATTGGAGTGGGGTAGATTGGGGTAGAGTGGGATTGGGGTGGAGTGGGGTCGATTGGTGTAGAGTGGAGTGGGGGTAGAGTGGGGTAAAATGGAGTGGGGTAGATTGGGGTAGTTTAGAGTAGATTGGAGTGGGTGGCGTGAGGTAGATTGGCATAGATTGGAGTGGGGGAGTTGGGTAGACTAGCATGGTAGATTGGAGTGGGGTAGATTGAATTGGAGTACATTGGGATGGAGTGGGGTACATTGGGGTGGAGTGGGGTACATTGGGGTAGAGTGGGGTAGATTGGAGTGGAGTGGAGTAGATTGGGGTGGAGTGGGGCAGACTGGAGTGGAATGGGGTGGACTGGAGAGGAGTGCGGTAGACTGGAGTGGGGTAGAGTGGAATAGGATATTTTGGGGTAGATTGGGGTGGGGTTTATTGTGGAAGAGTGAAGTGCAATGGATTGGGGTAGACTGGAGTAGGGTAGGGTAGATAGGAGTTGAGATGAGTAGAGTGGAGTGGGGTAGATTAGGGTAGAGTGGGGCGAAGTGGAGTAGATTGGAGTGGGATAGATTGGGTGGATTATGATACGGTAGATTGGAGTAAAGTGGGGTAGATTTGCAGTGGGGTCGATTGGAGTGAGATAGGTAGGAGTGGGTTAGTTTGGAGTGGGGTAGATTGGAGTGGAGTAGATTGGAGTGGAGTTGGATAGAGTGATGTGGGGTAGATTGGGATGGGGTAGATTGGGATGGGGTAGATTGGAGTAGATTAGATTGGGGTAGATTGGAGTGGGGTGGATTGGATGTTGTAGATTGGAGTAGGGTAGTTTGGGGTGGAGTGGGGAAGGGTAGATTGGAGTGGGTCAGATTGGGCTGGAGGGGGGCACATTTTAGTGGCATGTGGTAGACTGGAGTGAAGTGGGGTGGGGTAGAGTGGAATGGGGTGTGGTAGATTGGGGTAGAGTGGGGTAGATTGGGTGGATTGGAGTGGGTAGATTGGAGTGAGGTAGAGTGGAGTGGGGCAGACTGCAGTGGAGTGGAGTGAAGTTGGATAGTTGGAGTGGAGTTGTGATTGGAGTGGAGTGAGATATATTGGGGAAGAGTGGAGTGGGGGTAGACTGGAGTGCAGTGTAGTGGGTAAATAAGGGTGGAGTGGAGTGGGGAGATTGGGTGGATTAGAGTAGGGTAGATTGGAATGGAGTGGGGTAGACTGAAATGGGATGATTGGAGTGGGGTAGTTTGGAGTGGGGTAGATGGAGTGGAGTGGGTTGGATTACAGTGGGGTGGGGTATATTGCAGTGGGGTGGGTTGAAGTGAGGTAGTTGGAGTGGGGTGGATTGGGGAGAGGTAGATGGAGTAGGGTAGATTGGGGTGGGGAAAATTGGACTGGGTTGCAGTGGGATGGACTAGGGTGGAGTGGATTAGATTAGAGTGGGGTAAATTTGAGTGGAGTGTGTAGACTGAAGTGGGGTAGATTGGAGTGTGGTAGAATGGAGTGGAGTAGATTGGAGTGTGGTAGACTGGAGTGAAGTGGAGTAGATTGTGGTAGAATGGAGTGGGGTAGATTGTGGTAGAATGAAGTGAGGTAGATTAGAGTGGAGAGGAGTAGGATAGATTGCAGTGGAGTTTGGAGTGGAGTGGGGTAGATTGGAATGGAGTGGGGTATACTGGAGTGGACTTGAGTAGATTGGAGTGGAGTGAGTTGAATTGGGGTACATTGTAATGGGGTAGATTGGAGTAGAGTTACTAGTGGATTAGATTGCAGTGCCCCAAATGGACAGCGCAGACTTTGCTTTGTGCCTACATGTTTACTGCCTGTGCAACAAATTACTGTTCTTATACCTACATGTTTGATGCCTGGGGAAAAAAAACACTCCAACTGGGATGAAAATTATTAAAGAGATCCCTAAAACTCTTCTTTTTTTTTTATAACCAATTTTATTGGCATTTTTAAACAACAAAGTAAACATAGCACCACTTTGACATATCAGGTATTTCAGTACGGTTACAAGTGATTTCCCCTTTCTATTCTTGTGAGGTGCGGGCCCACCCCGCAGCGGATACTCAATCCAACGGTCCCATCCATGTGCCCCATACACGCTCATGTTTAGCTGGGCACCCTCTTGCTTCGTAGACAGCTTTTTCTTGGATGGCGCACCAATCTACACCCTTGCACCATTTAGCTAGAGAGGGAGAAGTGGAGTAATTCCAGGCCGCTGCAATGTCTCTTTTGGCTATCACAATGGCTGTTCCTAGGAATAGTTTGTCAGCCCGGGAAGCATCTAGTCCCTCCATCACCCCCAGGAGAAGGGCAAGGGGATTGAGGGGGACCTCCCACCTCAGTATGCCCCTTAACTCCGACTCAATGGACGCCCAGTATTTAGAAAGGATGGCACAGGACCAAGCCATGTGGCAGAAGTCGGCTGTTTCTGCTTTACAGCGCGGACATTGTGGGGTTGGGAGGAGCCTGGCTGATATAATGAGTGTCCTAGGGGCCATCAGGGCATCCCTCCAGTCTTCATCCTCTAGAGGACCAAGCCAGTGATCCCAGCGGGCTCTAAGAGGTTCTATTGTAGATGGGGTATTGTTAACCAGGGATCAATAGATTTGGGATATTCCCCCCTTTCCTAAGTTCCCCATAAGGAGCTTGGCCTCTAATGGGCTAAATTCGGGGATGGCTGTGTGGTCAGGGATGTGGAGGGCCAGGGTGTGTCGCAGCTGAAGATATCGACATAATTGGGTGGATTGCAAGGAGTATGTCTGTTGGAGGTTCTGAAAGGAGGACAGGTGCTCTCCCTTCCATATGTCTCCCAGGCAAGTTATGCCAATCAAATCCCATTTCTGGAACCCTGGTAGTGTTGTGACCTCCCGCAACCAAGTGCCGTGCCACGGCGGTGTTTTCATTGAGAGTTTAGTGTCCCAGTGGATGTGCCACAGCGCGGAGCGCCATGCCAGGAGAACTGTGCGGGTAACTGCTGGTAGAGTGTGAGGAATTGGGGTCCCATAGAGCATGGCTTGGACTTGAGAGAATCCGAGGTTTTCCAGTTCCAGTCGGTAAGTTGGATCCGACCATCCGCCTTTAAACCAATCGTGGATCACTAAAAGGCGGGTGGCTAAGTAGTATAGAAATGGGTTCGTCATCCCCATAACCCCGTCGTACGTGGCCTGCTGACAAGTTGTGAGGGCCAGACGCGATCTCGAGCCACCCCAGAGGAAGGTCAGGATTACCCCGTCTAGGTCGCGGAACCAGCTGCAAGGGAGGTGGAGCGGAAGGTTTTGAATGGTGTACAAGAGACGGGGGAGAACCATCATCTTGAAAAGTGCAACGCTGCCAAGGGGGTTAAGTGGAAGAGTCTGCCAACGGCGGAGGTCGCCTTTTGTGCGCTTGAGGAGTGGGGTGAGATTAAGGGACCAGGTCAGCTCAGGGAGGAGCGCCTCCCAGATCCCGAGATATTTGAATGAGAGCCTTCGCAAGGGGATGGTTGCTTGCCAATCCACGCATTTTCTAGAGGTATGGAGGGGCACCACAGTGGACTTGGTCGAGTTGAGACATAAGCCTGACGCCCTTTCGAATGAATGGAGGAAATGAAGAGATCTTGGTCCGGAGCAGGCAGGGTCAGCCAAATAGAGGAGTACGTCGTCGGCATATAAAGCGATCCGGTCCTCGTGGAAACACCGCCAGCGCCACCCCTGTATCTGGTCATCCATCCGGATGCGACACGCTAAAGGTTCAATTGCGAGGGCAAAGAGGAGAGGGGAAAGCGGACATCCTTGTCGGGTTCCCCTCTCGATCGGAAGGCGTCCGACAGTGTTCCATTGATGAGGACCCTGGCTGACGGAGGTGAGTAAAGGACCTTCACCATTCTTTGGTAGGAAGGCCCGAAGCCTGCCCTTTCCAACACGTCTCCAAGGTAATGCCAATTAACCATATCAAAGGCCTTTTCAAAATCGAGCAGCACTAGGGCTAGGTATGGTGACAGGTGACTACGGTGGGCAAGGGCTACCTGTAGGTGTCTGAGACAGTGTCTTGTGCTGCGGCGTGGCATGAAGCCACATTGGTCAGGGTGGATGAGGGTGTGGAGCACCTGTTTCATGCGAGTAGCGAGGATGGTTGCGTAGATTTTAACTTCTGTGTTAATGAGTGAAATTGGACGGTATTGAGCACATGAGGGCGGGGGAGGGTGTATTTTGGGTATGACCACAATGGTGGCAGTATCTGTGACAGAGGAGAAGGCGCCTTTCTCTATGATTTCTTCAAAGAGGGCATGGAGTCTTGGGATCAGAGTTTCACGGAATGCTGCATAATATTCTGCGGGAAGCCCATTTGGACAGGGAGTCTTATGGGTGGCGAGTGAGGAGATTGCCTCCCCGATTTATTCGGGCGTGATAGGTTCGTCTGGGATTGTTCGTTCTGCTTGTGAGAGCCGTGGAAGGGGGATGTTTTGTAGAAAGGATGAGCTGTTCTGCGGCCTATGTGAAGGATCTGCGGAGTACAGCCCCTCATAGTAGGTCGCGAAGGCCTGTGCGATTGCTGCAAGGGTGCGAGAGATTTGTCCCTGTGCATCACAGATTTCAGGGACAATCCGGTTGGCCATGGGGTGGGTAGCGAGCCAGTGGAGCAATTTGCCTTTCTTGTCTCCCCATCCATAGACCCTGGCCACCGAGGATCTGCAGACCAATTTGGCAGATTCGAGGGAGATATTTTTGATCTCTTTGCGTACTAGTAGCAGCTGTCGGCGTTCCGCTTCTCCCTCCGTCGCAGCCATCATTCGCTCCAGACAGAGGGCTTTAGCTTCCAGTTGGGAGAGCTGGCGGTCTTGGACCTGCCGTTTCTGTTTGAGGAACCCTTTGGCGTATCCCCGAATCGTGGCTTTGCCCGCCCCCCACAGTGTGTCCTGCTGTTGCCCTGTGCCCTCGTTTGTACGAAAGTAGTTGTTTAGTTCTTCCCCAATTCCCTTCTTGTACTCTGGATCTTGGCGTTTAATCGCCACATGGGCCGCAAAGCCCCCGTGGGGCCCCCCACCCGCAGAAGGAACGGGGAGTGGTCAGACACTCCGCACGCCAGGATTTGGATTTCAGAAACAGCTTGACAGTCCGGGGCAGGCAAAAAGATGAGATCTATGCGAGAGTGGGTGTGGTGTGCAGCAGAGGTGTGTGTGTATTGCAGCGCCTTAGGATGCCAGGTGCGCCAGACGTCACAGAGGCCCAGTGCGGAGGCCCAATCTCTAAGGCGCTTGGCCCCCAGTTTCCTGTAGGAGGATGGGGCACCCGTGGCATCGGTGGTGGGTTCGGGGACAGCGTTGAAATCTCCCCCAATTATGGTCAGGCCCTGAGGAAAGGTGGATAGCATCTCCATAGCAGCTCGGAGGGTGGGTTCAAGATTCGCCGGGGGGGGCATATAGTGACATGAGGTTAACAGTGGAGTTCCCGAGAGTACCTGTATGGGCAGTAAATTGGCCTTGTGGGTCAGTAAGCACTTGGGTCGGTGAGAAGGGAAAGGAGCGCCGCAGGAGGACTGCCGTCCCGCGTGCACCCCTGGAGAACCCAGAGTGCCATACTCTGTCGAATCCCTGACGTGCTATAAAGGGACATTGATTTCCCATCAGGTGCGTTTCCTGCAATAGTAGGACGTCTGGGTTAACCCTTCGGTGGTATTTTAAAACCTCAGTTCGTTTAATTTTATCTAGAAGGCCGTTGACGTTCCATGAAAGGACTCTCAGGGGTTCACCCCCAGTATAGGGATTGGGCATTGTGGCAGTACGGTGGAGCAGGGATCCAGGAGGTGGAGTCGCTAAGGTGGACTAAGTCCATAGGCCTTGGTGAAGGGTGGGTGCGTTTGGGGTCATCACAAGGACCACCTCGGGGAAGTTCATGGGTGTAGTGCGTGGTGCTGTTGTAACACAAAGTAACACAACTAAGGGCTGGGAGAACAGTCCCAGTCAATAACCCCAACCAACCCTCCACCCCATACTTCCCCAAATGAAGCATCTGTCGTCCAGTGAACAAAGCTTGAAGTGTAAACAAGTAACTAGTTAGTTAGTGGTAGGGCGTGCTATAGGGCTACCTGTTGGGCCCCTCAATGTTCAAGGATGCCGGTTCCTCCAGATTGAAGTCTTCATAATAGCGGCACTTAGGTTCAGATTTGGGGGCTGCGTGACAGATCGGTGTCCTCAGAGCTGGGCCCCGGGGAATTGATGGGGCCTAACGCGGTCGTCAGGTCTAGGCCACTGGAGTTGTCCCGGAGTCCAGGTGATCCACTCCTCATTGGGAGGAGCCAGCCGGAGAGGTGGATGTAACTCCACGGGTGTTGGGCCTTCTCCGGGACCCAGCGCGCCACCCACGGGAGGCTGTAGGTGCGTTTCCGCGCGGTTCCTTTTGGGGGTCTGTCATAGGGGCACTCTTCGTTGGGCGGATCGGGTACTCCTCGGTTGCTCAGGTTCATGCCAACTCTGGCGTGTCAAAGAAATATGATTTGCCCTGGAACATCATTTTAAGGCGGGCGGGTAAGAGGAGTCTATAGGGCAGATTGAGGGCTCGCAGCTTCTGCTTCACGTGGAGGTAAGAGCGCCTGTGGGCCTGCACTTCCCTGGTGTAATCAGGAAAGATCATGAGTTTGACCCCTTTATGGAGCAGGTCTGGTCGTGAGCGGGCCTCCTGCAGGATGGCGTCTCGGTCTCTGAAGTTGAGGATTCTCATGATTATTGGACGATGCGGGGCTCCTTGTGGCGGTATCGGGGCAAGAGCGCGGTGGGCTCGTTCCACAACAAACCAAGGGGACAGGGCATCCGCGGGCATCCAGGACCTGTTCCATTCCTTGATAAAAGTGGTGACCTGGGTGGGTTCTGTGCCCTCGGGAAGGCCAACCATGTGGAGGTTGTTCCGGCGGGAGCGGTTTTCGGCATCCTCAGCTCGCTTGTGGAGATTTGATGTGTGGGACAGAAGTTGCTTCACCTGCGTTTTTAGTGTTGAGACGTCATCTTCCACCTCTGAAAGGCGGGATTCGGCTGCTGTCACATGAGCAGTCGCGTTGCGGAGATCTTGGGGGAGGAGAGCCATATCCACTCGGACCTCACCTATCTTGATTTCCATAGATTCTTGGCAGGTCTTGATGGCGTGCAGTGGCGTGGTAGCCAGATCTCCTTCGGGGCGGCCAGTCGCGGAGGGCGCAGACTAAAACTCTTTTTAACCAAAAAACATCACAGCCATATTCTCTTCTCAATGTTAAAGATTGTGAAAGTTAGCGCGCATCTTTGGACTAAGCCTTTAGTGATGTTTAAAAACTAAGGAAAGACTGGGAAGCAAGTAACCATCCCCAAGACACACCGTAGTCTGTTTGAAATGCATCTACAAAAAACCTTTAAGTGCGTTCCAAAGCAATATGAAGTAGAATATGAAGTGTGTAACAGCACATTGCAGTAAGCATAGGCATGTTATAGATGCTGATATTCACAGAATTTGTCATCCCCAGAGAACACCGAAGTGTGCTTCACATGCAGCTACCAAAATACTTTTAAGTGCTTTGAAAAGTCTGGAACCAAAGCGAGTGGCTGTCCACCTCAATATGTCAACAAGCATTTCACTATAGGAATAAATGCAATATTTCCACGTAACCAGGACTGATGGCACTTAACCCTGCCAATAAAGTATGCAAACTCTAATCACGAGTGGCTGTCAGTCTCATTACCCAAATAAAGCATTAGCAAGAATCAATGTCCAGGCATGTCTGGGAGTGCAGTGTACTTATCATAACTGTCAGCATGAATAACGCAATACCAGCACAGCCCCTAAAGGGCATCACATTTATAATTATAACTCAATGCAATTAAATCACACCCATATAGGATGATTGCAGCATACACTGAGAGATCACAGTTAGAATAACATACTGCATCAGACACATAGTCTTTAAAAGACATCCCTTTTACAAATGCACATCTGTGTATTTATCACCTTCTGCCCCTAGAGATTGTCTCATAAGATAAAGACTCATATTATCCATATTCAGGCCACACCTGGGTGTAGCCATACTCTTTGTCCGACACTGAAGAACTAATGTTACAGCAAAAGGCAACTTGATAATCTATCAAAACCCTTGAGGGGTTATCTGGAGGTAGTCACCATAGACTTAGGCTGGGGACCTGCCTAACTCTTTTGAGGGGAGTCTGCACGGCTCCTACGGGTCCCCCGCATCTTTGCTTCACATTGGTGGTTACCCCAAACCCCTGGGGTCACCACAAGCCGAAAACGAGCAATTTGCCGGCACGGAATGCGACCGGGACTCCTACTTGAGGGTGCATATCATAGCAGCGGCTCCCCCGCTGATCTGGGGAGAGTTGCTGTGCCTATCCTTTTGCCGGCGATTCCTGGGTGCGTGGTCTTGCACCACGGCTTCTTCTCCTTGGGTGCCCTTTCCCACACTGGCTGCTCTCACAAGTTTCTAGCCCAGCCAGTCCCCTCGATAGCTGCCGCGGGAGCCGACCCTTCTCTTCTGCCTGCTCCTGAGGGCAGACGCATGCTCTGCCGTCAGGCCAGCGGCTGCATAGGGGAGCACGGCGGTGCTCTCCCCTCCTCTTCTCTTCTCCGGGGCCCAGGGATGGGGTCCTGGGCCTCGTGCACCTTTACGGTGCTCCCCAACTTCCGCCTCTTTGCCGGGGCCCAGGGATGGGATCCAGGGCCCCCGGCAACTTGACAGGAAGTGCAACGGCACTCCCTGGCTTTGCTTCAGGGTCAGGTCCCAGGGTTAGGATCCTGGGCCACTGGGCTACTTTACAGGGAGCGCAACGGCACTCCCCGTCTTTGTCTTCTTCTGGGGGGCAGCCCCCAGGGCCTGACCCTCCCCAGGGACACATGAGCAACCGGCGGGCGGCGGAGCCCCACATGCTTTGTAGTTGGTTCTGCAGAAGTCAAAGGTCGCCCAACTTCAGACCGGAAGATCTCCGGCCCCTTTGGGCTGATTTTGATGATCCTGATCAACTTCTGCTCCTGGTGGCGAACCCGAGCCACCTGGTCACTTTCTTCAGGCCTCCTGGCCTAAAAGAATGATGAAGGTTGCACGGAGCTAGCTTCCTGCGCTCCCTGCGCCAGCCTTTTACCTTGTTCTCCTCCTGGACCTTTCTCCTCCCTGCGCAGAAGCCCAGGTTTTCCCCCACTGGTCCTGGCATTATTCAGAGACCTTGGTCCTGGAGGCGGTCAGGGGGCTCCTCCTTCCAATTGTCCATGGCGTCACCCTCCAGTCCCAGTGTTTCTCAGCCAAAGCACATCCGACAGAGACCTCTCCCCTCTGTGCAAGACCTTTTATGGGGGGCGGGAGGTGCCAGCAGGAATGCACCACTGGCCTATCCTATGGCCCTACATCACCTTTCCGCCCCTGTTTCAACCTTCCTGCACAGGCTTCTGGAATACTTCAATATGGCATCAACCAGGAGTCACTTGCCACATAAGCTCTGGGGGTCTCAGCTTCCCCCTTCGCTGACATCATTGTCGGGCCTCCCCCTAGCAATTCTTTCAAGGAGCCTCCGTCTGGATTGAGGGGCCTGGGGCAGGCCTGGTGCAGACAGTTGGCTGATCAGTGTACATTGGTACATCTGTGCGCCCCAGATAACTGAAGCTGCACCTTACGGCAGTCTTTCCCATAGGACTATAATGGAGTGTTACTACATTTCAGTGAGTAAAACACACTGACTTCTCTACATGTGTACCCCTATTATAAAGCCTGTTCTGGGTCACCACCCAGCTCTAGTCCCTTCTATGCCGGGCTACCTGTGCACAGCTCCTGGGCTGCGCACATCAGGGGTCTCCTACGTGCAGCCCTCACATGTGTGCACACCTGTCCACATCTAACCAGCCCAGTGCCCCTTACCCTGGCTGTGTCGCAGTGGCCTTATCTCACAAGGCAGATATGGGCGGTAAACATGTGCAGTCCATTCTACCATGCATTTACCGTGGGTGAGTCCCAGGTTATGATGCTATCCCACAGTAAAAGGTCAAAAACCAGATGATTAAAAAGCGAAAAAATGGGGGCAGCTCAGACGGTTAGAACCACCTTCTAAGAGGTTAGAGGTTCTGATATTTACGGAATTTGTTAAATGCACTGTTGATGCATTTTTAACAATTTTTTACTCATGCACGGAGAGGTCACCTGTGTTTCTGCTCCTATAATATACTAGAGAGTAAATTCTTACCTCGTCCTTTATGGTTTTCGGATGAAGCATGAGTTCCCTGCATCACATTTTCCAAATACCTCAAAAGAATATTTAAAAAAGGCAGGGAACTTGTATTTGCCTTGTTGCATGAGAGGTAATGTGAGCAGTGCCAAACAAGCTGCCTTGCTCAAGATTATCCCCTAATGCAACCTTCCTTCATACCACCTATCTCCCATCTGGTGGGCTTCCTTTCTTGTATCTTTGTGCATGCTCTATTTTCTCTGCAGTCTGCAAGGTACCTCCGATCTATATGGTAGAAAAAACAATCTGAGCTAGCACTCACACAAAGGGGGTGGTGGCTGAAGCCAGAAGGATCTGGCTTTATTCACACCCATTAGAGAAAAAACATACAAAACAAGTAGCACTTTCCGACTCCAGCCACTAGATGTGTCCATTACTGCATTGTGAATATATATATTTCTCTGGAGGTTGATAGATATATATATATATATATATATATATATTATTTTTATTTTTTTAAACACTAGACTGTTGCAACTTTTTCGGTATTTGACTATACTCAAGGTACACATGCAATAATCTGTGGGACAATTTCTCCTGAATTATCAAAGAAGTAATTGCGGTGTTGGGAAACACTGGGGGTAGCCAACAATAAGGACTAGATAAGGAATGGTATTATTGTTGCATAGGAATATGCGCAACAGAAAATCGTGTTCAATTAAAATTGGTGTCAATTTGCGTTCCATCAAGTAAATAGTGCTTTATAAAACTTATCAAAGGTGGAAATAGAAAGAACTAGAGAAACAGTTGATCATATTTTAAAAACGCACAATCTCCCTTAAGATTAGCTACTGGGTTTCCTATCCTCCAACGCAAAGGGTTGTAATGTGCTCTATATAAAATCAAATTGCCATAAAAAAAATGGCAAAATGAAACGTGTTTGCAGATTTACCCATTAGACTGGGAAGAAATAAGTCAATTTAATTCATCAGCACTCCGGGAGCTAAGTGAATGTAATTATATGTTCAATAGCTTGTATATTACCCTCTGGAAAACTAGTGGCGGTCGCCACAAACAACGGGTGGCGGGGCGGGTGGAGGGAGAGCAGGAGAGGGAGTGTGGGGGATGGGAATATATAAAAATAAATAAAAAACATCCCTGAAGCCGATGACCGCCTCCCGCGTCACGTCGCGCTTCCTCTTCTCTTTCCGGCAGCCTCTAGGACAGACTCCCATCCAATCCATGTGCTGAGCAGCGCGGGGATTGGCCTGAGCGGGCTGAAAAGACTCTCCGCTCAGGCCAGGGAGTCTCTGGGGCTTTCTCCAGCCCAGAGGTTCAATGCAGCCGGGTTGGAGAAACCTAAGTGTGCATGTGTGTTTTGGTCGGCCTGAGACGGCCGGCTAAACACATATGCGCACTTAGGTAGTGCACATAGCACGCCTCCTCCCGTGCAAATGAAGGAGGGAGCCTGTGTGTAATTAGCCGTTCGTGTTCAGCAGCAGCAGTGGGGACTCCACCGCCCACAGTTCCACGCGCCAGGGAGGCGCCGACGCTGGTTTCTCGCGCCAGGAGGCGCTTAAAGGGCGGCTGGGACTCCTGCAGCGCGGGAGCCCGTGTGTAATTAGCCGTTCGTGTTCAGCAGCAGCAGTGGGGACTCCACCGCCCACAGTTCCACGCGCCAGGGAGGCGCCGACGCTTGTTTCTCGCGCCAGGAGGCGCTTAAAGGGCGGCTGGGACTCCCGCAGCGCGGGAGCCCGTGTGTAATTAGCCATTCGTGTTCAGCAGCAGCAGTGGGGACTCCACCGCCCACAGTTCCACGAGCCAGGGAGGCGCCGACGCTTGTTTCTCGTGCCAGGAGGCGCTTAAAGGGCGGCTGGGACTCCCGCAGCGCGGGAGCCCGTGTGTAATTAGCCGTTCGTGTTCAGCAGCAGCAGTGGGGACTCCACCACCCACAGTTCCATGCGCCAGGGAGGCACCGACGCTTGTTTCTCGCGCCAGGAGGCGCTTAAAGGGCGGCTGGGACTCCCGCAGCGCGGGACGCGCGCGGGCGTGACCGGGCCGCGCCCGGGCCGCGCCCGGGCCAAGGGCGGGCCCGTCTGCGCCCATCCACGCTTGGGCGAGGCTGGGCCATCTCTCTGACTCTCTGACATCAGCCGTTGAACACCCACTTGTCAGGTGAGTGCTGACTCCTCGCCTTTGTGCTGTACAGATTAGTCCTTGTTTCAGAGCGATCATGGGGAAAAGAGCGGGATGCCTTGCACCCGCCCCACTACAAGCATAGATAGTATGCTAGAACGAGCTGTAAGCATCGTCGCCAACGAAATTGAACTCACGGAAAGGCGTCTATCACTGGGGATTGCATCAGGACAGCACGGGCTCTTGTCAACGGTGGCTGTACCGGACCTTAGGCTTAGCCCATCTGCTTCTATTTCGCAGCCTAACACCACAAGCCCCCAGCAATGCTTAACGGCTCAAAGTCCTCCATGTAACATCACCAATATTACCAACAATGACCTGTCTATTGTCTTAGATAATGGCGACAGTATCGATAGTTCCCTGGGTATCTTGGCGTCCACGATTATTCCCGTCGCCCCGGGCGCTAAAAGGAAAAGGAAGTCGGTTAAACCTGGTTACTTCTACAAGCCCATTCCAGAGCACAGAATTAGAGTTCCATTTACCTTAAAGACATATAACAGGTTTTCTCCCCTCTCTGATCTGGACCAACAAGACTGACTGGCTCCCCCTGTGGCCCCTGAAAATAATCTGGCTGAGTACTGTTCCCCTAATGTGTCCATTTCCACACTATATTTGATAGAACCTGCGGACTGCCACATTGTAACGACCTCCTTAGTCATTTCAGCTAACGAAAGACAACCCGACCAATGCTTAAATATTTTAAGTTGGAACGTCGCAGGGCTGGCCTCTAAGGTGACAGACCATAATTGGGTTAAGATTGTTCAGAATTATGATATTCTGTTACTGCAGGAAACCTGGGCCACACAAGATCTTCACTTGGAAGGCTTCCATTGTTTTAACCTCGTGGTGCCTACCCCCAAGGTTGGTCGCCCGTCTGGCGGCCTCTCAGTCTGGGTTAGCATAAATGCAGGTGGGAACACAAAGGCCATTGTTACCAACAGTGAGAAATACCAGGCATTGTTTTATACAAGGGGGTAACAATTTGCTTCATCAATTTCTATAATAATGATTTTCTGAGCACACCAAATGTAAATTTCACTAATTTGTTTAATTTCATTACTACTTTACAAAGTGAAAATGGATCACATAAACAAGTAAGCATTTGCCTGGCTGGTGACTTCAACGCCAGGATGCCTAGTGGGACTATTGAGGTTGTGAATCCCTTAAGCAATATACCATCTCTCACCAGGGGAATAGAACTTGCAGAGCATCTGTCCAAAACCAACTTAGTAAATGTAATGGAAATTGCGGAGGCAGCTTCTAATCACAATAATGCCGTACCAACCTATAGAGGTTGCGGCAGTGCTTCCACTATCGACTATGTTTTTATATCCCCCTACGTTAGAGGATTGCTTATTTAAATCTGAAGTTATAGAAACTGCCTACAGTGACCACAACCCTATAACATTAAAGTTGCAAATTGCGACCAGGCCGAAATACGCAAAGGAATGTGGGGCTACTAATCTAGTAACATCTAGTAACATCGACTGATAATTTAAGATTGGTCTGGAGAGGGGCTGATAATCGGGTATTGCTTTCAAAGCTGATTAATGGAAACCCGCAACTTATCGACATCTGCCTGTCTTTTAACAGTTTTAACCCAGCTGTTATTGAAGCATTCATTAAACTATGCGGGGAGTTTAAACTACTGATCTCCAGGCCCATGGTTGAATCTCACCGTGGCCCTAGGTGGTTCGATAAGGAATGTTCCCGAGCTAACAGGGAGCTCCGTAAAGCCCTTACAAAAAACCCTAGAGATCAGGAACTTGTAAAACTTTTAAGGTTACAATATAAAAACATTGTCAACTTACGGAAGGAGGAAGTTTTAAAAGATCAATGGGATAACCTTGCATGCGCCTCCAGGTTTAAAAACACGACCGGCTTCTGGGCCACAGTTAAAGAAATGAGATCCATGGACCACACACTACTGCCCATAAGTTGCACCATAGCGAGTGAAGCATGGGAAGCTCATTTCGCTAAGATTTACCAGGCCCCCCCACAAACAGAGTTTGAATTTAACCACCCGATTGCATCACTAATTGTAATATCCCTGTCAGAGGTAGAGGATGCCATCCATCAAAGTATGGGTAACAAGGCTCCTGGTCCGGATGGGCTCCCTATTGACCAGATCAAACACAATCCTGAGTTCTGGGCTCCTCTTTTATTAAATGTTTTTAACAATTTAACTAATAATAAGATTCCAAGCACATGGTCGACCAGTATAATTGTTCCGATTTTTAAAAAAGGCGATAGATCCAACCCAGGTTGCTACCGACCAATTTCATTGATTGACAACACCTTGAAAATCTTAGGGAGAATCCTGTTTAACAAGATTAGATCATGGGCCGAGGGGGACCATATCTTACAATCATGCCAGCTAGGGTTTAGAAGCAACATAGGCACTGTCGAACAGTGCCTAAATTTAAATCTGATTATTGGTAAATACACCATAGCTCACAAATCCCCTATTTATCTGGCTTTTATGGATTTCACCTCGGCCATTGACTATGTTAACAGATCTCGCCTGTGGTCGATTCTTTTAAAATATGGGTTGGACGAGGTTTTAGTTCATTTTTTAGCGTATCTACACAGGGACTTGAAAGCCAGAGTAAGAATAAGTTTGTGCGGGAAGGTCTCGCAGGACATTGTCATTGGCAGAGGAGTTAGGCAGGAGTGCGTTCTGGCCCCCCTCCTTTTTATTTTATATATTAATGACCTTCACAACTTCCTGTGTGCACTTACCACTGACATCCCAAAAATTAAAGGTAATATATTCCCAGCATTATTGTATGCTGACGATGCGGTCGTGATGGGCCGTACTCCAAATGCTTTACGCATCCTAGTTAAAGGCTTTGTTGATTTTATGGCCGATCTGGACTTGTGTACAAATTTAAAAAAATAATTTTTAATGGCCTGTGGACCAAAAAAGCACTTTATTAACAGAATCACCATCAGATCTGATACTTTGTCATGCACCAGCACTTTTCCCTACCTTGGGTTGCAATTTGCATCCAATGGCTTATGGGCCAACCATGTGGCCTACAGTAGGAATACATTTTCAAGAGCCATCAATTCAATCCTTACCCTCCGACAACCTAAAAAGGCAGAGGTGGTCTTAGCAATTGTTAAAATCTTTAAGTCGCAATGCGTTCCTATTGCAACTTATGGAGCTGAAGTATGGGGCTTCACTAAATGCAGCAACATCCAGGGTGAGGAGAATAGATTTTGCCGCAAATTGCTAAGGGCATCTATCTCCTCTGCGCATTATATCTGTCATAATGAATTAAAATTGGCATATATCGAGGATTTTATAAGGGCTCGCCCAGCCATGTTCCGGATGTCAATCTGGAAGAACCCTGCAGCAACCCTTAGTCGAGATGTAATAATTGATTGTCTCCACTATGACAGGGGAATGGACATTCCTTGGCTGGCTGCTGTTCAGGAGAGCGTGAATAGCGTAAATTATGACCACATCTTCTTTAACCCAACCAATATAGAACACATCAATAAAAAATCACTCCAGGAGGCCTTATATAATCACTATAGAAGAGAAAGATACAGGAAAGAGGTAATGAAAACATTTGTAGCCAGGTATATGTCCCTGGCGTCAGCAGTCTATATATCGCCCTCTTTACCATCTCGGTATCTCTTAAAACCCATAAGTCGCTGGGAGAGAGGGTTGCTTTTTCGCTTAAGGGCGGGAATATTAAAATACTCACTCTGATTTCCTCTGGGATTTAATGCAAATCTTGATCAATTACCTTGTCCCTGTGATAACAATAGCAACCAAAGTATGTTACACTTTTTATTCTTTTGTAAATTTTATCAAAAATATACCAAATGGTTTTTAATTCCATTTTTTAAGAAATCAAATATCAGCAATCATAAGACAGCTGATATGGAAATCCTAGAATTGAAAGAGGATGAACTGATATTTCGTGTGGGATCATTTTTAAAGCTGGCAGTCCGCGCTCGTAGCTCTATGCCCATTATCTGAGCTTCTATTCAAACTCATTGATTGTTAGCATTGCTTTGAGGGCATTACGCTTGGACCATTGGGCTTGTCGGAATTTATCTTTTTAACTGACATGATCTGGAATTTGTATTTGATTTTGGTTACTGTACGGAAATAAGGACGGCCCAATGCTTTTGTGCCTTTTAATTTGATTCCCACCCTATTTTACTTCCTACGCTGCTATCTGATTGATAAGAACAGTGTTATATCTTCTCAAAATGTTTCTTAAAAAAGTTTTAAATCTTATGTATTTAAATACTGTCAATGACTTGTGCTTTTATGGATACATTTGTATTCCGAATAAAGATAATTGAATTGAATTGAAATGAAAAATAAAACAATGCTAGAACATCGGATTTTTTCCCCATTTGCTGGCTCTGAGGCAGGCAGTGGGGCGACACTCCTCCGCCATTGCGGAGGAGCCGCCCCTGCAGAAAACTTGAATAAATGCAACCAGATATTTCATCAAAATGTCCAAGATGTGACGAGAACAGAACATGGACACACACGATTTGAACTTGTAAATGTTTACATTTATTCTAAGAAAAGGACTTGGGAGTTAATTGCAACTGTTTATCCATCCAAATATCCCCTGAGGCATGATCTATTTTATTCAGACATTTGCGGTTAGCAACTATAGCTGTAAGATGAAGGTGGTTTGCCGCTAATTTGATAGCTAGATCCATTATTAGAGAAAACTGGCAATCAGCAAAACCGCCCTCTTTTAGCCCAGTGGGTGAATAAATTGTGCAGTGTATAAATATAAGGAAAATTCTGCGAGAAATGTAGGGTGTGAACAGACTAAATAAGACATGACCAATTTTTTTTAAAAAGTATCTAAAAATAAACTGCTTTTATATTTTGTTTATTGTACATTTATTGAATTAAGACTTGGATAGTTCGATTGTTAAAATATGAAAGAATGTCTTTTACTGGAGTTTTTCCCTCCAGTTTATACCAGATTTATTATATAAGATAAGAAAAGATGAGCGCTGTTTACTTATGCAATGAAAGGTAATTGGCATACCAGTGACATCACCAGGAACAACATCACATAACTGGCCCGTCGATGGCATAGTGCAAAATATACAGAAGGGCACTCCAAAGCTTTCTCCCAAACAAAAGTCAAAACTAATGGCTGTGTCAGTGTTTGATCTACGAATCCGAGTATGCTGTACATTAGAAATGTGTGTTTTGTGTGAAAAACAATGTTTCCCCACTTGCATATTTGCTTGACTATAAATATTAAAGCTCGTGAGGGGGATACCGTACTAAATACACGAAAAAGCTCTCATAATGTAAGGCCAGAATAAAGGAGTCATTAAAAAATAACACTGGGCATTTACAGTATATATATTAATGATCACGAAACTATGCAAATGATGAAACTATAATATAAATCATGCACTGATTTGTAAAACAAACACTGATACAGAAAGTTTGGTGACCGTGCCCCGACTCACTCACCAGCTAGAGTGGGAATATGTCTTCAACCTCGCTCCAAACAGTCACTGGGATCCCTAGAAGGAAAGCAGTGAGAGTTCATTCCCCCCTCTGGCTTCTCATTGACCGACAGTGCTGCGCAGCAGCACCTCATTGGTTGCAAGGGCTCCTCTCATTCACATATAGTCTTTTTCAGGCTACGCTGGAACCTGCTTTTATACTTTAATGTTTAAGGGCCAGTAATTGTCATCCTGCCTGGACCATTAAAAAGGAAGTAAGTGGGGGACTGATTAATCAATAGGCGAGAGGACTATTGCAAAAGCAGTAGCCTACCGCCCAAATCAGTAAGGTTGGCTAGGATGTGTGAGTAATTTCTGAATCTTATGTCAAGGTCAGTCATGTCAATGATTAGGTTCTAGATGGATTCACCATGGAAATTGACTGTCAAACACAAACCACTGGTGAATAATCTTGTACACCTCTTTTTCATGCAAGAGTGTTCTCCTATCCCCATAACCCATCACAACTGCTTTTTCCATCTTCATTTGTAACTTGGGCCAATCATCTTCCACGGCTGCATCAAAATCAAACTGCAAGATGTCTTGTTCCTTTGGCTCGTATGAATGTCTGTAATTATACAGTTTGTAAAGTGTTACAGTGCTGAGTTATGATAACCTGTCACGAGATCTCATAATGGACTGTTAACTGTACTATATCCATTGATCCGATAACAATATCTCTTTGTAACTGCTTGTTATTCAAACGTTTCAATAAACAAAATAAAAAATTTAATTTTTTTTTTAAAAAGAGTAAAGTCAACAGGTAATAGGAGAGCATGCTGGGTTGTGGACTGTTAATGTATAGTGATGTATTATTCTTTAAAGAGGTGAGTCTTCAAATCTTTCCTAAATTGGAGCAATGTTGGGGTGGTCCTGGTGGATAGGGCGATGACGTTCCAGATCCTGGGTGCATAGATGGAATGAGCCTGCAGTCTTGTTTTTCCTTTTTTACACTTCTTAGTCTGTAGCCTGATGTTGTCCTGGCTGCTTGTCTGCAAGATAAGCAGAGGTGGGGGTCGTGATGGCTTTTTAAATGATCCAGCTGGTTTTGAAGATGGTGTGGACCGGCAAGGGGAGTTAATGGAGTGCATCAAGATGGAGGTGATGTGATGATATTTCTTCAAGCCCTGGATGAGATGTGCTGTGGTGTGTAGGATGGCCCGAAGGCATGCCAGAGTGGAGTCTGGGAGGCCATGGAGTAGAGCATTACTACCATCCAGATGTGAGAGTAAGAGGGTTTGAATAGCAGTTCTGAGGTCAATTTCTACAAGACACGGTTTGACTTTCTTTAGATGAGAGCACTGGTACCAGGCCATCTTTGGTTTTTTGGCAATGTGTTTCTTGAGGAAGAGGTTGGTGTCCAGAGTAAATCCAAGTGACTTGGCATTTGGTGAAAATTGGGATTCGAAGCCATCAAGTTTCATGTCATTGAGCCAGGTTTGTACAATATCTTGTTTGTTGTTATTGGAAAATAACAGGAATTCTATTTTGGCTGGTTGAGCTACAGGTAGGCACTAGACATCCAGGCCTGGATGACATGCAAGAAATGTTTGCAGTGTTTGATATCTAAAGCAGAGGAGACTTTCGAGTAGAGTTGTATATCATTGGCATATTGGTGAATCTTGATGCTGTTATCTGTGCGTAGAGACCAAGTGGCTCCATGTAACGGAAAGGAAACGGTATGGAACCCTGAGGGACGCCACAGCTGATAGGGATCTTTTGTAAACTGCAGGTGCCCATGTGAACAAACTAGTGTCGATGGGAAAGGTTGGAGTAGAACCACTGAAGAATATTGCCTGTGAATCCCATTTAAGTCTCCAGGGTGCCTATGAGCGACTGTGTCAAAGGCAGATGAGAGATCCAGCAATATCCAGAGGCAAGGGTCATCTTCATCTGTGGTCAGGAAAGCACTGTCTACGATGTGTAAGGTAGTGGTCTCCATGCTGGAGCATGATCTGAAGCCAGACTGGTAGTCAGCAGGAGATGGTTATCACTATTTTGGTCTTGGAGTTCAATATAAAGACTGCCTTTTCAATGGTCTTGCCAATGAATGATAGGTGAGGTATGGGGTGGTAGTTGGTAAGGTCATCAAGGGCTAGTGTAGGTTTCTTTAGGAGTGGGAGGATCTGGCCTGTCTTTAGATGTGTTGAGTGAGGGAGGCATTGACAATGGTAATTAAGGGTAAGAGAGAATCCCTGAGAGAGCTATGATTAAGGGCAATGGTAAGACATCTTCATGTGAAGTGGCTTTGAGGGAGTTGATCATGCCTGCGAGATTTGGGAGACATAGGGCTTTGAAAGCTGACCACTGTGGGATTCTACGGGAAGGGGTTGGTGTAAGAGAAGAAGTAGGCTTGGCGCTGTCAATGTGCTGTTGGATCTTCCATATTTTTTCACTGAAGAAGAGGTTGTTGGCATTACACTTTTCTGTGGAGTGAGGAATGGGTGGTGGGTGCACGCGGTAAATGCAGTATTTGATTGTCATGAACAGCGTTCTGATTCTGTTAGTGGCTTCACTGATGGTGTTGACATAGTACTTTGCTGTGGCCGATATGATATGATGAGCTGTCAGTGAGGTGTGTGTGACTAGTTGTGGTATGCATCCATTTCTATCAGGCCACCTACTGTTTCGCTGCTCAAGGTCACTGCACTTCCCTGTCCTCATGCAGGCTTACTGATGCGTATGTTTTTTTCTTTCTGATAGGGGTGTGCACTTGTACACCATCTACCCTTAGTCCACCTTGTCTCTTGCAGTACCTCCACTCTTCTGGTTTTTATATTATTCATTTTTTAAGCAAGAACACAAGAAAATAAAAATATAAATATCAGCAGGGAAACACTTCCCCTTTTCAAAGTGAACTCAGTACACAAGTTTCATACATGAAACAGGTACAATTACTCTGGGCTTTCCATCCTATATGTCAAGGAAACATCAGTGGGGGACAGAAAATGTAGTGGCAGTTAGAGGTGAACAGTAGGGTCCTGCTTTCGTCTTTTTCCTGGTGCATTGCTGAGAAGCAGAAATAAATAAAAGGGCCAGCTCTCGGCACAGGTATCTCCTATTTGATTGCCTGACTATATACCCTTTTCTGAATAGTGATGCTTTCATCAGGAAACACCAGAATATTACTAACCATGAAGGAAAGCTTGCTCGTCCTGGAAGCTGCACTTGTGACTGCTTCTCTATGCGAAGAGTCGCCCAATTTAGCCACAATAAATCCAGCTCTCGGGATTTCCTGAATCTCTAAGGCTACAGAACAGTCGTCTCCCAGAACTGGTCTTTCAAAAATGAAGCAATAGAACCTTGACAGCCTCCCCCTCTGAAATCAGAGGCACACGCAGCATTCTGCCACGTGCAGCCTTGGCTGTGTTCTCTAGATATTCCACTTTTTACTCGAAAAGGACAACTGAGGGAGACTGCACAGTCCTTAAAACTCCTTATGCAGCATATCCTTTCTGCAGCTAGAGCCTCTAGACGTTACATCCTCTGATCTAAAACGACAACTTGCTTTTTGGCATTGTTGACTTTGATCCTCATTTTCTCTGTGCAGTTCTCCATGGAAGATACTTTTCACTTTGTGGTGTTGTAGACTCCTGTGTGTCTCTTAGCAAGTGAAGTACCAGGAGTTCCCCCTGTCTGAAATCCGTCATCTGACGGTCAGCCACGCCTCTGACAGATGTGCATGTTGTTGTGAAGAGGTTTGCAACGATGTAAAAAAACAGCTTCTGGTCTTTTCTACCTATGCACATGCTCTCCTCAGGGTTCATGATGACTCCTTGCCACTGGCTGATTTGATGACATGATCTTTATTCGGACTTTGATTGGTTGCCCGTGATCCCCTGATTAGTGTGTTTTCTGTTCTTGCTGGTTCTAACTTTCAGACTCTGAAAAGTGTAGTTTTGAATTTACTGTTGGATACTGAGAATAAAGAATAACTGTAGCCTGCGTCCTGACACAGAATTTGTAATGTCCCATTGTTGATTTCGAAGCTGGAAAAATCAAAGTTTCACAGGGAACATTTTGGAGAAGATCGCTCCTAATATTTGCTAGATTGGAAAATGATGTAAGTATAAATACTTCTCAGCTCTTTTCTGGGATTCTGAGGATTGGGCATGGGACCTAGTTAGAATTTCTGCTATTGCTGACTTGATTCTACTTCTGCAGCTGTAGAGAGTGAATGAGCTATTTCCATCCCAGGCATCAGAAGCAAAGTACTGCACCACCATTTCTTGTTTACTGATCCAGACATTGAATTACATGAGAACAAGATTTAGAGGCCATGTCATCTTCACAGCACCATCTGCCAAACTTTGTTGCAATTCTAAAACAAGCATTGGCATAGCCAATAGGTCTCGCCTTTGGGATCTTATAAGTGTTTAGCCATGCAACAGTTGATGTTGTTGCACCAAGGATATTGTGATGCATAACTAAATACTTATAAGGTCCCAAAAGCGAGACCTATTGGCTATGCCAATGCTTGTTGCACATGGTATGGACTTGTCCGATGATTGTTTCCTAATGGGCAAAGAGCTTCCAGGCACTATGATGAGTGTCGGGGCATTCTACAGAACCCACACCCGAGTTGCCTTGTTGGGGATACGGAGGGCGTGGGTGGCCCTAGGATAGAATGAGCTTTGGTAGGGCTGGCACACTGATAACCAAGTGAGACATAACCCGGGCTTAGGCCTCAGCCACGCCCCTGGGCACTAGCCGTCTGGGGTGCCGGCATGGACTGGCGTGCAAAACAAGAGGAACCCATCTATGCTGCGTGGGGCTGCACACAAAAGTTTCACAAAATATGGGGCAAGTGGTGTGCCTATTACGTACTGGAATGACTGTGGAAATGCACTGCATACGACTCAATTCTCTTAGATTGTGTGATTCTGTTTCCACAGTACTGATTTATGCTTAAATCAAAAAATCAATAAAATTGGTTTATAAAAAAAATTAAGAAAGTGTATTTCTTTAACACATGAAAGCGTTTCACCTTAGTTAGTACATTAGATTATTTGAAAAGCATTTCTTAAAAACTGCCGTTTTTAAACAGGAACTGGCAAACACTCCTTCACCAGCAATAATGACAATACAATTAGTGAACTAAGAGGCACAAATTAAGCAGTAAACCCATCCCAAATCTTATTTACGCGCTGGTCATTGATAACGGCATTAAAATATATTGCCTCAATTGTGCTGAAATAGCACCTCATTTTCAAGGAGCACCTATTTAGTATCTTGTTGTTCACTGTATCCATTAACTGCAATATGCGCTACAGATACATTAACACAATGATGCTGATGTGATTTAATTTTCGTGGAAATGAAGTATTGCTCACAAAAATGCGTGCGAATCGTACCGTAAGACCAATATTTATTTCGATCTAATGTTCCATATAGCAGAAGGAACGACACTGTCACCTAAAATCAGGACTTTTAAAAACGGAAGCCTCAGTTCTTCCAAGAATGGAGCCAGTAGGCAGGTTTTGTGCAATATCGTAAAAAAGAAAAACAAAGATAGACTTGAATTTAAAAGGTACAGCAGTGCTTGGCCGCCTGCCACGGGCTACAGTGTGTGTCATACAGCAAGCACAACACACACTTACAAAATCGGCATTTGTTACATGGGGCCTTCCTATATGGGACCCTGATAGTGCTGCCACATATGTTTTCTTCCACTGTTTTTAACACCCCATATGCCACGTTCCACAATGATAGTGGGGACGCGCATAACAAACCAGTGCATGCATACCGTCTCCACACCAAAAACTTACAAGCATTGCTTAGATTTCCATTGATTACGTGCTCCTGCCATCTGGTGGTTACAAGTGGAAATGTTACAAAAGCACAGCATCCCTTTTAAATAAAAACAAGTGGGGAGGGTGGGGGGAGTGCAGCAGGGGCCCGCAGCGTTTACCTTGCGGGAGCGAGCGCGATAATTGCTAACACATGGCGCCGCTCGCTCCCGCAAGGGAATCGCCAAACGTGCACGCGTTGCCATCCAAAGCAATGCAACGCGTGCACGTTTTTGACTGCAATACTGAATCGATTTCAAAAGGTCTTTTTCCTATGCAGCGCATGTGCAGCGCATGCGCGCTGCGTAGGCGAGACCTAAAAAGACTAGGAGTCCTACAACCCCTCACAATGGGTACACATCTAGCTTTTGACCTCTCCTCTGAGTATCAATGCAGGTGGCCAATATGTTTAATCTCCAGATATGCAGATGGCTCTGGATAATGTGTCCCCATTACAAATCTCTATTTGAGATGCAAATATGTACACAAATGGTTGGCATGTGTTCTATCAATGAATCTTTAGTCAGTGGTTAAGACCAAGCAGACAACTAATGTCTGTAGAACCAGTACAATGTTTAAAGGGATCTTCAATCAAGTCTATTAGTTAGTCACATCATGGATAAACAAGCATTGGCAAAACCAATAGGCCGCGCCTTTGGGATCTATGGGCTTTGCCAATAGTTTTTAGCTATGTTGAACAGTATTTATCTGAATGCTTTGTCTCCCGATGGACTAGGTGCACAAACAACAAGATCACGGACATGTTTGACGAGGGTTAAAATACAGTTGCAGACTGGATGTGAGAGGTATCTCAAATGGAAATGAGGGTTGGGCAAGAAGGGGCGAGCAGAAAAGCAAGACAGTGGTGGTTTGCATCACTGGTGAAAGCTGAGTCTCCCTACAGCAGTGTGGTACTAAAAAAGCAACTCAACACGAGGGGCGCGGCAAGCCACACCACCAACTGGATCAGAGGAAGAACTGAACCAATGAGAGAGGGTGTGAGTTGCATCCAGAGCCACTGAAGTTGGACATAGGGAACCAGGTTCGAGTCTCTGCTTCGGCTCAAAATCCTGTGCAAATCATACTGGGAAAATCACTTCATTGCTCCATGCCTACAAAATAAACATGACCTTGTGTTATGCAACTGGTGTTCATATAAAATGCTCCAATAGCTACTTTGCGCTATGCCAAAGATTGCACCTTACCTGTACCAGGTTAACAATCAAATACAGAAATAAGCAACTGAAAGATGGCCAGTTACCCTTTTCAAAGGGCCTTCCACCATGTGTGAACAGATACTGCCACGTTTTTAGTAACTTCTGATCCACTTAAGCTAGAAATAATTATTTTTGTAAAATCATCAGATTATGCAGCAGAAGATGGATTATGTGGCAAATGCGGCAAATTCATAATTATGTGAAAAAAGCTACAATTTCAGCGACCCTGACAATTACAATATTCTTTAACTAACTAATTATCCATTCATTTATCGAAAGGTCCTCCTTGAGACGAGCCTGCTCTGGACCAAACATGCCAGTCCGCATCAGCTGTTTGTGTCTCGAGGGCAAAAGTAAAGGCCCTTTACTTGTGAAAATACCGCCCGGATGCTGGTGTGGAGCATGATGGGGCTGGCTGCAAAAAACACGGGGGGATAAAAGCCGCAAACTGCAACCAGTTTAACTCTACCAAAAGGAAATAGTAGAATATATTTCCGGAATAAAAAGAGGTAATCCCACCAGTGGGGGTTGTGGTAGGTTAAGTAAGGTAGATGTTTTCCTCGAATCTTGAATGGGTGGCACGCTAACATGCAGCACCACAGAGAGGAGCACAGGCAGACATCAAAAACATTGAACATGTGTAATGAACAAGCAACGCCCTTCCCTGTAACAACCCACCCCTCCCCCCCAGCTTGGCGGACGCCAACAATAATAAGCTCAGCAGGACTAATATAATTTTTTTTAGAAGATGCGGATGCCGAGAACAAAAAACACTAAAGTCAGCCACATCACCTAACTAAAAAAAAAGCACTTCATCTTCCCAAGCATACAAAAGAAATATAACCTTGTGTAAACATGTAATGTAACTGGTGTTCATGTAATGCGCTCTGATAACTACTTTGCATTTTACCAATGCGCATAAAAAAACGGTAGGGAGAAAAAGAAGGAGTAATGCGGAGGGAGGGGACAAAAACGGGAAGAAAAAAAGGAAGACAAATACGAAAAAGGGGGAGGAATATGAAGAGGAAGGGGGCAAGAAAGGGCAATATGGATGGGGGTGTGGGTTTCACAGAAGCACACACCAGTGCTAGGAGGGAAAAGGAACATGGACAGTGATATGGGAGATGGACTGAAAACACAAGCAATCATATAGAGTGCTTGATCACAAACAAAAGTAGTGCCAAGATCAGGTAGCAGTAGAAGGACACAAGTACTTGGTCCATGCTCCAGGAGAGAGCCAAAAACAAGAGGAAGACATGACGCACCATGTTCTGAGAAAAGGAACAAAGAAAATGAAGGCAACGCTGCAGCTAACCAATGGTAAGCTAGGGGCATGCTGGAAGCCCACTGAATGTAAACAAAAGGTCTCGAAAAAACATTGCATGCGCTGTCTGTGCAAGACCTAAAAAAGAAGGGTGGAAATGGTGGTCTGTTTTTAACGTCATTTGGTGTAATCTGTTTCCAAGAGATATAGCATTCAGGGTTTTGAGGATTAGAAGGGGGAAGAAATTCAAGAAGACTTGTGACTTTTGAAACAGACAATTACTAGCCGAGGCCAAGTCTGTTACAGATCATACAAATGTGTTGTTGGTGATGCGGTTTCGAATACAACAGGTGTCTTGGACAGGTGTGCTCAGGTAGGTAGCAAACCTTAACCCAACATGTTATTTGAAGGCGAACAAGTGGGAGTATCAGGTGAAAACAACAGAAAACACCCACAAGAAATTCAGTTATAATGTCATCTAATGGACAGCAGGGATTCCTCATGGAATAGCAGTATTATTATCGGAGCACAGATGATAACAGGTTTACTGATTTGTACCATATAAATGCCATCTAAATCAACACCTTGTACATTAGCAGAAAGGCCTGCCACTTTGCTCATTCCTTAAAAAATGTAGGTAACACCTCCAAAAAAGATAAGGGAGATCTTAGGGTTCTGTTTGAGAGTTGACAGTCTTTAATCAGGTTGCCAATTTTTCATTAAAACGTGGCGAATCATCCGTACTGCCTTCAATGTTATTCTCCCTTTAAATAAGGGGGTTATGAATGGCCAATAGGGTGAGAGGTACATGGTGCTACTTCTTTAGGCTTCATAGTATACTAGCCATCACATTGTGCAGGTGCTGTTATTTTTTTTTAACCAATATCCTGGAGACCCAGAAAAAACACTTCTGCAGTAATCGAAAATGGACAACACAAACATGAGGAGAAAGGTTAAAAACAAGAGACTTTTTTCAACATTTACAAATAGAAGAACCAAACTTTTGTTCTTTGTGACTAGACCATCAATACGTATCTGTCAGTAGCAGGAGATCCAGGCATTGGTGTTCAAGATGTTGAAAACCACGACGTGCCACCAGTACAGTAGACACTGGGCCACTCGATGCATGGATGACTCTGCCCCACTTTGTTCTGGGTTTTTTTCTATGTGGGAGATTTGTTACCATATCTGCTGTATACACTGTTTCCAGAAGGACATTTTATGTTGGAGCAGGGAAAGCTGTGGCTGTTCACAATAGAAGAGATGTTGTGAGCCGGCAGGAGACAGTCATGGTGTCAAAATCTGCAGTGCTTATGTGAGGGGGTAGGGAGAGCTACATATGCTTACAATACAAAAATAGTTTGGGTGGGAAAGCTAAGATTAGCAGATTGTGATGACCCTGGAAGGAGCTCAGGTCCCCTCAATGTGCAGACTATTTGACGGTGAATGAGCCTCCACCTATGCGCTGGCCAGATTCTTTGTGATGTAAGAGGTACTGACTCATACCTTTTGCAGATTATATGCAGAGTTTTGGTCAGGAAGAAACCATGGGCACCCAATCAGACTGACTGTCAGATGGACCATTAATAAGCTAACAAGGCTGATTGCTTCCGAGTGCGAGCACCAGAGACACCACGCAACACAGCACCTGGCTGATTGTATGCTTTGGAAGCAAATATCTTTCTTTCTGGCTGTGAGGTATAGATGCGGCTCACTGGTGGAATGTAAACTTGTGTACACATGTAGTGATGGAAAAACATGTTTAAACTTGGAGACCAAGCAGCTGGGTTGAAGTAAGTTTGAGACACACATAGTATGGCTTGATATGGTAGATATCTATTTTTTCCATAGGAAGTAGAGTTATAGTTGATCAAGAACGTACTATACTATTCAATATACAGAGCAAAACAAGGATAAACAAAAGAACATCATCAGACAATCTACAGCTAAAAGTTCAGGCGATTAACCCACACTGAACTAAATGGTGCCTCAGTCTTAAGGATGCAGCAGGCTCAAATCCAAAAAGCAACACACAAAAAAGCATTGGCGAAACCAATAAGTCTCGCCTATTTGAGAGCTATTGGCTTTGCCAATGTCTTTTAGCCATGCTGTACAGCAGCATGGCTGCTGTTCAGCATGGCTAAAAGTTAGTGGCGTAGAGGAGAGTGGATTAGAGTGGCGTAGAGTGAAGTGGCCTGGAGTGGATTGCAGTGGCGTACAGTGGTGTGGAGTGGAGTAGCATGGAGTGGCGTAGAGTTCAGTGGAGTGGTGCAGAGTAGATTGGAGTGGCATAGGGTACAGTAGCATAGAGTGGAGTGGCATAGAGTAGAGTTGCATGGAGTGGTGTTGCATAGACTGGAGTGGCATAGAGTGGAGAGGCGTAGTGTGAGGTAGAATAGAGGGTTGTAGAGTGGCACAGATTAGAGTGGCGTAGAGTGTGGTGAAGTGGTGTAAAGTGGCATAGATTGGCAGAGAGTGGAGTGGCATGGTGTGGCGTAGACTAGTGTGGAATAGAGTGGTTTAGAGAGCATTGAGTGGCGTAGAGTTGAGTGGCATAGTGGAGTACAATGGAATAGAGTGGTGTGGAGCTGCATGGAGAGGAAAAGAGCGATGTAGAGTAGAGTGGTGTAGAGTAGAGGGGCGTTGTGTGGCATAGAGTAGAGTGGCATAGGGTAGCGTGGAGGGGTGTGGCATAGATTGGAGTGCCATTGTGAGGAGTGGCATAGAGTGGAGTGGCAGATAGTGGCATAGACTGGAGTGAAGTGGTGTGGAGTGGAGTGACGTAGAGTGGCACAGAGTACAGTGGCATAGAGTGACAGAGTGGAGTGGCGTAGAGTGAGTGCGAGGAGTGGAGTTGAGTGGCATAGAGTGGCGTGGAATGTTGTAGAGTAGACTGGAGTGGTGTAGAATGAAGTGGCATAGAGTAGAGTGAAGAGTAGAGTGCCACACATTGGCATTGTGTGGCATGGAGTGGTGTACAGTGGAGTGGCACAGAGTGGAGAGGCATAGAGTGGAGTGGCATAGAGAGGTGTAGAGTGAAGCAGAGTGGCGTAGAGTCAAAAGGCATACATTAGAGTGTCTTAGAGTGGCGTAGAGTGGAATGGCTTAGAGTGGAGTAGTGTAGAGTGGCATAGGGTAGTACAGTTGTGGGTGTAACGAAAGCCTTGATATAGGTGGCAGACAGGGTGAAAGCAACATAAATAAGAAACTGTATACATGTGTTAAAAGTAGGAAAGCGCATTGCACGTCAATGAATAATACGAAACACTTATAAAAAGAATATAGCGAGTTGCAAAAAGACGAGGAAGAACACATGTACTTGGTCCATGCTCCAGGGAGGAGCTAACACAAGAAAGGAAGGGAAGCCTATGGGAGCCAAGTAATCAAAAGATTGCAAATGAGAGTGGCAATGAAAACAACTAATGGTATGCTGTGAGTGGGTTGTAAGCCCACTGAATAGTAAACAATATGTCTCACAGCACAGTGCATGTGCTCTGTAGGCGAGACAAACAAGTTCAGACATGGACCTTCTTTTGAGCCTTTTGCCCATTTACTGGTTGCAAATTTGCAGCTTTAATTTAGTCTGTCTTGTAGTTTTGCCAATTCTATTTCCTTAGACTAATGTTTAGGCAAAGGTTTGTTTGTATCCACATCAATTCGTAATGGTTAGTGATCACCCCCTATGCACATATATCCTTCAATGTGATCTCTTTAGGGCCAGCCCTTGATTTATTTCCCAGTTAACAGAACAATTATTTCATAGATGTCCTTCCAAAAACTAATACTTTTTAGCAATAAATTAACAAACTAACATTTTCAACTTACATGCGAATCAGATAACGAGTTTTTTTTTCTTTTTCAGGCGGGTACGGTAAAAGTGAAACTATTTTTGCTATGATGAGCTGCACTTTAGAAACAGAAGCGAATATGTTCTTTCACTTTATGTCAGGGTAGTCACTGCTAAAATTCAAACTTTTACCAGAGAGATTCTTGGCACTGCAGAGCAATCTTAAGTGTGTTTCTTGAGATTTCCGAGAAAAAAAGTCAAGTCTTTGGCAGCATAGCAGTCCATGTTTTTTTTCCTGCTTGATAGGTAAGCCCAGACCTAGGCCCAGCAGCTTGTGGGGTCAGAGGACTCAAGGTGCACCTTAATGATGTGAGCCGACAATGCCAAACCAAATCTGGGGTTGCTTCCATCCTTGTACAGGTTGGATGTGGCTAAGCAGCTTGGGTTGCACTATTCCTATAAGAAGAGGGTCGAGAATGGTCGGGTCAAGACTGATTTTCATAAAGCTATTCTCTATCTTTAGTTGCACAGTGAGTAACGATAATAAAAGGGATGCTGGCCAGCGTAATTAACTGTGGCTGAAATCAATTCAGGAGATTCCATTCAGCATGTTTTTGTTTTTCTCTTGAATAACACTGCCATGCCCATCTAGAAAGATCAGGTTCTCACAAAGACTGCTAGATTTTCATATAAGATTTCCTTAGATCCCACTTTTATCCTGTTAGGTGAAAACACCAGACACAAGTATATTGTTAACACTAACCAGACGAAATCATGCAAAAAAAATAAAACAAAAAAAATATATCTTCACTCTTCCTCGAAAGGCAGAAAGAAAACATTATTTTAACGAGATATGATGAAAAACGGGCGAGTATCATAATTACATGACTTAAACATTTTGTTTTCACAAAACACATTTTAAAAGTGCCCTAAGCGATGACAGACACGCGATGTACCCTCTCTGTATTATTACCGACTCTGGTTCCTGGTACTGTTGCCAACGTCTTGCACAAGCTTGCCCAGAGCGACAGCTCTTAGCTGACTTCAAACAGGAATCACCTGCTCCAAAGCCACGCCTGTTTTCTATGTCAACGGTAAACAGAAGCCGAGTGAAGAAACACTCTCGCGCACAGGCTGGCGGGCGCTGTATGTATTTACTCAGTAGGGGCAGGAAGGTGATTAGGTCTCGCCTGCATGAGCATGTGGTAGCACATGCGCTCGTGCTTTGCGAGATGCCTGTGTGTAGTAATGGGCTTCGAACCAATCGTTGGCATCATAGTCGCTCTTCTTTGCTGTCTTCTAATTGGGCAGCGCTTGTAATGTGGCACTTCCTTTTCTTTCCGTGGCACACGGACCAAGCACAAATTAATTGTGTTTGATTAGTGTCCCTCAACTTCAGGAGCTGCGCACTGTGACTAACGTATTATTCCTTCTGAAAAAAAGTGCAATGACACAGTCAATGCTAGGCACATCATAGCACCTTTTTTACCTTCTCCTCACCCAGCCCCAGTTTCTTCTCCCCCTTCCACCTGCCCCAGCCCTGTTTATTCTTCAGACAGAAGGAAAAAAGAGCTATGAAGTGGGCCGCTTCGTAGAGCTTTTTTGAATCATCCAGCTATCCACCTACAGCCGCCCCCTTCTGTTACTCACCCCCACCTGCCCGCCGTTACCCACCCCCACCCAATTTCTTAAGTCCATAACTTGCTCATAGGCGAGACCCATTAGCTTTGCTAATGTTTGTTTTTTCAATGCGATGATGTCTGGATCAGCAAAAGAGCTTAGTCTTGTCTAGAGAAAATTGTCATTTCCAGGCTCATCCTAGGGTGAGCTTCGCTTATGATGTTTTTTCAGACCTTGTGACCTCTGAAAATGGAAGATCTGTAGCAAAGGTATACTAAAGCAGCTAGTCATATGGCTAGGCCAGTGGTTCCCAAACTTTTTTGACCCGCGGCTCCCTTGACCAATTGGCCTCCAGGTGCGGCTCCCCATTACATTACTTTTTTTTGGCAGAGGGATGTAAGCCTGGTCTCTGTAGTCCTTCCATTTTAATCCCAGCCAAAACCAGCCAGGGACACCGGGGTGCCGCAGCGCACAGTTTAGGAACCACTGCTGTACATATTCCTCCACCATTTCAGATGAACATGTCCACTGGTTCCACTTTCCCTAGTCTTCCTATGCCTTTTTTGTCCCTTTTTATTCCCACTCATATCAACCCTCTCCCTCTTACAGTTCCTCAAAAGGCTCTACTATTTAGCATTTATGTACTCACTGAACTGTAAACTCTCATTTTCACTTTTGCTTTAGTCGCCCCTACAGTACTTTGACTCATCTTCTTCAATTCTTAGGAACAATAGTCTTTAAGTGATAACCCTGTACCTCACCAACATCTACATTAAAAATCATGTCGCTAAAGAATGCATTTCCCTGGTAAACTGTGATTCTCTCACTTTGGTGAAGGAGGGTTGAAAGGGAAATCCAAGGTTCTCATTGTGTGTTGCACTGTGTATTGGGCCTCAGGAGAAAGATGAACTAGTTTATCCACATGTAATGGGCAACTTTGGGGTCTGCAAAGAATACTGAAGGAGTGGTATGACTGAAGTGTGTACTTAAGCTGGCCTTATCTTAAGGCTGTTTAATCCTTGGACTGGAAGACAAATGCTGTGGCCTCCAAGTTGTCCTTAAAAAGACAGTTTGGTCAGGGAATGGATTGACCATGGAGCCTCCATGGAAGTGTTAATAATCTGAAGCCATTTTGTTTTACAAATAGAGAACAGGGCTGTAGTATTTATACTTGCTGATGAGGGTGAACTAATTCTGGGTATGCTTGATGGACTTGAGAAGGTTGGCTCAACAGCAGAATTAAACTGACTGCTTCAGAGCTGGCAGAAAGAAGGTAATGCAATCCGTGACTTGACCTCAAACCTAAGGACTCTAGGTAGAACAAAGAAGCATATGAAGTTGATTCCTCAGGAATCATTTCATTAAAAACATTTTCTTTTTTGTTCTAAAAAAGTGCCAAGGAAAATAATGCTTCTATAATTTAAAGCTTAACATCAGACTCACTCTGAAACATTCTTAGCCTAAACGTTGTACAACATAGAACCCATTTGTAAAAAATTGTATGTTTGTATTTATCTTCAAACAGACAAAAACTCCCCAATAAAACAATCAGAAAAAACTGCACAGGGCGCAATGCACTGTCAATACTGACCAGACACGTGGAACACAGTATGTAATGTGATCTTATTTTGTATACATCTTGTGAACCACTCGAGTAAGGAGGACACTTGGTCAATAAGTAGCCTATCAAAATATAACTTTGTACGCATCTTCATAGATATATTTTCAACCAATGTAAGAGAAAAATCGGGTGTCATTAAGGCAAAAATACCATCCGTACCAGTAATACGGGAGGAACATACATTGGGAAACAACTGATTGGTTCATGTATCAAAAGAAATCTGGCATGTAGGCTAACAACTAAAAGCTTGTCATCTCTGTTCTTTGTTTTATTTGTAATAAGAGATCTGGATTTTTAAAATGAATTATAGTCATGTACTTATCGTGTGTGAAAACAGTGTACTGCAAATGGGTGTGCCGCTTATACACATGGGTAAAGTTTCATTCCAGGCTCGTGTACAGGGGTGAGTTGCTCTTTCCGGAGAAATGTCGGGGTTTTTTCTTTTAAAAACAAGATAGCCAGCTTTGAGATACCATGTCAGCTATATCTCCTGGCTGATCCTGGACCTCACTGGATGACCCCTGCAGAAAGGAGAAACTCCATGCTGTGATAACTGCCCACTTCTCTTAGATTCTCAGTTCCTGCAAAATATTTCTCCTCCAAACCAGTTTCCTGCAAGCAAGAATTGACACAGAAAGGCAAGCTGGAAAAAATATTAAAAAATACGTATATTTACACTTCAAAGACTATCCCTTTACCCTGTTCTGCATCAGCTAAACATCACCAATTTCTCTTGCAGGGGTCACTGCAGGCTTTAAAATGAACTCTCGAAATACCCACTTCGTTGTACTCTACTCCGGGACTCAAAACATCTGCTCACTTTTGTTAAGCTAAATATCTGTAACAACTGCTCGCACTTGCCCTCCTATGAATTTAAATGAACCACAGCTCTTTAAATGTCAGGAGTTCCTCTTCCTCTCTGCCCCTTTTGGTTGCTGTTGTTGAAAGCTCCACGGTCACTTGTAACGCTGGCTCTGCGTCACTCCAGAGGTCCAGGCGCTGCACAGATCGATGCTGTCACAGAAATAAAAGGATACATCTTCCAGATCCTGAAGTCATCCGAAATAGTGCAAGAACCGTACACTTTGCATGTAAACATGAATGACAATGGGCCCTCTGCAAGCCCATGGGTGTTTACAACTTGCGTGTCTTTTGAAGACACTGACCAGTATGTTTTGTTTTCGTCATTATGGTGATTTGACCATTTGCCATTCCAGTGCTTGCGGTGGAATCTGCAATTACAGCCAGTGAGAACATTGCCTTTAAGCTAACTCAGCAAGAAGATGCTGTAGTTCGCCTGCTATCCGATCCATGTGCGGCTGGCAATTTCTTCCGGGGCTATGGGTGTTTTTATTCTGGTGCGGCATGTGTCAGAGTGGGTTATATATTTTTTCAAACCACTTGCAGGCTTTAGCAGAAGAGAAGATTGCCTGCTTTAATGTCTCCTGCTCTCCGGTGCGACGTCAAAAGGCAGCAAGTGCACCACCTAGTGGTCACCAGACACAACGCACTGGGCCTGCACTCCAGAGCCCGGTGTAATTCATGATGCACTCTGCTCAGCAACTGTGACCGTGGAGCCCCTGGATGGTTTTTGCGGCGCACCAGGGTGCCGCGGCGCACAGTTTGGGAACTACTGGGCTAGGCCATACTGAGTTGGAAGCCTCTCTTAGATGTGGGCATGCACCATTACTTGCTGGCCTCGCACAGGTGCACGAGAGTTATACATTATAAAAAAGAGCATAGTTCAAAACTGCCCCCAATCAGAATGTACATGCTGATAATAAGACCTATTAATTTTTCTTGATGTAGTTTCTTTTTTAGTCTCTTGCAAAAATACAAATTCCCAATGAGTTCCAGTGCAGAGATGGAGCCCTTTTTCCCCTCAAAACACTAAGAATACAATTCCTACTTTAAGCAGGTGTGGGTAATATGTGGCCCACTAGGTCATATAAACCCAATTAACAGACAGCAGGTGGTCAAATGCCTGAAACAAACATTTCATTTGAGAGAACTGGCCTCAGGCAGTTTGGAAGAGCCAGGGTTGGATTGGGATTAAAAATCGGCCCGGGCACGCTAAAAAAAGTGGCCCACATTTGCATATTGTCTTTTCGCAAAACACTGCTTCGGCGAAATTTTATTAAAAAATGGGGGGGGGGGGGGGGGAGGGTAAAAAAAATGCACGGATTAGTTTACACTGGTGAAACACACGTGAAAACAAGTGAGGCCACTTCTGCTCAGGCCCCCTACTCCCGCTCAATATGCATATATTAATGGGCTGGCACTGCGAGAGAAAGGGAGTGACACCTCTGCCCGTTGATAAAAGGGAGGTAATGGATGTCCATCTGCCTCCAGAAAGGCCCCTCAGGCGCCCACTGGGCTGCTGGCGGTATCCGAACAATGCAGAAACCACCCAAATCGGCCCCCCAGACTGCTCAAAAAAGCAGCCCACAGCTGGAACTGGACACCGGCCCCTCGGGCATTGCCTGAGTGCCCGCGTTACCAATCTGACCCTGGGAAGAGCAGACACTTCCGCTTTTGCTAAAAGAGAGGAACAGATCCACAGCTCAAGAAAAAGTCACTAGTAGAACTGTCAGACTTGAATGGAAAATAGTTTCTCCTGTCTGGAGTTGATTTAGGTCTGAGGAGCCCTGAAAAGCAACTGATTAGCAGTCTAGGGTGTGTGATGGCATATAAAGAACCAGAAATATGTATAGATAGGATGGAGCCAAAAGATGTCAACACCGAAAGGCGAGGCTGTACACTTTGAACAGTAGCGCAGCTAGTGCGTCATGGGCTCTAGTGCTAGGAAGGAAATGGACTCCTGAGCTGATGGTTGAATTGTAAAATACAGCAATAATCAGGGTTGAAAGGGCACTCATTCCTCTGAGGCCCAGAAGCTACGCTCCTGACTTTGAATAGTATTCCTCCCCTCATTGGCAGCCAATGCAGGGGTATTCTTGCCTGGAGATATGGTCCTGCCTTTGCAGCTCCACAAACGAAAAATGGTTTGTGAGGCATAAAAATCATGCTTTGCTTTAGTCAAAGCAACAATAATGGGCCCGCCAACTCCTACTCAATGAGCAATCCATAGGAAAAGCAAGATGTGTCTCAATGTACACAGCTGAGACAAATAATTCTGCACATCAACTTGATAGTCCTGACCCCTTGATATACCTCCATAAAAAATTGTTCTCCAGAGATTTTAATTTTTAATTTATGTTTTTGTATCATTAGAGAAGTAATTTAGCTTGGGTAAACATTACTAATCCTGGCAAAAAATTTCTGGACGCCATTTTAAAAATGGCGGATCTGTTGCAGTGATGGTGTAATATTTCGGTAACCATGAGACCTATATACTTCATTTTGGTGTCAAAACATAGGTTTTGGGGGGGTCAAGTAGTCTTATAGAGACAGGAAATAACTCCTCAGAGCAACCCTTGCCATTTTTCAAAACGGCGGCTCTATAATGATGTGTTTTAGCCATCATATTGGTAATTTATTTTAATATTTTTTTTGTTTCAGGTTTTCTGTTGATTCAAATTTGTAAACATGAGCGATGCATGTATAGCAGAGGATCTTTACCTCCTGACTGAGTGTTGCTTACTAGAAAATCTGAGGACTCCTCCAACAAAGAAAAATGTGCCATATGCTAAACTAATCCGAAAGAAAAGCAAACATCAACTGCGGCTAGACAGAGGAGAGTTCGAGATGCTACGGAAATACGGCAAGACGAAGTTCACAAAAGATTGAAACTGATGGGTGAAGAGGATCAATTTTTTTATCATTGTAACAACAAATGCTACAAGTCATATACAATGGGAAAAAGCCTAGAAAACAATTGTCAAAAAATAGCAGAACCCAGTGAATCACAACAAGAATCCGAGTCTTCTGAGAAAGCGACGACAACCAAACCCAATGTCCATCCACTTAGAGGATCAATGGCAACCCCTCGCCCACCTTCAACAACTGATCAGAAAGCAGAGGATCTTCAATGAGTTATCTGTGGTTTAGCCTGAACAAGGGCCAAAGGGATTGACGAAAGAACAAAGTACAGAGTATGTGAGTCTCAAAGGGCAAACATGTTTTTATCTGCAGCTAGTTTCTTCTAAGATGAAGTTTTCAGCCGATCTAAACATCAAGATGAATGTATTTGCAGCGGATTTGTATGCCCACCCGGACTACATGCGTGCACACATTCGAAAATATGAATGTACAATGAGCTCCCAGTAGCAACGTAACCGCCAGCCTTCAGTTAAGTTTGTACTATTTGAAAAAGCAAAAGAAATTTTAAAGCCACTCGAGTGCTGGCTACGGGGTTCATACGCAGTGAGATCAGAGAAATAATGGTCAACATTGATGAAACTGTATTGATCCATAATAATGAAATTAAGATTTTTCTGGTGAGAATGTACGACAGAATTCATTTTTGTGGAGTAGATTGGAGTGTAGTGGGGTAAAGTGGAGTGGGGTAGATTGGGGTAGAGTGGGGTAGATTGGTGTGGGTGGGGTCAATTGTGGCTGGGTAGGTTTGAGTAGAGTGGGGTAAATTGGGTGGAGTGGGGTAAATTGGAGTGAATTAGATTGGGGTAGATTATAGTGAAGTGGAGTGGGGTAGACTGGAGTGGAGTGGGACAGATTGGAGTGGAGGGGGGTAGTTTGAAGTGGGGTAGAGTGGAGCGGGGCAAATGGTGTGGAGTGGAGGGGCATAGAGTGGAGTGGTGTGTTGTGTCATGGAGTGAATGGCATAGATGGAGAGGCGTAGAGTCACGTGGCATGTCGTAGAGTGTCTTAGAGGGGAGGGGCAGAGTGGAGTGGTATGTCGGAGTGTCATATAATGGAGTGGCAGAGAGTGGAATATGGATGGTGTGGTAGAGCACTGGCATTACAGACAACACATTTTTAATTGAAATTACCATTACATTTGCACTGAAATACTTTTTCTGCACACAAACGATAGTATGTGCAAATGTCATCACCTTCATGTGTTTTGATCGTATTAAAATATTTGTTTTCACCACACTTCAGAATTACAAAAAAAGTGCTTTATTTGTACTAATTCTGATATATTCTGAAACATCAGCACAGTTAATTTTTTTGTTGTGTGCATCCTACACCCTCTCCTCTTACAAGGGTACTCAGCAGGACTGCACATAAATTCTCTCACTTTGAAGTCAGAGAAAAAAATTAACGCCAAGCATTTTCGGAAGACAGCTTGACATTTGACCCCTGTTTTGGAATGCACAGCAAATGTGACAAGATAAGAACAAGATTTAAAGGCCTGTTTACAGAAAGCGAGTTTGTGGAAGAATATAGTAAACAAGATTTGGGCAACAGGAGGGACAAACTCAAGCTGGACAGTCTAAATCAAATGAAGCCAGTAAATAGAAAGCCAGAAAATATAAGTTACAAACCACAGAGCGAATGGTCAGCAATGGATGGAATACATTCCTAGGTCAGCTTTCTGAATGCCCCCAAGATGTCTGGTAGGCTTCCACCTAAAAATAAGAATTGAATTACTCATAGATAGACTGTGGTGAAATACGAGTCAAGCTAAAAGTTGGATCTGTGGCAGATGCTACTAGCCTGAGAAAGGAGCATGACAGATTTTTGGTTTCGTCAAGTGTGTTTTTCCAGAAAATTGTTCTTTTTTGCCAAAACGAGAGATATTCTTGGTGAACAAATGTCTCTTTTAATTTTCCACCTTTCAGTTAAGTTGTCTTAATTTTGATTTATGAATCTTTTTATACCATGAAGCCTCAAGAAAAATAATTTTGATGGAACGGTGCCATTCATCAGATTTGTGCCACTGGAGTGACACAGGAAATCTCATCCCATAGAACAGAGAAATTCAGAGATAGTGAGCAGGCCAAATACTGGTAGCATGCTGATTAGCCATGCGGCCTACACCCATCCTCAATACCCAAATAGCGGCCTAGGAGGCTTGATTTCGTTCAGAGGTGGAAAATTGAGGAAAGCAATTGTATAGACAGGGCTAAATTACATAAACTACAGGCAAAAATTTGGCACTACATACGGCCGTATTAACTGCAGAGGTATCAACACTGTTGGCAGCCATTAGTGCTGTATCAGAGAATGCCCATCCAAATGGGAAATAAACGCCACCAACATTGCTACCCTCTGTAATTATGTAAATGTGATGGGATGGTAAAGCGCCTGGTAATCGAGGATGCAGACTTTTTTAGCGCTTTGCAACATGACAGTCGAATTTGTGCCAGCAGGCACTGTGATTTTTGTCATTGGTCAACAACCGATAATTACATTTAAACACTATCTTTTCAAGTTCTATCAGTTACCTGTAATAGCTTTGAAGGAGCACCAATCTCTAAGACAACCAGGCAAGCAAGTGTGGATAAATGCTTAGATAACTACCATTTCTAATGGGCCCTTTATTTCTGACTGAGACAGAAATAGTCCTATGATGCACGAATTGTAGTCCTAAAAACACTGCCTAGGATCTGCACTTTTTGGTGCCCCCCTCTCCCCCTGGACTGTCATGGATTTCTGTGATGGCAGAACTTTTCATTTTGACCTTCACT
Organism: Calotriton arnoldi; assembly: GCA_963921515.1. Lineage (NCBI taxonomy): Eukaryota > Metazoa > Chordata > Amphibia > Caudata > Salamandridae > Calotriton > Calotriton arnoldi. Next base: position 906,920 of record CAWUFW010001053.1, on the reverse strand, counting down.
GATTTCAGCCAGACTGACACAAAATGGTAAACAATGCAGAATGTAGATGGATCTATGGCCTGAAAATACGTCATTCTTGTGAGAACACCATTGAGCCCCCATCGAGACAAGACACAACTCCAAAATCCTTTAGTCTGCCTTCAGCTGTCAATCAATCAACCGACTTTATTTCGCACTTCGTAAAATGCATAAAAGTACACATATAAAAGTTAGCATAAAAGGTACAATAAAATTAAGTGTGCACCAATTTAAGGATTAGGGCGGTACCGTTCCTACAGTAATACCCATTACATAAAAGGTTGAATCATCCCCCAAGATCCCTACGCTCTAGTACTAAACATTTGCTGAAGGTCCCCGAATCAGGAGAGCAAGATTAAGAGGAAAAGCTCTCTCTCATCTTGGCCCGAAATATTGGAATGAACTCCCCCTACGTTTAAGAGAATGTTCGAACCATCTTCATTTTAGAAAGTTACTTAAAACCATTCTGTTTTGCTTTTAAGTTTGACAGTTCTGTATATGAATTTGTTACGCGTCCAAAGCGCAGAGATACTCCTCGGAGTCGATTCTGGCGCTATACAAAACCAAATAATAATAATAATAATAATAATAATCATAAAAATGCAATCATTAATATTAAAAAGACTTATACGTCAATAAAAGTGATCTCAAAGTCTGCCTTCAGCTGTCTTCTAGCACTGCTCCTCCGCCCTACGCCTCTGTGACTGACTTCGTCCCATACCGTTCCAGCTTCCTTAGTCAGCCAGACTTCAATGGATGCCCAAGCAAGAGCATTCATATGCCAAAGACATTTGGCCCACACTGGGCAGCACCAGCGAGGTGAGCTTCTACAGGTCAGGCTGACCCATGAAATCTACCACCCTAATTCTGGCAACAGGCATGGTACTAGCAGGACCATTGCTGATTAGCACACAAGTTTTAGTACAAGTAGGCAGGTCTCGTTTGCATGAGCACCACCTACTTCAAATAAGGTACCACCCCCCTTTTCACCACTGGCAACCAATCTCGACGCAGCAATCCACTGCTTGCGAGGGGTGGGACCTCTTGCATCAAACTTTAGCAGCATGATTTTAAAATCTAATTTGAAATGTTTGGTGAAGATGAGAGAAGAAGAAAAAATGTGGTCTAGAGGTATTATTAAAAGATGCTTTAGGAACTTTCCCATTCAGATTGGCGATTGTGATTCTTCACAACTAACTCAAATAGGAGAGGGAGGCTCACAAAATTGATATCGCTATAGGACTAACTTCAGTTTACTGTCTTTTGAGAGCATGGTAAAACTCAATTCAGCAGTTTAAGATGAATTACGTAGCTGGCTGCCAAATAAATGACGCCACAAGATGGCATCAATGCTCTATACAAAAACATGAAGGTACGTACCCATTACAAACACTTAAAATTCCATAAACGTACGTATTTATTGTGGTTACAATACACCAGCGGTAACGAAATTCCTAAGAAAGAAATATACAATTCAAATATTACTGTAATAAGAAAACCGTACTTAAATATCAAGGCCTATACTGATGACATCACACATGAACAACGGTTTATGCCGTCACATTATGCTATCACATTTTCCTCACAGTGTATAGTCTGTGTTCTCTTAAATTTCAACCCTTGATTTTGTAAGACTGATTTCTCCAGTGATCATCATGGCATTTAACTGCAACTATATATATTCACTTATTGATACCAATTTAGGTAACTTTATAATTTCCAGATTGAGTGAAGGAAATTAATTTCGGGGCAACAACGTTAAACTAGGCAAATTAATAAATAACTGATATATTTTGCTGTCCACCTCCAAAGGCACCGCCCACTGCCGCTGTCAATTACAGAATTAACACAGCTACTAACCATCCTACTCCTACAAGTGTGACAATTCTGACTATTCCTGTCCCCCAAATCTCTACAAATGGTTTTGGCAGCAGGTATTAGTCATTTTTGATGTATGCTGAATTAATACACAACTGTTGTTGTGCTAGTCTCCAAACTAGACAAACAGTGCCACCATGTGGGAGACTGTCATAAAGGCTGGTGTTGCCAATTAAGTGCTGGTGCCGAGCTCTGGAAACCACTGGCTCAAATTAAGCACTGGTGCTACTACATGATGCTTTACTTACATTAAAAAGTCACCTGCCTCATGTCCATTAAAGCTATGTGGGTCCCAAAAGATTGTCGTTCTAAAAATTGGGCCGTGGTTCTAAAAAGTTCAGGAAGCACTGATGTAGAAAGATACACGATTAGGTGTAATGAACTACAGATGCATAAAAATGAAACATGCTACAATAACTGTGTCCTTTCTGCTAATGACTGTACAATGCAGGCAAACAGATCAAAAGAGCAGAAAAGCCAGTCCTCATTTAAATGTTTAAACAGCAGTTTCAATTCTGCTCTGCGAGTTGCTTTTGTTTTCATACTGTCTGTAACAGGCATTGTGGCGTAATAAATGAACTTTAATAAGTTGTTACGATTGACCAGCTACATTATTTTCATATTATAGAAGACTACTTGTAAGAAACTGTCTCTATATATACTACACCAAAATGAGGTATAGTGTGTATAGAATCCAAGTGACCCCAGAGGTAGGCAGAGGTTAAAGTTAGATAGAACCTTACTCTCTATTTGTGGTAGAGTGGTCGAGCAGTAAGGCAGTATCAGAGGACAGTGTTCAGCATTTGATGTACACACTCAGTCAGCAAATGAATTCACACAAGAACTGAACTCTAGGCCAATTGTTTTTGTATAAAAATATACTGTTGTTTTATTTTAGAACCAAGCAAGCCTGGCACAGGTAAGCATAAAATACTTTGCAATAATAAGTTGCTGAATATAGAACAGTTTGAAAATGCAATAGAAATTGTACTTTGTTTGATTTACAGGGGATGCAGTAGGTTCCAACACTTAGCAAATACAGTACATTGAAATGAATAGGCTTTTTCAGTAAATTACAGGTAAGTTACTTTTCTAACTCAGTGCTGGATACCTAGATTCAGCACTGGGACATTTCCTGCAAACAGGTAAGTAAACACGTGTTGGTTATTTGTGCGATTTTTAAAGAATATTTTTAGATTTCAAAACTCCACACTTAGAAACGTTTTGGAGAAAAAGTGTCAATGTTATTCTATGGAGGAAAAACAGGTTATCGGTTTGTAGGTAAGTAATCGACTGTGGGAGTTAAGGTTCTGGGGTTAGACTCAGGGGTCCCCCAGGGTCAGTGATGCACTGTTGTTGCACCCTCAGCAGCACTAGGGCGGCCGGGTGCAGAGTGTTGAGGCCCTATGTTATCCTATGGAGGATAGGGGGTCTCCGGTTGGTGGCTGCTGGCAAGCAGGCCACTGGGTTGCGGGAGCAAAGCTCCTAGGGTTTAGGTCAGGGCAAATAGGGAACCAAATTAGCACCAAGGGTGCACCCTCAGCGGCACTAGGGCGGCCGGGTTCAGGGTGCTGTTTTGAGGTCGGGTGCCCTGTTGTTTTCAATGGAGCACCTCCGTTTAGAAGAAACACTGCAAGCTCGGGGACGAGGATCTTCTGGGTGCAACCACCACTTCGAGGGGTAAGTTGGGATGTCTTGGGTTGGATAGGCACCGTTGGTTTGGGCACACAAGGCTGTGGGGCGTCGGGTGCAGGGGTGCCTTGGGACGTCGGAAAGTCTTACCCGCTCTGGTCGCAGTAGAGGGGATCCTCTGGATTGAGGCTGCAGACGTCTATTGGAGGCTTGAGGCAGGTCAGGAGTCGCCAGATCTCGGGTCAGGATTGCCGGGGTGACCTCCGCGTGGTGTTTTTCCACTCGAGCTCGGGCCGGGTTCGGTGGGTGCAGAGTGGGCTGGATTCGCGGTATCCGGCCGGAGCCAGAAGCTGCAGTTTGAACAAGTCCGGTGTTCACGGGAGAAGCAGGCTTGGAAGTGAAGGCAGGCAGGTCCTCCGGGGTTTTTGAGGTTGCTGGCTGCAGGACACACCGGGATTTCGCAGGAGCAGGTTCGAGGGGAGACAGGCCTGTAGGGCTGGGGCCAAGTCAGTGGGCGTTGTCCTCTTGTTAGCTCTGCACGGCTCTTCATTCTTCTTTTCTTCTTGTTTCTTGTCTGAATCTGAGGAAGCAAGGTTCAGGGTGCCCACTAAATACTAGATTTAGGGGCGTTACAGGTAGGTAAAGGACAGGGACCAATGGGTCCCTTCCCTGGGGTGGGTACACCCCCTATCGTGCCACCCTCCAGTGGGAGGGGGGCAGGAGCCTGTCCCTGGTTGGCTAGGTCCCCCCATCCTCAAGATGGCGGGGACTCAGAGTTGTGCTTCACCTCGCCTCCCCCACCTGAGGGGTGGAGTTGGCAGAGGTGGGCACACCTCTTTCCCTCACTTGTTTTTCCCGCCGGTTCTCCCGCCCAAAGTGGGGGGTAGAACCAGTGGGGACCAGTTGCTGAAAGCAGCAATTGGTCTGGGGAGGCTCACAAAGGCGGCATGCCTTTTAAGCTTCCCCTTCGTGAACCCTGCCCATCCTGAGGGAGGAGGCTTGGCACCTCGTCCCAGGATGTGCATTGTTTCAGGCCCCTTAAAGCAGTAGGCTCTAGACCCAGGGGTCCAGAAACATGTCTGTTGGTGGCAGCCTAAGCAGCCACTCAGTCAGGTCACTAGAAGTTGGTCGAGTTTCAGGGGGCATCTCTAAGATGCCCTCTGTCGTGCATTTTACATTAAATCCCACACTGGAATCAGTGTGGGTTTAATGTGCTGAGAAGTTTGATACCAAACTTCCCAGTCTTCAGTGTAGCCATTATAGTATTGTGGAGTTCGTAATGACAAACTCCTAGCACCATATACTCTTAATGGCAGCACTGCACTTACAGTGCCCAGGAATGGACTTGGGCACTGTAGGGGTACAGGGCTCATGCACCTGTACCCTCACCACTGGCATAGGGCACCCAGCTAGAGGGGTGACTGATGTATGCCAGGGCAGTGGTTTGTGGGCATGGCACACAGGGATGTGTGCCATGTCGACTCTTCACTTTGTTCTGCACCAAGACACGCAGCCTGCAAAGGCAGTGTGTGAGTGTCAGGGTACAGGACCTCTAAGGGTGGCACAATAAGTGCTGCAGCCCTTAGAGGCCTTCTCTGGTCATAGTGCCCTGGGTACCTGTGGTACCATTTACCGGGGCTGACATGTGGCCAGAGATGCCAATTGGGTTTAGGCTTCAAAGCAGTTTTAGGGAAGGAACATTAGCAGGAGCCCAGGGCACACTCAGTCAAAGAACATCAGCAATTCAGCAAAAAGTGGGGGCATACCATGCAAGAAAGAGGGCACTTTCTCACACTACTGATATCACAACTAGACTGCAATAAAAAATAGGGGTGGGTTTTATACATTTTTGCAGGCTGCTGTGTGTCCTATGGTCATATATTGCCATTAAAGAATTCTGCTGACATAAACCGCAAGGCCGAAGGGTGAGTGGTTTGTAAATATTACTCAAACCCAAAATAGCAATTTAATACTATTTTACATGTTACTCACTATGTATTTTTATATATTACATGTGTATTTCAGTGCAGTTAACATGAAAAATGTGTTTCTTTTTTCCAAACAGGGGATTGTTTATTGAAAAGTAAGTGAAACAGTGGACTATACTGTTTGCTGTAGATAGTAAAATGAAGAGAAAACAATATATATGGTTAAAAATGTAGGGTTTTAGAAAAATCACAATTTCCTTTGCTAAATAAACCATTCTGTCTCAAGAGTTTCTCATGTCACTTAAAATGTTCATGTTTGATTATCTTTTATGAAGAGGATGCAGATTAAAACAAACATTGGAAAGCCAACAAGCCTCGCCTCTTTGACCTTCTAGCTTTGTGTCATAAAAAAATATTTTATTTTAAGGAACACAATGGGATGTGTCAGGTAGCAATGGAGAAGTGGGTTTGTGGGAGCAGATATTGTAGAAGTCAATGCAAAGGGACAATGGGGAATGAATGGGGGAGCTATGGAGGAGCTTGAGTGGGGGGACATAAAAAAATAAAAAGCAGAAAAAGTTTAATTGGGTTAAGTAATGGACAAACTAGGTTGGGCAGGAGGCAGACACATGGAGTGCACGGGGTGGATATTTGCGATGGAATGCAGCCCACAAGAGAGGCAGCAAGAAAACACATGCACTCTCATTCAGTGCTGAAAGCAAAAGAAAAAAAAGTTGTTCCCTGAATGTAGACAGTGGAAGGATACAAGTTATCCAATGAAAAGGGACGCAAAGAAGCCATACAATAGAGGAGGGACAAACACAAGAAGAGAAAGGAAACCACTGAATTCCTGAATAAAAGGCAAGCAAATTATAGTACGAAGTGTTGGACTAGGTTTCTGTTGGGGCAAAATCCATGTTTCACAGGAATTATGCAATATCTGTAAAATATGGTAAATATATCAAAGGTGTAGTAGCATTCCTGTGAACTATGGTTTTTAAAACCACTGCTTTTTTAAACAATAACAGCAGCCAAACACTTAATATATAGAATTAATTCAGATCCCGTTCTTTATCAGAAGCAAACACATCAGGTACCAAAAGATTAGAGTCTTTGGGCCTATCTATACTTTGGTGGCTGATACTCCGTCCATCATAGTAGTGGAGGACATTACATCTACCACCCTGACGGAACACTGTATGCCAAATTTAGAGATCACCATTGGCCCAGAGGGGACCTCTGTACCTTGACGGTTCCAGTCAATGTACAAAAGGTGTGGAGGACTGCTGTCATCGGTTTTGATGGCCGTCACCAACCTTTAGTCAAATTTTTGTTTTCCAAAACCAAACTCCCACAGTGGGATAACATTAATGGGAGGATCGGAAACTTCTTCTAATGTAGATGGTTTGGTAGGTAGATACTAAGTGCATGTTGCCAGTACTTCAGTATTTTGGATGATACATGTGCACAGATGTCAATACCCCAAAACGCTTGGGGTAGTGGAAATAACCACACAATCCTTTCACCTCAATGACATTACAGGAAGTGACATCATATGACCTCTGACTGTGAATCTTCCCAGGAAGTGATGCCACAGGACCTTAACCCTCATGACAACACAATAATTGGCATTGCTGAAGTTCCATATTAACTGCATAATTAATATACTAACACCATAAAACAACCAGCAAATGTGACTAGGGGTGTCTGAGAGGCCACACCTATCCATTTTTGTGAATTCCTTGGTCCTACACATATTGGGAGACACAATATGGATCAAACGGGCTCCCAAATAAAAGGATTATTTTCTATGAGTAAGTTCCTCTGTCTCTTTGAGACTAATCATGTTTGCTGGTTGTTTTTAAACGTATAAATAGGGAGGACGCAAACGTTGACACCCTTTTCCCCTCATCCCTTTGAACCTATCTCCACATTAGGAAATCAGGTCCATCTGTTTATAGATAATAAAATAACACAACACAGATACATATCTATCTTAGATATCACTTATATTTTAATTAGGATGCTGATATATGCCAGAGGAACATTAGTCACTGATCTTTGCATTTCATGGAAAACTACGTTCTCATTTGAAGAGGAGGATATAGTACCACAAAAAGCAGAACAGCACTAAGAATCTAAATTATTGCTACCGGAAAGTGTCATAAATTAATGGTTCCACAAGTTTATACTTCAACAACAAATGTATTGATAAATCATAGGAAGAGGCAAAAAAGAGATCTGATAATCATTAGTAGTATTTTCCATTTGTTTTAATTGATATGGACCATACATTAAATATGAACTATGTTATTGCCTTAAATTATACCTTATTTTTAATACATTTTGAATAATGTTCTTTTACAAGGCAGTATCACTCATGTGAAGCACAAAGGTGAAGGTTTTATTGAAATACGTCATTTTTCATGTACTCACAATAATTAAATATGACAGATAAGAGTGTACATTATACTGCTGAATTTAAATATTTTATAGATCCTAAAGGTTAATGTTCTGATCCATATGAGAGCTGTGGAAAGTACGGTGCTCCTCAAAACACTATTTCCCTCCTGTTCATGGCACTGATTTTGCCACCTCTGAGGCCAGAGGGTCACAAATGCACTGCCACCTGCGATCCCTTGAGACCTCTAGATGACATAAATGTATACGTGTACTAGACATTTTGGCTGTCAGATTACTAAATGGATACCTTGTTGTATGTCAGTGGCTTTCGTAGCAGACCCAGAGAAAATGATGCATCTTTTATGTGTGGCCTAGAGACAGCTTTTGTTGCACCAGAGTAATGTTTTCTAAAAAAAAAAGTTATACAAATATTTGCATAAATGCACAGTGGCTTTTGGTAAGCTCTCTTTATTCTTAAGGGTGTTCAGATGTCATTCAGATTTTGTTTTTATCCACCACAGTATACAGCACCGGGCAATGGGCCAGCATGCTTAATCCATCGTCTGTCTTGCCCAGTCAGTGAAGGCAACTCCGCCTGATCTCATGTGCACAGGTGCCTAAAAAGGAATGCTTTTAGGAAGACAAGGGTGCCCCAATATATGAACCTGGGGTAATATGTAGTTTAAAGGAACAATGGTTCTAGAGTGGCCTAAAAGGTCCAAGGGGAAGTAACCCTGTAAAGGGCACTGAGATAAGTAAAGGAATAGAAACTTAATTCATAAAAGAGAGCAGTAGGAAATATAACAAGGGACATATAGGTCAATGTATGACAAATATTTATTACACAATGAAGGTATTCAGGTGCTCACACAGTAAGTGACAATAAGCGTGACGTGAGAAGTGAGGGTGAACTTAAAATAATGACATCGCATTGACAACAGAAATAGAAGCTCCTTTAAAGATTTTTACAGAGTATAAGGAGTTCATGTTGTAGGGAGTCGACGACGTTTCGAACTCAATTATTCGAGTTCATCTTCAGGACAAAAAATGTGAGCAACTTGAATTGAGCTGAAGAAGGAGATAATATCCTTGGTAAAGGCGTCTGCGTAGCGCTGTGCTTCTTAAGGTGACCGGGATAGCCTGCGAATTAATGCGCGTTATGGTGGGGCCCGGTAAGGGAAAAACAAACTTAGTTTGCTGGAAGCAAATGCTTAAAATCCTTCGCCGTTAAATGGCAATGTGCTGTGCCGGGGAATTAATTAAATTGGCCGGTCACAGTTCAGTAAATGGAGGCCTGGGAGATGAAAGGAGCGTGTCCTGCTCAAAGGAAAATCCGCGCTGATTTGCCATTTAACGGCGAAGGATTTTAAGCATTTGCTTCCAGCAAACTAAGTTTGTTTTTTCCCCTTACCGAATTGAGTTCGAAACGTCGTCGACCCCCTACAACATGAACTCCTTATACTCTGTAAAAATCTTTAAAGGAGCTTCTATTTCTGTTGTCAATGCGATGTCATTATTTTAAGTTCACCCTCACTTCTCACGTCACGCTTATTGTCACTTACTGTGTGAGCACCTGAATACCTTCATTGTGTAATAAATATTTGTCATACATTGACCTATATGTCCCTCGTTATATTTCCTACTGCTCTCTTTTATGAATTAAGTTTCTATTCCTTTACTTATCTCAGTGCCCTTTACAGGGTTACTTCCCCTTGGACCTTTTAGGCCACTCTAGAACCATTGTTCCTTTAAACTAACTAAAAAGGAATGCAGTTCAGTGTCAGGTCAGCTGTGCTTGGGCTGGCAGGCCATTGGTTTCTTTTTACAATTTGTATATTTGTGCCAACTTTTCTGCACATTGCGTATGCTTGCAAAAAATACTTTAAAAAAATGTCTGAGGCCAGAATTACTGGCTTTGCCAATGCTTGTTTTTATACAGTAACTGAATGTAAAGGCTTCTCTCCTGTCTGTTTCTCTCACAGAACGATTATTACGCACTCGCTATACAAGGCCTGTGTGAGTTATGGTGCTAAACATCTTGAAAGAAGAACCTATTTAGAAGAGAAACACTACACTCTGCTGGTCCCTATATGTGGTGTAAACGCACTTAAGAGCAGAGACAATTCCGTGGGTAAAGTTTGTTTTATAGTCGTTATCAATATAGTATACGACACAGTGCCCTTTTCATCTGAATTTCATCTTTAAGATCTACCGTTAAACCAAACTTCCTGTTTTTTCTGCTTCGTTATTGCCTAATAACTAGTCTCTGTGTGGGTCCCTTAGTGGGTATTTTTGGGCTTCTGTTACTGGTTTTTGTGACGAAGGTACCCCGTCTGTGCTAATTAGAAGGCTGTTCTAGGCCCTGGCAGCTAGCTAGGCAATTACTGCCTGGACGTGTTTACCTCACCGCGCAGGCGGCGCCGTGCGTGTTTTCGTGCGCTCTCGTGACGCGGATCATGACAGTTGCAGGATATTATTATCTATAAACACGTTCGCAGCTCCTGGACCAGGGGCCCTGCACAGGGCTGGGAAACATCAGTGCGCCACCTCCCACGGAAGCCCTCGGAACACCTGCTGTGCGCTGTCACGCTATCGATGTCGTTTACTTCAAACAGCTTGGGGCCTCTTGGCGAACAATTGTTCCCGTCAGGGCCAGACTTCCTTGAAGGTCCGTGAGGCTGAGGCGCCCCCTGTACGCTTTAGCGGTATATTTGACAGGTCTTATTACACAAAGGCTCACCTGTCGCCTTCGCCTTTAATGTAAAGCCCGATAAATACAAGATCGCTGTGGGGTTTGTGTCTTTTGATGTGTTACAGATAAACTGATGATGAAGTTTCTTAGTTTATAAATGACTAGGTTCAGATTATCTGCACCTGTTTTTAGTGGGTGCGCTGTGTTTAAAATCCTGTGTTCGGGTGAAAAATGAATTGCCTTGGCGCCTTTTTTTTCCGACCACCAACGGCATCTGTGTAGTCCAGATGCTCTGTATTTGATAATCTTTGGTCAGCACCCCAAAATTGCCTCTCATTTGTTTGCAAAACCACCACCGGTCCATGTGAAACAAATATTTCAGAAAAATTTCCACAGGATATGCACTTGAATTGAACTGAATTCAAGGCTTACCTCCCAGGCAACTGCAGGGTTGTTTGCCTCAAGGCGGATTGCGAATCCGACAGAGGCCTACCCTCGATCTGAGTTGTGCATGTGAAAGGAGTTGTACGATTATCTATGCATTTATTTATAATACATGGGATTCTGCAATCCCTGTGTAAAGTGCACATCTCTAAATTCTATATAATCGGCGTCTAGTGATGCACTGAAAACAGGCCAGAACTCAACTGTAATAAGTTACTGGAGTCGAGCCTCACAAGAGGTGAAAGGCAGATCAGGCCAAGGAGAAGCTGTTTAAAGGAAGGAAAACATTTTTCTAGTTTACAGTCACACGCAGAAAGAACGTGATTATTTTTTGCATTTCTTAGATATTTGTAGAAAAATTAGAATCGGCATGTTTTGACACATTCTAAGTTACTGCAGTTTAAAAACAAAAAACACACTTTTATTGAACTGTTTCTAACATCTTTTTGCAACCAATTTCTAACAGGTTTTTGATGTGTTTAATTTTGCAGTAGCTGTTCTATTTTTACTCTTCACGTTTGCAAACATGCTTTCTCTTTCTGAAAGAGCTAAGCACCACGGGTTTAAGTGGTTTGTGGGAAAGGTGATGGTGTGACCATGTATTACATGGGATAAAGTACCCCCTGCCATACATGATAAGGATATTACAAGTCACCTCGGAGTTCATTAACCTAATAAAGGATCTCCGCTTTCGGCTCGTTCCTCTATATGGAACTCCTCGTTAACATGGAAGAGGTGTGGCGCAGCGGCCAGGGCGAGTGGAAGAGGTGTGGCGCAGCGGCCAGGGCGACTGACTCCAGAACCTGGGGCTCACGGTTCGATCCCTGGCGCCGGCGGCAGATCAGCCCAGCACCAGGTGACTCTGGGCAATAGCTCGCTTAATCTTCCCGACCGCCCCCAGCGCCGGGACACCTCTCCGGAGGTAGCTGTGCGCTTTACAAATACTGGACATTTACATTTACGAAAAGAAAGGAGTTTGCCCCCAGTTGAGCCGCACTCGCAGGAGGACAGTGATGATCAGGGAAGGTCTCGTAGGTCACCACTCCTCCGCCGTTTCTGACGCGTTTCGGGCATGCGCCCTTTATCAAAGGAAAGCGGCGCCACAATGAAGAACAACCAAGGCTTCCAATATTTTCCCTCATTTATTCCTCTGGCAATCAATCTCAGGTGAGTAGATCACAGTGCATTATGGGATTAGAAGTCCTTCAAAATTACCCCCATGTGGGATGGTGCTCTTCCACAGTGGCATGTCCAATTCATACAGGGTGCACCCTTGAAACCCCATCCCCAGTGCAGTCAACCTCCTGCTCCGTGTTCCACTGTCTGAAACCAAACAGCAGCGGACCCGCGCTGATAACGCGGTGGTGTCGGCTCACGACCTGGCACTGCCCGTAATTATGAAAAGAAAGGAGTTTGCCCCCAGTTGAGCCGCACTCGCAGGAGGACAGTGATGATCAGGGAAGGTCTCGTAGGTCACCACTCCTCCGCCGTTTCTGACGCGTTTCGGGCATGCGCCCTTTATCAAAGGAAAGCGGCGCCACAATGAAGAACAACCAAGGCTTCCAATATTTTCCCTCATTTATTCCTCTGGCAATCAATCTCAGGTTAGTAGATCACAGTGCATTATGGGATTAGAAGTCCTTCAAAATTACCCCCATGTGGGATGGTGCTCTTCCACAGTGGCATGTCCAATTCATACAGGGTGCACCCTTGAAACCCCTTCCCCAGTGCAGTCAACCTCCTGCTCCGTGTTCCACTGTCTGAAACCAAACAGCAGCGGACCCGCGCTGATAACGCGGTGGTGTCGGCTCACGACCTGGCACTGGCCGTAATTATGAAAAGAAAGGAGTTTGCCCCCAGTTGAGCCGCACTCGCAGGAGGACAGTGATGATCAGGGAAGGTCTCGTAGGTCACCACTCCTCCGCCGTTTCTGACGCGTTTCGGGCATGCGCCCTTTATCAAAGGAGCGGCGCCACAATGAAGAACAACCAAGGCTTCCAATATTTTCCCTCATTTATTCCTCTGGCAATCAATCTCAGGTGAGTAGATCACAGTGCATTATGGGATTAGAAGTCCTTCAAAATTACCCCCATGTGGGATGGTGCTCTTCCACAGTGGCATGTCCAATTCATACAGGGTGCACCCTTGAAACCCCTTCCCCAGTGCAGTCAACCTCCTGCTCCGTGTTCCACTGTCTGAAACCAAACAGCAGCGGACCGCGCTGATAACGCGGTGGTGTCGGCTCACGACCTGGCACTGGCCGTAATTATGAAAAGAAAGGAGTTTGCCCCCAGTTGAGCCGCACTCGCAGGGAGGACAGTGATGATCAGGGAAGGTCTCGTAGGTCACCACTCCTCCGCCGTTTCTGACGCGTTTCGGGCATGCGCCCTTTATCAAAGGAAGCGGCGCCACAATGAAGAACAACCAAGGCTTCCAATATTTTCCCTCATTTATTCCTCTGGCAATCAATCTCAGGTGAGTAGATCACAGTGCATTACGGGATTAGAAGTCCTTCAAAATTACCCCCATGTGGGATGGTGCTCTTCCACAGTGGCATGTCCAATTCATACAGGGTGCACCCTTGAAACCCCTTCCCCAGTGCAGTCAACCTCCTGCTCCGTGTTCCACTGTCTGAAACCAAACAGCAGCGGACCCGCGCTGATAACGCGGTGGTGTCGGCTCACGACCTGGCACTGGCCGTAATTATGAAAGAAGAGTTTGCCCCCAGTTGAGCCGCACTCGCAGGAGGACAGTGATGATCAGGAAGGTCTCGTGAGTCACCACTCCTCCGCCGTTTCTGACGCGTTTCGGGCATGCGCCCTTTATCAAAGGAAAGCGGCGCCACAATGAAGAACAACCAAGGCTTCCAATATTTTCCCTCATTTATTCCTCTGGCAATCAATCTCAGGTGAGTAGATCACAGTGCATTATGGGATTAGAAGTCCTTCAAAATTACCCCCATGTGGGATGGTGCTCTTCCACAGTGGCATGTCCAATTCATACAGGGTGCACTGTGATCTACTCACCTGAGATTGATTGCCAGAGGAATAAATGAGGAAAATATTGGAAGCCTTGGTTGTTCTTCATTGTGGCGCCGCTTCCTTTGATAAAGGGCGCATGCCCGAAACGCGTCAGAAACGGCGGAGGAGTGGTGACCTACGAGACCTTCCCTGATCATCACTGTCCTCCTGCGAGTGCGGCTCAACTGGGGGCAAACTCCTTTCTTTTCATAATTACGGCCAGTGCCAGGTCGTGAGCCGACACCACCGCGTTATCAGCGCGGGTCCGCTGCTGTTTGGTTTCAGACAGTGGAACACGGAGCAGGAGGTTGACTGCACTGGGGAAGGGGTTTCAAGGGTGCACCCTGTATGAATTGGACATGCCACTGTGGAAAAGCACCATCCCACATGGGGGTAATTTTGAAGGACTTCTAATCCCATAATGCACTGTGATCTACTCACCTGAGATTGATTGCCAGAGGAATAAATGAGGGAAAATATTGGAAGCCTTGGTTGTTCTTCATTGTGGCGCCGCTTTCCTTTGATAAAGGGCGCATGCCCGAAACGCGTCAGAAACGGCGGAGGAGTGGTGACCTACGAGACCTTCCCTGATCATCACTGTCCTCCTGCGAGTGCGGCTCAACTGGGGGCAAACTCCTTTCTTTTCATAATTACGGCCAGTGCCAGGTCGTGAGCCGACACCACCGCGTTATCAGCGCGGGTCCGCTGCTGTTTGGTTTCAGACAGTGGAACACCGAGCAGGAGGTTGACTGCACTGGGGAAGGGGTTTCAAGGGTGCACCCTGTATGAATTGGACATGCCACTGTGGAAGAGCACCATCCCACATGGGCGTAATTTTGAAGGACTTCTAATCCCATAATGCACTGTGATCTACTCACCTGAGATTGATTGCCAGAGGAATAAATGAGGGAAAATATTGGAAGCCTTGGTTGTTCTTCATTGTGGCGCCGCTTTCCTTTGATAAAGGGCGCATGCCCGAAACGCGTCAGAAACGGCGGAGGAGTGGTGACCTACGAGACCTTCCCTGATCATCACTGTCCTCCTGCGAGTGCAGCTCAACTGGGGGCAAACTCCTTTCTTTTCATAATTACGGCCAGTGCCAGGTCGTGAGCCGACACCACCGCGTTATCAGCGCGGGTCCGCTGCTGTTTGGTTTCAGACAGTGGAACACGGAGCAGGAGGTTGACTGCACTGGGAAGGGGTTTCAAGGGTGCACCCTGTATGAATTGGACATGCCACTGTGGAAGAGCACCATCCCACATGGGGGTAATTTTGAAGGACTTCTAATCCCATAATGCACTGTGATCTACTCACCTGAGATTGATTGCCAGAGGAATAAATGAGGGAAAATATTGGAAGCCTTGGTTGTTCTTCATTGTGGCGCCACTTTCCTTTGATAAAGGGCGCATGCCCGAAACGCGTCAGAAACGGCGGAGGAGTGGTGACCTACGAGACCTTCCCTGATCATCACTGTCCTCCTGCGAGTGCGGCTCAACTGGGGGCAAACTCCTTTCTTTTCACATTTACATTTACATGCAATATCCTTGTAAAGTATGTCAGGGGGAACTGTATCCCTTGTATAAAGACTGTGGAGGGCCAGGTGGACTCAATTTTTCATAGTCATTCTGGCAGCATCCTTAAGCCGCGCTCATAGGAAAGAGAACATCTGCACGCCTATTCCTGATGAAAGGACTAACAGAAGGGTGTTGGCAGAGTAGAGGTGTCAGCTACAGGTGTGCTTGCAGAAATTGTTGCTAAGGTATGGTGAACCTAGTTCATAATACCCTTTGTCCACTGTGAGTGCCTTGAAAGAGATCCTTGGCTAGCCAAGAGCCGGTGAAGGATATTTAGTATTCTACTGACAGGCTACCTGAGTATTAATTCCGTCCAGAGTCTGGTTGCATATTTGTGGATCTGAGGAGCGTCCTGAACGTAAAAGATGCTGGGGATTATCATGGAGGGACTGGCACCAGGAGATTATTAGTTATGTGAATTCCATTTGAGACATATAGAAAGGTTATCATTATCTTCTCAAAATAGTTTGTTTATGGTTGCAAAAATAATCATACAACCATACAAAGCTATGTCATCCAAAGTAAAAGAATTACCAAACAATACAGAAAACCATTTAAAATCTATTTACCTAAAAGTATACCCTAACACAATGTTATAAATAAGAACATTTTTATAAAAAATCCAGTTTTACCTGACTCATAAGTACTGTCACCGTTATTCTGTATTACAAAAGCCGTCAAGTGATATTATATCTTTAAACAATATACCCGATAGGTTCCATCTTACTGCAGGGACATCCAAGTGTTTCAATTCTTCAGAGTATAAACTGTAGGTACAATCCTTTCTCTTCTTTCCCACTGTAACATTAGTGATCAACTGTTTAAACTGGAATCTTATGTAATCCAATTAATAGGAGTGTCCGACTATTTGTGATAAATATTTCTGGCCCTTTCCAGTTTAGCATATTTCACAGACTTTGTCAATGTTGAATACTTAACGTGAATTCATCTGGAACGTAATAAACGTTTAATAATGTTGATTACTTTTAACAAGAAGTCAAAGGGTAATTTGGTGATACAATCTTCTGATAAGTCAATACACCAAATACTCTATAGTCCACTTACAGCAGCTGGCAAAAAGGGTTTGTGGCCTATTTGCACCATCATTCCACAAGATATTCGTTTTAATACATTTCCATTCTTTGGATGGATAAAATGCACAACAATGACATAGCTCACACAGGTCTGGGTTAGTTCCACATAAATCATGAAGGATGATGCTGAGTTACGAATGCCCAGCGGCGGCTCTTCCGATGTGGCGGAGGAGCGTAGCCCACTGCTGACAGCCAGCAGAGGCAAACATGAAAAATAAAATGATAATAAAACCATATTATTACCATCTTATTTTTCACAGAGCCAGTCGAGTATTAGGGCGGGTCCGGGGCCATCGTGATGAGTCAGCAGCACGGAGGAGGAGTGGTGGGGACTGTAAGTGTGCATGTTGGTTTGGACGGCTGTCTTAGCACGGCCAAACCGGCATGCACACTTAGCATTTCTCCAACCCGACCGGTGTTACACAACCGTGTGGAGAACTGACATGCTCCCAGGCCCTGTCTGAGCGCCAAACCAAGCCAGTCAGACCAATCCCAGAGCTTCTCTCATGCTGGGTAATAGTATTCACAGCATGAGAGCAGCGTCTGGATTGGCATGTGGGAGCCTGCGCAGTGTGCACCAGTCCGTGGACGTTTGGGAGGCGAGGATTGAGACCAGGGCTCGAGTCGGGGTACCACGCGGGTGGACAGCGTCCCCCCACTTATTTTACCGGGTGGACGCCATCCCCCCTGCCCAAAAGCTGGCCGCATTGAGGGCACTGCCATCAGAGTAAACCTCGTGGCAGGCACGAACACAGTCTCCCGCTGTGGGGAGTGCTTTCACTTCAGGCAGACACAGCCTCACTAAAGTAAAGGCTTGGGCTCTGCAGAGAGAAGATATGCGCATCATGGGGACTGTTCCTGTCACCCTCTGTCTCCTTATATGCGTGGGGACTGCGCTCGCTGGATACATCGAGGTAAACAAAACATCTCGACCCAATTTTTGCCTGAACCTGAGACGCGATCTTGAATGCTTTTTGCCACCGATTTGGTCCACCGAAGACTGTGCACGTGCACAGACCTGGAGTGCGCCCCTTTGTCAGCGGGTGGGAGGAGTACACCAGTTACTTGCTGTGCTCACCCTCAGTGTCTAAAATGGTATCGTCTCTCCTCGTGTGCTGCGTGAGTCCGGGCTGACTCAGTGAGAGAACAAGGGGCCCGGGCTTGGAATAGGAAGGAAGTGTGATGACGCCGAGGTTTGCTGCTGGCAGCCTGCCCCCATCACCTTTCGTGACGTCACTTCCTGTCGTGACGTCACTTCCAGTGACACCACCTAACGTGGAGCGTCCCCCCACTTCTTTTTTTAGGACTTGTGCCCTGATTGAGACAGAAGCAGAGGAGCAAGGCAGCGTCCGGCAAGTACTCTTTTACTTCTTTTCCCATTATTTTGTCCGGTTTTCTTTTTTTTAGGTATTTCCCCCGAGCAGCCCCACCACTTGGGATTGAGAGCAGCCACAACGGTGAATGCCTAAGATTTGTGTCTATAATTTGCCTTCTAATTTAGCAAGTGTGCACCTTTCATAAGGCAGCCAGGCTGAGAACTTGTAATATCAACCACGATTTGTTCTGCAGTGTAGGCTTTGCCAGAAGAGGTAAACACGTTTTCAATACTTCTTAAAGCGCTGGCTTAGCTTCTCTCAATTTTCAGAAAAGCAGAGGTGCAGCTCATGGTCATCTGCAGAAGTGTACGATTTAATGAAGTCCAGGAGAGGTGGGGACCAGATATCGAGTTGAAATTTTAGATCTGTGTCAAACTAGTAAACAGTTTACCATGTCAATCCCTTCGCAAATGGAACTAGATGTGTTATCTGTCACTGTCCGTTGTTCCAGCAGAAACAGGACTTCCCTAGCAACTGGGAGGAGTGCTTATGGTTACCAACTTGCAGGCCCAGGTACCCAAGGCAAAACCCTTCTATTTATAGAAACAACTGTTGACCAGACAGAGACGTAAGAGAATGAGAAGAAAGCTACAACAACACAGAAGCCAATCGATTCAGCCAATCAGTAAAAGGACCAATCGAAGCAAACAAAAAGGCAACATCAATGAATGGTCCAAATACAAAGTATAATATTTTGCATATGTGATATAGTTTCAAAGAAACTATTCCTTTGCGGATCACAAACAAAAAACGTCATGGAAAACATTGGCACAAACGTTACCAAAAGCACACAGCAAACAAGAGACCGAAGGGCATGTGCTTAGGGTGCTTCCGTACACATTTCTAGACCTTGGATTTGGCAAAGCCTGCCATAGAGTACCGGCTTTTCAACAATACTGGCATCAGTGTGCCTGAAACAAAGCACATCATTGATGAGTCTAGCGCAAAGGAAAGCTAGTGCCACAAGAGGGGCGGCACATTCAGACAGTGATGTCACTGCATGAGGAGTTGTTTGCAGAAACACACAAGTGTCGATATTTGTGCCGTCTCTTTCAATAGATGCTGCAGGACCTGGCCAGCAAACTCTCAATCTGGACTTTCCCTGCCGCCTCATCTGCATAAGGGGTGTACGTCATTTTTACTGCACGAGTTTTGTCTTACATAGATTTCAATTATTGGGTTACCTGACCTAGGTATGGTTCCCACTTTTTTTTTATACTTTTACGTCGACTGCGTAATCTTCTCTTGTGAGACTTGTTTTCACGCAGAAATGTCTAGAGAACTCTGAAACTGGATGTGTGCTACCCTTTTTCTCTAACTACAACTCTTTTTTAGCGAACTCCCAACCATATTGTCTGGGAGTAGTATCTCACTTACTTTTTCTATTGTGAGTAAAAGGACACAGGGGACCTGCATACCACATGCAACTGTCATTGTTTTTGCGAGAATTACGGGTGGTACGAGAAGAAAACTACGTTACTTAGCACTTTCCTAATCCCATCGACTGCTGATTAAGGGGTAAGGGTGTCGATGCAACAAGAAACTGATTTCTCCTGCTATTAGTTATATCGATAATGATACATTTTATCTTTTATGAAATAGACTTTTAATGTGATTTTAACCAAACCAAATTATCTCAACTGTTTAAACATTTTATAACGTACATGCACTTTACGTAACTCACTTATAAATGTAGATAGTGTCGAGAAACCCTTTTAAATATGGAAATTATCCCATGATGGAACTGTACTTAACATCCTATATTGTACATCCAATTTTACTATCAAAATTGACAGTCTATGTAACAAGTGTGTATTATTGTAATAGTATTTTTATGATCTTTTATGGTTCTTTGAACCGAAATAAAGATGAAAATTAATGTTATATCATTAAATAGTTCTAAAAGGTTTTGTCTAATTTTTTTGTGAAGCAAAATAAACAACTGTCGTATTCACCTCAATGTAATTCAAATGAATGTCTTACATGTATCTGACAAAAAAACCCGCCCTTAACGTTGGTAATATTTGTTTTAAATTATTATTCCTTTCAACTCTATCTCACCCTTGTAGGCAAGAGATAAGACGGATAGGAAGTGGGGGGGATCAGCAAAGGAAACAAGTGGATATGAGAAATGTTTTGCTTGATCTCATTTATGGACATTCCTCTACTGTAGCAGAAGACCCATAGGTCCCCAGGCCGGAGCAAGATATTATGTGGGTCTCAAACATTTTAGAGTTAAATCCATAAAAACTCAACCCGTTCCAGACTACCGATGAATCTCGTTTTGTATGCCTCCCAGAAAAGTTGGAGAGGCATCCACCTGGGTGTACATTTACAATACTGAGAGCCCCGTAGGACCATTCAATGTCCATTGTGACACAAAGAGCCAGTGTGTAAAATGACTGGTCTAGGAATGGAATGTGCCTGCTTCATGTTTCTTCACAAATTTTAATTAACATAAAGCAAATTAGCAAATAATGTTTGGATTCCACTTGCAAGATAATGGTTAGAGAGGCTTTTTCCCCGGCGCTCCATGTAAAGCATTATCCTAGGCCATGCTGATAGGATAAGTGAGCAAGTCTGTTTTCTATGTCAGATTGTAGCCATCATCTGTGTGCAAATGACATGTTGTAGCTCTTGAAATATCACCTTTGATGCTGGACAGGAGGGTTTTTGCAGAGAACTAAAAGAAAAGTGCAAACATTGAGGACAACCACGGTATGATCTAAAGGAATTTTTCAAACCAGCAAAACATTTTGTAGGTCTAAGTAATTAATGTAACAGGACTAGGACATTTAAATTATTTTGAGTTGATTTAGATACTTGTAAATAAAGCTTTATACCATTTTCTTTCAGATGGCAAACAGAGCCATGCAGAGACATGAAACTGTTTCTTTTATTTTGTTGTGTTTCCCCTTTCAATTCGATCATTTATGGGTTGTGAGTGCATCCTAAAGTTTTGATACGTACAAGAACAAGTGTAAATATTGGGGTCCATTCAACTTAAGTCCCTAGGCTCCTGTGTTCCAGGAATACATTATATCCCTGAAGACTGAGGAACCTCTTTCCTGCAGATAAATTTAACCAGTGGGGTTTGGGACCAGGGCTTGGTGGAAGGGAGTGAGAAAGCAAAAGGGAGAGAATGAAAGGAAAACAACAGCTCTTTGAGGCTGTCTTGAAAGGAATGGTCACTGTTGGAGACCCAGGCTTTTCCTGACATTGCAAAATCACTAAGACCCGCTTCCTTTATTTGATCTCTTTGTGAAGATCACGTTTTCTGCAGGCAGAATAGGCCTCGCTCTACCCACACTCTCAGGGCATTATAGTATTTAGTGCGATAGACATCGCTGACCCCTCTGGCACTTGCCAACTGAAAAATATGAAGGCACTGAACTGACTTTGAGGATGAACATATTCTTGCCATATACCAATCAGGTTTGAGTTCACACTGCAGGAATGACCTGCCAACCTTCATGTACTAGATAATATTCAGCATAATCTGGACAAAGGTAACAATAGTCTCCTCGCTCTTCTTGATCTCTCTGTGAATTTTGGTCCCATTGACCGTAGATGACTATTTTGGACCTTGGAATGCTATACAGATTTTGGGCAAAGTCCCTGGCATGGTCTGCACTATTTATTACACAACAACCACAAACCTGAAAACATGCAATCTTGGATAATAGGCACCTTTCTTAAGTTCCACTCTCCAAAACTTGCATTTAAGATATAGTTACCAAAAGAAGAATGCTAACAAGTTCCATCTAGGTTAGTTTGTCGCCAAGATGGTGCCTGCACTCCATCGATATTGGTACAGACAAAACTAATGGAATTACTTTGGACAATGAATTACACTTTGTTGGATTGGCAATTACTTGCAGTCGACTCCTCCTATTAGCATTATGCTTAAGTGAGCATTTGCGGCACCATTTTGCATTTAGCCGCCATTTTGTGTAATGATCAAAACTAACTTTTGTCTCATTTTGTCTGCCTCAGTGGAAAGCAGCTTCGATATTTTTTTTGTATTTCTTCAAGGTTGAACTTCGCTGTCTTAATGAATACATGAATGTGCCTTTGCATACTTTCCTTGCTAAATAGGCCCGTTCTCATGCTTACAGTGGCGGGCACGGACAGAATAACCTTGAGGTAGAGATAACATGTATCCGATCCCAGGAGTGTAGCTCATCTTCTGTGCCTCCTTTGTTAACCTGCTCCAACTGGAAATTTCCAGTTCTGGGCGGGTCTTGCTGGGCATTGGAAATGTATAACAATTGATGTAATGTTGGTGAGGGTTAGTCCCCTCGGTAGCATCTTAGGAGGCTAGTCAGACTGGACTCCACTCGAGAGAATACTAATAAATAACTTGGTTTGTATTCTCTACTGTCTGACCGCCTCTTCATTTGTATGGAAGGCTGAGAGGTGGTCACGAGTGACCCTAATCGGGTCACTTCCTTCATTTGGCGCCCGAACAGGGACTCTATCGGGCTGACCCATCCTCGCCTGCGGACGGGTGGGGAGGCTAGGGCCACGTTGGGTCAGATGGGCAGATCGGGGATCCCTGCACGATAGAGCCTAGTACTCGCAGCTGCCCCGCCTGTCTGACCGGGCAGTGCCTCGCCCAGTGGTCATCCCGGCTGGGGTCCTAAAAGGCGAAGATGTTAGACGTCATCCTTGCTGATCGGGGTGGGGCCTGCCGCGTCATCTTCTGTGCCTCCTTTGTTAACCTGCTCCAACTGGAATTGTCCAGTTCTGGGCGGGTCTTGCTGGGCATTGGAAATGTATAACAACTGATGTAATGGTGGTGAGGGTCAGTCCCCTCGGTAGCATCTTAGGAGGCTAGTCAGACTGGACTCCGCTCGAGCGAATACTGATAAATAACTTGGTTTGTATTCTCTACTGTCTGACCAACTCTTCATTTGTATGGAAGGCTGAGAGGTGGTCGCGAGTGACAGTACAGTAGGCAACATACAACCTGAAAACCCACCAGGAAATGAGGCACCTAGAATCAACTATTTCTTTTCACATAGCAGTCCAAGAATTAGTGATATCACACACTGATTTAGGCAACACAGGGGCCTTGGATAAGAAGCACTGTCCCCTTTAAAAATTGTTTTTTTACTCTTTTGACAGACCCAGCAGGCACAAGAAAGCTCAACCACGATAGCCATCATAATATATCTTAATTGGATTATCCTCAAAGCCAGGGTTAAGTTCTAACTGACATGTCTCTCCCAAAAGAGCCCCCTCGCCATGTCAGAGGGCTAGAGAAGACCCAGAAGCAGATGCTCATGTCTTGAAACATTCACATTTCAAACCAAGTTTGCTCCAGATAATACTTCCCTGGGGCTGCAGCTGGAATCCAGAATCCACTTCAAATGAGTTGAAATTTCACCCTCAACCAAAACTTCCTGTGAGAGCAACATAAACCATCAACCATGAAACTATTTTTACTGTGTGCTTCTTTTCTTCGGATGTTTATACCAGACTCCAGTTCCCAGTCTTCTTTTCCGGTCTACCCTTTCTTAACCATTCCCCTCTTGCTGCGCTCACACTCACATCCAAATTGTTATTGGTATGGATTTGCTCTCCTCACCCATCCAACATGTTGTATAAATCACTCTCATATCAAAGGGGTGGATCAACCTACATAAAACTAATTAATAGAAAAAAACTACAACGTTTTCTTGCATCTCCAGCTGCACAAATCGAGCGTTTTGTTGTCCCCGATAATTTTTTTAAAGCTTGGGTTTCTTATTACTGAATTCAAGCTTTCAGGCTGAAAAGTGAAAGCAAGCCTCCGAAGGAGGCCCTGATGTTAACAGAGTAGCTGTTTAAAACAAAGAGCTCGATTGTTTTTATAAGGATGCGTTCTTTGAAACTACCCCTGTGGGCGTAAACTAGTTCCAAGTTGCCCTAGCACCCCAAATCCAAAACGCTCGAGTGCAGTGATTGCCAGCTTACAATTACTTCAGGCTTTAAAATCATTATTTTAGTCCCCTTCTTAATTTTTTTTTATTCCAGGCAGCAGCGATAGCACGACTTGTCTTTTGGGGTGTACTCGGCAAAACGCCGTTTGCCACCAAAATATCTCAACGCCTTGCATAAAGCCTCCTCGTTTGACACCTGGTTTCTTTATAGATCATATACGGCATGTTGATGCTGAAGAACACGAACAACCAGACGGATAAACCGCGCCAACCTCAAAGTCTCGGGCCTTAGGGGCGTTAAACACAAAGCAGATCATTCTTGGCAGGAAACAGGTGCGCTTTTGAATCAGTCACGTATTTAAAATGTACATTAATTACTCTCTTTCCTCCCTGGAGGCTAACTGTTATGTCTTAACAGACTCTTTTCATCCAAAAGATAGCTGTCAGGTCACTGCGGCGGAGAGCTTTCTTTCCCACACTCTCCCTCTCTTTATTAGCTACAAACCTCCCCTCTGCAAATACAGAGTAGAGAAGGCGAGATGCCGACGTAGGTATGAACCGACGCGGATTCACACAGTCCATATGTTTTTTGTTGGACGTGTGCAGAAGGCCGGGGATGGCAATTCATGTTTTAAACTCAAATTTTACATTGAACTGTCAGCGCTTGCTGGATCTTGAGCAGGCACTATTTGAGCCAGTCCATACCTTACTCCCGCTCTCTCTGGGGCTGTACGTTTTGAATTTAACACTGCAGTTAGATCGCATCCACAGAGGTGGAACAGGTAAGGTATGGTAGGGTAAGTTCTTATAACTCGATTAATTGAAACCTTTGCAATACATGTAAACAATTCGATGCATAAAATACACTACAAATTATTCCTAACAATTCCGGGCAATTCTTTATTGAATCACATTGAAACATATGTGCCTTAAATCCCAATATATCAATTTAAATGAGTCAAAAGAGAATACAACCAATGCCTTTGTGCGAGGTATCGAACGAACAATACTTAGAGGAATAAAAGAAACAAATGCCTTTTTGGTATTACGGTATTGTCTATTCACCCAGCAGCCTTGAAGTATCATAATAACAGTTTTAAAATGATGTTAACGTGACTAAGAGGACCTATTTAGCTCCCTGTTTTATAAGGATTAACCCACCACAGGTTCAAGTCTTACCTAAAGTGAGTGGGGAGTCTCTGCATCAAAAGAAGATATTAGTAAAAGCGCCCATATGATAAATCATTTTGGGTGCGCACATATTTATGCTACAAGGTGGCAGCTAAATACTACTTCTAGGGGGTACTCCTAAGCTAAGTAGCTGTTAGGACTATATGCCCCCCAGTTCTTAATCCTGAAGGTGTTCTTTTGGCTACCGTAGACTATTCAGAGTGCCAAAGTTCGTGATGCACGGGCAGTAACTGTTAACTTAACAGACTAGCGCTTTTACTACCTATCCCGGATAGACACGGCAGAAGGGTGGTATAGATGCGCTTTGAGACCATCACTTGTCATGCCTCGAATTTGCTTTCAGGTTACTCCATACTGCCCCTATCAGCTGACAGTAAAGTGCATATGCATTGAGTGTGGCTAACGTGCTAGTGCTCTTATACCTCTTTCAGTCTACCCCTCTAGAGAGGTAAGGTGCCCCTATCAGCTGACAGTTAAAGTAAGTGGTCGAAGTACATTAAAAAAAAGTATGGGAACTTTGATGCTGTGTGAATGGGAACGTTTCCTTGGTTTGGTTACTGTAGAGTTCTCCTAAGTAACTTTGAGGTTTGAACTTGGTGTAACTGCAGAGAGTCATCCAGCCATGGCTACGCCTTGCCAGGCTGGCTGTGTCCTATAAGATTGACAGTGCTTGAGTATTTGATTTTTCAAATTTCTAAAGTTACAGCTTAGGGGTAAGTCCCAAGCCGCAGAAAGACCAAGACTATTTAGGGCCAGATGTAAATAGGCTTTTACAAGACCGCATTCGCTCCCTCGTACTTCAATCCAAAAGTGATGCCCCAGGGACCTCACCAGTGCAAGTTTTAGGCCGTGGCAACAGTTCACATATGCTGCTTCTCGTGCAAAGGCTTGCTTCACTAAGTCAAGCTCTAATCTGATTTGGGCAGGTGATATGTATGCTGGTAATTGTAAAATGGACCTATAGATTTTCAGTATTGTATTGTCCAAAGTGCCGCTGTCCCGGCCCCTCAGGGCCTCACTTCCGTAAGTCAATGTAGGGAGGACCTTGACTTGATTCACTTGTAATACAGGAGTAAGTGTTGGGCCTTTCAACTTCTTATATAGTGACCCTAGGCCGACTGCCAATGTGTTTCCTTTACTTTTAATCTCTTCCAGTTGGTCGGTGAACCTTCCATCAGGGGCGTAACACAGGCCCCCGCAGCCCCCGCGGTGCGGGGGCCCCCCGAGCTGCAGGTGGCCCCTCAGCACAATATCCATTGGCATTAAATAATAAACAAAGATGCTTATAGTCACTCACAGTATCTATTTTGCCCCTAACCACGAACCAGATGTGTTTCTTCAATCCTTTTCCTTGGATTGTTAATGTCTTGGTTTTCTTCATTTTAATGGTAAGGCCGTTGATCTTTGAGAATGCCATGTTGGTGTAACCTTATAATAATATGAGGTCGGGTCAGTGGTGTTAAAGCCTGAAAAGTCTGACATTTCTGTGCAAATGTGTGCGAACTACTTTTTGGTGGTGTAGGGCAATGTTCCCACTGATGGTACTCAAAAACATTTCTAGGTGAAATAGATTTGTGCAGGAAATGGTGACCATACTGCTGGTAACAGATCAAAGTGTCATAGTGGAGAAGTGTGGCTCAATGGTTAGAGCGGCAGACCTTGATGCAGAGATCTGGCCCGGGACCAGGGTTCAATTCCCGCCTCGGCGGGTCTTGGGCTCAATTTCCTCGGACCTGATAATTCTCGCCTCGGTGCCTATTCTAATCATGGGTCCCACTCTGCAACTCTGGGCAATAGCTTGCTTAATCTCCACAACGGCCCCAACAGCGCTGGGATGCCTGGCTTCACCCTGGGGGTGCCCAGGAGTGGACATTTCACAGGGAAAAGCCAGGAAGGGTTCCACAGCGGTATGCGTACAGCGCCTGGACACCCCTTTGGGGGTATGGGTGCGCTTTACAAGTACAAATTTCATTTCATTTCATTCATAGTCTGAATTACTTTCTAACGATTCAGTGTTCGGAAATGCAGCAGTTTTTTCTAAATCAGACAGCATGTTATTAACAGTTTCAGAGTCCCAATCATCAGAAAATGTACTGGAGGTAATGATATCACTTAATGACATTTTAAATAAATGAGAAATTTTTAAAAGTTCAGTTGGACCAAATATTTCGAAATCAACCTTGTCCCAAACTATACCATCCGGTATAGGAACCGCTATGATGTTCACTGATAACAAGTCTCTCTGTTCCCGATGAGACGATTGATGTGGTTTTAAAATCAAATTAACTTTCAGGGCTGTAGATCTTTGCTGAAGATACCGTCCATTAATAAGCATGCTAAAAGTTATAACTAAACCTAGCCAGAAAAGAAAAAATAGAATCCCAGTAATTACCCGAGTTCTAACCAAGGCGATACCAGGTAAGTCTTTTTAAGAAAGTTCAGAAAGTCTTTAGCTTGCTGTTTGCGTGAATTTTGGGCTGGCATCGTTTCCGGTTCACTTGGATCTAAAGAAAAAGTATCAAAGTTCATGAAGTAGCCAGAAGCAGTTCGATCAATTGTAGGAATTGCATCGGGATTTGTTGAAATCGCATTTTGCTCTCGTCGAGGCATGTTGACGTAGACGTCTGTATTTGGTCTGATCGCAACTTGAGTGTTGTTCTGAGTTTCATTTTGTAGATGAACTTCGGGTTCAAGGGGAACGAGTTCCATAGCATTGTTGCTTAGTCCTTCATTCCGTACAGGAGGCTCTTCAAATGTGATGAGTCTTTCTGTTTGAACTTCTTGGATTGTAGCGAGAGGAGGGCGTCTGCTACTGTGGAGTCCACGAGGCCTACTGTTCAGTATCGACCACATAGTGTGGTTTGATTAAGTCAATTGAGACAAATCTTTTCTCCTTTTTCCCGGCAAGAGGCGGCAGAAGTACAGTTCTTGTTCCTTGTACTGCTAGGACCGGAACAGGCTTTCTGTAGGATGGCCTAAATTCTTTCTTGTCCGCTATTTTCTCGCTGACCAGATCCCCGACTTTAGGGATCCAGACAGATCTTGCCGTGACTGCCTTGACTTCCCCAGTGGCGGTTTGTTTGGTGTTGACGTTACTTTGTCTTGTCCTGGATTAATTTAGATCCTGTAAAACAGCCAAACGATCATGAATATCAAATGATTTCTCATCCGCCACTGTGCCTTCACAATCAAGATCAGGTACCAACATTCTCGTCCCAAATAGGACCTCATATGGAGTGCCACCCCCTAGAGAACTTCTTGGCTGATTGTTGAGTGCTCTCTGAACCCCATATAAGTGATTGACCCAACTACCGCCCTTGCCTAGTACCCTAGCTGTTAAAGATTGCTGTAAGTCCCGGTTTTTCTTTTTCCACTACCGAATTTCCCTCAGGATGGTACGGAGAGGAGTACTGCAATGCTACGCCCATACTTTCCATGGCCTCTTTGTAAGCC
Organism: Calotriton arnoldi; assembly: GCA_963921515.1. Taxonomy (NCBI): domain Eukaryota; kingdom Metazoa; phylum Chordata; class Amphibia; order Caudata; family Salamandridae; genus Calotriton; species Calotriton arnoldi. The sequence continues at coordinate 878,290 of CAWUFW010001053.1, read as the reverse complement.
CGAGAGCTAAACACCGGGCCACGGTCAGAATGTAACGTGCCAACTGCGTATGTCCCTATAAAGACTCGCAAATCTTTTATAACAGTTCGGGCGTCAGCCAAGCGCTGAGGCCAAACCCATAGGAATCTGGAACAAGAATCCACTGCCACCAAGATATACTTGTAAGCCCCATCAGATTGTAAAGGACCGCAGTGATCCAGATACACACATGCGAGAGGTTTGTCAGATATCAGTAGTGGTGTCTGCACCGGGCGTTTTATGGTGGAGCCCTTCATCTGCAGGCAGATGTCACATTTCAAGACATAGTCTTTAGTTTGTTTTGTTAGACCTGGCCACCAATAGCGCTGTTTCAGCAATGAAATGGTCGCTGTAACGCCTGTATTTGCAGAACCCAATCCCTCGTGTGCTGCAACAATCAAACCTTGCCTACGATCCATATTTGGTATTACTCTATCCCCCACTCCAGGAATCTGAGCATATGGAATGTTTTGTGCATCTAATTTGTAGGAGTACTTGAGTGGAAATTTTTTCGGTACTGCTGAGCTGCCCTTGCGTGAAGCAAGGACAGCCACCATTATCTCGCCTTCTATTCTCGTTTTTGAACGAGTGATTGCAGCTACGGAAGCCGTTCGCACAGCCCCCTTTGCGGCTTCATCAGCCAATAAATTCCCTTCAACGTGAAAGCCATCACGCTGATGACTCAGTGTGTGTATCACGTGAGCCCTTGGTAGTTCGTTTTTTAACTCCACTACCTGTCCCTATAGCATTTTATGCTTAATTGTGCCACCTTTTGCATCTTTAAACCCGTTTAGTTCCCAATGTTGTAAGTACTCATTGTACGACTGTACACAGTAAAAGGAATCACACACAATTAGTGTGGGGAATTCAGTGATCCGTATTTACAAGTGCCAGTATCAGTGCTTTTAACTCTGCCAACTGAGCCGTGCAGTCTCCTAGAGATTGCGTTTTTGTGCAACTCGGATGGAACTTTCCATCCCGCATGCGACCTTTAACGATAGCACACGCTGCGCTGTATTGTTGCTTACTCCCTATGGCCGGTTGAGCAGATTCGTCAGTGTAGATAATATATTCATACTGATCTAGAGGCAAAATCTCATTTGGTAGAGGATATTCTTGTTCGTATTGCAGGAATGCTTGTGTTTTCAGACTTGGATCAAAATCTGTATTCAACGTCCGTTGCAGTAAGAGAATTAGCCCATTGTATCCATCTCGGATGTAAGGCTTTTGCATTTGGAATGCTTGCCTTTGTAACAGCTTCTAAAGCTGGTACTGGGGTTACGACAATTATGCGTTTCACCTGAGCCAGTGCTCTTTCTCTTGCTACAGCGGTCTGAACTGCTGTCAGGATTTTTTCTGTTGAAGTGAAACGCATTTCTGCGCTTGTGTACAGGTGTGATTTGTATGAGATTGGTACTGTTTCTCCTTCATTGAAGTAAGTGTACCCGCATTGACCCGCTATTACATGGATCACTAAGTTGCCTACGTTTACGTGTGTCTGTAAGTGTTTGGAAGCTATCCTGTCTTCTTGTAATGAACGTAGGATATTTGAATGTTCCTGTGTCCAATGTTTAACTGAAAATTCCGGTTTTATTTAGTCGTAGAAAGGTTTTACTCTTTCGGCCTAATCCAATATGTATGTTTTGCCGAAATTTAGGAATCCCAGTATTAATTGCAAGTTTTTCAATGTTTTTGGAGGTTGGAGCAGCGCACACTTTTCTAAAAAGTTAGCTGCCAGGCTTTTCCCTTCACTTGAAAGCTCGTATCCTAAAAATAGGACATTGAGGTGGGCTATTTCAGATTTCTTAAAATTAAATTTGTAGCCCTCAGAGGCGAATCCCATAATAATGGTGCTCACCCTGGTCAAGTGCCTTTTTAAGTCATCGTCCGTCAGATAAATATCATCCACATAGGACAATGCTTCTTCATCAAAATTTTGGAGTAACTCAGTTACTCTTGCTGAGAATACCCCCGGGGTGTTCTTATCCCCCTGGGGGAGGCGACAAAATTGTTGCTGTGACCCCAACGCTGAGAATGCGGTCAAATACCTGCTTTCAAGCGCTATATTTTGGCAGAAGAATCCATTTGAGATATCTAGTGTAGTTTTGTACTTTTTCCGCACAATGTTATTCTTTAATGCGGCACTGTGTGCGTTTTGGACAGCGAATGTCTTTGTGCATGAGTTAAATGTCTGTAATCTAAAACTAGACAATATGAGTTGTCCGGTTTCGATACTGGAAACAAAGGGTTGTTCATTGGTGAGGTGCATGTTTCAATCACCCCTTGGTATTGTTATGTTTCATATAGGTACCCTAATATAGGCCCGGGTAACATCATACCCCTTCACCTACATCACCTCCCCTACATTACACACTAACGAGCCTTTTAAGGATTGAACGCCTTTTATGGACTGAACCTTTTACCTAGTTCGAGGCCTTGGTGCAGAAGGAGGGTTTTTCCCGAACAATAGTGTTCTATGACTTCATCTTTAGACTGACACTGCATGAATAAAATATTCATGAGGCTACTTGGAAACCAGGCAGGGGCTATACACCACCTTCCTAATATCTACGCACACGGTTCATCCCATACGTCATCCTCCTACCCAACAATGGCTAACACAAGAACAAGGTACAAAGGGACTCTATATACTTTTCTGTATAAATACAGCACCTTTTGCTATCAGTAGTTAGAGGGCACCGAGACTTCCAGGCCGACACACTGACCAGAGACGCTGAGGCTCCTGCATGCAGACGCTCCTGCATGCAGACGCTCCAGCTGACAGTGGTCTGAACATCCCTTGCGGGGTGTCCAACTCGAGACCAAGAAGGGCTCCTACATTCACACTTCAGGTAATGGGGTTCGACTAAATCCTAGAGGGATTCTTGGCTGCACACCTACTCACATGCTAGGTACACTTAGGTACATCTAGATAGGCATCGTAGGAGTACGCACTCTCTTTTATCAATGCATTTTATATTCATCTATTTATTCATGCTTATTTCAAGATGATAGAACTGTACTATCCTTTTATATTCATAGTACTGCTAATCATATATCTCTGCTACTGTCTAATGGTTGTTTCAGCTCATATACTTTACATGAGAATAACAACTGTTCAATAAATCCTTATTGAAACGCCCAGACTGTTTATTCTGTGTACCTCTGAGATAAACTAAATAAGCACGAGTGACTGAGCGAAAAGTAGTACATTGTTTCCACGATCTTGAGGGATCAGGGTTGTCATGTTCTGAGGTTGCCAGAAACAAATCTCTCGCCGATAAGAGGAGACACTAGTGGCACTGTGAGCTAGCTAATGCAAACAGGCTAACATTTCTCGGTGGGGGTGTACAGAATCAGTCTGCCACCAAGCCCACAGTTTATGTTATCCAAACGCGCAGGTCCTGCATGGGTACTATAGGAACTACACGACATGGCGCCACCAACGATGGTTGGGCTCTTATTTTACAGTAGAATCTGAGTAGTTCAGTCGTGCTATTCTCAGAGAACCTACTCACAAAACGCCAGAGACGTCTGGAGTGGGTGGGCACAAAACTCCGCCACAGCTGAGTAGGCGAGAAATCCTATTTATTGGCTGTTGGGTAATCAAGCTTGAAGGACATTTTGTTCCTAAAATTGTGCAAAACACCTTATCATAGTTTCCTTGAAACAATAGTCTGCGTTCTATACACAATGACTACTACCCCGGTCTTAGACCCGCTACAGCAAGCACTGCCCCTCACAGATGAGGAAGAAGATGCGAATGCAATACATATTGCACCTAAATTCAGACGTACTATCACCCTGAAACTAATGGAATATGGTTTAACATCTAGGGGTGGCGTAGTAGCTTTCGTGATTGAGGCACACGAATCAAACAAAACAGAGATATTTTATTCGTGGGTTACATTCCCAGCAGCAGATGCAAGAACATAGACATGTCACTACTAAACAGAAGGAGATGCACCACGGGAATATGGTCCTTGCGAGGACATAGAAGTTCCACTTACTTACCAGGAACACCTATACTGGTTTAATGGTGCCCAACCCCATATAAGACACAGAGTAAGATTTGGTCCGCTCGGAGGAGACAGTGCAACATGGCCAATATTAGCGGCCTACACACCACATCCTGACATTGACACAATGCCACAGCCAGACTTACTCTTACAACACAAGGATTTAATTAAAATCTACAGAAACCTGACACAGTATGTCATGAGGACTTTCACAGTCCAACCAACATTAGTTGCAACAAATGGGTACAGCAACTAAAATCACACCACAAACGTTACACGCAGTAATGGGCAAAATGCCCACGAAACATGAACAAATGCCATTCTGGGTAGCTCAGAAAATAACTCAGCTCGAGGCAGTATTCCCGAATACTAACCCGTTTGAAAAACACAGAATGCAAACAATCTGCTTGCCCATGGGGATAACACCACAAGTAGAGGACTGCACCTCTTGGGGTACAGTCTTTGCTGCCATATATACCAGAACACATGGTATTCCTTCATTAGCAGTAGTACCAGACATATTAAGACAAATACAAAACGAGTACGGAGCAGAACTTGCCCTAAACTTAGGGATGAAGTTATTAAATAACTATGACCAGGTATCAGCCATAATACTAGCTAATATTAGAGGGGAAGCAGCTCAGTGGCAATCCGCCAACGCCTAAGGGATTCAGTCCGTTGGATCAACAACACAAACTGCCCAAAATAATTGAAACTGCATATGCAGAATTAGGCAGGGACAGTTAGGGTGGGAAAGCATTAAAACCACAACTGATGGGCAGTCCTGAAAAGGACACTACAAAGCAGACACCTGCTTCTTCTAAAAAGAAGTGGGATAACAAAATTCAAAAAAAAATTAAAAACAGATCTCAATCCCGGGGCAGATCTCCTCCACAGGAGCCCTCTGAAAAGAGGTATAACCTCAGGAATAGGGATAATATTAGGAAACCTGACAGGTATCAGGATACTGATACACGTTCCTCTCATTCCTTTCAGGGCTCGACAAAAACTTCCGAGAGAGAAGGACGGTCAGAACACAAAGAAGAGCGTACAAAGTCCAGAGACAAGCAGCACGCTCAAGACTATACTTCCAAAAAGGAAGACAAGCCAAAATCAAAACCTCAATTTAAGAAAAAGAATGTTGCAGGTGATGGAGCAGGGTAAATGAAATTTTTTTAACCTCCTAATATTTTCGTAAAATAATTAATAAACATGTTCGTTTAAGTAAATAACCAACAATGTATGTTACATGTTAAGGGTTAAAGGTAACACGCTATTCCGTGTGCAAAATAATCAACTTATAATTGTTTACGTGTCTAACATAACATAATATTTGCGTACTAATTAAATAATAAACGCATGATCCGTGCTTTTAAATAAAACGTGTGGTTGCAAAATAAAGCGATGGTAAGTAAGGGACAGCTTTATATGTTGCTTTTTGCTAGGTAATACCTAATTGAGGTACGTAGAAAGACGGGAGGGAAACGAAAGGGTTTATATTTCTTTGTTTTAACAATATTTTGTTTATCTTTGAAAATAGTGCGCTTAGGCCTGTCGAGCAGCGATATAAAATGGCCGCCAGTTGCTAGAGTACGCATGAGCAGGGAACCATGTGATAGAGGAGAGAGGCTGTGGAAAAGGATGATCACGTGCTGGTGCTGAGAGGCTAAGATGGAAGTATGGTCAAGGCTATTGTGACCTTTCTGAGCAGATGTGTGCCAAGATGATCAGCAAGAAGCGTGAGAAGTCCAACTGAATCAATGGACGGAACTGTTGAATCTAAAATGTAGCAGAAAAAGATACAAATTGGACTGATCGAAACGGATGAGCAATGACATGAACTGTGGGAAACGATGCAAGCATGGACATTCCACAAGGAACTAGTTAAGACCAGGAAGTTTGATTAAAATGTATATGGGCCTGAGGGGACCAATGAGAAAGAATCACGCCATGAAGATGCAACATTTTTATTCTGTAAGCTAGAATTAGGGTATAAGAAGACCTACTCTTGGTGGGAGGGGTTAGTTGCTGGAGAGTTAGATGCTGGAGAGTGAGTTGCTGGAGAGCAGATGCTGGAGAAGTTAGATGCTGTAGATGGGTGAAGTTGCGGTTGCTGGTGCCGACGAGCTGATGCTGCTGCTGCTATTTTTATTTTCCAGTTGAGTATAAGATGCTGCTTTAGGAGAATTTTTCCTGATAGATTTTTCATTTAGAACTATAAGATTTTTCCAAGACAGATAGATTGATCTCTTAGAGTTCTTACTATGATAACCTTATTTTTCCGTCTAATAGATATGCATTGCAATTTCATTTTATTCTTATATTGATTATAAATGTAATGATCTGAATAATAAGCTTAACCTCATTTCTTGCATCAAACTTTATATAAACTTTATTATTTTTTAAACAAATGACTCAGTGATTCTTTAGCTCAATGATTAAGGTAAATTGATAAAAGAGTTTATTGTGATTGAGCTGGTCTTAATCACCATCAACTGATTCCTACTAGTTGGTCCATCGACCAATGAGCGGAATACCTTAAAGCAAATGAGAAACATTATGTCATGTTAAAAGAGGTATCCCGTCTCCTTCCAGCGAATAGTTTTCTCCTAGGTTATTGACGGAGGAAATCCAGGGAATAAATGAGTAAGTGAATGTATACGCGGTGTTATGGGCCCCACCGTCATATGGATATAGTGTGTGTGTTGGCGGAATAGTTGCACCTGGATGACCGAAGCATATAGGAGAATAATTTTTATTGTTAGCGCTGGATCAGATTTCTTGGTAGCAGAGTTATGGTTACTATAGATTAGTTTGGTGATTATTGATTATTGATAAGTTCATGTCTAACACTTTTTGTTGAGTCACGTTATGTTATATGTAAGTTTTCTCGCTTCTGAGAAGTAGGAAGTGGAACACGTGTGGCAAGAGAAGTCACATGGAATGGTGCATTGTCTGAGTTCATATTGGTGATAACACAGGTTGTGTTATGATAGGGACATTTTCCGTATAAAAGGTGTGTAAGTGAAATAGTGATCGGTTTTCTTGTGAAACTCTGGCCTTAATTCTCAGGAGCAGTATAGTCTCCACATGTGTTTTATCCCTAGAGAAACGGGTTTACTGATTGCTTGAAAGAAGGGTAAGGTAGAGGGAAGTACTACTTTATCGGCGAAACTAAAAATTCTGTGGTAGGGTAGAGGTAAGCGCTGCCTACTGGAAAATACAGAGTTCTTGTATAAATGGTCAAAGCTATCTCGTCGGTTTAGCGAATCAGATAATGGAAATGTGTTTTAAATGTTGTAACTAACGAAGAATTGTTGAAAAAGAAATTGCCGATAAATTTTGTAAAGGAGGGGTCAAGAGCAGAAGTGACGTAGACAAGAGTCGCGCTGGGATTGGTCAGTGCGCTAGTCACACGGAAACAGGAGCAGAACTGACATAGACAGAAGCCGCGCTGGGATTGGGCAGTGCGCGGTAGACAGAAATCGCTCTGAATGGAGTTTTGGTGTGAATCGCGCTAGGATTGGTCAAATAACCTAGTGACGTGGAAGTTTGTGATTGGAGTGTTGGTGTGAGTCGCGCTAGTATTGGTTGGAATAACGTATACAGAACAGTGTTGAATTACGGATCATTTGAGGAGAAAAGAGATTGTGAACCATGTCGTATTATGAGTATGGTAGAGAGAAAACGTCATGGATGACGAAAGTTAAGAATTTCTTTAAGAAAGACAAAAAGGTAGTGACTAGAGAGGGACAAATAATTCCTCCGCCGAAATCACCAGCTTCGCATATGATGCTGAAATATGGATATCATACATGCATATGGTTAGAAAATTGGACAAAATATACCAAGAATGATGGAGCATTGGCTTTCCCTGAGAATGGTTCATTTAATGTAGCTGTATTACGGAACTTGAGAGAAAAGATGGCAATGTTAGAACCTAGACCTAGACCGACACAGTTTGAAGCTTTAACGGAATGGGAAGATGAGATGTATGAGCGAGAGAGATTCAGAGGATTAAAGAATCATGAGTTTGTGCCTGGAAGGTTATGGGGAGTAAATCATGAGGACAGAATAAAGCGTTGGAGATGTGCTAACATGACAGGAGGTTTGTTTCCAGCTTTTACAGTTGAGGAAGAAGCAAAGAGAAAGTGTACAGAGAAAAAGAAACATTTAGTGGTAGAAAAGTATGTGTATGGTGGTAGTGAAACAGATGACGAATTGCTGGAAGATATTTTAAACAGAAACCCACCTCCATACCAACAGACTTCTGCGGTGGTGACACCTAATGCACCGCCAATGGAAACTGGGAGGAATAAAAATCCCGAACGAAGAGATGAGACAAATAGGTCACAAGATCAATTAAAAACTTCACAAAATGAAGAGATAGAAAGTGACAATGCCACTGAATTAGCAAAAACGACAAGAGAATTGACTGAGAAAATAAGAGCATTGACAAGGAATATGGAAGCTGTAACTGTACCAGTAACGATAGGTCCAGTAATGCCAATCTTTGAGAATCAGAAAATTGATGAACGTTCCTTAGTGATTCCCATGAATTCACATTTGCAAAGAAAAAGAGAAGGGATGGAATTGAATAATGAAGGTGCACACAATTTGGCTAGTACCTATAGACCAAGCCCACCTACTAATTTGACGATAAATGAGAATGAGATTAGGAGAATGCCTATGGTGACGGAGTCTGCATCAGGGACACCAGAAAGAAGTAGCAATTGGATAGAATTAAATAGTACGCCTGTAGGTCAGACTCCAGATGAGTTAAATGAATGGATGAAAGCGCTAAAAACAAAAGAAACGGAAGAGAAACCATTAGATGTAATTAGGTTGAAAACAGACATGGAAGAATTGATTTTAGGAACAATTGGAACAGAAAAATTAAAAAATTATCAGGATGATGAGATTATGTTTTTGTGCAAAAGTCTTACATGGAGAGCTAGAAATTTACATGACAAATTGGAAGAGACAGCAAGTGAACTAGGAGTGGAGTTTGTAAAAGTGAGAACGTTGCAGAAACCATACAGAGTAGATTTTTGTGAGAAGGATATAGAGAATTTGAACACATCAGGAAGACTGACTCAAATAAAAGAGTTAATTGTTTTATTGAGAAAATGGGGTGATGTGGATAGATGGAGAAATAGATGGTCGAAAAGGAATGAGAAAACAACAGATAAAGCATCTTTGGCTTTTGCAGTAACAGATAAGGAACCAGTTGTAAGGGAATATCCGATGAGAGAAACTCCAGGTGGTAGTTATGTGCATGTTCCATGGACCAGACAGGATATACTGTCATTTACAAATGACTTCCCAAAGTTGAGAGAGAAGCCAGTAGAATGGTACAGACAAGTGGAAAGATTTGTGAAGGTTTCGAAGGTGTTGTGGATAGATCTGGATGGATTGTTTGATATAGTAGTGCCGGCTGATTTGTGGACAGAATGTAAGATTACTATTGATTGGCCAACTGTAGAATATCCAAGGGACGCTAAAACAGGAGCGCCAGGACCAGAAGTGATGAGGAAGTACGAACAAGTAATTACCTTTTGAAGAATAAGATTCCACCTAAAGAAACAGATTGGGTAAAAATAGACAGAACAACGCAGGAAAGTAAAGAATCAGTGCATGCGTACTATGAGAGATTGTTGTTGGTTTTCAAACAGTACAGTGGTTATGAGACACTAAATGAGAAGGATATGAGTCATTTTGTATATAGGTTTGTGTATGGATTGAAACCAGAAATAAGTGAAATGATTAAGCAGCATATGATTTGTTGGCAGAATAGCACAGTGGATGAGGTTTTGAGATATGCTAAGTATTGCAGTGATGATATTGAGAGTAGACAGCGTAAATTGAAAGAAAAGGCCATGTGGGCGCAGGTGAAAGTTGCAGAGAAGCAAGAAGCTCAATTGAGTAATACTGGTAATGAAACAGGACAGGTTAGATCCCGACCTAATATAGGTAAAGGAAAAGGACAAATGAGCATAGATGAGGCAAAGAAAAAGTGGCCATGCCACAACTGCGGAAAGCTAGGACATTGGAGAAACGAGTGTAAATTTCCTCCAAAACCTAATGTGGAAAATCAATCATTAAATTCACAGGTGCAGAGTGAGGTAGTTACTCAACAAGGTCAGGTGCCACAACCACCACTTCCCAAGAGTGTTAACCAACAGAAATACAGTGCAGAAACAGGATTCTACGGAGGAGAACAGGTAACACAGTTGCCGCGTGCAGCTGCAATTTCTCAATATTGGTTACGACAGGATGAGGATGACACGGATGAAAGTTTCTGACGGTGCCTAGGAGAGGGGGAAGAGTGCGTGCTTGGCGCAACTCTAGAGGTAGATCAGTCTGGTCCATTTGTGGATGGAGAAGTGAATGGTGCAAATGTAACATTCCTTGTTGACACTGGAGCTACCCGTTCTACTGTTAGGTCAGTGGAAATTCCAAACCTTCCTCTCTCAGGTGAACATATCCAAGTAGTTGGAGTTTCAAATCAGCAAATTAAAACGCCTCTTACTAAATTAGTGGAGGTAAGAATTGGTCCATTTAGCGAAATGCACCGATTTGTGGTATGCGATTGTAGTCCCGTGAACCTATTAGGACGCGATTTATTGTGCAAGATGAATTGCACTATCTATTGTACCCCAGACGGAATTGCATTTCAGACTCCAGATGAGGATGTGCTGTATAAAATGACAATGGTGAATTTAGAACCAGAAGTAAATGGTTTGTTTCCTGTATTTGATGCAGAGAAAATCCCAATTGAATTGAAAAAGACAGTGAAAGAAGAAGTGTGGGACTTTACAGGAGAAGATGTAGGATTAATGAAAGGAGTAGATCCAGTTAAAATAACAGTGAAAGAGGGAACGAGTTACCCAAATACGCCCCAGTATAAATTGACACCAGAAATAATTGAAGGAATAACGCCAGTAATAAATAAAATGATTGAACAAGGGATTCTAAAAGAAATCATGAGCAGTCCATGTAATTCACCAATAATGGGACTGAAAAAGTCAAACGGAACATATAGAATTGTACAGGATTTGAGGAAGGTAAACAAAATTGTTGTGCCTTGTTGCCCAATAGTACCGAACCCTGCTGTGATTCTATACCAGATTCCACGTGAAGCAGAATGGTACACAGTAGTTGATTTATGTCATGCATTTTTCTCTATTCCATTGCATCCAGATAGCCAGCCATTATTTGCATTTAGGTTTGGAGAGCGTATTTTGGCATGGTGCCGAATTCCTCAAGGGTACACAGAAAGTCCCTCAATCTTTAATCAGATTCTAAAAAAATCGTTGGAAGATTTAAGAATGCCAGAAAAGTCAGTGATGGTTCAGTATATTGATGACCTACTGGTGGCATCAAAAACGAAAGAAGCATGTGTCAATGATACAATTGCTTTGCTGAATCATTTAGCAAAAAGAGGACATAAAGTGTCCCCATCAAAATTGCAGTTTTGTCAACAAGAAGTCCAGTATTTAGGGCATAAAATTGAGAAAGGTGTGCGAAAGGTAACGACTGAAAGGATAAAAATGATTCAAGGAATGAGAGCTCCAATGACACAGAGAGAGGTAAGAATGTTTTTGGGAATGGTTGGATATTGTCGACAATGGATAAGCGGTTTTTCACTGATTGCTAAACCATTGCAGAAACTGACAAAGAAGGATGTTAAAGATCCTTTTGAAATGAATGATGAAGAAATGAAAGCATTCAGAGAGCTGAAAAAGAAATTATGTGAGGCTCCAGCATTAGGAATGCCTGACTATGAGAAAGATTTTGAGCTGTATTGCAGTGAAAGAGATGGATGTGCATTTTCAGTTTTGGTACAGAGACATGGAACTATGAAAAGACCCATTCCATATTTTTCAGCTGTTTTAGACCCTGTAGCGAAAGCGTTGCCCGGATGCTTGAAAGCAGTTGCTGCTACTTGTGTGAGTCTGGAACAGAGTGAAGGCATAGTTATGGGATATCCACTGAGAGTATATGTTCCCCATTCTGTGGAAATTCTCTTGACAAGAACGAAAACCCAATACATGACACATAGTCGGCTGACTAGGTATGAAAAAGTAATTTTGAGTGCAGATAATGTGACCATTGACAGATGTATGAATGTGAATCCTTCGACATCATTGCCAGATGAAGAGAGTGTGATTGAAATGGATGAAGTAGATCACGATTATCTGAATGTGCTTGAATATTGTACAAAACCAAGGTCTGACATACGAGATGAACCGTTGAAAGAATCAGATTATATTCTGTTTGTGGATGGCTCATGTTTAAGAACGAGTGATGGAGTTCTAAGTGCAGCATATGCAGTTTGCACAGTAGCCACTGTAATGGAAGCATCTTGTCTGAAAGGGGTACGGTCTGCCCAGTGCGCAGAACTAGTAGATCTGATTCAAGCATGCAAGTTGGGAAGAAATGTACGGGTTACGATTGTGACAGATAGCCAGTACGGCTTTGGGGTGGTGCATGACTTTGGTCAGATTTGGTCACAAAGGGGTTTCTTGACATCTGCAGGAACGCCAATTAGAAATGGAGATTTTGTGAAAAAGCTGCTTGAGGCGATACAGCTGCCTAAACAGATTGCTGTCGTGAAGTGCAATGCACATAAAAATGGGGAAGACTACATAACTGTTGGTAATAAAAATGCTGACGAAATGGCACAGTACTGTGCAAAGAATATGGTTTCTTTAAACAAAAGTCGGGAAAGAGAGCATATTTCTTGTCCTTTGCTTTTTACTAATTCTATTGAAACATGGGATGAGGTGAGACAGTTACAGGAAGCTGCAGATGATGAGGAAAAGGATACATGGATAAAAGCAGGATGTAGAAAACATGAAGAAAATGATGTTTGGGTTTACAGAGATGACAGACCAGTTATGCCTGATAGCATGATTTCTGACATGGCACGGATGTACCATGGACAAGCCCATATTGGGAGAGATTCAATGATCAGACTTTTTAGACAAACATGGTATAATCCAAAATTCAGAGCCATAGCTGAGAGTCTTTGTCAGAGATGTCTTATTTGTCAACAGTTAAATCCAGGATGGAAAACAGTAGTGAGTCTAGGAACAATAGGACGAGAAGGAGGTCCTTTCACTAGAATGCAAATGGATTTTATTGAAATGCCACCTTGGAACAGACTAAGGTATGTCCTAGTGGTCGTCTGTTTGTTTTCCCGTTGGGTGGAAGCATACCCAACAAGAAGGAATGATGGAATAACGGTAGCAAAACTTATGCTACGAGAATTCATTCCGAGGTATGGTTTTCCAGTCACGATTGAAACAGATAGAGGAACACATTTCCAAAATGAATTAGTTAAACTAATTTGTGAAGCACTTAGTATTAAACAGAAACTGCATTGTGCATACAGACCAGAGGCTTCTGGAATCGTAGAGCAAGTGAATGGAACAATCAAGAACAGGTTATGAAAAATGTGTCAAGCTACAGGACTCAAATGGCCAGATGCCTTGCCATTAGTTTTAATGACAATCAGAAGTATTCCGGAAAGGAAAACTGGACTCAGTCCCCATGAAATAATTATGGGACGAGCAATGAGACAAGCACAAGTACCTGTCAACAAACTACTGACTATAACTGATGATCTAGTGCTGGATTATTGCAAAGGATTGGCTGATGTGGTGCGTTCTGTGTTTCATCAGGTTGGACCGGATGCGACCACTCTTGAAAGAAAACCAGCTCACGACTTGAATCCAGGAGATTGGGTCCGCATAAAAGTCCACAGGAGAAGAAACTGTTTGGTTCCTCGCTGGGATGAACCACGACAAGTGATCCTGGTGACAACCACTGCAGTCAAGTGTGCAGGAGTGAAACACTGGGTGCATGCCAGTCACACCATCAGAGTTCCAGAACCTGAAGATCGACATGTGAGTCGACATCTGGAAGTATTGGATAACAGTTCAGCATCAGAAGCAGAAGAAGAAACAGACAGGGTGCCAGAACTTGAAGATCGACCTGCAAGTCGACATCTGGAAGACCCAACTACAAGTGCAACGACAGAAGAAGTAGAGGAAATAGCTGAAGTTCCAGAACTTGAAGATCGACCTGTAAGTCGACATCTGGAAATATCAGATACCAGTTCAGAATCTGATACAGATCATTCGGATTGTGAAGAAATTCTAAAAAGAAATTGGAATTTTGAAAGCATAAGAGAAGAAACTGAGCCAGAAGATAGTGACAGTGAGCAACCAAGTACAAGTTGTGGTAAAAATCCTTCGGAGATAATATTAATAGATGAAGAAGGGAGAGTTTCAAACAAAAAGCTAGAAAATCGGAAGATCCCCGAGGAGCAATAGGGACAAATAGTCAAACACGAGAACAGGGAAATTTAGAAGCAGAAAGAAAAACTGACACAAATTCGGAAGAACCTCGAGGAGGGACAGAAATAGGTGAACGAAGGAAGATAAGAAAAGAACCACAAGTAGAGGAAGAAAATGACATTATAAGTTTCAAAATAAGAGGCAATAACGAAAGAACTGAAACAGAGTCTGAAGAAAGTGGAGAAGAAAGGAACCAAAAACTAGAGTCAAGAAAAAGAAATTGGAAAACAGAAAGAGAGGAAAAAGGAAGAGAGGCAAAAAGGCCAAGAAAAGGAGACAATTGACCCAACGAAGTAAGAAAATTAAGATACAGAATCATAAGGTTGGATGGGAAAAGTGCTGAACAAGTGAATGAAATAACAAGTCAGAGAGAGCAAGAAAAACAAGGTGGAAAACACTTGCAGAAAACAAAAAGAGTAAAGAAGGTAAATCCGAAGTATAGATCGCCTGAATGGTTGTATCTTGCTTTGACTAGTAACAAAGAAGAAAAGAACACTCACGAGAACCCTGAACAAAGAAACCTGATTGGAAAAGGTGAGGTGCAACAAACCTGAAGAAGTTTAAATAGTTTCTACCGGATTTGATAAAACACTGGATCTGACGAATTTTACTGGATATGACAAAGAAAGAATTCTGAGAAAGAATTAAAAGAAAGTACCAAGCAAAGACAAAACATTGGAGTACAGAGTGGCAAATAAGTCATTCCTGAGGTGTAGTGACACAATTTTCTGGAAAACAAATAAATAAGGTTATAAAACAAAATGGAGAATACTAGAGATAGAAAATGTAAATGTGAGTTTTTAAGTAGATGGTGCAAGATGTGCTGCTTTTGTACAGGATTATTAATGACAGTATGGGTGGTTTTAGCAATCACTATTCCAATTAGTTTAGCTGTAGTAGAAACGTCTAATAACACTGAGAAAGAAAAAGGAGCTAACACTCAGGAACCAATTATTTTAAAGAGTAGTGCAGAATTACACAAGGACAAATCAATAACAGATTTTTCTAAAAATGTTTTTACTAAATTATTATATGAGTATGTAGAAACAATGGATGTAAGAGATTGCTATGTTTGTATGCAGTTGCCTGCATCTGTAGCAGAGGGTGTGACTTATCATCACCTCCTTTGACATATGGAATAACATGTAGTGTTTTAGCAAGTTTATTTTATAAAACAGGTAGATTAGAATATTATTACACTGACATAAATAAGATTTTTGCGAAAGTTTCTGTAGTTCCCGAGCTAAATAAAATAAAAGAGGGAAAAACGTTTGGTGAATATTTTCTAGAGGATAAGATTTTAACATTAGATAGTATAACTAGGTACAACCTTACCTGTGAGTTAAAGAAGGAAGAAAAAGTATTTTTAGAGATGGTTGAAGAAAGAAGAGTGAAATTTCAAATAAAAGTGATAGAAGAGACAAAAACACCTCTTTGGGCGTTTGAGGAAGACAATCATGACAAGAAAAAGACAAATGCAGCTATGACTCTGGATTGGCCCCAACAGGGAAGGTTGTGCATTAGAAGAAATAAAACAAGATATGACAATTATTTTGTGGGTTCCAGTATTTGCCATGACAATTATCAAATTTTAGGTGGATGGGGATTTAAAGGGGAAAAGATCCAATATTTCCAGGGATCTATTATGTTTGTGGTAATAGGGCTTATTACAGGTTGCCGGACCATTGGTATGGGTCATGTTATTTAGGCCTGGTCTTTCCAAAGATTTTTCATATGGATAGAAAAGAAAAAGGAACACACAAAATGATAAATACCTTTACACGTAGAAAAAGGGAAAGTTTTTCAGAAATAGTAGGTGATATTTTTGGTGCATTGATACCAGCAGTGGGAATATCATTGAATGCATTTAAAATTCGGAAATTATCCACAGTGGAAGATCGTTTATCTACAGATACTGCTGGAGGGTTCTTGATGGTAAATACCGAGATGGTGGCCATGAGAGCTATGGTGATGCAAAATCGACTTGCCCTTGACATTCTTTTGGCAAAAGAGGGCGGAGTCTGTGGAATGCTGAAAGTCCAACATTGTTGCACTTACATTCCAGATAAAAGCGAAAATATACAGAAGTATATAACAAATATTACAAGTTTGCACAAAGAACTTGTTCCACTGGAGGTTGAAAGTGCTTTTGGAAAACTTGGTAAAGGGTTTTCTTCAGTAATAAATTGGTTAACAAGAATGAGTGGATTAATAATAGGGAAAGTTATAATAATAGCAACCGTGATAATAATAATAATATTAGTACTGAAGCTTGCAATAACATGTATAAAGAGAAGAAGAAGACAGAATAAAATAGAAAAAGAAAACATGATAAACAAGGAGAGAGAGAGAGAAATGGGTGAAATAGAGTTAGAAGAAATAAAAGAGAACATGTACAAGAAAACGAAGAGACAAGTTGAAAGGGATACAGTTGTGTAAATTAACAAAAGCAAACGGATAAAAGATATATGCTGTCTGAGAAAATTGTATAACTTGGGTTTTGTGGTGATATTAAAAATCACCAAAGGGGGGAGTTAATGGAGCAGGGTAAATGAAAAAATTTTAACCTCCTAATATTTTCGTAAAATAATTAATAAACATGTTCGTTTAAGTAAATAACCAACAATGTATGTTACATGTTAAGGGTTAAAGGTAACACGCTATTCCGTGTGCAAAATAATCAACTTATAATTGTTTACGTGTCTAACATAACATAATATTTGCGTACTAATTAAATAATAAACGCATGATCCGTGCTTTTAAATAAAACGTGTGGTTGCAAAATAAAGCGATGGTAAGTAAGGGACAGCTTTATATGTTGCTTTTTGCTAGGTAATACCTAATTGGGGTACGTAGAAAGACGGGAGGGAAACGAAAGGGTTTATATTTCTTTGTTTTAACAATATTTTGTTTATCTTTGAAAATAGTGCGCTTAGGCCTGTCGAGCAGCGATATAAAATGGCCGCCAGTTGCTAGAGTACGCATGAGCAGGGAACCATGTGATAGAGGAGAGAGGCTGTGGAAAAGGATGATCACGTGCTGGTGCTGAGAGGCTAAGATGGAAGTATGGTCAAGGCTATTGTGACCTTTCTGAGCAGATGTGTGCCAAGATGATCAGCAAGAAGCGTGAGAAGTCCAACTGAATCAATGGACGGGACTGTTGAATCTAAAATGTAGCAGAAAAAGATACAAATTGGACTGATCGAAACGGATGAGCAATGACATGAACTGTGGAAACGATGCAAGCATGGACATTCCACAAGGAACTAGTTAAGACCAGGAAGTTTGATTAAAATGTATATGGGCCTGAGGGGACCAATGAGAAAGAATCACGCCATGAAGATGCAACATTTTTATTCTGTAAGCTAGAATTAGGGTATAAGAAGACCTACTCTTGGTGGGAGGGGTTAGTTGCTGGAGAGTGAGTTGCTGGAGAGCAGATGCTGGAGAAGTTAGATGCTGTAGATGGGTGAAGTTGCTGATGCTGACGAGCTGATGCTGCTGCTGCTATTTTTATTTTCCAGTTGAGTATAAGATGCTGCTTTAGGAGAATTTTTCCTGATAGATTTTTCATTTAGAACTATTAGATTTTTCCAAGACAGATAGATTGATCTCTTAGAGTTCTTACTATGATAACCTTATTTTTCCGTCTAATAGATATGCATTGCAATTTCATTTTATTCTTATATTGATTATAAATGTAATGATCTGAATCATAAGCTTAACCTCATTTCTTGCATCAAACTTTATATAAACTTTATTATTCTTTAAACAAATGACTCAGTGATTCTTTAGCTCAATGATTAAGGTAAATTGATAAAGAGTTTATTGTGATTGAGCTGGTCTTAATCACCATCAACTGATTCCTACTAGTTGGTCCATCGACCAATGAGCGGAATACCTTAAAGCAAATGAGAAACATTATGTCATGTTAAAAGAGGTATCCCGTCTCCTTCCAGCGAATAGTTTTCTCCAAGGTTATTGACGGAGGAAATCCAGGGAATAAATGAGTAAGTGAATGTATATGCGGTGTTTGGGCCCCACCGTCATATGGATATAGTGTGTGTGTTGGAGGAATAGTTGCACCTGGATGACCGAAGCATATAGGAGAATAATTTTTATTGTTAGCGCTGGATCACAGGCATAAAAATCAGACATGCCCAGAATTCTGAGGACGCAGCTTCTGAACGGGGAATGGGCTCTGACGATGCTAGACAGTGTGGCAGAGGTAACAATAGCTCGCCAGAACCTGAAGGAATTTCTGGTGACAGCGTACTTGAATGATTACATCACGGTGGAAACACCAGACACCAGGGTGAGCGTCCCACATAAGTTACACGAAATAACACTCCAAATGGAGGGAGACAAGCCGAGGAAAGTCAAAGGTCTCTTTTGGGAAAATCTGTCATCCGGTTATGACATCCTATTAGTAGAACAAGATTGGCCTGAAGAAGACCCGCCGTGAATCCATCGCAAATCATGCACTCCTCTGGGTCTAAACGTCGACGTGCCTGTACAATCCATACTCTACCCTCTCCACCACACGCAAAAAAGCGGTTTAAGCAATAGGCTGATTGGAAATTCATGTGCTTAGGGATGGATGTCCACTGATTTGAACATTTTAGATACTTCTTGTACAGCACTGTGTATATATTTAGTTCACTTACAGCACCTTGTCACTTCTAGATCACCTAATCACTTATAAGTTACCTTTGTGTCGTTTTTCAATAATCCTTGTCTTCTTGTGACAGCCATACTATGTTTTAACCAAACCGAAAAAAAGAAAAAAAGAGAATAAGGTGTCAATATATTTACTTTGATTGATTCGATTCAGGTGTTTTTCCTTTCTTTCTGTACAATTATTGATGCAACTGTAAAGCAATTATTGTATCCGACAGAACCAACTGTAGCCCATATTCTAGACGCCCAGGTTCTGAGGGACACTTTGTCACCCCATTATACTTGATGTAGCACAAAGAGATGGCATTAGCAGGCATTGTGGGATGCAAGCAGTGGCGCCCAGAGTGAAATCTCATATATGTATCACGTATATGGTATTTGTATAGTGCAAACCTAAACAAAAAGGCAGTGGAGAGCTGTACAGGGTCAAGGCAAGTATACAGTCAGTGAGTGATAGAAGGGGAAGCTGAGTTCTTAGAGTGGAAGTGGACCATTTGTTGTGATGTATTGTTCTTTAAAGAGGTGTGTCCTCAGCTCTTTTCTAAACTGGGCGATTGGGGCGGTACTGATGGATACAGTGATTTCATTCCAGATCCTAGGTGCATAAATGGAGAACTGTTGCCTTGTTTTTTCCCCTTTTCACTTCTCTATCTCAATTCTAATGGTGTGCTGGATGCGGGTGTCCCAAGAGCCACCAAAGGTGTGGTGAGCTTGTCAGACAGAAAGGTGGTGGGGTTGGTTGTGATGGCTCTGTAGAGGATTGATACAGCTGGTTTTGAAGATGGAGCAGGCTGGCACAGGGAGCCAGTGGGTGTGGTGATGTCATCATATTTCTTCAGGCCTTGATGAGGTATGCTATGGCAAGTATTATGAACTTAATGGGGGCAGGTGTGAAGTCAGTGAGGCTGTAGAGTGGGGCATTCCTATGATTTAGGTGCAAGAATACAAGGGCTGAACGTAGTACAGAGGAAACTCTGGGGGGAAAGATCTGACTTTATTCTGAAAAGACAGCTGGTACCAGGCCATCTTGGTCTTCTAAGTGATGTGTACCTTGGTGTGGTGGGGGCAGGAAAGTCGGTGTCCAGGTTAATTGGTGAGACTTTGCCCTGGGTGAAGTTGGGGCTTGAATCTGCCCAGGTTCATGTAATTGAACGAGGTTTGGACTAATAGTTGCACGTTGCTCTTGGTGAATAGTGGGAATTCTGGTGGGGTTAAGCTACAGGTGGGAGCTGGACATTCAGATCTGAATGAGATGTAGGCAGTGTCCGAGGAGCTGGATGCCTGAAGCGGAGGAAACATTCAAGTAGACTTGTGTGTTGTCAGTTTATTGGTGAATTCTTATGCAGCTATTGGGTAAGAGCCACATGGGTCTCCATGTAGCGAGTGAAGATGACAGAGTCAATATTGAATTCTGCAGGTCTCCAGAGGGGATAGGCATCTTCAGGGCAGTTTGCTTTTATATTTGCTATGGTTCAGGTGAATAACCTTCATATGCAGTCAGTACTTTGATTGAAATACATGTCATAAGAATGGCACTGTAATTTAAAAAAAAAATTGTTTACCCTTTATTTGGCTCCAAAAAACATAAAAGGATCAGTAAGCCATGTTCATACCCATATGCAGTGACACATATTTACTGCAATCGAAAGGAAAATGCTACTTACCCAGTATGCATCTGTTCTTGGCATATAGAGCTGTAGAGTCATATGCTTTAGCATAGATCGCCATCTGGTGTTGGGTCTGGATGTTTGCACTTTGTTTTTGTTCGAAGAAGTCTTGTAGTCACGAGGTAGGTGACTCCTCCTTTTGGTGATAGCGCGCATGGGCATCCACTCCATCATTAGATTCTTTTGCCATAAAGGGTGATGATGGAGTTAGTAAAGTAATAAAAGAGATGTCCATGTAAATTGTATCTAAGTAAGATATCACTGCAACAGGTAAAGGTACCCAGGGAGGCGGGTGGGTGCATATGACTACAGCTCTATATGCCAAGAACAGATGCATACTGGGTAAGTAGCATTTTCCATTTGAGGCACATGAGCTGTAGATCATATGCTTTAGCATAGACTATAAAGCAGTTATTTTGAAGCGGTGGCTAACCTGTAGCTGTTGCAGTGGTCTGAAATAGTGTTCGTAAAACTGCCTGGCCCACACTAGCTTGTTGTTTTGCTAACACATCTACACAATAGTGTTTTGTGAATGTGTGTGGTGTAGACCATGTTGCAGCTTTGCAGATGTCATCTATGGGTATGTTTCCTAAGAAGGCCATAGAAGCCCCTAGTTTGCGTGTAGAATGTGCCCTAGGAGGAATTGTTAGTGTGCGTTTAGCTTTATTGTAGCATATTTGAATGCACTTAACTATCCATCTTGCAATGCCTGATTTTGAAATGGGATTGCCTTTATGTGGTGGAGTAAAAGTAACAAAGAGTTTGTTTAGTTTTCCTAAAGGGCTTTGTTCTTTCTATGTAGTAAAGCAGTGCTCTCTTGACATCTAATGTGTGAAGGGCACATTCTGCCACTGAATCTGGTTGAGGGAAGAATACAGGCAACTCAACAGATTGGTTGATATGAAAGGCAGAGATGACTTTAGGTAAGAATTTGGGGATAGTTCTAAGGACCACTTTGTTTTGGTGTATTTGCAAAAATGGTTCCTCTATGGTTAGAGCCTGAAGCTCACCCACTCTCCTTAGAGAAGTGATGGCTATAAGGAAGGCTACTTTCCATGTGAGAAATTGTATTTCGCATTTGTGCAACAGCTCGAATGGTGGACCCATGAGTCTTGTAAGGACTATGTTACGGTTCCACACTGGAGAAGGTGGAAGTCTGGGAGGAATGAGTCTTTTGAGTCCTTCCATAAAAGCCTTAATAGCGGGCACTCTAACAAGAGATAAGTGCTGTCTATTTTGCAGATATGCTGCTATTGCAGCGAGATGTAAGCGTATGGATGTGTACGCTAAGTTAGAAGGTTGCAGGTGTTATAAATAACAAATGATGTTTTGTATTGAAGCATCTAGTGGATTGATCTGATTGTTGTTACAATACACAACAAATCTCTTCCACTTTGCTGCGTAGCATGCTCTGTGGTAGGGCGTCTAGCCTCTTTGATAACATTCATACAGTCTGGCGGAAGATTAAGGTAGCCAAACTCTAGGACTTCAGGTGCCAAATCGCAAGGTTGAGCTCATTGGGATCTGGATGTCTTATCTCTCCATGGTTCTGAGTAAGGAACTTGGGGGAGAGGTGTAGTTTTTGATGGGGAACTACTGATAGTTCCAGCAGAGTTGTGAACCAGTGTTGTCGGGCCCAGGTGGGAGCAACTAGGATAAGAGTCAGGGAGTGTTGTTTGAGTTTCGGAACCACTAATGGAATGAGTGGGAGGGGTGGAAAAGCGTAAGCAAATATCCCTGACCAATTCATCCATAGTCCATTGCTTTTGGACAATGGGTGTGGATGCCTGGACGCGAAGTTTGGGCATTTTGCGTTTAGGTGGGTGGCGAACAGATCTATCTCTGGGAAGCCCCACATTTGGAAGAATGGGAGGAGAACTTGAGGGTGAAGTTCCCATTCGTGCATCTGCTGTCGTTGATGACTGAGCAGATCCGCAACTTGGTTGTGTACTCCTGGAAGATGTTCTGCAAGGAGATATATCTTTTGAGGTATGGCCCATCTCCAGATGCTTTGTGCTAACTGTGACAGCTGTAGAGAGTGCGTCCCCCCCTGTTTTTGTATGTAGTACATGGCTGTCATGTTGTCTGTGCGAACCAGGACAGCTTTGCCTACTAGATGAAGTTGAAAAGCTTTTAATGCTAGAAAGATTGTTAGCAGTTCTAGATAGTTTATGTGGAGTTGTTTTTGTCGCAGAGTCCACAAGCCCTGGATTGCATGTTTTTCCATATATGCTCCCCAACCTGTGAGGGATGCGTCTGCTGTTATAACTATCTGTGGAACGGGATCGAGAAATGGCCGCCCCTTGGAAAGGTTTTATATGTTCCACCACTGCAGAGAGCGATGAGTATGGCCATCTATCAACACCAGATCTGATAACTGACCTTGAGCCTGGTTCCACTGATGTGCTAAGCATTCCTGTAGAGGACGCATTTGAAGTCTTGCATATGGGACGATTAAAATGCAAGAAGCCATCATTCCGATTAGTTGCATGAACACTCTGGCTGGCAGTGAGTGTTGAGGCTGAAACTGTGAAATTAGAGCTTGCATGTTGCGAATCCTGACTGGGTTGGGATACGCTAAGGCTTTGCGAGTGTCTGTTGTGGCTCCTAGATACACTTACGTGTTGGATGGTTGGAGGTGAGACTTGGTGCGGTTTACGGTGAAACCCAAGTCGTGAAGCAGTTGGACTGTCTTTAGAGTGTGATGTATGCAGCTTTGTTGTGATCTGGCTTTTATCAGCCAGTTGTCTAGGTAAGGAAAGACATGAACGTGCTGTCTTCTTAGATGAGCTGCGACTACTGCGAGGCACTTGGTGAAAACCCCGGGTGCTGTAGTTACTCCGAATGGGAGGACTTTGAATTGGTAATGTTGTCCGTCCACCACAAACCTGAGATATTTTCTGTGAGCAGGGTGAATGGGAATATAGAAGTAGGCGTCCTTTACATCTAGAGTGGATAGAAAGTCGCCTTGCTGAAGTAGTGGGAGCACCTGTTGCAGTGTGACCATGTGGAAGTGGTCCGATTGTATGTAGAGGTTTAACTGTCTGAGGTCTAATATAGGCCTGAGAGAGCCGTCCTTTTTAGGAATTAAGAAATACAGGGAGTATACCCCGGTTCCTTGATGTATTAACAGAACAGGTTCTGTAGCGTGTTTTTGTAACAGAGATAGAACCTCCTGCTTTAAGAGAGTGAGATGACCCGGTGACATTGCATGTGCTCTTGGAGGAATATTTGGTGGAGTGTTTGTAAGCTCCAGGCAGTAACCATGTTGGATAATTTGTAGTACCCATTTGTCTGAGGTGATTGAATTCCAGACAGGTAAGAATTGGGAGAGACGTCCCCCGACAGGAGTGGGATGATCGGGGAGTAGTGGAGGGAAGTCATTGTTTGTTTGCGGGAGAAGAGAGTGTGGAATTACCTCTTCCTCTTCCTGTATTATTGTTTCCTCTATAACCTCCTCTAGAATATCCTCTGGGTGAGGGGGATTGATGGTTTCCCTTGTAAGAGGAGGAGGCATGGTCGGTGGACATAGTTTTTGAGCCACCCTTGTAGAAAGAGCGGCGAAAGGAACCTCTACTGGCTGGTAACTGTAAAGCCCCCATGGACTTTGCGACCTCAGTGTCTTTCTTCATCTTTTCCAGCATGGTATCAACAGCTGGGCCGAAAAGATGCTCTTTATCAAATGGCTGGTTAAGGATGGAGGTTTGCACCTCTGGCTTAAATCCAGAGATCCTGAGCCAAGCGTGCCTGCGTAATAATACACTTGTGTTGATTGCACGAGATGCTGTGTCTGCTGCGTCCAGTGCACATTTAATGGAGGTGTTCGTAATAAGCTTACCTTCCTGTATAAGGTGTTAGCTTTAGATTTGTATCGGTCAGGCAAGTGTTGTATTAGTTTTTCTAGCTCATCGTAGTGAGCCCTGTCGTAACGGGCTAGTATCGCCTGGGCATTAGCAATGCACCAGTTGTTTGCTGCCTGCGAAGCTATTCTTTTGCCTGAGGCATCGATAAGCTTGTACTCCTTGTTAGAAGGAGGGGTGTCACCTGTGACTTGGGAGTTAGCTCTCTTGTGTGCGTTGGAGACTACAAGAGATTCTAGGGGTAGCTGTCCCTTAATATAAATAGGATCGGTAGGAGCTGCTTTGTATTTTTTATCTACTCTAGGAGTGATAATCCTAGCCCTTACGGGATCCTTAAAGACCTCGTCTGTATGTTTTAACATACCTTTGAGCATTGGTAAGGTATGAGTTGTTCTTTGGGAGGAAGAAAGCGTCTCAAAAAGAAAAATCCTCTTCTAAAGGTTCTTTGTGAAGTTCTACCCCATGATAATGAGCGGCCCTGTTAAGGAGCTCAAGATAACCGATGTGTAATCAGGTGTGGAAGGTCTAGCGGGATACAAATCAGGGTCATTGTCTATATTTGGTTCAGTGTGGTAATCATCCCAAGCGTCAGTGTCCTCATCCTGATCCCCGTCCCCTTCATCCTGTGGGTTAGGTGTAATAGGCCTAATTGGTGAATTGATAGGTGTAATGAGCAAGTTAGGATTAGGAGGAGGAGAAGGAGGTGGAATGTAAGGAGGAGAAGGGTTAGTACCCATATTCTTCTTTTTAGGAGGGGCATGGTGGTCCTCTGGCAAGTCAGCTTTCCGTTTCTTTGGAATGGTTGCTTGAATATGTCCTGTTTTAGGATTTATAACCAATTTTTTCTGTTTTGGATCGAAAATTGGTTCATTAGACGGAAGCTCTTTGGGGAAAGTATCTTTATCTTTCCGTGGAAACCTTGGCGCCGAAGGTTTCGGTTCCGAGCCCTTGGGCATTGTTAATTTGGGCTCAGTGTGTTTGTGCTTGTCCGAGTCCTTGGTTTTCGAGGATTTCGGCTCGAAGGTTTTTTTTTTTGGGGAAGATTTTGGCTCCGAATCTTTGGTCTTGGAGGATTTGGGCTCCAAGTCTTTGGCTTTGGATGGTTTCGGCTCCGAGTCTTTGGACTTGGGATGTCTCGGTTCTGAGTCTTTGGGCTTGGAGGGTTTGCGTAGCAGGTGGAACCTTCGGTCCCGAAGGTATCTTGCTCTTATGTTTCGAAGCCGAAGGTGTCGGTTCGGCATCGGAGCGGGGCTGGCTCGAGCCCGAAGGCTTTTCTTTTTGTTTCGGAGCCGAGCCGGAGGGCGGGGCATCGGAAACGTGTTGTCGGTGCCAACCTGAACCCGAAGGAGGGACCGGAGCCTTTGTCTTTTGTGGAATGGGCCCAGGGGGAGTTGTACTCGTGGTACGCTGTGCCGCAGTAATGTCTTCCTCTTCCTCCATGTCGGAGTCGGCTTCGGACACGGAGACCTGCTCTTCTTCCTCTGGCTCCGAAGCTGGAGGTTGGATGCCGGAATCTTCTCCGAAGATGTCCGGAATGGAGTCGCTCTGGTGCTGCATTTCGTGGCGCCGAGCCCGACGATCACGAAGTGTCTTTTTCGAGCGGAAGGATAGACATGCGTTGCAGCTTTTTTCGTCGTGTTCCGGAGACAAGCAGAGGTTACAAACTTCATGCAGGTCGGTGCGTGGAAATTTAGCACGACACCCAGGACATAGTTTAAATGGAGTCCGTTCCATCGACTGCTAACATGGTCGGCACGGGTAGGCCCGACCGCCTGCCTCGAGGTTTCCAATGGAAAGTTTTCCGAAGTAAGATGATGCGCGTCGAATGATGGGTCGCGATCGATAACAATACCATCGAGGGTAGTGAATTGCGTGTCGAAGGGGCCTGAAAACGGTGCCGAACCGGAGCGCAGCAATACACATCCGAACCCGATGGCGGAAAAAAACAATCCAAGGATGGAGTCGATGCCCATGCGCACCTACCTCGTGACTACAAGACTTCTTCGAACAAAAACAAAGTGCAAACATCCGGACCCAACACCAGATGGCGATCTATGCTAAAGCATATGATCTACAGCTCATATGCCTCAAACAAATCTTTTCTGATACTATGATATATGTTGTGGTTTGTTATTTCCATATCCATGGTACACTCCTCTCCTAAACCCAGCACAATTGTTTACCCATAAGGGGCCACTGATACAAAACCTAAATAGTGATTAACCCAGAGAAGGGGTGCAGTGGTTGAGATGAAATTGTGTGAACATAGTCTCACAACAAAGAAAATTTAAAGCTAGGTGTAGAAAGAAGAAAGGCAGACCCACCCGCTCATAGACCAAGCAACGTTTATGTCTAAATTGTGAATCAGCACAGGAAGCTAATATGTTTCATTTTTAATTATCCTATGAAATAATATAGTATTTAAACAGTACTACAACACAAAAGGATAGGTAATCTTGGGGACTTAGTGATTTGAACTACCTGAGATGTGTGGCTGAGGGACTGATGCCATTCTAATTGGTATGAGTGACAGTGGCTAAGAGGAACGATCAACTCATCTATCTAAAAATGTTAATGCACACTACACAACATGCAGTTTACTTTATAATATGACAACCTTGCATGAAGGTATTATGAAAAGAAGACGGTTCCTGGCCCTAATATTACTCCAGAGTCGAGACAGGATGACCTGAGAAGATAATCCCGATGCTAAGTTCAGACCAAACTCCCGTAGACTCAAACACAAACTTTAAGGGTTGACAGTACTGGCAATCTCCTATTAAAGGCGGGGGTGCAGGGAAGGGTTTTTGCCAGTGTTTGGTCCATTTTGGCAGCGGGCAAACTTCCAAATAAAGTAGGTCGACTCCTAACTTCAGGGCCAACTCCAGGATATGCATGAGATGTCACTTGTGATAGCACATACACAACAAAAACTGCCTGCCCTGCTAGATTTAACACTGATTATCAAAACAATGGCAATAAGTATATTGATTGTTTCTGAAGTTATCACAAACACATCTTATTTGAATCAGAAAGTTGTATTTAGCTTGTTGTCCGCGAAGGAGGGTGCTGCCAGAACTTCAAACTTTGATTGTTAGTGCATTTCTTCATTCATCAGTATAAGAATGATTAGTAAACAGATATGTTCACAAATAATACATTAAGAGTGGTGAATGTGAGAGGTGAAACAATGGAAAGAAACGTCCTTTTTCAGTGGAAAAAAGTGGGCAAAAAACGGACAAATTGCAGTCGCACTGGCTGCTGCTTACACAGCAATAAATACAAAGGGACAGACATCAGTCCAAAGAATCTAATTCTAGGTCAGGGTATAGTTTAATTTTAGATGTGCTTCGGTTATTCGGGACCCACTTTGAATAACTCTGGTCAGGCGTGGATCAAAAACTGGAATTTAGGTCAACCCTAGTTGTTCTGTTTGGTTGGGTGTCCTTATATCATGCAATACTCCTGTCCTTGATGGTTGTCTTTGCCCTGACATCTATGTGTCAAAGCATTTCGACCCCTGGCTTCTCTGGGGTCTCCTCGGGACAGGGGCTGGTATGTTGCCACGTGTCAAAGAGGGCCAGGCCCCACAGAAAAATACAGGGCAGATCCTCTGTGGTTGAATGGAAATAACTGAAGTCAAACTGACTGGGCACTGGGCTGAGTGTTCACGCATACCATTGTGCCCGAGTCACATCTGCGGTGTGCTCGCCGTCATTGTGCTTCTGAGAGACATACTGAAAACTCTAAGATTGTCATTTCTTGATTGCCATTCTGCTCTTCTCACAGCCTTGTTCAGTGTTGGCATCAATTTCTCTGCTTCTCAAACGACTTGAGGTCAGCCATGGGTAATTCAGTGGTGCTGACTCCAGAGCCCCTCTAGCCATCATTAAAGCTCTCTTTTGTAAAACAGGTCTGTTGTCAGTCCTGTCTTAGGTATTCCTTCAAAGGCTACAATTTTTGCCTTTTTGGATATGACTCTAGGTTCAGTGGTGCTCATATAACACTGTACGCTGCTCAACAGCAGGAGCCTTTGTTAGCTACAAGTAGATATTGTCTGGGTTCATAGGCTACACTGCACATTGTCAGAAAGATATTGCTCAGCAAAGTGAAGCAGAAAAGATGTCTTGCCTGAGGTGTCGGTCTCTATAGTGGTAATGAAATAAGGAGGGCTTAATCGGGACGGGAGCTCCTTACTATTTCTAGAAAGGGTACAGCTGGTGTCCCTTCTAACCGAGGGAGGAAAGGCCGAGTAACTGCATCACCTTGTGACCCTGAACCAAAGCCGTTTGCAAACACAAGCATTCTATGCTGTTGCATACACTTACAATGTGACCTTCAAGGCTGATGTAGAACAAGCTTGGCAACATCCTTTTAATGGCAGTGGCTCAGAAGGAGGTTGTCTTTAGAGTGCTAACATGCAATCACACATTCATTTCTTAAGAAGGTTGGAATCTCTCCAAATGGGTTGGTCATTTAGACCCTGGTGGGTGGTCTACCTTCCTATCAGGTCAGCAGAGGCCTTGGCCTCTGCTCCCTTGGGGTGGGACTGCCCACCATATTACGAGATTCCCATCTGCCTGGCAGAGATTTCACTGCCTTCCGACCGTCCACCAGTGTGTCAAAGCACAAGTTTGTTTTAGAAAAACAAAAAACAATGACCCTGCTGGGCAGGGAGTTTTCTCCCTGTACACAAGAGCCACTGTATGTTTTTCCTCTCTGGGGCTATGTGGTATGCATCCGCATATTGTCATGTTATATGTACACGCTGTCTTGTTAGAATTTAGAATGCTCTCCTTTTAGAATGTAGGGTGATGCAGTGTTGCTATGTGTTGGGCAGTTGCTTGCTGTTCTTCGCTCTGGCTGCTCATGCCGTGGGTCTTTACCTATTCAATAAACTCGTTATTGCTGACCAGAAACCTGACTGCCTGACCTTTAACTTTTCCATCTCATCAGAGACGTTCCCCGACACTACAGGCTGCCATGCCGTGCATGGTAATTGAGTGGCGACCGCCACTTTGACATCATTGCCCGGGCCAAGGGTTAACACTGGCAGAACTAACTGAGGTTCTGTTGGTCTACTCTAAACAGTGCATTTCCCCATCTCTGTGTGGAACCTAAAGCTTGCGAGGCAGCAGAGGGTTTTTAGGTCGAGCCTGGGCAGCGCATGCGCTGCTCCGCGAGCCATGCTGTATTGGAGTATGGAATAGAAGCCCCGCCCACTCTCTGCCCATATTTGTCATTGGCTTGTGTCATTGTCCTTTGTAAATGCGGGCTTCTGATTCGTTATTAGGCTTGTTAGTCCCTCCTTAGTACCGCCTTGTCTTCATTTGTAACCTCCCATGAGGACTGTCCCTTTTACTTCAGTTGTTACACGGTGCGTCTTCTTTAGTCTGTAATCACTATTTTCTATAATGAGTTTCTCTTGCTGGAAGAGGGTCTCTCGTGCGCAGTTGCGACCACCGGCTTGTTTA
This sequence comes from Calotriton arnoldi, assembly GCA_963921515.1. Lineage (NCBI taxonomy): Eukaryota > Metazoa > Chordata > Amphibia > Caudata > Salamandridae > Calotriton > Calotriton arnoldi. Next base: position 848,205 of record CAWUFW010001053.1, on the reverse strand, counting down.
ACTTTTTACATTTAAAACTGTTGACATCACGTGCAGTTAAACAAAGTCAGCCGTATAAATTGCATTCTTCTACGTTGCAATTGCGTGCTATGTGTGTTTTAACTTTAATAGTGGTTGCCCCTACCTCCCACACTACACTCGCGGGACAATGGCGGCCACTTCCTTTTTTTACTTTAAAGCTGAGTGCGGCGCCCGCTTCAGAGACACAGCACTCTTGTTTCAGCTTCTAACATATTTGTAAAACGTTGCCCTCTGAAGCCGGGGGGAGCCTGGTGAGTTTACACTGCCTGTCATCACGAGCCGTGCTTACAAGGGGGGCTTTATGTCAGCCCTCTTCGTCCGGGGGTGGGGGTGGTGGAGCGTGAGTGAGGCCCTAAAGGGGTGTGTCTGTGGCTTGCACAGTAGTTCTTTGTTTCTTTCTTGGAGTCTTACTCGGTTCCACTGTGTCCCTTTAAATCCCTCTAATCGTGTGGAGTTGCTGTGTGTCCGTTCTTTCATCAAGTGACATATTTGGGAACCTGCTTTAAAACGTGTTTTCTATTCAAGTTTTATGTATTCCCCATTAGAAGGCTTGCGTTATGACTGCGGCTGCCTGCGGCCCCCACGGGGGCCACCCTAAAAGGGCAGCCCCATTAGTAGCATTTGGGCACTTCCCCACCCTCCCCCTACTACTGCGGGATTCCAGGAGTCCCCTTACCTGGTGCTCCAAGCGCGTCATTTCCGGCGCGCCGTGGGGTGGGGAGGGTATTTAGGCCTCCCCCCACCATTTTGGGTCCTCTTTGGTGCCTGGCACGCCGTGGATCACCCCCATAAGGGTAGCGCTGATTGGGTTCTCCACAGTGCTTGGCTCATCAGGCGGGCGGGGCAGCATAGGTTGATACAGCTGCCTGCCCTTGGATCGCCCGCAAGATAACCCACCATATTTGCATACTTTTGTATGGAATAAACCTGCAGCAATACTTTCTCCAAACAAAAGTTGTGTTGTGTATTTATTTATGCATGCCTACTCTGTTGTGGTGTGGGTGGGGTGTGTTGCCAATAATGGGACTATTTAGAGCTGTTCTCAGTCCCAAACGAAACTCTATAAACAGTCTGTACTTGGCAGCACACCGGGTGAGATCTTTCGACTGCACAACCGCTTTAGCCCCTGGTTCATTGTGTGATCTTGGATGAGTCCAGTGTGCTGTCTGCAAGGGAGGGGAGGTCTCTGCTCTCTCAGGACCTACCCGCAGTAGTACTGTAGCTCCTGGTGTCCCCGGCTTCCTTGTTCAAGCGCCACAGGTTTCTGCGCCCAAACAACCAAGGTGAGGTGTCGGCTGCAGCCACGCAACCACCGATGCAGCAATTAAAAAACAAAAGCAAGCTATTTCGCACAATGCTTGACTAGCGACTTCCCTCAGGGGCTGCTAATTATATTTAAGTTCAGAGAAGAGCACATACCTTCGCTCGTGTCATATAATGTGACGGGGGAACTGGTATCGTTGGAGTCAGTGCTATAGCTCGGTGGGTGCAGCATCTGCTGCAGCTGTCTCGTACAATCTACATGTCACCGTTTCTAATGCCAGAAGAAACCACTCCTCGTTTTATCCTTATGAAGTAGCTTCCACGAGCACCGAGAGCAAACATTACTGTGGACTATTAAAAAAAGAAAAATCCTCGACCTTTCCAAAATTGCATTTGTGACCTTGCTCAAGAGCTGCATTCTGAGCTGGAGGGAGTTGTCACAGGCGTACTCGGTGTTGTGAAGTTTGTTGGTGTCAAAGAAATAATCCCAAACATGCTGGTTAAAACTTCATACTGTTTATTCTCGGGCCTTCCCTGGACGTTGTGCATGTATTGAATAATATAGATTTTTAGTTTTAAATAGAGAGTGATTCTAAAAAGTAACAAAATATGAAATCTGTGGTTTAAGACTAAATCAGTATCACAAATGCTATTGATGACGTCAAATCGATAGTTCCCAATTGAACTTGTCCCTGGTGCCCATCAGCTCTCACTCAGTCACATGGGGTCCTTAAAAACCGGACACAGCAAAACATCAAACTGTAAGTGCTTTACAGGAGAATAATAGATGACTGTCAATGCATTTTCCTTTTTAGGTCTGTCTGGGCAGTGCAGCTGTTGCCTTACTTTATGTAATCAACAGAAAAGGGAGTTCTTGTATTGCACTTTTTGCCTTGTGGAAAAGCTTAACACAGCAGGATGAGTTGGTCACATGGTGAAAAGACAACGATAAAGGCCATAGGCCTGATCTGTTTATTGTTATGATAAAGGCCTAGGGCTGGTGTCTTTACTGTGAATCATATAGAGCCATTATTCCTTAAATGGCGGAATGATATTATACTGTGTTAATGCATGCGGGCGGGCACACTGGCACATGACATCTGAAAAATGAGTGTAAAAATTAGGATTTTGGTGTTGATTATGTCCTTTCACAAACCCTATATGTATAAGATTTGCACTGTGATAATCTTTACTAGACTAACTTGGGAGGCTCTGGCAGGTTTAGTTCCCCACTAGGTCCGTGTAATAAAAAAAAAAAAGTAAAGAAATTCTCTACATATTTATACAAAGTTTTAAGTCCGCCCTCTTCTGTCTGTTCAAGTGTCATTCCCTTTTTGCTTTTTTTCATGAGAGTCGACTACATGGGGCAATCTGTTAGACCATTTCTGCCAGTTGCTCAGTTGGTCTGCATTTTGCCTGTTCACGGGCACATCAGCATTAAGGAATGCACTTCGGTGTCTAGGTTGGTGGCCAGTCCTTTTAGTTTTTTCTTTTAAAAGTCCCTCTGCATTTCCTTCCTTTTTTAGGTCGAGCCTGGGCAGTGCATGCGCTGCTCTGCGAGGCATGCTCTATTGAGGTATGACATACAAGCTCCACCCATTTCCCACCCATCTTTTCAATTGGCTCCTGTTACTGTCCTTGCAAAATCGTTGCTTTTAATTTGTGACTAGGCATAGTAGTTCCTCCTTAGAACCGCCTTGTATGCATTTGCATTCTCCCATAACAACTGGACTTTTTACTTGTGTTGTTAAACGGTCTGCTTTATAAGTCGGTGAGCACTATTTTATTTAATGAATAATGCGGGACAATGGCGACCGCTTATTGGATTTGCAGCGCGCCCACACAGCACTCGTGGGACAATGGCGGCCGCTTCTTGTATATGCTGCGCGCTATGCATGCTTAAACTTTAATAGTGGCTGCTTCCACACAGCACTCTCGGGAAAATGGCAGCTGCTTGGTATTTTTTAAACTTTCAAGCTGAGTGTGGCGCACGCTTCAGGGATACCACGCTTTCTGTTTCAGCTTTTTTCTTTTTTTTTTACTTTAATGCTCAGTGCGACACCCACTTCAGGGACACCGCGCTTTCTGTTTTAGTTCTTTTTAAACTTTAAAGCTGAGCGCGGCGCCCACTTCAGGGACACCGCATTTTCTGTTTCAGCAGTGCTGTGCACACTTCAGGGACACCGCGCTCTCTGTTTCAGCTTTCCCTAATGTGCTGCAAGACATTTGCAGTGCAATAGGTCTCGCAATTACGAGATTTTGAACTATTGGCATTGTAAATGACAATGCCTTTTATTTAGGTGTTTAAAAAACCTGCAATAATAAAAGGCATTTCATTTACAATACCAATAGGTCAAAGTTTCGAAACTACGAGACCTATTGCACTGCAAATGCTTGTTCATTATGGCAAGCGCCAAATGAGCACTAGAGTCGTCTGTACTTTGACTTTGTTTTGAAAACAGTAGCAGGAATTAAACAAATTAACACTCAAATCTTTAACTTTAAAAGTACACCCAATACATTTGATTTGCTAAGTTGAAATTGCGGCATTTACCTGTGCATACACTTAATAGATTCAGTATGCTTAAAATGATATCACTTGCAGTCATTTAAAGTCCAGTTAACACTTTCAAAGTGAATTGTAATTTACAAAAAGTAATATAACTGAACTTTAAAATGTTCTTTTAACATTTCTAAGTGTGTTTTATTTATTTGTTGTTTTTGTATACAGCTCATGCAGTCTGGAAAACACTTCAGAACGATAATAGAGATGGCAAAGTAGCCAAGTAAATTGGCGATAAGTGCACTGTGCAAATGATGGAGCATGAAACTCACATGCGTTTGAGAAGACCTGGGATACTAATATAGAAAAACAGGTTCAAGAAGACAAGCGAACAGGGGATAGATACAGTGTGAGGTGCTTCACCAGGATAGTACTGCTCGGAGCAAAGTACAACTAAAGACTGGCCTAAACAACAAATTAAAACACTTACTCAATGATTACATAGATCACTGACCTAGAAGCCTGAAATCAGAATCAACTTAAAACTTTCATCAATTAAATCAGCCCAATAAGCTTAACACCATCACTGTCCACTAAAGCCTATCAGAACAGAGTTTTGCCCCATATACTAAAGGATCTACAAAGACCCATGCGGAGATATGGACAGGTCAGAGGTCAAATCAGTCACTGCCCCCCCTTCCCCACAGCAATATACCTCGCAGAGATAACCCTAAAAATACTTCATCCTCACACTACTGTTGGCCAGTTATATCAAACCTACACCCGGAAGGAAAAACAACTGCAGCGAAAACCGAATGTTGGGATGGAGAAAGGTGTCCTGCATGACTCTGGAGAGTGTGTGTTCCACCTCATGTTTACCATAGCAAGCTGTAGTGTTTTGATAAATACCGCAGCATACATGACCATCAAGCCCGTGCACGGAGGTCCTCAGGTGAAATGGAGTGAGACACACAGCAGAACCTTGTGGTAGAGGGGCACGCCATGGGCATCTTCCTTTTGTTGAGAGTACATACTGTCATCTCACTGGTCTGCAGAGGACTGGTAGTGGTGGTAGCCAACTGATTACAGTTGCAAGACATGTTTTAAAACCTATCCGTCTTTTGCAACCAGAACATTTACCTATCTGTGTGAGCCTTGGATGTTGCATTTATGAACCTGTGAGAGTGTGGAGAGTGTGTGGTGTGTGTGGTGCATGTGGCCATGGGCACACTGGTTTCCATTTTGTATGTTACAGAACCCAGATGGTACCTAAGATGAAAGGCCAGAGAGAGCCCAGACAGCTCGGGGCATTTGTATTGGGTCAGGTGGACAGTTTATAAGAGGAGACAGAGGGTCCCTCTCGCAGCTACTTAGTTCTCCCTGCCTTTCCTCGACCCACTATTCTCTTGAAGTGCTACCTTAGCAGGTTAACAGGTAATTGAGTGGGACAGTACGCATATCTTCTGTGCCTTTGTTTTGGTTTTCTCATGCCAGGAGATGCCCAGCTCCACCGCATCTTTCTGCTCACATTCTGGACAAAGACCATAGCTGGATCAGCCTGCATGAAAATAAAAGTGCAGACCTCCCTAAACTGATAATGGTAACAGAAATGGTCTGCTGGAATGCACAAAGCCTGTCTTTAACTTGGGTACAAAGATGAGGCAAAAAGTTTAGCATGCCAAGATTTCCTGACCAGAAGTTTGGGATCCCACACAAGTGGAGACAGGGAGAATCCTTAGTCTGTCAAGGTTGGAGTAACAACCACCAAGTAATCTTCCCAGGTTCAGGGCCAGTAAAGTGGGGAAATTCGGAAAGTCAGCCATTGGGGCCTGCCTGGAGCCTGCTTCAAGGACAGAACTGATCAACTGCTTAGGAGGGGTGCTGAAGGTGAGACGAGGCACCCTGATGGAGTCTGAGCCACCGCTATGCCAGTAGGCGAGTGACCTCAATTGCTGTGCCGTAGGTGAGGATCAAGACCCCTTATGTGTTCCCAACACAGGTGAATGCATCAACACCTGAACTAGAAGGCACCAGGGGTAATCTGACTGAGTTCTGCAGCCATGTGTCCAGCAACAACAAGCATACAGGTGCAGGAGTAAGCTGACCATTGTTGCCTTTGAAGTACAAGAGGAAACTTATAAGCTCCACAAATAGACTGCACCAGCATGTGGGCATGAGCGCTGTGACCCATGGTCGGAACCTAGCTTGTTTGGAAGGTGGCTTATGAGTGGGCTCAAGGAAGAACCCAGGCTGCAAGACCACCAGGACCATAAATCTGACACAGCCTCCTATTCACTTGTGCTAGCACTGCCACTATTGGCTTGATTAGCGGACATAGGTGCTCTCAATTCAAGACTGGGAACGCGTCAGCTGGGCCGGGGCAAAGACATCACGTCTACTCATTAGGCAGTGCCCGACTAACATCACCAAGGCAGTGTGCCCTTTCTCACAAACAACTACATACACCGAGCTGGGAAAAATGGATACACAATGTGACACTGAACCCAGACAAGGGGGTGAAGAGTGATCTACTGAGAAAACTGAGTGACTGTGAGTGAACTTAGCTACAGGAGCTCCCTAGAGGGCCACAGATTTTCCATTTTGTAGGGAAATGTGCTTTGCCATCATAGTCTGTCGCTGATGAGACCATGAGCATTACTCCCATTAGTACTAAAAAGAAATACTCTTTGTTGATTATACTCAATATTTTTAGTTGTGTCAATAATAATAAAGTAATTTTCTTTTTCCAAACCAAAGTACTGGCTGTGCAATGATTTATTGACCACCGTTCGTTGCTTGTTATGTTTTGAGTATCTAACCCCCAACCACCAACCTGTGTAAGCACTGGACTTCTCTACTTCACTACCGTGAGAGTACAGTGAAAAAGAGATCTACTTGGTGATCAATTTTGGGTCAATAGGAGGACTGACCCACACAACACCAGTGGTAAACAGCACTGATTCACACAAACTGAACCAAGTAGCCCTGTATTGCCCTTGAGATGCCTGAAAAAGTTTCCACAATTGGCAGCAAGCTGAGAGGATCACTAGATTCCAACTCCAATAAGAGCTATTAGTGGTTAATAAGTACAGCATTACTACCACACAACCGGCACATAATGGAAGGTGGCAAATGGGAAGTGAATCTTAGGCAGCTGTCCCTAGACGAATTGAAGGAGATGAAAAAGGTGTGGGGGGGGGGGGGGGCTTCAAGGTCAAAGAATAGGGAGATCATTATACATTTCATGAGGGACCAATGGAAGACACAAGCCGTGAGAGGAAAAGAGAAGGAAGCAGTAAACTTCAGGGGGCTGGGGGTTCAGTAGAGGATACCTCAACGCAGAATAATATGGACACAGGCTCTCAGAAGTACCAGAGTGCAGGCTTCCTTTAGACCAGTGGTTCCCAAACCTTTGACTCCTGAGGACCCCATTGAGTCACTACTAGAAGCTGGGGACCCCCAAGCAATTTGTATGATTTAAATTTCAAACATTAAAACAGTAATTCGCAAAAAAATTCACAAACAAGTGCACACCAAAAAAATACTCAAATTACAAAGATTTTGTTAATTTATATTGAAAAAATGTGCAAAAATCAAAAAACATTTATGGGAAGGTTGATGCTGCATCTTGGCGACTAACTTTTCAATGCTTGGTTTTATTTTGTGGTACAAGGCTTCTGCTCCTGCCAGGGCCGGACTGGAAACACAAAGCAGCCCTGGCAAATGTTTTCAGACCAGTCCCTGTACGATGCACACCAAGTGCAGTGAGTGAGCCTGACTACTACAAAGGAGGCTTTGGGGAGCTCTTCCCCCAAGAAAATTTGGGATGAAATGGTGCATTCTACAACATATTTGTCATTATATATTGAATTGTATTAGCTTTTAAAGAATAGTAAATGATCTTACTGTGCACCAGAATTCAACAATCTTTGTTGGGGCTCTTCAATGATTTTCGCACTATAACCCTCCAACAGTGCCTCTAATCTCTCCATAGCCCCTCTGTCACATGTATTTCATTTGTTTTATAGCACCTCTCATACCAGTGTAGGGTGTCAGAGCACTTTACTTCACATACATACACAGACAATGAATCACATGTGTGTGAATCAGTGTATAGAAAATGTTACATAAGGAAAGGGGGCCACAAGGTGTAGGATTCACATGTCATCCGTACTGGTAGGCATTTTTTAAGAGTGCTTGGTCTGGAGAAGCACAAACTCAGGATTCAGAACATAACACAGTGGTTAGCTTTGACTTTATTAATAAGAATTTATTTCTACCCAAACAAACCTTTTTAGCAGCATCAGGCTAATGAAAGACTGGGAAAAACATAACTTACTAAATTGTACCATGCAGCTTGCATGCAGTTATTTGATGGCAGTTCATAGCTCACTATGCTAGATTATGATTGTAATTTGTGAACTGCACAGTAACAAAAGAATCTCTGTGACAAAAGCAGTAACCAACTTAGCTATGCACATAAAACACAGTTTTTTTAATGCATGGTACACGTTCTTTGCAGCAGGCATATTAACCATTTGAGCTACCATAGGTGACTCAAAGCTGCCACTGGACAAAACACCCATCTCTCTCCAGCAGGTACATTAATCACCTGAGTTATCTTGACACTTTTATTGTTACCTGAGAACTGCTGATTATACAAGGAACTTTGCAGTGCTTTTAAAACTGCTGCCTGCAGACCCCCTGGGAATGTGTCACAGACCCCTGGGGGTCTGCGGACCACAGTTTGGGAACCACTGCTTTAGACTATCCACTACAATATCTCAAGACATTTTCAAGAGTACCCCCGAAACCGTCTTCTCCACCTAGCTCTCACATGTCAATTGTCCCAGATAGCGCACCTTTGGGTAAGCTAGATTTCGTTGAAACCCTAGGATATGAACTATTGCTGTAGTAAGCTATAGTAAAGTGGGAGGAGAAGGCTAGGGAGAAACCAAGGTAGGCCAGCCAGGAAGAAGAAAAGAGACAGAAGGACAGAGAAGATGAGCGGATCTAGGAAGACACAAAGAATGAACAGGAGAGGCAAGAAAGCTTAAAAGCTGGTGATCCCCCTCCAGTTACATTGAACCCACCACTAAGGTACCAAAGGAATTGATACAGTGAGTACTGACATTCTAGAATGGTTCCATAGTTTTAAAATTGCATGCAGTCGCAAAGTCTGAATGATAAGTCCAAGATAAGTCGAAGGTAGTGCCATTACTGAGTTGCCTCCATTTTGAAGGGACTGAGGTCACTGGAAGAATGTCTAAGAATGATGGCCTAACTTTTGAAAGATTCTCTGATTAGACAGTTGGGGTGAAGCTAGCTAAATACATGCAGAGGTTTTCTGAAAGCAAGACAGTAGATGGAGTTCCATTTGAGAATTGGGTACAGATATAGTGCTTGTTTTGAATAAGTGGTAGAGAGGGATGGAAGCAAAGGGCTATCAGTCCCTAAATTAGTTAATCATTGTGGAGAAACTCAAGGAAGAGTGCTGTAACGCACTTAGACAGTACTCATATGATCTCACTGAGAGGGATCCGGAAACACTTGCTGTGATGGCTCAGAGGTTAGTTAATAAGGAAAACAAAGGAGGACTCAGCAGTATGGTTCTAGACTGGAAGGGAAAGGTCAGAAAAGTTCCCAAGGGTCCAGGCACAATAGAAATCTAAATGGAACTGAGTTCCCAGTCAGAACAAGAAAGTGCCAAAGGAAAGGGCATTACAAAAAGGATTGTCCAATAAAGACCCCTGTGCCGGCCGCACCTCGGCAAGGAAGTATGCTATCAGTAGGGATTTTCCAGTGAGGGCCAGTGGCACTCAACCAAGTCACTATGGACATTTGGCAAAGGATTCCAGAAACTCTTAAGCACATTCACCCACTAACCATGGGGGTTTGTCTGTGAGGTTAATATCAATAGAAAACATATACTTGCCCTAAGATATAAAGGTGCCTACAAGATGATGGTTGGGAAGAAGTAAATTAAAACTGAGAAGAGTCTCCCTGGTTATTATTGGCAATGACCTTGTAGTTAAAGGGCGTAGCATTGATTACCTGCTTACCAGAGCGGAGGTGGAGGTCTATGACCATGGTCCATAAAGGGATGCAAAAGAGACAAGGTGCTAGGTGCGAGATGGGCAATGACCTGATTGTGCCTGGGCTCGTGCTAGTATTAGAAGCCTACATGGCGGCTGTAATCAGTCCTGGAGTGAAGACACCAGACAAGAGTTTTTTAGTGTGGATAATGGCAGGCTCTGAGAAGACACCCGCCAGGGTGCCCATAACCCCTGCTTCAGACGGAGAGTATGATGAAACCCCCGAAGTTGACCATGTGTTGGAGTCTGGGTCACTGCCAAGCTACAAAGTTGCTAGCTTTTGGATGACCTTTCCGGAAGGGGTTTTACAAGGTGCAGAAAGGGTGTCCTACTCTCATGGACCAAAGCAATGTGGCCCAGGAACAAGTTGTCACTGGATTGGTTGGCAAACACAGTGTAGCATGGGAGGTTTGGTTGCTGTATACGGACCGGTGGATCCAGAACCAGCAGCCATCAGGAGGCTAATGGCTACACAAGCAAACAGGAATTTTCTGCTGTTGCTAGCCCATGAGGTAACCTTTGCAAAGCACCTGCCCGTCAAGAAGACCAAGGGCATGTTAGATCCTTTGCCCTACTGGCCATGTATGAGAGGAGATTTAGAGAGATTTTGTAAAAGCTGTGCCTATATGTCACGTGTGTGGCAAATGTAGAGGCCAAACCAAGGCACCACTGGTACCTCTACCCATGGATGGGTTGCCATTTGATAGAGTGAACAAAGCTTTAGCAGGTCCATGTGATTTCCCCCACCGCTTCAGGTAACAAGTACATTTTGGCTGCGGTGGATCATGACAGTAGGTACCCAGAGGCAATACCCTTGAGGAGCACAATTGCCAAGTTAGCGGGAGTGCCCTCCATGCGATCTTATCCAAAGTATTATTCTTAAAGACTGTGCTCTCCAGCAGAGGAATTAATTTCATTTCCTCCAACATAAGGATGAAGTGGGGGCAATTTGGTGTGAACTACCACTTTTGAACGGAGTACCATCCACAGACCAATTGGTTGGTAGGGCGCTTTAGCATGATCCTAAAAAGCATGACGGGAACTCTACCCGAGTGCCTTAGAAGGGAATGGGATCTCCTCTTGCCATGTCTCTTGTTCGCCTACAGGGAAATCCAACAGAAAGGTGTACAATGGAGCACTTTTGAGCTTCTGTTTGGAAATCCAGTTCACAGGCCGCTGACTGTGGTCAGAGAGGGCTGAATAGGTATCCCTGAATCCCTAAGCTATGATGTGGTGGACTATGTACATATGCCTCAGTAGGATGATGGCTCAACTGATGAACAAGGCCGAGATAAACATTCAGTCTAGCCGAAGCTATTGAAGTAATGGTATGAACAAAAGTGGCACTGATCGGGTACCAAGAGGGACTGGGGGTATCCAGCTGCTCAAGCCTAATGCCCTCAAGCTTTAGAGGACAAATGAGAGTGGTCCCTACAGGATGCTGAGGAAGATATCTGATGTCAATTGCCTGGATGACACAGGTATGACCCAGAAACCCCAAAGGATGTTCCATGTAAACTGTCTTAAGTCATACCTTAGGAGAGACTACACAATTTAAATCCTAGCAATGACAGAAGAAGTCGAGGAGAGCGACCACCTACCAGATCTGTTGCACAATGATGAAAAAGAAGGCTCTGTATAATGGGTTAAGCCTGCCCCTGATCTCAGTACAATGCATAAGTGCAATTACTACATTAGAATGTCACTACATATGGGGAGGGCCACCATGTCTTGGGCCATAGAATCACCATAGGTACAATTCTGTCATTAGCTGTTGATGTAGTGCATTTTGATAGGTACATCATCTAGCAACCCCTATCGATGGCATTGAGCAGTAATCCTGGATGACTACGTAGCTGTAATCGGGAATCATGTTTTTTTGTACTGCTGTTTCTCTTATTATTCTTATAGTTTACTTCCTGTTTTTTTCTTTTTTCAGTTAATCTTATTTGTTTTTTTATTGATATACTTATATGTACACTATGAGTATACTGGACAACACAAGACTATGTTTGATATGCTGTCACTATTGAAGGCTGCAATAGCACTAATGAAGTTTTATGTTACAGGATGAAAACCTGCTGGTTAGGCAGGAGTTCATGAACCACTGTAACAATAAATGTTACATATTGGTAGAGAGTCCAAAAAAGAAAAACATAACACTTTTTGAATTAAAGAACAATTACATTTATTTCTTGAACATATCAATGCATTATTGATTTTATTAGTTCTTCATTTTCATTTTGCAAGTTCATATCCTAACGTACGTAACATTACTTCCAAAATTCAGTGTTGCTTGTTTAAATGTTATTGATGTAGTAGAGCCAAACAATTTCAAATTTTAATAGAGTCACTTTTCATTCATATCAAGTGCAATAATTGGTTTCTTTAATGTTGTACAGCCAACACGTGTTTCGCGGTCCAGGAATGCATCAAGGAGAGGTGACCAAGATGTTAAACTTGGGAGCATAGGCTAGTGCAGTTGTACTAGTCCCTATGAAAGGGTTTACGCACCCACGCTTTTGGGTGGACTATCTAACATGCAATACGGTCACAAAACTAGACAATGAAGTTATATATGAGAGGGTGTGTAGCTAGTGGGTTTCACGCACAACCAGACAGGACCCTAATCAGCTATACCACGGCAGAACAACCTGTCAGGTGGTTACGCCCCAAAGATCCACCAAGCTTCAATTGACAATTGTAGGAATAGACAGGTCCTGCTAATTATAACTCAGTTCTTGGGAATAAATGTCTCACTATCCAGGGGTCATGTAAATAATTCCATATTTAATTCAAACCAAGTGATTAAGGTAAAGGAACAGCCGACACATGTTTCGCTCATGTGGCTGGCACACCAATGGCTTTTTTAAGGCATATATATGAAACTTTCAGTTCCGGTCCTTAAGAGCATATTCGTATGGCATGAAAAGACATCTCTGCGGTCGGTCAAAACTTGACAATCATTTTGTCGCCAGTGCTGAGAAGCTAGTGGACAGATTGGGTGCAGCTAAGTACCTTAGTAACTTTGATCTGACCATGGCCTACTGGCAGATGGCATTGGCACCTGGTGCCAAGGAAACAAATGTACTCTCTACCCCAGAAGTCTGTTTCCACCATTTTTAAGCACCTTGTCAAATATGTACTGTCTAGCCTGGAGGAGTTCACTGGAGCCTACTTGGATGGCATTGCTGTGTTTGACAGTTCATGAGAGGACACCTGAAAAATGTGTTGGTGAGAATGCAAGGGGTGAAACTGATAATCAAAGCCATGAAATGCCACATAGGGCAGTCCTCTGGTCTATATTGGACATCATATAGGGAACTGCAAGATTGGTCCTTTGGAGGCTTAATTAGGCCGTTCACACAACTCTGAATTAGGTGAGGGCTTTTAGGCCTTATTTCTCACTACAGACATTTTGTTGACAACTATCAAACAACAGTTACACCATTGACAGTCCTGCCCTCCGGAAAACAACCAAGGAAGGTGACCCGGACTGAGGAGTGTCAGAAAGTCTTTGATGACCTGAAGGTGGCACTATGCCATGCACCTCCCTTGACTACAGTCAACCCTTCATTTGCAGACCGATTTTTATGACAAATAAGTTGGGGGAGTCCTTGACGGGTCAATGGAAAGGGGGCATCCAGTTGCCTTAAAAACCACAGATTGCAGCCCAGACAGCAAAACTGGACTACCTTTGAGAAGGAATGTGGTTCACACAGATTCCAAGCCACTCAAGCGGTTGATGGCTATGAAGGTAGAGAACTCTAAGTGCTCTGGTGGTGGGTCTCTTTACATGGGTTAGACATCACTAAGGTGCATAAGACAAGGCTCAAGCACAGTAATACAGATGGACTTTCCCGCCATTTTTCCTAATTTGATAACAGGTCTTCTGTAACAGTAGATTAGGTCCCAGGGTATTCAGACCTTGGAAACCATCTGTTGGGATGGAGAAAGGTCCCTTGCAGGCTCTGGAGATTGTACGCCTGTGCCTCATATTTCCCATAGAAACCTGTTGTGCTTTTGAAACCACCTCAACACGCACCACCCACCTCAGAATGCACTGAGGACCTTCCCTGATATGAAGCGAGACCCAGAACAGGGTCATCTCAGTAGGCTGTAGACGACTGACAGCGGTAGCAGCAAAGTGATTATGTTTGAAGGACAGGCCTTTTTACCTGTAACCTTCTGGGGAGCCCAGTAACCAGTTTTCCACGGAACTCACAAAAAAGTGACCACATCCAATACAACACTTTCCTCACTATATTAGATATGATCTGGCTACAGACAAACCGCAGACACATTTCAGCAAGTAGAAGCACAAAGGGACCGAGTAATTGGGGAATGTGCCCTGTATAAGCAAGCATTGGCAAAGTAGGGATTTATGGTCTCATAAGAGAAAGACACACAGAAGAGAAACAGCAGAAGCCGACAGAGAAGGCTACAGTTGTAAAGTAGTTCCTCAGGCAGTTTAAAGCAAGTACTCAAGCGGAGGTGGAAAGATATATCAAGTCAAGTCAAATAGTCTTTATTTCGATTATCATAATCATAAAAGACATTGCACATCAACAAATAAAAAGAACTAAAAGGATCATAATATAATAACAATTTGATAGATCCATATGAATAAAATTTTTAGCAAATAAAATCACAATGATAAAACACTAAATGTTAAAAATTAGTTAAAAAAGAATGAGTATCAGTTTACATAGAACCACAAGTATACACCATAAACAGAACATTCACAGTTTTGGCAGCACTATTTAACCCCATGACTAATGAGAGAACGATACTGACACGTTGTTTGTGTAAGATTCACATACATAGACAAGATGTTGGGACAACCATAAGACAATTAAATGCTAAAAGTATTAATAAGATTTGGCACAACTATGGTGCCCTCATCATTTTTGCTCGAATAACCCACATCCATCGCAAAAATTTAGCAACAGCGATCACTATGGTCTTGTGTGTATCTGACTTCAAAATCCTTAATGCCTCCACGCCCGACCTTGTGCCCAGGATAAGACATATTGGTTTAAGCCATTTTTTCCTGGGAGGCATATAAGCAGGGCATTCAAACAGAACGTGTGCTAATGTTTCCTTCTGTGATGGACATGCAGTACATTTGTCATCGTTGAGGGGATGCTATTTACAAGTGAAAGATTTTATTGGGAGGGAACCCACTCTAAACTGGTGATACAGTTTCCTATCATTGATAAAATCCCAATAGCATTCATACTTAGTCTCTTGTTTGTGCTCTAAAAATTCCCTCGTCAAGGTAAGCCTCGTTAGGGATGAAAAACGCTTCATCATAACCATATTCCAATATGCTGCCTTGAACTCTTTCTTTGAAGGGAAAAGATTTCCTGCGGGATCCTCCCATAGACTATTCAACCCCATATCACTCAAAGTATCTTTTATCCTTCTTAGCCAGGATATCTTACATGAGCAATCTGCCCCCCTGGTTTCGAGAAGTGCTTGGGCGTACAAGGACAATTCGGGGGTAACCCAAAGCCTTCTCCAGTATGCCACAGGTCTGAAGCGAGCTAAGTCCTCAATTCTATAGCAGCCCAAGTCTAGATAAAGAGGCAATAATGGTGTTAATTGTGGGAGACCTAATAAGGCTCTCACAAATTTGTTTTGGGCTGTAGTCAGGGGAGTTAAATCCTCGAAGCCCCACAGCTCGGCCCCATATAGTACCGAGGTGCTGATTTTGGTTTTATAAATCATTAAAACTGGAGCTACTGTCTTAGTATGGGAAAGTCTCTGTTCCTTCGTGAGTACTCCAGTCAATTGGGCATGTTTAATAGCCAGCATATCAATTTGGGGCTTCCAATTTAATTTCTTTCCTAATGTGATTCCCAAGTATGTAAAAACGTCTGTCTGCTCTAAACGGACTTTATTCATAAAAACTCTCCCTTTTATGACTTTACATTTGTGGAGAACCATAAACTTGGTCTTCTCCACATTTACCACCAATTTATGATCGCAACAAAACACCTCAAACCTAGAAAGGGCTGACTGCAACCCTTTTTGGGTCTTAGAAATTATCAGGGTGTCCTCCGCGAACATTAGCAGGGGTATCTTCATATCTGCTAAGGTAGGAGCATCTGTGGGGTAGTTAGAAAAATACTGCACGACCCTGTTGATAAATAGGGAAAACAAGGTAGGTGCAAGAACGCACCCCTGGCGAACCCCCTTGAAAATGGGGAACTTGTCCGTAACGTCACCCTGCATGCCCCAGCGAACCTGAGCATAATTAGAATCGTGTAAGGTAACTAAAATAGCCAGAATTTCAGGTGGCATCTCCATATCTATAAAAACTCTCCACATTTTGATGCGGGGCACCAGATCAAAAGCAGATTTAAGATCGATAAAAGCCGCATAGATTGTGCCCCCTCCTATGATAACCACCCGCCAGTAAATGATCATGAACCTAAAAACCTGATCTATGGTGCCAGTGTGTGGTCGAAACCCTGCCTGTAATGGAGACATAATATCTGTTTCCTCCATCCACGTCTGGATTCTACATAATAACAACCTGGCAATCATTTTTTGGATACAATCAATAAGACTTATTGGCCTGTAATTGCCAGGTTTAGATCGATCCCCCTTTTTAAAAATCGGTATGATTTCTGCTCCAGACCACGTTTCTGGGATGGAGGCGCCACTAGCTATAGCGTTAGCAAGTAGCTGAATATAGGTCACCCAATTATCCTCGTCATGCATGAACAGGTCCGCTGGTATGCAGTCTAGGCCGGGAGCCCTGCCTTTCGGGATTGATTTAAGTGCATGTTGGACCTCTAACCTGGAAAATTGCAGGGAGGCAATAGGGTTGGGCATATAAAATTGATCAGTGCTAGCTTCAGTGACAGCAAACTGAGCCTCAAAATGCGAGGTCCACAGCTCGGGTGCAACATGGTTGACTGGAGCTTGATTTAATTTGCCACTGCCCCATTTGACGAGATGCCAGAAATTAGCCGTGTTTTTCCCTTTGCTGGCAGTAAGCAAATCTTGCCAACGATTTTCATCCCAGTCCCTTTTGGCTTGGGATAGACTTTGCTTATACCCAGCCCTTGCCTTTTTGATATCGGCCATGTTCTTTAGTCTAATGGCTCTTGATAGTATCCTATAGGCCTCTCTACAGGATTTATTGTACCAGGTGGCTACCCTTGAACAAGGTTCTTTCCTTGGTTTGTTTATCTTTTTAGTAAAGAAAGTTTTGAGTTTAATAAACAGATCACTGTGGACCTGTGAGATGATTGAATTTATATCCTCCCGAGTATCACAATTGTGGAGGGTAGCTATCGAACGCTCAACCAGCACGTTCATCTGTTCTAAGTGCCCTTCATTGTCAATGATCTTAGCCCATCTGACTCTCCTGGAGTCATTTGTGAGCTTAACTTCTACTGTTGCCTTCTCAGTTTCCTGATGATTATAGATGGGAAGACCTCGTACCTGCAATAATAGTACAAGAGGGTTGTGGTCACTTTCAATCCGCTCCTGTACTACCATATCCAGTAAGGAGGACCAAAATTCTATATTAAGAAGAATATAATCTATACGGCTGCTTCTCAGCCCGTTGTTAAATGTTCACTGCCCTTACTCCCTGTTCCAAACATACCCCTTTTAGCTGTAATGCAGCTTCGGTCCATCTTTTAATAGGTTGGAGCTCAAGGGACGGAATGTCCCATTGTGCATCCTCCTCATCACCAAGGTTGCCATCCTCATAATCTAAAGGCTCAAAGGAGCAATTAAAATCCCCTACAATTATCAAATTACTACGTCCCTTAAATTGATCTAGAAAACCATCTAAGAACGCAACTGTACTGGAGCCTCTGCCCCCTGGGGTCCCTCTTGTGTACACATTAATGACCAGTATATCCGGTACATTTGCCATCCGGAGTCTAATAACCATGATATCCCCAATGTCAATCTGAACTTCCTCCACTATGTACCCTGCTTGCTGTCTAACCCAAATAACAAGTCCCCCTGAGGGTCTACCCCTCTGTCCCCCCAGAGCCGGTTTGTAAAAATTTAGGAACCCAGGGTGATAAATTTGTTCTAATGCCCAGGTTTCCTGGAATGCCCAGATGTCGTGATCATCAATAAATGCAGACCATTCGGTTGAGGAAGTTTTAGAAGAAAGGCCCGCTATATTCCAGCAAACTAATGACAGGTTTGGCTTTATAAGCCCTAGGATTAATGTATCGGGAGTGGCCAAGGGGTTAAGAGTATAAGCATTATCCAAGTCCTCCGGACTAGATATACTAGTAGACGTGGGGAACCCATCTAGGGGACTTATGGATAGATTGTCCTCCCTCACTACACTACTCATGTCCACCCCACCTATGCCTACATCCCCCACGGTGTTAATGCCACCCCCATATTCAGCCCCTACCTGTTTGGGATTCCTGTTTGTAGTTGGTTCCTCATTATTAAGAATGTTTAAATCTGAATCATTCTCCCAATTTCCCCTGAATTCTTGTGTGCTTATCTGAGATAGGCTAATATTTAATCCAAGTCAATCGATATCATCTAAGGAGGCAAAAATATCAAAGCGGTTAGATGTAGGGACTGAATAGTTATATTGACCACAAGCTTGGGGTGCCACCCTCCACGCACTGCGCCTACTATCTACAGTCGGTTGGTAAAAGAAACCCAGGGGAAGAATATTAATATCATCCATCTCAATGTGTCGATTTCCAGCCCTGTCCAAGATGCGCTGGACCAGACCCGGAGACCCAAAACTTAAAACCACACAGTCACCAGACAGGGACTTGTGTGATTTACCGATCCAGGGTACTCTTCGAGCCATCTTGAAATCAGAGAAAAGATCATACTTAATACCAGTCCTTACAGTCAGCAGATGTAGGGCCCTATTCCTCAATGAAGACCAGTGTTCCTGTGAAACAGACGGTAACACAGGAACATTGGCCAATACAACTGTGTAGGGTGTCGCTTCCGGAGGGAGATGTAAAGACGTGGGGGCGTGCGAATTCCTACTGACACGTTGCTGAAGAGCCCGAGTACAAGAGTCACCCACTGTCAATGCTAGTGGAGGGGGTACGCCACTTAGGGTGGGATAGGTAGGATGGGTGGTTTGGTTAACCACGGGTGCTACTGCTGCTGGGGGAGGGGGAAAATATACTGCATTTGGGGGTGCCCTTGAATAAATTCCGCTCACCAGCTGTGAGCCCATCCCTTCTCCCTGCTGTACGCTGGAATTAGTTAACGGAGCACTAGCGATACACTGCTCTATTTTTGCCAACCTTCCCTCTATCAGAGTCAGTTTTTCTAATAGCGGGTTGATCAAGGCTAAGAGTTTGTTTTCTATCCGTGTACAAAATGCGTCCTCCGACGGACGTAATAATGAGTCAGATGTTGCGGTGGTAACAGTTGTTATACATAAATTGTTGGGGACATTGTTAGGCTTTAAGCTACCTTCGCTCCCATTTTCACCCGCCTTGCGTTTAGCTGCTCTAGGTACCTGTTGATTGGGCTTTAAAAGACCTAGAGCTTTCCTTTTTTTTGATGGCGGTTCCCCACCGCGAACCTGACTAGACTTCTGTCTCCTCGTGAGGACCATGGAGGTCTTAGGGGTGTGGGCTGGACTTTCCAAGCTGGAGAATGGAGAATGTGAGCATGGGAAACATCCTTTTTAACGAAGTCTTTAATACGAGAGGCCTTAACAACGAAACCGGCACCACGACAGAGTCATTACTACGCACGTCTTTACTACGAATGACATTACCACCCATGCCATTACAACGAAAATAAAACTAACGCTGCACCGGCATTGTGAAGTGAAAAGATTTGGTGCAGCGTTAAGGGGAGGTGCTGTTTGTTGTCCGGTCGAGTTAGGGTGAAAGAGCTGCAGTGGCCCGACAGATTCTCGGCGTGCATAACAATTAATTTGTTTTTATTTGACAACAGGTTTTAACATGGCAGGCAGACACAGCAAACATTGCGGCATGATGCCCCGTCAGTTACATATTTGGAGAAATGTCCAACTTACGCTGAATAACACTGCTGCTTGAGGGTGTGGAGGGGTGGAAAATGCACATGGTGTGGGTCTTTGGTCTTAGAGCAGGGGAAGGGGCGGTTTGAGACTTGAAGGACATATAACCATGAGACTTGAAGGACATACAACCAAACGTTTATCAGAAATAGGCGCACATAAAAGAAATTAATGAAAAAAAAAAAAAAATAGTACTCACGAACCGAGAAAACGGACATCATTTTAAAAGTTGATAAGGATCAAATTTTGGATTAGCGTCTCCGTCCTCACTGAATGTACAGGAAGTTAGAGGAAAACTGGAGCAGAGAACGAGGCAAAACTTAGAAATTAGCTGATTCGTTGAATCACACGTCCAATCAACTAACTGGAATTCCTAAAACCACCAATCCAATTAGCACAAAATATACGGACTCACAGCTCAATTTCTTAGGGTTTGAGATTATTTAAAAACACTAATTTGCATTTGGCGTTAAAACGGAAAAAGATTAAAAGGTATGCTTTACAATTCCGTTCGTTGTTATGGTACTTTGAATGATTCACTACGTGACGGCGTGATAATGATATTCGATGTAGAAACTATCGTAGTAAAGGCAGTTTCGTGATTATGGATTCGTGGTAAAAGCCTTCGTGGTAAAAGCCTTCGTTGTAAAGGCTTTCGTTGTTGCGTCATACATCCTGTGAGCATACCGAGGGAGTCTGCCTAGACTGTGGGGTTCCATCCCCAGTTGCAATGTGCTCAGGAAGAGACGACAACACTATATTACTTAATGGTTGTTGGGGTTCCAGCGACAACCTCCGTTCAGTTAGCTGGATCTCGTGGATTAGCGCTGATTCAGCCCTGGAAAGAAATGCGTCTAATGTCCCCACGACTCCAGAACCCACACCCGCCTTGCGCTTGCTCATTTTGCCAACAACCAAGTATCAAGTGTCAACAACAGAGACTACCAAGCACAATGCTTACAGTCACACGTTAGAGGGGTGGCCCAGCCCAGACTCTTCCTGTCTCTGACGGGCCCGCCCTTGGTCCGGGCTTCGTCCCGCGTCGTCCCGCGCGCGTCCCGCGGGGTGAGAGGCAGCGCTTTATGCGCGATGACCACGCCTCCCCCTCACTCGCGGCAGCTGCGGTGATGATGTTGCACCCTGGGGGTTGTAGTCCTCTCCCAGGTTGATAAGAGCAATGCAGGGATAAATATCGTGTAGCCCTGAGACCCTGGTCCCACCAGGGATTCCTCCTTCTCAGGTGGTAGCACAAAAGCGTCCCGCACAGCCAAAAAACAACAGGACAAAAGGAATGGCCGAAAAAGTCTCCCGCGCCGCGGGGTGAGAGGCAGCGCTTTATGCGCGATGACCACGCCTCCCCCTCACTCGCGGCAGCTGCGGTGATGATGTTGCACCCTGGGGGTTGTAGTCCTCTCTCAGGTTGATAAGAGCAATGCAGGGATAAATATCGTGTAGCCCTGAGACCCTGGTCCCACCAGGGATTCCTCCTTCTCAGGTGGTAGCACAAAAGCGTCCTGCACAGCCAAATAACAACAGGACAAAAGGAATGGCCGAAAAAGTCTCATATCAAGAGTCAATAGCATTGGAAGAGATGAATACTCCTCTGGGCTATGCCAAGCCGTGATTAACAAAGTCACAAAAAACAACTGACATAGAGGGTGACAAAAGTAAGTCAATGATTGAAAGGGGAAGACCCAAAGCCTTTCTATGTATATTGTTAGCAATAGGTTATTTAACAGCAGCACTGTCAAAACCCAGACCTAAAAAGAATTTAACATATGAGAATATTTTATCTTAACAATAACACAATAAAAACATATGAAAAAAACTCATGCATATCACCTTTTATTGCGTATCATAAATAAATGCCTTTGACTTCATATGACCCCAGACATCACTCATTTAACCTATAATATAAAAGGTATTGTAGTTCAAGCCTGGCAATATCATCATCATTATAATCTTTTTTTCGGTTCGAAAAACCATAAAAGCAGATAAGAACAAATACAATAATTACAGAAACGAACAATGAAGCTGCATGCTCAATTTGCTACAACATAGTTAAGTGGACTGGTGTAAGTTCCAAACCAGATTACATCCTTTAGCACAAATGGTTGATGAATCAAACAGAATACGCTCAATAATATATCTGCATAATAAAACATAGTGCCAGAAAACAAAAACCTCAAAAAAGCCCAAAGTAGCTCCAGATTGGTTTGTTATGCCATCCGGAAAACTAGAATAAAACCAATAGGAGGGGACTCGTGTAAGTTAATTATCACCAAAAAATTAAAGTGCATAGTGCAGATTGTCAAGCAACACAATAGATAAAAGAGATTTAAAAGTTCATAAGAAATTTTATGCTAAAAACGATATTTAAGATAACTAAAAACAATATAAAACAATAGGTAAAACATAATTTATAAAAAAAAGAGCATATTGATCTGTTTTTTTTTAATCCCCTGGGCTGAGCAGGTCTGACCTTATGCTTTTGGAGGCCTCTGGCCCCCCTTAATGCTTCTCCTCGGGTGTACTAACAACAGTGGCACGAATGCACTTGGACCGCCATATCCAGGCTGCCTGTAGGTATCTTGCAAACACAAAAACCACCAGCCTAGAGATGTCCGATCTTAAGAGCCTGGTGGCAACCAAGTAATTCCTTATACCCAGGGACCTACACAGGGGTAATAGCCATTTTCTCCTCTGGGCATGATAAGGTGGGCAGAAGAATAAAAAGTGAGATATGTCTTCTCTAGGTCCCTTACACAACGGGCATTCTGTACTCTGTTAGATCGCATTTGCCCACTTAGCAAGAAAAGCCATAATGGGGAAAGACTGATATCTAAATTGTAAGAACAATTTCCTGACAGAGCAGGAGTGATCTCATAGATCGTATATTCATAGCTGGGTGACAACTTAAACTCCAGAAAATCCAGAGTCAAAGTGCCTCTGCTGTTATCAATGACCTCTTGGTGTACCATCTGCCAATAGGCCAATTTAATTAACATTTCAGAGTCCGGAGTGAGGCCCTTTGGTGCTTCCCAGAAACTTCCCAGACCCAACTTCCTAAACAAGGACCTAATGTGCAGGAGCCACGGTGTCTGCTGGATGCCAAGAAGGACTAAAATATCTTTGAGGGAGTTTCTATAGGTATCCAAGGCAGGTGAGGTGCAAATTCTATGCCAATACAGTAATAGGCAAAGATCAACCTTCCTAGAAATGTTCTTGAATGCCAGATCTAAGTGTAGTGGGACCAATGGAGTGCTCTTTGGTAGAGCAAATAGGTGCCTGATAAACCTATTCTCGGAGTAGGAGAGGGACTACAGTTAGCATAGCCCCAAATCTCTGCTCCATATAAAGCTGCTACAAGAGCCTTGCTATTATAAATCTCCATTGCTGGAACTGATTTCTTTGAAAAAGTTTTATTCTATGTCTTTAGTAGTTGAGACGAATAATGCAATAATGACCAATCAGCTTTGTGTACCTGCATGGACCAATCTAGGCTTGGCGTTAGCCGCAGCTCTGAGTAATCAAAGTATGAAACCTGCTCGATTTTGGTTGTATCAACAGAGAGTCTGCAGCTATAAGATTTAGACCTGGGGGAGGTTAAAGACCATAAATTTAGTTTTTGCACTATTGAGTACTAATCCCCGCTCTAGACAGAAATTTTTAAAATTATCGAGCAATTCTTGCAGATCTCATAATGATTTAGAAATCAGGAGAGTGTTGTCTGCAAGGAGCAGGGCAGGCACTCTCATAGCCCCCACCCTGGGAGCATCACATCCATCCCTGTCCAACCTACTCACAATGTCGTTTATATACAGGGAGAATAGGGTGGGGGCCAGTACGCATCCCTGCCGGACTCTGTTCCGGATACTTATGAGTGGGATGAGCTGTCCCCTGCCCCCCCATCTTACACGGGCATAGTTCTCCTCATACAACCTTACCAAAATAGCCAATACATTTGGTGAAAAGCCCCTCCTGTCCAATATTATCCAAAGCAAGGCCCTAGGTACTAGTTCAAAGGCTGCGCGTAGGTCAACAAAGGCAACAAACAGTCGTCTCCGGTTAATCGTCACAGTCTTCCAAAAGAGGTAGGGGAAGCAGAAACTCTGGTCTATTGTACTAGTTCAGCTCCTAAATCCAACCTGGAACTCGGATAGGACATTTTTCTCCCCTATCCATTCTAGAATATGGTTCAAAATTTGTTTACAAAAGATTTTCTGGGAGGCATCGATGAGACTAATCGTTCTATAGTTGCTAGGGACACTATGCTGCAGGAATGAATTCCCAGCAGGGAATTCATTCTTTTTTTTAAAAAAATTCAAAATACTTTATTGATTTTCCAAAAGACATAGAGAAACAACAGAGGGAGCTTAGGTGAGCTCGTCATGTCGAGGCTAGAACAGCATATAGATAAACCCGTGGTAGCTCAGAGGAACTAACCTCTAGTAACGAGGCTGAAGAAGCCTAAGCCAAAAGAAGGAAAGAAGGAAAGATAGGAAAACGGAAAAAAGAGAGGGATAGGGAGGAAAATGGCAATAGATTGACAATTCAAATATTATGCAGTGTAGACACAAGAGTACCCAATAATCAACATAAAACATAGTATGCATGACAGAGCAATACAGTCAAATTTTAGTTGGTTTCACGTTTTAAATATTATGCAGTGTAGACACAAGAGTACCCCATACTCAACATAAAGCATAGTATGCATGGCAGAGCAATACAGTCAAATTTTAGTTGGTTTCACGGAGGTTTATGGGAGTCGAAATAATTGTCCAAGATAATCCACATTGACCTGGAAGTAGGTTTCCAGGGAGAGTTTTGTAGAGCAATGTTATCTGCGCCCCTCAAATGAGTAATCCAGTTGATCCACCCTTTATAGGAGGTCTTGCCCGTGTCTTTCCAGTTAGTGAGAACCATTTTCACTGCAGAAGTTAGCAGAAGGTCAAGAAGAGCCTTATCCGGCTCCGAGCTTAGGTCTGTCCTCAAGAAAGCCATAGGTAAGGTGGAGAATTCCTTGGGCCATGTGCAGTTAAACATTTCAGTTAGGAAACCAAAAACCTTATCCCAAAAGGGATTCACTGACGTGCAATGTAGAATAAGATGGGCTAGGTCGCCAGTTTCCTGGTTGCAATTCCAGCAAATGGCATCATCTCTAATCCCTAAGGAGAATAATCGAGCAGGAGTCCAAAATGCCTTATGTAAGAGCCAATATTTGGTTTGAGATAATACCGGAGATATTTTATTACATGAGACAGAGCTCCACAGTTTCGACCATAGAGAGGCAGATAACGGGTCAGAAGAGTGCGAGTCCCAAAACGCTATAGGCTTATTATTGAGGGTAGTGGTTTTAGGGCGAAGGAGTTTATATATCTGAGAAACTTGGTGTCCTAATTTGTTGATTTTCTCCACGAACCTTGGTAGTGATGGTTGTGCGGGGGATAGTTTGGATTTTGACAGGGCAGTTCTTACTTTTAAAAAATTGTAGAATTCAATATCAGGTAGATTATATCTAGTCTGTAGGTCTGAGAACGTAACTGGGTAAGAAGTATCTTCCAGTTGGGAAGGGAAGAGGACACCTTTTTTGATCCTGGAGTCAAACGTCAAGCACTTGCCCTTATAGAGTATTTTACTGTTGTACCATAGCGATTCCATTTTGGATCCTCTGATACTGTTTTCCAGTTTATCATCTATCTTTAATAGTGCCAATTTAGTGTTTTTAAAGATAGATTTAGAAATAGAAGGATAAAGGCAGTTGGTTGTAAGTATTGAAAGTGGACTCAGATCATTAAGGATAGCCTTCTCTACCTCTAACCATACCGGCGTGTAACCCTCTGGGGGGATAACCAATATGAGCCTTGTTTTGCTAGAAAAGCAAATTGGTACAATCTAAAGTCTGCTAGGTTCACCCCTTCTAGAGATTTGTCAAGCCTCAGTTTTTTAATACTAATCCGTGCTTTCTTCCCGCGCCACAGAAATTTAGTCAGAAGGGCATCTAGTTTGTGGTGAAAGTCATCTGACAGTAATAACGGGAGCATGGTGATGACATAATTAACCAGAGGTGTGACCATCATTTTTATCGTTTCGATCCTAATGGGCAATTCCTACACCCTCTTTGCCTGGATCCATTTTATATTCCACTGACAGAATTATGTCCAGCACAAGAAAATTCCTCCACATTTCTCCATTTCTTAAGCATGTCTACTGGTGCCCCTTGGAGTCAGAATAAAATCCAAGCTGACCGTTATCACCTTCAAAGCTCTTCACCACTAACATCCTGAGTACCTTTGATCGTCCCTAATATCTCTAATGGCAACAAAAATCTGAGAAACCTAGAGAGGTTAAGACTCAAACAAAACATTTCAGAACACACATGGCTGCTACTGAATCCTTTTCCTAAGCAAACCCCACCTTTTGAAACTCGACTAGTTGATCTGAGATGTTCAGATGATCTTCTATTATTCCTTAAAAAAGTAAAAAAGGCAGCTGTTTTAACTTTATTTTAACTAATATCATTGTACATTTTATATCCTCTATTGTCACAGGTGTTTTATTCTGCTCTCCTTGGGCTGTATGTATTTCTCTCCTTGCCTTACTTTCCCTTGAGCTACAAACTGAACATAATTTCCCCTTACCACCACGTCCAGCTTCCTCTACTGTCTTTATCCCTTCTACTTTAACACCTTCACCATTTCTAGATTTCCTGCTTCAATAACCTTAATGCCTACCATACCATCTTCGACTTTCCTTACAATTTTCCCACTGGCCTTTCAAGTCCCTCCCATTTCATGTTGCTAATTCCTCAATTCTGACAACTTTGTTTTCTCTTCATGTTGCTGTAAATTAGCTCCTCTTGCACTACACTTCCTTGCTTGAATTAACCCTACACATCACAAGACGATGTGCTGTCTGTTCTGCTTTAGATGTGGCCTGGAGATACAGCTTTAGCTGTTTCGACAGCCTATTGTAATCATGCAAGCGTTTCTTAAGTTGCCTTCTTTTCTACACAATGACTTTTGGCACACATTTGCTTGCATGACAGTGCAGGATTAGTTTCTCTGAAACCACATTGCTTACAAATTTCACTTCGCAAGTACACTATCATGACACCTTGAACATTTAGTACATAGCCTGAACACACATTAAGCAAATGTTGTTTGTTATTCGTCCATGAGGCGACATGGCTATCACAAGAGAATAAACAATGTCAGCCTGGCTAAAGCCTCGACACAGAAGCATGGATACTGTTATTATAAATACACATGCATTTTCATGTTCAAATCAGAGGAGCACTCTGCTGTCATTGCGAGGTCACTGTTGTCGGAGTCTCAGCCCAGCTGATTCCTGTTTACCTTCTGCGAGGAGGGATGTCCAACTTGTGACCAAGACAGGAACCTGCGTACACTTACCTTCAGGTAATGGGGAGTTAGATCATCCAGTAGGGAATTCTTGGCAGAACACTCACCCTAGGCAACTAGGTTAGGGAGCACATAGCAGGAGTACACTATACACAGTACTTATATGCCAACATATACAAACATATATATGCAGAAGGTAAACAGGAATCAGCTGGGCTGAGACTCCGACAACAGCGACCTCGCAATGACAGAAGAGTGCTCCTCTGATTTGAACATGGAAATGCATGTGTATTTATAATAACAGTATCCATGCTTCCGTGTCGAGGCTTTATATATATATATGCTGCTTCAGTACAATGGTGGAATTGTTCATTCTTTTCACTGTCCTCATATTGCTAATCACTTTCATTTGCTTCTGTCTATTAATCATTGCAGCACATATATTCTATACAAGAATCACAATGGTTAAATAAATATTGAAATGCTCCTTTGTGTATTTCTTGTGTATCTACCGGAGTATGCACGAGTGACAAGTGAAAAGGTTCTAGATCAGTTACCATGGTTTCTTGGGGAGTCAGGGTTTTCATGTTCTGAGGTCGCCCAAACCATTAGTTACCTGACTAGGTTTAGGAGTACTTATGGGTGGCACTGCAAGCTAGCAGGACTATCGGCCAACATATCCTGAGGGGGTGCATGGAATCAGTCTAGCACGATCCGGTTCCTACTGAGAAAGTGGAAATCGTACGACATGGCGCCACCAACGTTGGTTCTTATTTAATGGATCGCCTGAGTAGTTCTCTTTGTCATACCCAAAGACCCATACACACGTCCGTGGTGGTTGGTGGTAGGGAATATCCTCCTCAGCTAAGTAGGTTACCCCTATGTATTGGCTGTAGGTTGTTCGAGCTTGAACCATTGAAAGGATCATCCCATTGTATTACCGTCTCTGAATTATATATATATATATATATATATATATATATATATATATATATATATATTTATGTCTGACACAGACAACCTCACCACCCAACCACTCAACACTACTTAGAACTGCAAATATGAAATTAGTGAGAAGCTGCTGCAACGTGGTCTCACACTTGGGTGTGAAAATGTTACCTTCGTGGTTGAGGCTCATAAAGCATATAGGACAGAGGTAGTCTATTAATGGGTTACATTCCCAGCAGCAGACGGCAGGACAAAGCTGTTTTACAACTACAAACAAGCTGAAGTCCCAAACAACTACACACCATATGAAGTAATTGAAATACCTTTAACATACCAAGAACACAAAAATTGGTTTGATGGCGCCCTACCACACACAACAGAGAACGTTAGACTAAGTCTCCTTAGCAATGAGGTAGCAACATGGCCAGCCTTATCCGGATACACACTGCACCCCGATGTTGATAATTTGACAACAATACAGGTGCGTGGATTATATAAAAACTTAGTAACAATATACAGATGTTTGACACAGTTCGTTATGCGAACATTGAAATGAAATCCTGCGAGGACTGCTTAAGCTATACATTCATAATTAGCTACACCAAGCGTTAGCCCACAAACACTAAATGCAGTCATGGGTATGGTTCCCATTAGACAGGAGGAGATTCCATTCCGGATTGCACAAAGAACAAGTCAGCTTGAAACAGTGTTTTTCCATACGGGACCCCAGGAAATACACATGCTTGCCAATGGGGATGACTCCTACTGTGGAAGACTGCACCACTTGGGGTATAGTTTTTGCTGCAGCATACACCAGAACTCGTGGTACCCCTTCATTAGTCGTTTTACCAGGGATTCTTAAACAGATTCAGAATGAGAACGGGCAGCACATGCCCTGGACTTGGGGATGAAACTGATGGGCAATATTTGTGCAGTATCCGCCATTATGTTAAGTAACATTAAAGGGGAAGCAGCATTGTTGGCTATACACCAGTGTCTACGGGATTTGGCTCTGGGACAATAGGAGCACAAATTACCTAAAAGATAGATTGCAGTGAACCAAGGACCAGGAGGTGGTAGGAAGGCAGACTTGTGCTGTCTCTTTCCAGAAATGTAAAAAGCAATTTTCCTCTACCCGTGATTGCATCATTTTCACCTGTTTTGCATGTGGTTGTTACAGTTAAAAAAGTGAAGTTTTTACCTGCCCGTGATTGCATCATTTTGCACCGGTTTTGTTTAGAAATCTGAGGTTTTTACTTGCCCATGACTATTTCATTTTACCTACTGAATTGTGGGCTTTGCAGTCCAAAATATGTTGTATTTTCAAATTGCCCGTGACAACCTGATTTTCCCTCTTAGATTCTCCCTTGATCTGTGCTCAGACCTGTGTGTTAAGCAATCCACCCCCAGCTCCCATTTTGTCTTAGCAAGTGAGTGAAACCAGATTACCCCCCCTTTTACCAAAGCAACAGTGATACTATACATTAGAGACTGAACAGAGGCCACTCTGAGACAGCAGTAATCTGTTGTTAGTTGTTTATGCTGTGTTTTTTAGGGTAACATTTTTTAGGCCCTTACCTGCAGAACTCCAAAGCGTGGATGGAGCATGTCTGTCTCCTAGGAGATTCTGAATTGAGGAGCAGCTTCCAGCCCCCTGACCAGCAGCCTAAGCTTGCTGATTGGCTCCCAAGAAACCCTGAGCCTTCCTCTCACACCTGCCCAGGCCCCTTAAGGGTTTTTGAGTGAACCCCAAAACATTAACCTTCATTTTGTGAGCTCCAGTTTCCCTGTGCCCAAGATTGCAGTGAACCAAGGACCAGAAGGTGGTAAGAAGGCAGACTTGTGCTGTCTCTTTCCTGAAATTTAAAAAGCGATTTTCCTCTACCCGTAATTGCATCATTTTCACCTGTTTTGCTTGTGGTTGTTACAGTTTAAAATTAAACTTTTTACCTGCCCGTGATTGTATCATTTTACCTGTTGAATTGTGGGCTTTGCAGTCCAAAATCTGTTGTATTTTCAAATTGCCTTTAACTACATGATTTGCCCTCCTAGTTTCTCCCTTGATTTGTGCTCAGACCGGTGTGCTAAGCAATCCACCCCAGTTCCCATTTTCTCTTAGCAAGTGAGTGAAACCAGATTAACTTCCCAACCCCCCTTAGCAACAGAGATACTATACATCACAGACTGAACAGAGGGTGCTCTGAGACAGCAGTAATCAGCTGTTAGTTGTTTAAGCAGTGTTTTTTTAGAGATTGGGATTCCTCCCCCACTCCTAAAGTATCCTTTATTAGTGGAGACACCTGTGTCTAGCCAAGGGTCATGGGACCATTACATCCTCTAGCCCTACTATAGTATTTTTTAACCTTCCCTCCCGCTCCTCTAATAAAGGATACTTTAGGAGTGGGGGAGGAATTTTATCTTTAACGTTTTGCCCCCATACACCAAATCTTCATAAGTGCTGCCTGAAATATGGATGAGCCCACACCGACCTTTAGGAGTTGGGGTGAGCCAGATGATGAAGCATGCCACTATTAGAGTGAGTGATGGCTATATTAAGAAAAGAGTCTCTTTCCCTTCCCACCCGCAACAGTGGGTCGGCAAAGACTGCCGTAGAAACTCTTGGTACTGTGTCATCTCAAAAAGAACCCCCCATCTTTTTCTCTGGAAGGAACCACCCTGGTTCCAGAAGGGATACCAAGTTGTTTTTTGGGTACACTACAAAAACAACACAGCGCACCAACTCACTCTCAAACACCGTCTCCACCGCCTACACACGCAGACCCATCAAAATGCCTTCTTAGCCTGCTGGACGAGGAACACGATACAGAACAGCTACACAATTGCTATTCTCCTACAGCTAATACCAACACTAAGGACAAACCTGCTACAAGCCCACAAAATAATGCTCAGTCTTCTACAAAACGAAGTCATACTATCACCAAAGCATGTTCTCTAAACTGTCTACTAATAAATGCTTGATCGCTCTCTAAAAACAAACATCACATCTACGACCTTCTTACAGACTCAAAACCTGACATACTATTCATAACTGAATCATGGTTGGGAGATGATATGGCTCAAGTCCTGCATGAAGCCGTTCCTCTAAGCTATCAAACTATCACCTAAAATCGTATAGGCAAAAAAGGAGGTGGCCTAGCTGTTGTGTTCAGGCAAACATTACATATCACTAAAGCTGATGACATCTCCATAAAAGATTGTGAGGCCCTTTTCACCAGATGCAATCCTACACCGTCTTCCTCCTGTAACTTCCTGCTCCTTTACAGACGCTCAGGTAGCAATGCGACATTCTCAGACACACTTCTAGACACGGTTTCAAACCTGATAACACTACACTCCAACCTATGCGTTCTGGGTGACCTCAACATTTGGTTTGACAAACCCGATATGCCCCACCCGAAAACAATCACCACTGGCCTAAATGCACTGAACCTGCATCAGATCGTCCACAAACCCACACACATCGCTGGACACATCTTAGATGTCATATTTGCAAATACAGAACTAGTTACCTTTTAAACAATGCCTTCAGTCACATTGTCAGACCACCATTTGCTTGCTTTCAAACATAAAACAACACTAAACGACGCACCTAAAACCACCTTATGTGCATTCACCTATCGACCTATCGAACAAACTCAATTTGGAACACTTAGAAGCACAACAAACATCCAGTACAGATGTAGACACAATCAATCCTGTTCAAAAACTAGATCAGTGGCTTTAAGAAGCTTTTGATATCCTAATACAACTAAACACAACAGAACAAACGAAAACAAGCACCTTGGAGAAATACAGAGATAAAGGAGATAAAACAACAAATTAGAAAGCGGCAACGTGCCTTGCTCAAAACAAACACCAATCAAGACAAACTTCGTCTGCAGAAAATTAACAGTTTATACAAGTCAGCTATCAAAAAATCCAAGAAAAGGTACTATTCAGACAGAATTGAAAATGCTAAATGTGCAAATAAAGAATTCTACAAAATTCTCAATGAATTTCGCAAACCAAATTGTCTAGAAGGAGCTCAACCCGTTACTCAACAGTTCACAGACAAACTGGCAAATCATTATACGGCCAAAACAGACACGTTGGACTCATATTTAAAACAAAGACAAAGCACCAGCACTGACCCTTTTCCAAAACAACAATTCAAGAATACTCTAACCCAGCCTCTCCGTTCCGTCCAACACATTTCACATGATGAATTTATGGACCTGGTCAAAGCAAGCAGGCCTGCCCGCAGCCCTTTTGACCCGTGTCCACCGCAAACCTTCAAGACAATTCTTCTAACAACCTCTGCAACCACACCAGTATGAAGAATCAACAACAATTCCTTAACTACCGGAAAATTTCCAGAAAAACTCAAAAAGTCATACATACGCACATTACTGAAGAAAACGAACTTGGACCTGCTGAACCCTGACAACTACAGACCAATTACAAATGGATCTTTCCTGGGCAAACTGATAGAAAGAGCAGCATTTACCCAGATGTCACAATTCATTGAAGATAATGCCATACGTTCAGACTTCCAAACTGCATTCCATCCAGGAAAAGGCACAGAATCAGCCCTCGTTGCCATCTGGGATGACCTGAAGAACACAGTTGACCGCAACGGGGTTGCTGCGCTACTTCTCTTGGACCTCTCAGCTGTCTTTGACACGGTTGACCATGACACTCTGATACAAAGACTCTACGAAGCTTGCATAGAGGAGACTGCTCTAGACTGGATCACATCCTACCTTCGCAACAGAACTAATGCCATCCATACCCCCCCTTTCTTGTCCAAACTGTACTCCACGAAAGCAGGGGTCCCTCAAGGCTCTATCATTTTGCCCATCCTTTTCAACATCTACATGAAGTCATTACTGGCACTGATCAATCAATTTCACCTCACGCGCTATAACTATGCAGATGACATGCAAATACTCCTTCAACTGAAATGCCACAAAGACATTGGAAAGTCGCCTATTTTCAGCTGTCTCAGAGCCGTGGCTCAATGGATGACATGAAGCCATCTCAAATTGAATGCTTCCAAACCGTAAATACTCACGTGAGGCGGCTGGAAAAATTATGACGCGCCACGCCGCCTGGCCTGTAAATCTGGGAACACCGCCTAAAGTATCAAAGGAAGTAAGAAACCTCGGATTGAACATGGACTCCAAGCTATCAATGAATGCCCAAGTGGACAAACTAGCAAGATCAAGCTTTGTTACTATAAAAACTCTGTGATGAATCTTCCCCCATTTGGGATTTCCACACAAGGTCCAGGCTCCCATCTCTCTTGTTCTGTCCAAACTTGTTTACGCCAACAGCCTCTACCACAGATCACCTTTAACGACTATTAAAAGACTACAACAGATTCAGAACTCAGCTGCTAGATTACTCTTACATATAAAGCTGCAAGACCACATCTCCCCTGCCTTGAAAGCCCTGCATTAGTTACCGGTTGCCAGAGATCCAAGTTCAAGTTGCTTTGTATCACCCACAAAGTGAGATATGGAACGGACTGCTCTTCATCAGGAATAAAATCACCAAACACATTCAACAAAGGAACTTCTGCTCTAGAGTAGCACTTCACCTAAAAAAATCCTAACGTACACGGAAAAAACCATGGGTGGCACAGCCTTCTCTGTTCAAGCAGCCAAACTATGGAACTGTTTACCCCCAACATAAGATCCACGGATAACCACCTTATCTTCAGAAAACTACTCAAGAATTGGCTCTTCCCCACATAACCACCATACGCAAACAGAAAAATACAGCATATACCTCTATATATAAGCGTTTATTTACACTGTAGATATGTACCTATATATGTGTATTAATTTGTATAAATGTGTATAATAATTATGTTTTTAAAAATATAGATATTCATTAGTTCTGCTTAACAAATGTACATATTACTGATAATTACGCTATTCTATGTTTTTAACATGTATAAAGTGACTGCATAAATAAGTAAATCTTTTATCATAACTATTTATCTACAAGTGCTTCAATACTGAATTACAAAAAAGAAAAAAATGATTGAAGTACAACAACACTTGAAAGTCGGAGTTTATTAAATGCATCTTTAATGTACATATACTACCTTCTGTATGTATATATATATATATATATATATATATATATATATATATATATATATATATATACACACACACCTTCCATGTACTTATGTATCTTTATATTTTTTACTTTTCTTCTAATTAAGCATATTCAATGCACTACCCTATTCCTCACCCTATACCGCTCTGAATATATCCTCTACCTCAACTCTGTGACTCATCTCAAACCTCATTCTACTACTCTTTCCGATGCACTACCCTATTTCTCACCCTATACCTTTATCAATATATTCTCTACCTCCACTCTCTCATTCATCCCAAACCCCATACCCCTTCTATGATCCCCAAAATAACCCTTTCTAGACTCTTCCCTACTCCACCCCTCCTTGCATCATCTCATACCTCTTTACTATTCAGATCTCCCAAACAAGCCTTTTGAAACCCTTCCCTCTTACTCTTCCCCTCCACCTCCCTTTTACTCATCCCAAGCCTCCTCCTACTGCTATGAGCTAAAAAAAAAAAAAAATCGAAATCTTTCCCTCGTCTATCCCTCCACTATCCTCTTCAATCCAAATAACAGACTAACATGTCCACCACTCAAATTAATTTCACTACACTAATTCACCACTAATCCTCTATGGGTTCCGGAGTAGCGTGCTACTCGCCAAAAAAGCGTTTTAACACCTCATCAGGGGTAGCATTGACTATATAAATGCAAACCTTTTCCCTCTTCTATCCTTTCTCAATCCAAATAACTGACTAATATATCCACCACTCATATTGCTTTCATATTTCACTATACTTATTTACCACTAACCCTTTATGGGTTCCGGAGTAGCGTGCTACTCACCGAAAAAGCACTTTGACGCCTCGTCAGGGGTAGTAAGTGCTATATAAATGCAATTACAATACAATACAATAAAATTATCGAAGAGACCTATGCAACAGTAGGCAGAAATAATTTGGGAGCCAAACCAGGTAAACCACAACTGAAGAGTAGTTTCTGAAAAAGACAACTTGAGGCAAGCACCTGAGTCTTCCACAAAGAAGAAGTGGGATAATAAGTAAAATAAAGACAAAATTAAATAACAGGGTGGGTCTCCTAGACAGGAAGCCACAGAAAAGTGCTGTAATCTACGTAATCGTGATAATACTAGACCGCCTGACAGGCATCTGATACACATTCGTCTTGTTCCTGTCAGAAGTCATCCGAAAAACATTCAAAGAGAGGTGGACGATCAGAGCGCAGATCGGAGTACGTGAAACTGAAGAAGGACTCACAACACTTATCTGACTACATAACTAAATAGGAAGATAAACCTAAAACATCTAAACCTCAATTCAAAAAGAAGAAGGTAGCTGGACTTAAGGTCAAGCATGCCACGGACATTGAGGACACTGCTTCTGGATGGGGAGTGGGCTCTGACCATGCTGGACAGCGTGGCAGAGGTCATGATAATTCGCCGGAACCTGATGGATTGTCTGGCGACAATAGCGCTGAGTGACCATATCCAGGTGGAAACACCGGCTACACAGGTAAGTGTTCCGCAACCGTTATAGGAGATGCAACTTCAGATGGAAGGAGACATACAGAGACCCATTAAAGTTCTCTTTTGAGAGAACCTATCATTTGACTAGGACATTCTTCTAGCCAAAAAGGCTTGGCCACCAGAATTTGTCATGGACTGCCCAAACAGAGAGACAGTGATTTATCCTGCCTTCTCCTACCTCGTTCCAGAACATGTAAAACAGTCATAAGCCAAGGAGTGGGTGTTAGCACAAGCTACGGCATTATACTGCAACCATTTGGGGTGGGATGACGGTTACCCTTATCATGAAATACCACTGAGGTCGACCCCACAACCTCAAAGACAATACCCCATTACAAATTAGGCTAAAAAGCAAGCTAGGGAAATTTTCCAAAAACCTGAATACCAGGGTGTAAAAGAAAAGTGTACCTCATCTATGAATAATCACTTGTTTCCTGTGATAAAACCTGATCATTCATATCATCTAGTATTAGATTACGCACACTTAAACACAGCTACTCGCATTTTTGCAGTCCAAAACATGCACAGTACGGCACTAATGAACAACATAGTGCAGAAAAGATACAAAACAACACTAGACATCTCAAATGGATTTTTCTGACAAAAAATTGCGGCTGAAAGCTGGTATTCGACCGCATTCTCCACGCTAGGCTCTCAGGCAGTGCTTAATTTGTAAAATATTAAGTGTAGGTGCTCAAAGTTTTTTTTAGGAGACCACACCCAAGTCCCCCGGCTTCACCTAATTTCTCCACTGGCTCCACCTACTTCTCTATATGCTCCGCCCACCACGGATTCCCTTACCACCACTCACCAACAGTGCCCCTTATCTATCCATAGTTCCTCTCTCACAAACATTTCATTTTTTTTTAGCGCTGCTTATACCAGTGCAGGGTGTCAGAGCACTTGATACCACAGACACATTATACAGAGACAATGAATGATCCAAGGAAATGTTAAATAAACCAATGAGGATTACAACAAGGTGTAGAATCACGTCAACCATACTAGGTAGGTAGTATATTTTAAGAGTAGTTTGAAAAAGCACAAACTCAGGGTTTAAAATGTACCACAGTAATTGGGGTTGTCTTTCCTAATAAGAATGCATTTCTACCCAAACTAGCTAATGACAGTTTTCAGGTCACTGTGTGGATTAGGACTGTAATTTATGAATTGCAAGTAACCAAAGGATCCCTGCGACAAAAGCAGTAACCCACTGAACTTACAGTTCTGTGATATGCAAAATACACACTTTGCAGCATGCATGTTAACCCTCTTTGTTACTGGTGAGTTAAAACTTGCCCTAGACAAAACTCTGGCCTCTCTCCTGCAGGAACATTAATCACCACGTTATCTTTGACTTACCAAGGAGTCGCTGACAGTGGTGGGTAAATAATGCCTGCTCCGGTGCCTCGGGATTGTCGCTGTAGCTGTAGTCTGTGGAGTCACTCACTGCAGACAGCTGCTCTGACTGCCAAGATGATGTGCAGAAGACAGGGGTCAGTTACCGGTCCGTAGAGGGCCGGCTGCCCCAGTGATAGAGTTGATGCTGGCCCTCTTCTCTGCAGAAAGTACTGTGCTGCGTTGCATCTAATATGCAGCTGTAGATTTAAGTCACACTGGGAGGGCATGGCGTGACACACTTGTCTTCAGGGCCGTGCCCTGGGCCTGTAGACACTCTGCTCCTTCTCTCACCGTGACTGGCATAGCCCCCAGCAACCCTCCAAGAGCAGAGGAGGGCAGCACATGCCAACGTGGTCACGGATGTTCCTTACTTTAATTCCTGTGGCGGCAGCCGCAATACCTGGTGGCTCTGGCTGGCTGCACCAGGAATCTGAAATTAAAACATCCTGTAGCCGCAGCCCACACCAACCAGAGCCTTTCTGTGACAGTCAGTGTCTGTCACTGCGTCTGTCATACATTTGAGGACTGAGGAGGCTGCCGAACTTCTGTAAGGCCTGGAGGACAGGAGTGTCCAAGACAAGAGTGCTGCCTCGGCCTGCGCCAGCCACAACAGAGGCCTGAAGGGCTGGTGAAATCATGATGCCCAGGGCCTGCTGCAGCAGCAGGTAGGCCAGAGAGCAGCGCATGGTTTGAGGTGGCGGCAATGCACACTCTAACCAACCTGGGTCGTGAAGAGCACCACTTTCCGGTAATCCACGTAAGCTGTGGCCAGCCCGCGCAGAGAAGATTCTGTCTCCGCCTTCAGGTGGGAATGCACCGGATCTACTTGTCCCAGAGGCTAAGGTCAGTCCTCAACAAGGCAGTTTTTTTTTTTTTATATCCAGTCCGGCCATTTCGAAAACAATGTGTCAAAGACACAGTTCAATAAAAAGCTCACCATAGCAACGATTTAGCCAATCCCCTGAGGCCATCAGTTGTGAGCTCCGAGTCAGCTAAATATATTGCCTGGGGAACGCAGCAGCATCACCTTTCTTATTTATGTGCAGGCCGCAGCGCTTCACTGCACATTTAATTCAAGTAGATGTAAATGTGTGACTTATGCATTTTAGTGCGGTGATGCGATCACCAGCACTAAAATGTATTAGTCTAATCCCTCATGCGCGGTACTTGGCAGGGCTGACTTCTGGCCAGAGAGGAAAAATAAGTGCCGGTGCTGAGCACCGGAAAGCACCGGCACAAATTAAGCACTGCTCTCAGGAGGCAATTCTGTTGATTGCCTAAGGTTAATAAGAATAGCTCCAGGCTGCTTTCAGCTAGAGTAACAGAACTTTTACAAAATGTTGACGACCAGGCATTGTCCTATGTCGATGACATATATCTGATGGACGATGAACTTTCAGTACATTTGACTAGAGTAGAACGCATAATTGTGGGATTTGCTCACATGGGCTACAAATTTAACTTTAAAAAATCAAAGATTGCCCACCTCAATGTCCTGTTTCTGGGATATAAGCTGTCAAGTAAAGGCAAAAGCTTTGTGACACATTTCTTGGAGAAGTGTGCGCTCCCACATGCATTTATACACTAATGCCGAAATGCGTTTCGCTCCAACTGCAAAGATACTGACAGTGGTACAGATTGCTGTGGTGAGGGAGCGAACCCTGGCTCAGGGTAAACGAATAATTGTCATGACCCCAGTGCCGACCTTAGAGGCTGTCACAAGAGCAAGTGTCCCGAATGCTAATGCATTACACCCACAATGGATACAATGGGCTAATTCACTCACCGCAACATGTAGACTACAGACTACAGATTTAACTCTACATTACAAACACAAGCCTTTCTGAAATATGAACACGAATATCCTCTGCCTAATGAAGTAATGCTTCTAGATTAGTATGATTACATCATCTATACTGACAGTTCTGCCCAGCCTGCCTGCGGGACAAAGGAACAATGCTTAGCAGCATGTGCTGCCGTAAAGGGGCACATGCAGGGTGGAGAGTTATATCCTGAGAAAACCTACATGCAGTCAGTTGATCACTACACTACACAGTTGGCTGAACTTAAGGCTCAAATTCTGGCACTGAAAAAAACGGATCCCGGATTCTCCACACTGATAGTGTTTGATTCATTTTATTGTGTACTTTCCTATAATGAATATTTACACTACTGGAGCCAGAATGAATCTAGAGATTTAAAAGAGTGCACAATAAAGCACAAGATGCTTTGGGAACAGGCGGCAAAGCTGAAAGACTGCTTGCCGTGGACTCATGTAATACAGACATTGAGTCACCAGCATAGTTTGCTTACATGTTGCAGGGAATTCCTTGGCTGATGAAGCCGAAAAGGCAACAGCGCAAACTGCTGCAGTTGCTGCAATTACTCGTTCAAGTACGAGGATAGACAGAGAAAAAATGACAGCTATCAATGCTGCACGCAATGACACCCACCTGCTGAAAGGCTTTCCACTCAAGTACTTCTACAAGTTAGATGCACAAAATATACCATTTGCTCACTTTCCTGGAGTGGGGGATAGAGTAATACCAAATCCAGACTGCAGGTTAGATTTAATTCTAGATGCACATGAAGCTCTAGCATCTGCACACACAGAGGTGGCTGCTACAATTTCACTATTGCTACAACACTACTGGTGGCCAGGTCTCTATAAACAGACTAAGGACTTTGCCCTTAAATGCGACATCTGACAGCAGATGAAGGGTTACACTGTGGCACGTCCACCACAGACATCTCTACTGATTTCAAACAACCTTCTGGCTTGTGTTTATCTGGAACATTGCGGCCCTTTGTCATCAGATGGGGCTTACAAGTACATCTTGGTAGCAGTGGATTCCTGCTCTCGATTCCTATGGGTCTGGCTACAGCGGTCAGCTGATGCCCGAACTGTTATAAAGGATGTACAAGTCTTTATCGGGACATATGCAGTTGGCACACTACATTCTGACCAGGGTCTGGCGTTCGCCTCCAGGGTTTACAGAGATGCCATGGGAATTTTGGGTGTGACCCTGCGTTATTCCTTCCAGTACCATCCCGATGAAAACGTGGTCATGGAAAGAAAAAAAACTGGACTTAAAGCAGTCTTTAACAGCTAGGGGTCTAGGCTCAGGTCATAGTTGGGTCCATCATCTATATGGGGCCCAGACGGCACTTAACAATCTGCCTAGAAAATCCCTGGGTGGTCTGACTCCCTATGAGATCCTGTTTGGGGTAAAACTGTGGCTCCTAGACCTCGACAACCCCAGCACAGTGGCAGCTGAAACACCATTTGACATAAATGAATGTCTACCTGCTTTACAGGAACTGAACAGCTTCCGGGATGAACAAAGCAATGTCCAAGTAAAACGCACCACCACTGGTGAAGTGAAGGAAGTGTCGGCAACATGTGGTTGGATCCCGAAGATTGGGGATATGGTCAGGGAGAAAATTGTGGACAAGAAAGAATTCGGGCCATGTTACAGAGTGACGGTACCTGTCCTGGACGTTGAAGGTACCAGAACTGTATTTCTTCTGCCGCTTGCAGAAACAAGAGGTTTGTCTCCATTGATCTGGTAAAACCCGTGTTTAAACCAGCACCAGCACTTTGCCAGGACCGGAGGGAGCCGGGGACTCCAACCCCCAATGTCCCTTGCGCCTGGAGGCGCTGCATCACGCCCAACGCGTCGGAGGCACATAAAGGTACTCGTGGGCTCCCGCAGTGCGGGAGCCCGTGTTTAAACCAGCACCAGCACTTTGCCAGGACCGGAGGGAGCCGGGGACCCCAACCCCCAACATCCCTTGTGCCTGGAGGCACTGCATCACGCTCAATGCGCCGGAGGCACATCAGGGTACTCGTGGGCTCCCGCAGCGCGGGACGCGTGCGAGCATGCCCGGGCCAGGGGCGGGCCAGTCTGCGCCCGTCTGCTGCCGGCTAAGGCCGGGCAGAGCTTACTCTCTTGGCTGGTGGACCTGTTGGACCCTTAGGTATTGGCTACTTTACTGTTTTCATCCGCTTTGAAAGGACCAGCCCGAGTGGACGTTGTCTGATCTCTTGCAGTTTTAAGGTACTTCATTTAATTGATCTTAATCACGCGGGGGTTAGGAGAGCATTATGGGCAAGAGGAAAGCTGTGGAGGGAGGACTGGGGGTAGCCCATAAAAGGAAATTGAAAAGAAACTCTGTGAGAGGCAGCCCCGTTGGTAAAAAAGGGGTATTTGAGCATGTTGACAGCCTAATATCAGCTTGTGAGGTCTTACCTGACCCAGCAGGCTTGAGCAAGCCATCGCTACCTACTGTTCAGTCCGATACTTGTAATTATGTCGAGCCCAGGCGCATTCCTTCTTTGTTCAAGAAGACTTCAGGTTCAAATCCGGGTTGACAACAGTTAACTATATCAGTGCCCACTCCTGACCGAATTGCTTGTGACAATACTGCTCTGTCGCTTTTAAAAGACTTTCCTTGCAATAATAGATTTACGGTGCGACAGGCCCAGATTCACCCAGCCCCAGATGCCCCCCTTAATAGCTCGGATAGCTGTGTAACAAACAAAAGCAGGTTGACTGGCTTACCAACCGAGAGTCAAGGGTACACCTTGGACACTGTACCTATTACTGTACCTCCTACCCCAGTGTTCTCCTTGACTCAAGGTAGTTCTCCGAGTTTTAAGACCGGTGACGTCTCTGGTATGGACTTCTCCTGTAAGCCTCCTGAGATCCAGTTATTAGACCTGGCCCAGGTAGTAAAAGATCTTAAAGCCCTTGTTAGTAGTCTTTTGGACTCTTTGTCCATGGCCCTTTTCAAGATACATCAAATGAAAAAACAGATGAGCCTCCCTCCTACTAGCCCAGTAGTAGTTTCGGGGGGATAGATGGTGGAAGACCGGCTAGAGTGTTCCCTGAAGTGCCGTCAGAGGGGGCCGCTAGACCTAGTAGGGAGGGAGGTAGGAGTTTACAATCACTACCACGTCATCAAATTGGGCAGTCGAAAATTGTGCACACGAGAGGAGTCGTGAACAGGGGAGGTGGCGTGCAATATCGCCCCAACTTAGACACAGTCATTGCACCCCATTGCGCACCCTCTGTCTCTTGGGTAAAAACACCTAACCCTATTAGAAACACCCCTATGGCCACTAAAAAGGCAAAGGTGGTACATCTAACAGGTGTCCCTAAACTTTCATTTGACACCCGGAGAGAGGACGAGACCTCCCTAATTAACAAGAGCATCCAATGTATCCGGCATGTAAGAGGGTGCCGGTCAATCATTAGGGAGGATATCAAAGGGGCTTATAGATACCAAACCAAGGGTGGTTCTACGGATGCCATAGTACTTACATTTTTTCACCAAGAATTAGTTGAAAATTTGGTGGCATTCGATCTACGTACTCACCATTTAACCAATTCCAACATCCGTATTAAACATTCACTCCCTGAGTCAATCTCACTAGCTTCCCCTCTTCCTGCCAACTTACCTGATACTAGATCATCTCCTCTTCGGGAAATCGACTGACTACTGTACCCTATCTCCTGTGTAGGGAAGCATATACCTCCTCCGGCTCAGGAAAGGAACTTCATTCCCCAACTAGCAGGCATAGTTCCAGATGACGTGCTTGCACTTAACTCACCAGCTCCTAGCCCCAGTGGACACCCAGAGGAGAGATCCCTAATAGAGAAGTCAACTATTGAGGCTGGTATTCATTGTGTACCCCCACCTGTATTAAATCAAACATCCTTTATGTCATGGAACATTGCAGGGCTTAGGCCCAAAATTGTCTCTGAGAACTGGAACAATTTTATGGAGCAATATGACATCTGTTTGTTTCAGGAAACGTGGTCTGTTGCCCCAGTCTTTTGCCCAGGATACCTTAACTTTCATATTCCTGCTATTACTGGAAATAAGGGGCGTCCTTCAGGGGGGCTAACGATATGGATTCGTCAAGGTATTGGCCTTTCGATTCAGGAGCTCCCCGCAGGTAACCCTGCTATTCTGGCCATTCGACTGTTGTGTAGTCCCTCTAGCATCCTTGATATTTATAACATATATGCGAGAGGGGCTAGAGGAGGGAGGAAGTCTAACACCGTAGAGGCTTTAGATGAGCTCCTAGGCGCAATATCAGGTGAATCCTCAGTCATAATAGCAGGTGATTTTAATACAACTTTTGAGCCGTTGGATTGGGATGATAGTGACTTCTCAGAGGATGAGGATGCCATTTGGGGTATTCCTAAATTGGAGTTAGACCCAATAAAATGTTGGAGTGAAGCAGGATTGCAACTAAAGACACTGTCTAGAGAGAGGCCTTAGGGCGGCTAATGGTAGGACCACTTCGGACAGAATAGGGGCCAACACATTTAATAATGGGTTCCATACTAGTCGAATTGATTATCTCCTCATAGATTTAACCCTATGGCATACACTAATCGACATGGCCATCTTAGAACGTGATGAGAGTGATCATAACCCACTCACCTCGTCTTTTTCTCTTCTGCCACTGGATGAACCTGCCCGTCCAGTTAACTTAGTGTCTACTGGAGACGTAGTGGTCAGTAATGACATGAGGAGATTCAAGTGGTCTAAAATTAGCAGTGATCCGGAGGCATTGTCTATTATCGGTAGGGAAGTTGATGAGGCTATTGTTGCACTAGAGACCACTGTGCTCAACCGATAGGCCTCACTACCACCACCATTCATGTCTCACTATTCGACAAAGTACAGACTAATTTTTTGAAACCCTGTAGTAATAGAAGCACGCTCAAACAAAATCGATAAACCTGGTATAACAAAGAATGCAGTGTTGCTCGTAAATCCCTTGGGGTAGCTATTA
The DNA here is from genome assembly GCA_963921515.1 of Calotriton arnoldi. Taxonomy (NCBI): domain Eukaryota; kingdom Metazoa; phylum Chordata; class Amphibia; order Caudata; family Salamandridae; genus Calotriton; species Calotriton arnoldi. The sequence goes on along the minus strand of CAWUFW010001053.1, from coordinate 804,130 downwards.
GAATACGAAACCTGAACTCTATTAGAGAAGCAAGGAATGCATATAGAACTGCACAGAGTAAAACTAAAAGAAAGTGGGATGAGAGAAGGTGGCGGGAATTGAAGGCAGCATGCACAAGAAGCAACCTGCAACATTTTTGGGCACATGTAAAATGGGGTAGTGGGGCACATCCTCCCCCACCAGAAAATCATGTAGCCCCCGAACAATGGGTAAAATATTTTTCCAAACAGTATTCATTAGATGATGCAGGGATTCCTGAACCTCCACTAAAGGTACCTAGCAACCAGAGGTGCCTAGTATTTGAACCCTCGGGAGTAATGGTTGCTCTACATGCCATTACGGGCAGTAGAGCCCCGGGTATCAATAGCATTCCTGCAGATGTTTTTTTATATGATAGGGAAAAGTGGTGCAGGTATATAACACTGCTAGTAAACGGTCTGGCCCAGGGTGCCCCCATTCCTGATTCGTGGAAGGGGGCTGAGATTATACCAGTCTACAAGAAGGGGATAGATCGCAGCCTGCAAATTATCGGCCCATTAGTCTTATTGATTCGATCCAAAAGGTGGTAGCATGCCTTGCCTTGGGGAAGGTACAGGAATGGGTTGACGACAACAGCATCTTAACTCCTCATCAGGCTGGTTTTTGGGCCCACATTAGTACAGTGGATCAAGTTTTTAGATTTATTTTGATATACTGGCGGACAGTGGTATTAGGTAAAGGCAGTATGTACACAGTTTTTGTCGATTTAAAATCGGCCTTTGACTTAGTTTCCCGAAGTAAATTATAGGAGGTGCTGCGGGATCTGGGTATGCCGGCCAATCTGCTAGTTTTCTTAATGCGCCTGCTTGAGAGCAATTTTGCCCATATACGTTGGGGCGCATAGGGGGAAATCACAGAGCCATTTAGGGTGGAAAAAGGAGTGCGCCAAGGGTACGTTTTGGCACCCACGTTGTTCTCCCTTTTTATTAATGAGGCAGCTAAATTCTTGAACCAAACACCCACCGACGCCCCGACCCTTGCTGGCTCCAAGGTCCCAATTCTTATGTTTGCCGATGACACCCTCATCATTTCCAGGACTCCCAGTGGATTACAGCGTGCATTGGCCTTTTTGAAGATTTCTGTGACATTAGAGGGCTTAAGAATAATGCCGATAAAACAAAACTTATGTCTTTTAACAAACACCGATCATACAGGGGGAAAATCATGATGGAGGGGGTGGCTTTGGAGGAGGTAAATGCGTTTATGTACTTAGGCGTCACCATGGAGAAAAGAATGAAATGGAGTCCCCATATTGGTAGGATGGCACTAAAGCATAGGCAACTAGCGGGTGCCTTAAGCAAAGAATTTCGCCTGTCTCTGACCAAACCTGTAAACCCGGTGTTACAGATTTATAATGCCAAGGTGATTAGTTCAGTTTTATATGGTTTGGAGGTGTGGGGGTTTGGAAATCTTGCACAGCTAACCATTCCTGAAAATAAGTTATTTCGTACAATCTCCAGCCTCCCCAAAAGCACACCCTCCCTCCCATTGCTTAATGACATGGGAAGGCACTCTGTGGCAGACATAGCAAGGCTTCGCCCCTTATTATATTGGCATAGAATCTGGGTCACACCCGAGCTAACCACCTACGCAAGCGGACTAAGGGATGTTCTAGATGCCGATTGCTACCATAAAATAAGCTGGCTTAGAGATATCAAGGGGACATTGTCTCTAATGGGCCTGGAAAATATGTGGGAAAATCCTGCTAACTTACTGTCTATACCTAAAGCTGTATTGAAGAATAAATACTGGGATATGGTGGGGCAAAACTGTAGTAGATTGAGTGACAGTTCAACACTGACAGGGAGGTTTCTGTTAGTTAAACCCCGCCCCCATTTTGAACCATACTGGGATACCATCTCCAAGCCCCTTGACCGTAAACTCTACTTCCAATTCAGAGCCGGTACCTTGCCTATAAATACCTTCACTGCAAATTGGTCAGAAGCGGGAGACAACAAGTGCCCATACTGTGCTGATCACGTAGAAACGTACCAACATGTTCTCTTTGTATGCCCCGCCTACGCTACCCCACGTAAGATTTGGCTAGTGCCTACGTCTAAGAACTTGGGCACCAGGCAAAGCAGTGAAGCCTTAAGAATTCTGAGGACTGATCCCTCGCTTCAATATGCTATCCCCCTAGCCAAATATCTAAAGTGGGTTTGGTGCATCAGATCAAAAATTGCACCAAATGAGAATAATCAAGCACCTTTGCTACCAGGTTCTCCCTCCGCTGAAGCATCAATTTGATCTTTGTATGTTGTTATTGAACCTCACCGTGTAAACTTTTATTACTTGTATTTTAATCCTGTCTAATAACTTTTTAACTTTTTATTAGTTTTATGTATGGAGTTTTATGAAATGTTGACTGTATTGACTTGATACATTGTATAGATTATCTTTTAATTGGATAACTGTGCGTTTTGAGGACTGTGCCCCTCCGAGCTGTGGTATCTACCTACATTATACATCATGCTTGTACTGTATGGTGTATGATATATGAATTCTGTGGCGATACCATTGATGAAATTGCCCACTTTTAAATGCTCTAAGATGTAATGATTAATTTTGTTTCTTTTTACCACTGTTTATATTGACTTGTAGATCAAGCCATTAGTCAAATTATCTATATTGTGTTGTTCTCCTTTTATGACAATATTGTCGAAATAAAGCTTTTGAAGTGAAGTGGTAAAACCACACTGTGGCCGATTCTCAACAGTAGGCCACATGGGCTACTGGGTAGTTACCTGCTTCCTCTCACTACCCTACAAGAAGTTCCTATGGAAGCTTTAATCACTGAAGAAGCCTCCTTTCCCCAGCTGGGGATAGCAGAGAACACAATGAAGTTCTACCTGTTACAGCAACAACTACTATACAATCGACCTGTACAGAAAAACGAATTTCAATTTGGAATCCTTACACTAATGCTGTTTACATCAATGTAACACAGATCGAGTCATGTCCCGGTTCTACAAAACCTGCAGAGCTGCCAAAAATAGATTGAACTCCCTCTGGCTACTTCACCAACTTTGATGGCTTTTCCTCGGATTCATCTGATCCCCCAGCACCTCCACTTCTAATGTTTCGGGTGAGACTGTGTGTTTTCTATCTCTGGCTGAAAAAGACATACTTTGTTCCGTCATGGTTACATCTTTGGATTACAATCTTGTTATTTTTCCTAGTCCTTTGGATTGGTTTTGTGACTGTCTTTTTCTTGCTTCTAAATGGACACCATCTTACAGAACGCTCTGCTGCACAACTGGAGAACTTGGTTTGAAACCACATTCTTTATCACACAAAGCACAAAAAGACCTTTCCTTGGTGAACATTTCAGATGCTCCAGTTCTAGACGGGATTGTTTGGAATAGGGTATCGTATGATGTGTATGGTCCTACAGAACATTTACAAATTCCATATTTGTTTAAGTTATCGTTGAATGACATCATCCCCCTAATACGGTCTCTGATGATTGGTATATTGATACACTGCATGAAATGCTAGAAGATCTTGGGCATTCTAGTGTTTTATCTTCTGATTAACTGTACAAAGGCACATCTAATTATGATCAAATGTTTTGTTTCCAACATTATGGTCATCATTTCTTGCATAAAGCAAGTACTCCACGTGCTGTGTTTATTACACACATTGGGAACATTGCTCTACACCAACAAAGGGTAGTTCAAAAATATTTGCGCAGAGTTTGCTTATTTTTCTTGCTATGGTACATTTGACCCAGTGTCTTTTATTATAAGGTTACACCATCAACTGCAAAGAAAAATATGCTGACAGACACCAAACTGATATACTCTGTTGCTTTTCTTTCCCAGCTGTCCACACAAAGGTTTGACTTTTGGAGGGACACTATCGATGTAAAATCAATTTGGGGAACAAAAGGTTGGCAGGTTCAGGGAAATGAGGCATGCCTAATACCACAACAAATGATTTTCCTGAACGAACAAGTTACTTACCTTCGGTAACGTATTATCTGGTAGAGACACACTCTAGCTGCAGATTCCTTAACTTGTGAATTCTCCCCAGACGTTAAACTAGATTCGGAGTTTTTTACAGCAGTCCCTCTGCGCATCGGGGGACGGCGCCTAACGAATCCATGTGACGTCAGTGGAGTCATATATGTCCTCTCCGGCGTGAGGACGAAAGTTTCTTCTGTGAAACCTTTTGCGCTAACACACCAAGCCACTAAACAAACTGGCTGTGGAAGGAAAATGCTACGAACCCAGTATGCATCTGTTCTTGGCATGTAGAGCTGTAGAATCATATGCTTTGCATAGATCGCCATCTAGTGTTGGGTCCGGATGTTTGCACTTTGTTTTTCTTCGAAGAAGTCTTTCCAGTCACGAGGTAGGTGACTCCTCCTTTCGGTGATAGTGCGCATGGGCATCGAATCCATTGTTAGATTGTTTTCCCACAGAGCGTGATAATGGAGTTAGTAAGAGTAGTAAAAAAGAGATGTCCATGAATGCATGTATCTAAGTAAGATGTTACTGCAACAGGTATAGGTACCCGGGGAGGCGGGCGGGCGCATATGATTCTACAGCTCTACATGCCAAGAACAGATGCATACTGGGTAAAGTAGCATTTTCCGTTCGAGGCATATGAGCTGTAGATCATATGCTTTGCATAGACTACATAGCAGTTATCTCCCAAAGCGGTGGCTAACCTGTAGCTGTTACAGTGGTCTGAAATAGTGTACGTAAAAATGCTTGGCCTACTCTAGCTTGCTGTGCTGCCAACACATCCACAGAATAGTGTTTTGTGAATGTGTGAGGTGTAGACCATGTTGCAGCTTTACAAATATCATCTATAGGTATATTTCCTAAGAATGCCATAGAAGCCCCCAGTTTGCATGTAGAGTGTGCTCTAGGGGGAACTGTTAATGTCCGTTTAGCCCTTGCTTAGCATATTTGAATGCATTTGACTATCCACCTTGCAATACCTGATTTTGATATAGGATTGCCTTTGTGCGGTGGAGCAAAAGCGACAAAAAGCTGATTTGTGTTACGGAAAGGCTTTGTCCTTTCAATGTAATAGAGCAATGCTCTTTTCACATCTAATGTGTATAATGCACATTCTGCCACTGAATCTGGTTGAGGGAAGAACACGGGTAACTCAACAGATTGATTGATGTGAAAAGCAGAAATGACTTTAGGAAGGAATTTAGGATTAGTCCGAAGAACCACTTTATTTTGGTGCATTTGTAAAAAGGGTTCTTCTATAGTCAATGCCTGAAGTTCACTTACTCTTCTGAGTGATGTGATGGCAACTAGGAAAGCAACTTTCTATGTGAGAAATTGCAGTTCACATCTGTGTAATGGTTTAAAGGTGGACCCATTAGTCTGGTGAGAACAATGTTGAGATTCCACACTGGAGCAGGTGGACGTCTCGGGGGAATAACTCTTGAGTCCCTCCATGAACGCTTTAATGACAGGTACCCTAAAAAGAGATAGATGCTGTCTATTTTGGAGGTATGCAGCTATAGCAGCTAGATGTAGACGTATGGACGTGTATGCTAAATTGGCACGTTGTAAATGTAACAAATAGCATATAATGTTTTGGACAGAAGCATGAAGCAGGTTGATGTTGTTGTTATTAATGTAAATCACAAACCGCTTCCACTTTGCTGCATAGCAGGCTCTTGTGGTAGGACGTCTAGCTTCTTTGATAATATTCATACAGTCTGGCGGTAGATTAAGGTAGCCAAACTCTAGGACTTCAGGTGCCAGATCGCCAGATTGAGATGACTGGGGTCTGGGTGTCTTATGTCTCCATGGCTCTGTGTGAGGAGACTGGGTGTAAGATTTAGTTTTCGATGAGGAACTACCGAGAGTTCCAATAGGGTTGTGAACCATGGTTGACGTGCCCATGTGGGAGCAACTAGGATTAGTGTCAGGGACGCTTGTTTGAGTTTCCGAACCACTAATGGAATGAGTGGGAGAGGCGGAAAAGCGTAAGCAAATATCCCTGACCAGTTCATCCATAGTGCATTGCCTTTGGACAATGGGTTTGGATACCTGGACGCGAAGTTTGGGCATTTTGCGTTTAGGTGAGTGGAGAACCGGTCTATGTCTGGGAAGCTCCACATTTGAAAGAATGGAAGGAGAACTTGAGGGTGTAGTTCCCATTCGTGGATTTGTTGTGTCTGACGACTTAGCAGATCTGCCATCTGGTTGTTTACTCCTGGGAGGTGTTCTGCTAGGAGATACATTTTGATGATAGAATGGCCCACCTCCAGATGTCCTGGGCTAGGTGGGACAGTTGGAGGGAGTGTGTCCCCCCTGTTTCTGAATGTAGTACATGGCTGTCATGTTGTCTGTACGAATTAGCACAGTCTTGTGTACTAGCTGAGCTTGAAAAGCTTTCAAAGCCAGAAAAATCGCTAACAGTTCTAGATGATTTATATGAAGCTGTTTTTGTTGCAAGCTCCACATCCCTTGAATTGTGTGGGTTTGGAGATGTGCTCCCCAACCTGTCAGTGATGTTCTGCTGTTAATACTATCTGCGGAACCGGGTCGCTGAAGGGCGGCCCTTTTAAAAGGTTTTGTGTGTTCCACCACTGCAGAGAGCGATGGGTGCGGCCGTCTACCAACACTAGATCTGATAATTGACCTTGAGCCTGGTTCCACTGACGTGCTAAGCATTCCTGTAGGGGGCGCATCTGAGGTCTTGCATAGGGAACTATGAAAATGCAAGACGCCATCATTCCCAGTAACTGCATGAACAGTCGAGCTGGTAAGGAGTGTTGAGGCTGGAACTGAGATATCAGGTTTTGAATATTCCGGATTCTGGCTGGGGTTGGGTATGCTAGAGCTTTTTGTGTGTCTATAGTAGCTCCTAGATAGTCTTGAGACATGGATGGTTGGAGATGGGATTTGGTCTGATTTACTGTGAATCCTAGCTGGTGAAGCAGTTGCATAGTTTTTTGTGTGTGGCGTAGACAGCTGTTGTGCGAGCTGGCCTTTATGAGCCAGTCGTCTAAGTATGGGAAGACGTGAACATGTTGTCTTCTCAGGTGGGCTGCGACTACTGCCAAGCATTTTGTGAAAACCCTGGGAGCGGTTGTTACTCCGAAGGGAAGGACTTTGAATTGATAATGTTGGCCTGCTACCACAAACCTGAGGTATTTGCGGTGCGCAGTGTGTATTGGAATATGAAAGTAAGCGTCCTTTAAATCTAGAGTGGATAGAAAGTCGCCTTGCTGAAGGAGAGGAAGCACTTGTTGGAGTGTTACCATATGAAAATGGTCCGACTGTATGTATAGGTTTAGTTCTCTGAGGTCCAATATAGGCCTCAGAGAGCCGTCCTTTTTAGGAATTAGGAAGTATAGGGAGTACACTCCTGTTCCTTGGTATTGTAAAGGGACTGGTTCTATTGCACCCTTTTGCAACAAAGGAAGAACCTCTTGCTTTAAAAGGGTGAGATGTTCTTGTGACATGAGGTGTGACTTCGGAGAAATATTCGGGTGAGTGCTTGTAAGTTCCAGACAATAACCAGATTGGATAATTTGTTGAACCCATTTGTCTGATGTAATCGTATTCCAAATGGGTAGAAATTGTGAAAGACGTCCCCGACAGCAGTGGAATGATCGGGGGTATGGGAAATAAGTCACTGCTTTTGTTTGCAGGGGGTGCGTGTTGAATTACCTCTGCCTCTTCCCTTGCCGTTGTTTCCTCTATACCCTCCTCTAAAATACCCTTTTGAAGAGGGCGACTGATTGTTGGCCTTGTACGAGGAGGAGGGAGTCTCTGTAGATACATTTTTGGAGCAGCCCCTATAGAATGAGCGACGAAAGGAACCCCTATTAGAAGGTGATTGTAGGGCCCCCATGGACTTAGCAACTTCGGTATCTTTTTTCATTTTTTCCAGTGATACATCGACAGCTGGGCCAAAGAGATGTTCTTTATCAAAAGGTTGATTAAGAATAGAGGCTTGTACTTCAGGCTTGAACCCTGAAATCCTTAGCCAAGCATGTCTATGGAGTAGCACACTAGTGTTTATTGCCTGAGCTGCTGTATCTGCTTGATCCAACGCACACCTGATAGAGGTATTAGTTATTAATTTACCTTCTTGAATAAGGTCACCGGCTTTAGCCTTATGCTCATCAGGCAGAAATTCAATGAGCTTTTCGAGTTCGTCATAATGAGCTCTATCATACCTTGCCAACAATGCTTGGACATTGGCAATGCGCCAATTATTAGCTGCTTGTGAGGCTATCCTTTTTCCCGAAGCATCTAATAATTTGGACTCCTTATAAGGAGGAGGGGCGTCCCCTGTTGTTTGAGAGTTAGCTCTCTTACGAGCATTGGAAACGACTAGAGAGTCTAAGGGTAACTGGCCTTTAATATACACAGGGTCATTAGGTGCAGCTTTGTATTTTTTCTCTACCCTGGGAGTGATGATCCTAGCTCTTACAGGGTCTTTAAAGATATCCTCAGTGTGTTTGAGCATTGCCTTTAACATTGGCAATGTTTGTGTAGCCCTTTGAGATTAACTCAGTGTCGCTAACAAAAAATCCTCCTCTAAACTTTCCTTATGAAGCTCTACTCCATGATATTGTGCAGCCCTATTAAGGAGCTCAATGTACCCAATGTTGTCATCTGGGGGCGAAGGCCTCGATGGATATAGGTCAGGGTCATTATCTGGTTGAGGAGCATTATAATGATCTCATGGATCAGGATCTTGTGGTGCATCTTGTGGTGCACATTCATCCATGTCCCCATCGTCATCTCCTGTGTCTTGTGGGTCAGGTGATGGTGGTGTAGGGGAATGTGTAGGTGTAATCAATAAATTTGGATTAGTGGGTGAAGAAGGTGGGATATATGGTGGAGAGGGGTTAGTGTCCACATTTTTCTTCTTCAGAGGAATGTGGTAGTCCTCTGGTAGGCCCATTTTTCTTTTCTCTGGAAGTTTGGTATGAATACGTCCAGTTTCTGGGTTAATAACGATTTCTTTCTGTGTCGGATCCGACAGTGGATTATCGGTCCGAGGCTCTTTAGTTGCAGTACTTTCTTTTGATGCCGGTTTTGGCATCGACCCGTGTCGGCTCCGAGGATTTCGGTTCCGAACGTTTCGGCTCCGAAGGTTTTGGCTCCGAAGATTTAGGTTTATGCAACGGTGGCACGGACACCAGAAGGTGTCTTGTTTTCGACGCCGAAGGTTTCGGGTCGGCACCGGCATGGGTACGAGTAGAGCCCAAGCCGGAAGGCTGTTGTTTATGTTTCGGCACCGAGCCCGAAGGCGGGGCGCTCAAAAAATTTTCTCGGTGCCGACCTTGGCCCAAGGCAGAGGAGGAACCGGAGCCTTTTTATGAAGGAGATGGTAGGGGAAAGAAGTCTCTTTACTCACGATCCGTTGTCCCGGTGTGAGGTCTTCGGCATCGGAGTCGGCTTCAGACACGGAGATGTGTTCCTCTTCCATTTCGGCTTCCTGCACTTGCATTTCTTCTTGTTCGGACTCGTCTCCGAGGAGGTCCGGCGCAGAGCCGCTTTGTTGGTACATTTTGTGACGTCGAGCCTGACGATCACGGAGGGTTTTCTTCGACCGGAATGACCTACACACTTCGCAGTCTTTCTCGTCGTGTTCCGGGGATAGGCAAAGGTTGCACACCTCGTGCAAGTCGGTGCGCGGAAACTTAGCGTGACACCCGGGGCATAACTTGAACGGAGTCCGTTCCATCAGCTGCTACCGATCCCGGCGCGGGTTGGCCCAACGGCCTTCCACGAGTGTTCCGATCTAAGGTTTTCGAGAGCAAACGATACACGGAGAATGGGACCGTGATCGATAAACAATACCGTCTAGAGTAGTGGATTGCGCGTCGAAGGGGGCTGAAGACACGGTGCCGAACCGGAGTGCAACAATTCACATCCGAACCCGATGGCGGAAAAAAACAATCTAACAATGGAGTTGATGCCCATGCGCACTATCACCGAAAGGAGGAGTCACCTACCTCGTGACTGGAAAGGCTTCTTCGAAGAAAACAAAGAGCAAACATCCGGACCCAAAACTAGATGGCGATCTATGCAAAGCATATGATCTACAGCTCATATGCCTCGAACACACAGTACCTAAAAAGATCAATGTATCTTCAAAACATTGTTAGAAAATGGAAATACATGGTATGATAATACCCAGACAAGGCCAATAAGGAAAGACTCAATGTTGTGACGAAGCAAATGGAAATGAAAGGTATGGCAATGCCAAGCCAAGATTTAAGAAGTAAAACCAAATGGTCAGATGAATCACACAATTACGTGAAACAGTGATTACTGGTATATAAAACCAGTACTGAAAATGGTATGACCCTTACAGCACAGATTGTTCGCAGAGTGGGAAGAATGGGCAGTGCATTATGGAATCTGCGCCTAGACTGTGTCTCTACAAGATAATACGTTACCGAAGGTAAGTAACTTGTTCATCTGATAGAGACATCTAACCACAGATTCCTTACCTTGTGAATTAAATACCATAGGTATACCCACCTGGAAATTGACCACAGACCAGACCTATGTAGGAATTAAACGAAAAAGAGCATGGCTCTCCATAAAAACCGTGGCAATGACCACAGACAATGTAAATAAGGAAGAACCTTGCAGGCACAGGAAAACCAAAGCCTCAAGGGGAATAGGATAATACCCGGTCAGAAGACATCTGACAACAGTCAGACACTAGTATTTAACCCCCAAAGGGTAAGCGAGTCCTTGGACTATAAGGGCTAAAATCAAGGCGACCAAAGCTTGCAAAGCGAATGCCATGTAACCCACATTCTCTACATCAGTAAGGAAATATCTGCAGGTAATCTGTCCTGATAATCCCAAAAATGATGGGCCCATTCCCATTAAAACCAAGATGAATAAACCCATTCATTGCAAGGTCAGGAAGATCAATCCAAGTATCAAGACATGAACATCATAGTCCATTTCTAAAATAAAGAACTTTTTTTTGGACAAAATGAGCACCTGAATGTTCACCCAATGGATAGTGCCTGTAAAGACAAACAGATGGCAATTAAACAGATATGACTCTGCAATAAATGTTGATCAAATGTACACAGATCTATATATCCTCGTTCCACACATACATATACATCTGAACCCAAAACTTACAGTGAAGAGAGAAGCAATCGCATCTCACAATAATTTTCTTTTTGTTTTAAAAAGAATGTGATATCCTTTTTATTACACATAGCAAAAGAATATCTCAGGATGTGTAAGCACATTTGCGACACACTTATGTAAACTGTGTATACACACATGGATAAACGGAACTGACAAACCAGTCCCAAAGTACCATACAAAATAATATCTTAACAGGCTGGTACTGCCGAAAGAAAACCCACATGAAAACAAGACTTTGCCAGCAGCAAGCACTAACGATCACAATTGGCCTAGAAGGTCAAGATGATTGAAAAATACCCAGCAATGGAACCCAGTTGATGTAATTATCCACAAAGCGTATGACCCAAAATCCAATCTGATTGAAAGACAGACAAGTGCTCAATACACATATTTAGTTCTATAAGAATATACGAGGTTCCAGATCATACTTTCACACTATGATCCGTTAAAGGGCTGTAAGGTACAGCAAATAACAATGCTTAATAGGGAAAGAGAAATGTCCCCAAGAAGACAATAGAACATGCAACCTCCCGATAGAAAATGTATAACTATCAAAGTACCAATGCTAAAGAGCATGGAAATATCCAGGATGTCCTTGAAGTGAAGAAGGGTCAAAAAGCTAACCTTTTCTCTAGATAAAACAGAAATATTTCCAATCATGTAAAACATGGTCGTTAACAGCCCTAAGGTAAATACACAGACACTGTATCTCAGATAACCTTAGAAGCAGTCCTCACAGAACAACCATGTTCCAAAATATGAACATAAGAATAAATATCACCTCCAAAAATGGAGGAAACCATGACTTTAAGTATTCAGAAGAATAGGAATTAGACACCTTGAATTGCCAAATGTAATATATCCCGCAATAAGGAGCACACTTCCATGATACATATTCCTATATGCAGGTAAGGAACCCATCACGTAATAAAACTGGCATAACACCCTCACGGGAAGCATAATCTTAAAATTATCCAATGCAGGGGGGCATGGCAAGCCAAGATGGCTGAGCGGACGTGATCCATGAGGGCACCGCTGCAACTAAGGCACAAAGTTGAAGCATAATTATACTTCTGGACCTTAAATGTCCACTAGCAAGCGATAATCATGGACCGGAGGTGTGGGCCCTGTCTGGACAGTGTAATTCCCCCCTCCAGATGACTAGAGGAGGGCAGACAGGGGCCGGCCTAGGCACTCAGTGGTGGCAGCGCAGGGAGCATACGGAGGAGTGGGGGGCCCGCTCCGGGTTCCAGGCTCGACTAGCAGTGGATGGGAGAGTCGGAACCCTCCTGGAAGAAGTGTGAGAGGCAGAGGGCTACGGCGGTAGCTGCATGGACCGCAGCAGTTGCCGCGTGCTGGAGCTGTGAAGTTGCGGAAGTACTGTCCCGGGGAGGATGAAGCTGGAGTCCCGCTGGAATGGATCCTTGTGACCGGAGGCCATTGCTGGGAGCCCTAGTGACGTGCCTGGTAAGGAGCGGGAACCGGGACGGATGGGGACTGGTGCACTGGACAGCATCGGACCGGAGAAAATCGGTGGCTGCCCTGACATGGCTGACCCGCATGGTGCGGCCTAGTGCTGCTGTTGTCCACAAATTTCAAAATGGGTAAGGTATATCGATGATATATTTTTTATCTAGACTGGAACAAAGGAGATGCTATTGATGTTTCACAAATGGCTGAATGATCGTACACCTGATATTAAATTCAGCATCCATCACAACGACAAGTGTATCACATTCCTGGATGTTGAGATTTACGTTTCAGGAGGCAATTTGAAAACAACTTTATTCACAAAAACTACGGACAGGAATAAGGCGTTACATTTTAATAGCCATCATCCACGGAGTTTAAGAGAGAACCTCCCATATGGCCAATTTTTAAGAATTCAAAGAGATTGTACAGAGAAAGATGAATTCCAACTACATGCAAATAATCTTATTTGCAAATTGAAAGATCGTGGATATCCTAAAAGGCTCCTCAAAAGATCAATGAAAAGGGCCTGGAGGACAACACGGGAGGAGCTACTAAAGAAAAAAACTAAGGCACAACTAGATCAAGTGGTTTGTGTATCCACTTTCTGTACCAAATCGAACGAATTCAAGAAAATTATCAATAAGAATTGGCATTTAATTTCGAATTGGGATAATTCCTTTAAAAACCACTGTTCGCCTTTAAAAAAAAAAAACAGCCTAAGAAACCAACTTGTCCGAGCCTCTTTACTGAAAAAATCATCTAAAGTGGATATGAGGGACTATTTGAGGTTACCTCCCATTCAAGGTCATCGAAAATGTGGAACTTGCATTTGTTGTAGTCAAACGATCGAAGGCAATTTGTTTTCACATGGTTCCACACACTGGAAACATGATACCTTCACAAATTGCAAGACCAAAAATTTGATATATGGCATACTCTGCCCATGTGATAAATTGTATATCGGGAAGACGAATCAAGAGGTACGCCAACGGATTTGTCAACACAAATCAAGAATTCGTAAACACATAGTCACAGCACCTCTTGTAGCACATTGGCTGGAAAATAAACATCAGGAAATTGATTTAAGATGGACTGTAATTTCCTCCATAAAAGTGAGTGATCGTGGAGGTGATTTGGAACGAAAACTGAGCCAACGAGAAGCATTTCTCATTGTTAAATTTAATTCGGCCCAAAATGGGCTTAATGAACTGACTGAAGCGCAGAATTTGTAGACATTGTTCTATCCCACTGTACGCCGTGCCATGCAGAGGTCCCTCTCTGCCTTGAATCAACCTTTGTAGCACAATTAGAGACTTGCTCCCATGTGTGGATGCCAGATAATGAGCAGGCATGCATCACAAGCCAACCGTTGGTATACAGTATTTCAAAAGCATTTCCATTTAAGATTCAATTCTTATACAATTTCGTTTGAAGAAAGGAGATAAGTATCAAGGAACCTTCCACACATTAACACTTGCCTCATATGGCTCAATATGTCGTAGATACTTTTTGAATAAAAAATCTGCGAGGACCATATATATTTAAAAAAAATTATAATCATTTTTGCATGAAAAAGGCTGTTGTGGCAAGTATACATTAGAAACTGTTAACCATGAATATGTGTGACTTTAGTCGCATTTTACCCCGATATCGGACGGCAATGTCCGTAGTAAGTCTTTGTGTTTAAATTAAACACAAATAACATCGTTATTAAGTTCCAATCATTTTTTGTCAATTCGCTATTGTGATTAAAGTTTTTCTATGCAAACGAAAAAAATCGGAATGGTACGCTGACTCCATTTAATTTCAAGCTTTTAACAAAGCCAAATAATTAACTATAAGAATGAGAGCCGGAATTACAGCTAAATTATGCCACTACGTTTGCTATGAGTTTTTTTGAATCAAAGATGAAAAGAACTGATGATACTTCTTGTTCGTGTTTGCATGCAATTAAAGGACTCCATAAAGTTCCAACCATTCTATTGGAAAAAAAGAAATTACACTGAAAAGGGAGCCGGAAGGAATTATACGTTAACCGGAAACGATAACGCGGTTTGGACGTTGGTGGAATTCAGATCACCATACGGGAAGTTTGAGGATTCTTGGAAGGTATGTCCAAATTGTTTTAATTCACGAAGGGACTCTTATAGTCGCATCGCGGAGATAGATATCAATGTTAACTTTAACCTCGAGCACATATATCGCTTGACTGAAAATACACGGCAGCTGTCTATTAGAAGGGCGGTTACGGAGGAATTCTTCCTTGACTGCGGTGGGGTCTAAGCAGGCTCAAAAGCACTAGCCACAAACGAATATATCAAGTAACGACAGTAGCATTAGTATAGCCATTCGTAACTATTTTTGGAAGCATTGTGACAGGGGAAGCTTCATTTTGGGATGGATAAGGCTGGCCCCTGCGGGGGTCCTATTTAAAGTCGCATTGTGAAGACAGATAATAATGCTAATTTACAACGCGAGCGCATATGTCGCTCGGCCGGAAAACACAGCACTTGTTTATTAGAAGGACGGTCAGGGAGGAGTTCATCCGTGACTGCGGTAGGGTCCAATTAGATTTAAAAGTACTAGTCATAAAAGAATTGGTCTAATAATGACATCAGCACCAGTGGAGCCAGACGCAAGTGCAATCAATTGATTGTTCTCCTTTTTTTAACAGTCACTATAATTGAGAAATGTGGGTTGACTGGTTGATAAATATAATAACAAGGAGCCCTTCTACCAACAGAGACTCTTTGGTGAATAAACTACAAACAAAGGAAAACGTGAGCACGAGCACTATGTGCACTACATACACGTAAGAATTTTTGACTATTTTTTTAAGACATAGTTCATTGCTTGTGTTTGTACAGTTTGTGCACTGACAGGATGGAACATTAACAGTGGAATCTTAAATATTGTTTTTTTCTGAAGGTTGTTTTCGGCCACTTGATTCACCGGCTGGTGATTAAGGAGATTCAATTCGGATTTATAGATGATTGAGGTAAAGGGAGAGAGTGAGTTGGGAGTGATTGAAGTGATAGCATGTAAAGGTGGATATGACAGCATACCCTTTATTTTTGTTTTTTAGCTTGGTGTTCGACGTCCTGAGGAGAACCCGACAATTAATCTCAGTGGGTTCGAAACGCGTCGACTGATCTCATTTGTGACCAAATAGGTGCCCACTAGGATGGGATGACCACTTATTGCTTACCAGATCTGTGGTGTAGATATTATTAAAGTGATAAGTGAGCATAGTAGGTCCACCATTTGGCGTTGGCCTCTGAATTACAAGCAAAATCATTATATGTAAGAACAATGATCAGAGGCAGTGTTTATGTATAAAAAGCGAGGTCTATAAAACCTTTTGGAACCATAGCTACACATGTACTGTATTTGTTTATAATTGTATAGTGATTTGCACTGTATCTTTGTCACATTTGGTTGTCCTTGTTTGTTAAATGTAGTGGTGTCTTCAGTGTATGTTTAATATTGTCATTGTATATATTGTAAATTGAAAAAAACTTTTTAATCAAAACAAAAGTATGAAATGACAAAAAATACTTGAAAGAAAAATAAAAAAGGAATCTTTCAGACCAGATTGTTTTGATCTTCTGGATTCTGGTACAAATGTGATGTATGAATGATTATCAGTACTGGCATTTTTTTGTTTGTTCTTCGCTGTTGTCGGTGGGAGCAGCCCAGGGGGGAAGTGGGCCATATGGCTTGAGGCTCCCTCAGAAGGAGGAAAGTGGGAGGAGATGGATGGACAGGGGCCTCCCTGAGAGTAGAGCCCCCTTTCTATTTAAATAGACAGCTGATGTTTTCTGGCCTGTATGACCCCAATATGGCGGCCTAGCGGGTCACCACAAGATTTGATGGTGAGACTCAGTAGTGCCTTCCGGCTCATTCTTCCAGGCTTCAAGAGGGGGATAAGCTGCCTCCATCCTTGTATCCCACTTCAATGACCAGGCCCAGATGCAAGGAGGGCACCCTTGAGGACTCGTGGGGTCGGTGCACTACCACCATAAGACAACATTCGACAGGTTCAAGATGATCCCTCTAGAACCGAACCCGCTGTAGGTGAAGCCCTCGAGAAGTCTAGTCTAAAAGGCAGATTGGGACAGAGTGAGGCGTTGGCTGTACGGCTCCTCAGTGGGACTGACCCTGAGTGGGGGCGGTTTCATCATATTCACCTTGAGACTTGGCTGCCCCAGCCCCCCCGGGACTCCGATGATAACAGAGGCCTGGGAAGGGGGAGCGGTGGAACACCACATGGTGGATTTGTGCACATACAACATTTGAGGAGAAGAGAGCTTGGAGATCCTCGGCGCGTGCCCACCCTTCTATGCTTGATAGGCCCAAAGAGAGCATTGACTCCCATGGGGTGACGTCATACTCCGGATTCTTCCTACAAGAGGATCCTTACTGAATCCCTCACCAATTTCGGGACCCCCTTGGCTTCTATGCTTACTGACTTTATGCTGCCCAAGAAATCCCAAACTAACAGGGTCTCTAGCTACTTTACACCAGCGGAAATACAGGGGGGACCCCTAAAGGAGGAGTAGAAGACAACATGGCGCTCACGAAGGAAGATCTCCTCACATACCTGCAGGATTTTAAGAGAGAGTTGTGCGAAGAACTAAAATCTGACCTGAACGCATCCTTGGGGACAGTCAAATATTGAAACTAACCTAACTTCACTCCAGCATGATCTGGATTCTGTCGGCACCTGCACACTGGATCCTGAAGCTAAAGTGCAAGAGCTCAACCACCGCACTAGCAAGACGGAGGACTTTGTGAAGCTTCTTCATTCGCAGCTCCAGGCCTCCATACTGAAATGCGAGGATTTGAAGAATAGATCCCGGAGGGACAACATTCATTTACGCAATTTGGAGGAGAGGGCGGAGAGGTCGGATTTGGAGGCTCTTGTTACTGGCCTATTCTCAGAACTATTGGGCTCCTCTGGCATGAAACTCAATATAGACAAAGTTCACAGGGTGGGACCTCCAAGCCCGGAAGGCAATAAACGTCCGAGAGATGTGCTAGCAAAGCTCCATTCCTTTAAAATGAAGGGGGCGATTCTCCAGGCGGCCCGGAAAGCTGAGGACTTTTCCTTTCAGGGCGCCTCCTGCACACTCTTCAAAGATATTGCTCCCTCCAACCTAGCGCGCCGCCACCAGTTCCACCCCATCACAGAAATGCTATGGAAGGATAACATAAAATACAGATGGACCTATCCGTTTGGCCTTGTATCTGCCCTCCACAACAAGAATCATCATGTCTCGACCCTCCCCGAGGTAGCACACGTGCTGGGTCTTTGGCTCTCTGAAGAGCAACACATCGAAGATGTCGCATCTGGAATATCAGAGACAGCAAAGGAGAGTGGGGACAGAGGCCCATGGCTGTCACAGTCTCGCCCCCGCCTGCAACGGAAACAATAAAAAGTTGGACTCAAACAACCCTACATTTGACATTTTCACAGGAGGCATAATATCACCCTTGGGTTGTAAGCCTTACCATTTCATTTTATAGGCATTTTCATGCTTTGCTGATATGTTAGCCCATGCTGTTTCTCCTAGAGAAAGGATTGGTGTGTAGGCTCCCTCGTTGACATTTGGAATGTTTTAACTCCTACCCAAAGTCACCATAAGTTTACCAGTATGTTATCCGGTGGTGCTTCCATGAAGTGGGACATAGGACCTTTGAAATAACGCCACTGTTTTTTTCCTGGATCTCTTACTTGCGACAGATTGCTGCGGGAGGAACTGTGGAAGGCCATTAGGGAATTCTTTCTCTTGAATGACCCACGCAAAACTAACCCTGCCAGCAATTGGGACTCCTTTAAGGCTGTCCTGCATGATAAATGCATTGCATTAATGTCGGCGCTGAACAAACAAAGAACCCAGGACAGGATAACTTTGGATGCCGAACTCCAACAAGCAGAAAAGGCACATAAAGATAACCCAACCCTATCCCTCCAAAGAAATCGCTTCAAGCTTAATGCCATCTATAGTAATAGGGCTGAGCTCACACTACTACCACTCAAACGTACGACCTATGAACAAGGTAACAAGGCGGGGCCCAGTTAGCTAGACAATTTTGAATAACAAGGGAAAGCAATATATAGGAAACAGACAGGAATCGGGGGAATTGGTCACTAATGACCTGGAGAAGGCCCAAACATTTGGAGATTTCTATAATACCCTTGTGACAGGGTGCCCTCAGAGAACAACAAAGGATGCCACGGGGTGCCGAGAAGACCCATTCACAGACTACACTGACGACGTCAGGGGGCGGAGCCCAGCTGCGCTTTTGAACCCGGAAGAGGAGTTGGATAGGAGTTCGCCGGGCAAGACAGAGCGGAGCAGAGAGGGCGGCGAAGGAGTAAGAGGTGTTCACTCGCGGGAAGCCAAAAGAACAACATCAGAAGGCGGAGACCGGTCGAACAACGAGGAAGACGAGACGGAAACCATGGAGCAGTGGGAGGGCGAGCTCACGAACGGCCAACCGAAGGTGGAGGTGTCCCCAGAGAAAGGCTCTAAGGACGAGGCCGCCGTGACCCTGTCAACGGGTCACGGCTACAGGCAAGTGATTTGTGTAACAGAGCGTGTGTTGGGAGGATGGCTGTGTAATCGCGCCTTCTTCATGGGCTTATAAAGAGAGAGTGCAGGACACCGAAGGACGGGAGACGGATCCCTCTTTGGGTTATTTACGTTTTGCGTTTATTTAGTTGCGTCTCCCTAGGAAACATAAGACTGTAGGCAGGACTGGCACCTTATTCCTATTAAAAAGAAGGGACACTAGAACAAGACCCGTGCTTCCCTAAATACAGGGTCACCTGAAGTTAAGGTCCCCCTCCATAATCACTCCCAGCTGGGCCTCCTGGTTAACCCTAGCGACCGCCTCCCAACAGTGTGGAGTAACACCGGGAGTCTTCCCTTGGCTAGAAACCGGGTCCTAGAAAAGGGGGGAGGGAGCAGTTTAAGACTTGTTGAACACCAGGGCAGAGAGTAGCATACTGATAGCCTCTCCTTCTCTCTCTTTTCATATGAGGGGACACCTGATGCCAGTGAGGCCAGGAGTAGAAGCAAGTGACGGACAAGGAGAAAAGCGGCTCCCTGAAGAAGAAGGGCACAGAGAGATTCCAAACAGAAACCACACCTTTTGTGGAGTATAAAACCGACCTGAGTAGTTTCAATAAAGGCGTTTCCACAAACATCCCAGTCGTCTGTGGTAATTGGGTCGGTGACAAGTGGTGTCAGAAGTGGGATCTCCTCCTATACCCACCCCTATACAGTGGCAACATCAGGATGACGCAGTCAATCAGCCTGGACGATATGCTAAAGCAGTTGGCTGAGGGCCAACGACACCTCCAGTTGGTGGTGGAGGGACAAACCACCGAGGCCCAGAAGGACCGGGAGCATTTACAGGAGGCCCTACAGGCCCAAGCGGGGCTCATAGCCCAAAAACAGGTGGTACAAGACTCAGCCATCCAGCGCTTGACGGACACCATTGCAAGCAGCAAGGTACACCCAAATGTACCAAGCTCGGTACTACAGAAGTACCAACCAGGGGAGGATCCCGATTTCTTCTTTACAAACTTTGAGCGGGTAGCCAGCACAGCCCAATGGCCAGTCGAGCGATGGGGGCAATACATAGCACCCCTGTTGTCAGGTGAGTCTCAGACTGCCTATCAGGCCACCAACCCGTCAGGAACCACACCCTATGGGGCCATTAAGAAAGTGATGTTGGAACGATTGGGATATGATCAAGAGCACTACCGTACCAAGTTCAGAAAGGAGAAATGGTTATCCCAGGACAATCCCCGAGCTCTTTTCTACAGGATACAGGACTTGGGAAACCATTGGCTCCAACCCCATACCTCTACCATGGAAGAAGTCATGGATAGAATACTGCTCGAACAATTCCTGGAAGGGCTTCCGACAGCTACCCGAGCATGGGTGAAACAGCACCCGAATATTACTGTCACTAGTGCCATTGAACTGGCTTGTGCCCACCAGAGAGCACCAGAGGTACGGGCGTTTACTCCACGTATACCAACCCCACTCGTCCACAGGTGGAGGCTGTCTGCCCCAGGCCCCTTAAATCCCCCCCACCGACCACTCATCGACCCCTGACTGCTTCTACGTCCGACTGTCAAGGAGAGTGGCCAAGGGCCTCAGTGCTATCAGTGTGCCGACTGGGGTCACATCACACGTAACTGTCCACAGAAAAACAACCCTACCGAACCAATGGAAGTCGGATATACAAGGGGCCGGATACTCTGGGCAGGTGACGGGAAGGAAGCGTATCACCTGTACCTCCCTGTAAACGGAGTCGAAACCAAGGTCCTCATAGACCCTGGATGTCGCCACTCCGTCCTCACGCATGAACGGACACAAAAACACAAATGGCAAGAGGGGGGAAGGTCGCAATAACCTGTGTGCATGGGGACCAGAAAACGTATCCCGTAGCCATAGTGAACCTGGGAGATAAAAACAAAGAGAGGCCTATCCGAGTAGGGGGAATTCCCCAGTTGGTTGAGGAGATGATAATTGGCACATATTTTATAGAGTTCCCTACCCTCCTGTCCAGGGCTATCAAGGAGAAGGAAGAGCAGACATGGCTAAAGGGGGCTCCCTTATTCACAGAGAATATAGAAGGGGGTAGGTATAAGATCAAACAGACCCGCAAAGACAAAAGAGAGCATAATAAGATGATGGTATTGAATGGGCTGAATAACAACCCTTCTACTTTCTCGGTTACAGATGGAGAGCAGGGAACACCGCTTAGCTTCAGGGCAGCACAGAAGGAGGATCCCACCTTGGGAAATGCCTGGGCCCAGATGGTGACCGAGGAGGACAACCAGGTAGGTCCTTGTTTTTTTTATTTCAAGGGGTTTGCTGTACAGGAGGGTGAGAAAACCCACGAAACCATAAAACAGCTCCTTGTTCCCCATTCCTTCCACAACCAGGTCCTCCACCTATCACATAACCAGGCGGTCGGGGGCCACTATGGGCGTGAGAAAACGGGGGGAGTACCTCTTACGGCGATTTTATTGGCCAGGCGTCTTCTCGGATATCAGATGATTCTGTGCAGCCTGTCCCCGGTGTCAGTGCTTTAACCCTTCGCACGTGCCAAGGGTGCCCTTATGTCCCCTCCCGATAATTGAAGTCCCTTTTTCCAGGGTGGGGATGGACCTAGTGGGTCCTCTGATAGCCTCGGCAAGGGGGTACCAGTACATCCTGGTGTTGGTCGATTACGCGACAAGGTATCCCGAGGCAATACCACTTACTAGCATGACCACCTGTAACGTTGCACAGGCCATGATAGGGTTCTTCAGTCGGGTGGGATTCCCTCGGGAACTGCTGACGGACCAAGGCATGCCCTTTATGTCTAGGCTTATGTCTCAAATATGCAAATTGTTAGGAGTACGACAAATACGTACCTCTAATTACCACCCCCAGACGGACGGCTTGGTGGAGCGGTATAACCACACCATTAAGAACATTCTAAGAAAAACGGTGTCAGAAACGGGGAGGGACTGGGACAAACAGTTACCACTGACCCTTTTAGCAATCCAGACACATACCCAGTCCTCAACTGGTTACAGCCCATTTGAATTAGTATTTGGGAGAAAACCCAGAACCCTATTGGACATGGCGGCAGAGAGGTGGGAGGAGGAAGAGGACGAAGGGAAGGCCCTCCTTGACTATGCAGCCCTTCTCAAAGACAGACTGGCCACCCTGTGGGAGGAGGTCCGACAGAACCTGGACACAGCCCAGCAGAAACAAAAGAGGGGGTATGACCACCAAACAAAACTGAGACACTTTCTAGTTGGGGATAAAGTACTTCTCCTCCTTCCCTCCTCTGATGACAAACTCCTGGCAAAGTGGCAAGGCCCTTATGTAGTACTGGCCCAGGTTACACCTGTCACCTATAGGGTGGCAGTCCCACACACAGGGAGGGCGGGTCAAATATACCACGTCAACCTGCTTAAGAAATGGGTAGACGCTCCGGTTGTGACAACCGATCCCTCCACCAACCCTCATGATGATACGATCCCCGACCTACACAGGATCCCCAGGGGTTCCCAGCTGCTATCAGAACAGACGAAGACCCTCTTGTTGGTCGTGGACGGCTTCCATGACGTCTTCTCACCCAAACCAGGGAGAACCCCCCTTGTACAACACAATATCAGGACGGACGGGGCTAGACCAATCAGGCAAAGGCCATACAGATTCCGGAGGCCAGACGGAGGGTGGTTGAGAAGAAGTTGAGGAGATGCTAAGCAATGACATTATAGAACCCTCTAACAGCCCATGGTGTTCCCCGATTGCACTGGTACCCAAACCAAACGGAACAGTGAGGTTGTGCGTAGACTTTAGACAGCTGAACGCCGTCTCCCATTTTGATTCATATCCTATGCCAAGGGTGGACGAAATCATAGGGAGACTGGGCACAGCCCGCTATTTGACCACATTAGATCTGACAAAGGGATACTGGCAGATAACCCTGACTTCCTCAGAGCAGGAGAAAATGGCGTTCTCCACCCCCTCAGGCTTATATCACTTTAAGGTCTTACCTTTTAGTCTACATGGGCCCCAGCCACCTTCAAGCGTCTAATGGATGTGGTGTTAAGTACACACCACGCCTATGCAGCCGCTTACTTGGATGATATTGTGATCTTTAGCCAGACATGGGAACAACACATCACGCACCTAAAAGCCGTACTGGACAGTCTTAGACCGGGAGGCCTGACGCGAATCCTGAGAAGTGTATGCTGGCCACAAACGCCATACGGTATCTAGGGTACCACATACAGGAGGGCCAGATATGCCCACAGGTGGCCAAAGTGGATGCTATCAGATCGTTGGAACCACCCTCCACAAAGAAGGGGATTAGGGCCTTCCTGGGTTTGGTAGGTTATTACTGGCGGTTTATACCACGGTTTTCGGAGGTGGCTGCCCCGCTAACAGACATGCTGATGAAAACGTGCCAAAACACCATCAAGGAGTGGTCACCCGCTCAGGTGCAAATCTTCAACCAACTCAAGGACCTCCTGTGCCGCAACCCTGTCCTCCTATGTCCAGACTTTGCCACCCTGCAAACCGATGCTTCGGACAGGAGGCCTTGGTGCGGTGTTGTCCCTAGCCGGAGGGTCAGGAGAACTACACCCTGTGGTTTACCTGAGCCGCAAGCTGATGCCCCGGGAAACCCGGTATTCCACAGTTGAGAAGGAATGTTTGGCGATCAAGTGGGCTGTCCAGGCCCTCCAGTACTATTTGTTGGGTCGTCATTTCCTTCTCCTGACTGATCATGCCCCTCTGGTTTGGCTAGCGCGACACAAGGATTCTAATGCCCGCATTCTTCGTTGATTTTTGGCATTGCAACCTTTTTCGTTTCAGGTGTCCCACCGGCCTGGTTCTCTGCAGGCCAATGTAGACTTCCTTTCCCGATCTGCGTCTCTCACATGGCCCGATCGGCCATGCCTGGTAGGGAGGCACTGTGACAGGGCGCCCTCAGAGAACAACTATGGATGCCCCGGGGGTGCCGAGAAGGCCCATTCACAGACTACGCTGACGACGTCAGGGGGCCGGAGCCCAGCTCCGCTTTTGAACCCGGAAGAGGAATCGGAAAGGAGTTCGCCGGGCGAGACAGAGTGGAGCAGAGAGGGCGGCAAAGGGGTAAGAGGTGTTCACTTGCGGGAAGCCGAAAGAACAACATCGGAAGGCGGATACCGGTCGAACAACGAGGAAGACGAGACGGAAACCACGGAGCAGTCGGAGGGCGAGCTCCCGAACGGCCAACTGAAGGTGGAGGCGTCCCCAGAGGAAGGCTATAAGGACGAGGCGGCCGTGACCCTGTCAACGGGTCACGGCTACAGGCAAGTGATTTGTGTAACAGGGCGTCTGTTGGGAGGATGGCTGTGTAATCGCGCCTTCTTCACTGGCTTATAAAGAGAGAGTGCAGGACACCGAAGGACGGGAGATGGATCCCTCTTTGGGTTATTTACGTTTTGCGTTTGTTTAGTTGCGTCTCCCTAGGAAACATAAAGCCGTAGGCAGGACTGGCACCTTAATCCTATAAAAACAAGCATTGGCATAGCCAATAGGTCTCGCCTTTGGGACCTTATAAGTGTTTAGCCATGCAACAGTTGATGTTGTTGCACCAAGGATATTGTGCTGCATAACTAAATACTTATAAGGTCCCAAAAGCGAGACCTATTGGCTATGCCAATGCTTGTTTTATTTACAAGAGATTTCGCAAGCACAGTGCAAGCGAAACCTAAAAATGGCAACAATAGGCAAATGCAACAGTTGTGCTGTCATGCCAGACCTAACGAAGATTAGCTTAAAATGCCGGTCTATGTTCTCCTGAGGTTAGTACACCGAAGCGTTATTGTGAGACACAAGGCTTACTGAAATGCCATACTCCCCAAAATGGACAAATATGGTCACATTGAGAGCTTAAGTTCTCACAATGCATTTTACAAACGCGTTTGAAAACTAAATTAAATTAAACACCACTCTGTAAGAAAAACGGGGTGGCAACTTTGAAGAATGTACAATCTCAGTTTGCATGAATAACGTATTTATTTTATTCCCGACACACATATATATGCGCCCATGTGCTTGTATAACAGTACCGCCATTTTATTTTTGCACCACTTCACGTCTTCTCTAGTGTGTTTCAGTAGAAACTCCTGCGGGGGGATAGGTTGAGACTGGAATAAACTAATTCATTAATGACTCTTGTTTCTGAAAGCCGAAGGATGAAAATGCGACCACGATGTTTTTGAATAAATTGTTCATTCTGATTACATTATAAACAAGAATGACCAGTTTACAGATTACAATGCAAACAAGAGCGTCCAGTCCAAGCTCTTAATGATATCTGAGGGCTAAAAAGAAGAAAAAAAACTTTTAAGAATGCTTCTGTGCGAAAGGATTTTTTTTTTTTTTAAATGTTGACCATTGACGAAAAGGCGTGATTAATTGCTTCAGCGGCAGCAATAGTATGGGATGCACTGGGGTGGACCATAGGCTGGCCATGAAAAAGACAGAAATTGCCTTCCAACATGGCGAAATCGGATACAGCGAGTTGCGTTTTGTCACGCTAAACGGTTCACCTGGCCTCACACCTTAATTCACATATTAACATTCCTAACATGGCAGCCCGCTGTTTCGGTGACAGGCACATTCCGTGGAACAGGAGACGTGAAATAAACAGCCATAGGGGGAGATTCCGGAGGACACAAAAGAAGAAACAAAAAGAATTTACTAATTCCCATAGGATGACAAAAAATTCCACAAGGAGGCTCCACTGACAAAAACTTGACCAAATAAAACTGTACATATATCAGGTAGTGTCTTTTAAAAAGAAACTCTTCGCAGTAAAAACAAGGGCCGCGAAATGAAATAATAATTTAAAAAAAACGCGAGTGGTGACGCGAGTTGTGCGCACGCGCGACGAAAAAAAGTGCTGTGCATGTCGCGCGCGCTTGTGCGCGTAACCGCACGCTGGTGGCCGCTTTCGGAGCACTTTCAAAAGCCCCTTACTAAAGTCTCGCAGAGCAGCGCATGCGCGCTGGCTCAGCGAGACCTAAAAAGGGACACTAGAACAAGACCCGCGCTTCCCTGAATACGCGGTCACCTGAAGTTAAGGTCCCCCTCCATAATCACTCCCAGCTGGGTCTCCTGGTTAACCCTAGCGACCGCCTCCCAACAGTGTGAAGTAACACCGGGAGTCTTCCCTTGGCTAGAAACTGGGTCCTAGAAAAGGGGGGAGGTAGCAGTTTAAGACTTGTTGAACACCAGGGAAGAGAGTAGCATACTGATAGCCTCTCCTTCTCTTTCTTTTCATACGAGGGAATGCCCGACGCCAGTGAGGCCAGGAGTAGAAGCAAGCGACGGACAAGGAGAAAAGCGGCTCCCTGAAGAAGAAGGGCGCAGAGAGATCCCAAACAGAAAACACACCTTTTGGGGAGTATAATAACCGACCTGAGTAGTTTCAATAAAGCTGTTTCCACAAACATCCCAGTCGTCCGTGGTAATTGGGATGGTGACAACCCTTTACACCGCTGAGGGATATAGTGAGACTCAGCAGGTCAATTATCTGGAGGGAGTGGATTTCCTGAAAGTAACAGTGGCTCAAAACGAGCTGTTGCAAGAGCCCATAGATGAGGAGGAAGTCCGTAAAGCAACAGCAGGCCTTAAACTCCACAAGTCCCCAGGCCCAGACGCACAATTCTACAATACTTTTGGTTCCGAGCTAATATGGCAACTGGTGGCCCTCGATGGCAACCTCCGTGGCGGTAACCCCATCAATGAGTGAAGCACTTATTTCAGTCATCCGTAAACCAGGAAAAGACCCACAACAATGCAGTTCTTACTGCCCGATCGCACTACTTAATGTAGATGCCAAGTTATATGCAAAGATTCTAGCCACTAGGCTTTAATGCCTGAGCTGATCCATCTGGATCAGTCAGGCTTTATAAGCGGCAGGCAAACCCACGACAATCTCCAAAGAGTTATCCATCTGGCTGAAAAAGCAGCAAAAATATCGGTCTCAGCAGTTTTACTAATGTTAGACGCACAGAAAGCTTTCGACCAGGTAGATTGGGCTTTCTTATTCTGCACCTTAGAACGCTTTGGGTTCTGCAATAACTTTATAGCCATGATCACAGCCAACTACATGCAGCCTAGTGCCCGGGTCCTGGTTAACGGTGTGCGGTTGGAACTATTCCACTTGGGGAGGGGAACGAGACAGGGTTGCACCCTCTCGCCTTTATTATTTGCCCTCAGTATTGAGCCCCTCACTGATAAAGTACGTGGTTCACGTCTAATTCATGGCATCCCCTTTGGTACAGATGAACACAAGATTTCCTTGTTTGCCGACGATGTGCTGATGACCTTTACCTTCCAAGCTCGACCTTAGATGCAGTGCAAATAGAGTGCTGGAATTTTGAACAGGTGTCAGGCTTCCGTATCAACCTATCCAACTCATACGTACTCAACCTCAACCTGCCGCAGCGGGAAATGGGCGCGCTGGTGGCATTTACCCCCTTTCATGGGGCTAAAAAAGCGATTACTTACCTCAGCATCAAGATTACCCCTATGGTTTCTGACCTTTTCAAAGCTAACTACTCACCACTCCTCCAACAACTCAAGGAGGATTTTCGTAGATGGGCGCCCTTGTATATCACATGGCTGGGTCGTATACAGATTATCAAAATCAATGTCTTGCCTACACTCTTGTATCTTTTCCATGGGCCGCCAATTAATTAGATCGCGGGTTCCTCCCAGCTTTATGATCTATGATTATACAGTTCATCTAGCAGGGTCGGGGGGCCCATCTCCCTTACAAACTCCGATTCCCGAGGAGCTCCAGGGGATTAGCACTGCTGGATCTAGATCTTTTTTATAAGGCGGTCCAGTTAAGTGTGATTACTGAGTGGTCAGCACGAAAATCTGACAAACACTGGCTCCATATGGATGGAGCAGTGTCTGGCAGATACATCTGTGACCTTCTATGGAAGCCCAAAGCAGACCACCCGCTAAATGTGTATCTCAGTACTTCCACCAAGACTACCCTACGAGTCTGGGATGAGATTAATAGAAGGGTGGCCTGGACCACCCTCCCCCTTCACCCCGATTTATTTGAATCCAGCATTCCCCCCAGCTTTACACTCGGGACCCTTTGATGCGTGGAGGGAGGGGGTTTGCCCTACTGTTTCGGACCTCCTCCACTACTGGGATATCCTTACATTTGAGCACTGCCAGAGTGATTTCCATCTACCAGCGTCAGAACACTATCACTATACCCAACTCAGACACTGGGTTCTACATCCAGATGTTCGTGAGGCAGCCACTAGAGACCTCCAACCCATTGAAAGTTTTGTCAAAAGTGGAATCGGCTCAAAGGGGTGTATCTCTCTTCTTTACTTCCTATTGCTCTAAAAAATTACTGCCCCCTCAACCACGGCACGTGGATTTTTGGGCGCGAATACTGGGCAACCCCATTTTGGACACACAGTGGAGTAAGCTTTGGAGAGACATACCCAAGTATAATCACTCCATGGGGATCCGAGATGCCCACTATAAAGTACTATATGACTGGTACCTCTATCCTACCCAACTGTGAGAAATCTTCACCAATACCATGGACTTATGTTGGTGGGGCTGTGGCATGTTGAGGGACTTCCGGCACATCTGGTGTGACTGCCCCACAATCTGCCCGTTTTGGGTGGAAATATTAGCCCAGATTAAAGGCATTCTAGGATATCCGCACCCAGATGATCCTGGCTCCTCGACCTCTGAGATGATTCCCTCAAATATCAGACCGTGGGTGATCGCTCCATACTCTGGCTGTGCCTTGGGCTGCAAACATGGCAGTGGCGTCTTCTTGGAAACAGAAAGAAGCCCCTTCCCTGACACAATGGCATGCCAGACTCTGGCAGGCTCTCACAATGGGGTGCATGGCAGATATCATGAATGACAACATCAAAAACTTTGAATATGTTTGGGGTCCGATTGTAGCATATCTCTCTAGGTGACTCGCGCTACTGGCACGTCCAACACAAACATGGCACTTCACCTCTTTCAGTTTTAAGAGAGTTTCTCCGACTAGTGATTGAGGGATGGTAAACCCCTTCTATAGACATGATTCCAACTGACAATAGCTACAAACCACACAAACTGGCCACACCCGTACACATGAAATTCCCATGTGCCGATTGTTTGTGGGTGGGGTGGGTGGGGCTTGGGTGGCTTCGGGGTAAATGTGCACTTATTGTTATACATACTTACAGCACAATGTATTTACAATAAGTTTGTAAAATGATAATTCCTGAGGATAGTAGCAACTGATCCTGCCAATAGAAACCATGTACTAAGAGACAGGGATTACACTCAGATGCCCTGTAATGATGTCACTTTGGAAACCCAATAAAGAAAGTTTTGACAAAAAACAAAAATATCCAATGCAAAGGCTATCCGTGCACAACCTGAATTCAATGCAAGGTGCACTATGCTAAGGAGTGAAAGGGACTGTGTTGGAGAAACCAGAGACCAAATTTACCCTGAGTTGGAAATTCAGAGTATTCACAGAAAACAAGTATGAATTCTGTATACAGGGTCTCACCATTAGTATGAGTATTATGTCTCTTACAAGAGATACTACAAGTGAACAGTAATACATACCAGTATACCAAACTGCTTCGAAAGAAGCATGTGAAAAGGTAAACTACCTAGCCAGAAGACAACACCTGCCCATGACCCTCTTGAGCATAAAGCCCATTATCAGAGGGGAAAAAAAGAATATAGCTCAGGTATCCTTATACCACTTAAACTGTTACAGACAGTATTAAAACAATAACATCTGCACCAAAGAAACACCAACCAGGTGGAATCAAAAGAAGGATATGTCAAAGCCTAACAAATTAGGCCTGAGCTTACCAAACAAAAGTCCTCCAACAAGGAGGAGCATATTTCCATGGAACAAATGCCCATGTGCAGGAGAAGAACTCAACACATATCAAAACTGGAATGATCCCTTCACCAGGAATCATAACCCAAAAAATCACTACATAAAACAGAGAAAAAGTAATTAAGACTCAGTATCACTTCTCCTATCACGGAAGTGTCTCAATGCTGAATCGGCCTGAGCCCCAAAAAGATGGGCGCCATCAAAGGGCATATAAACTAAAGTTGCCATAATAGCCTCTGAAAAGTCTGAAGTTCTTAACCATGCACGACGCCGGAGAGCCACCGAAGATGCCATGGCCCGGCCTACTGAATCAGTAGTATCCATGCCACATCTGATAATTAGCTTAGCTGCCTGTTGGCCATCTCTAATCAAGTTTTCAACATCAGAAAGGAGACTGTCCGGAGGCAGTGGCAACATAGTCTGCAAGGTATCCCACATAGCATGGGAAAAACGTTCCAGAACACAAGAGGCGTTGGTAGACCTTAAGGCAGAACTAGCAGAAGCAAAGATGTGCTTGCCACAGGCATCTTGACTCCTAGAGTCCCTGTTTAATGGAGTCTTAGGTGAAGAATCCATAGCTCAAGAGGCTGTAGCTCCCTGAACTACCAGGCTAAGAATGGTAGCATGTCTGAGGAGAGAAACTGGATCTCCTGGAGCAGGCAGAAGCCTGCAAGATATAGTGCAACCGGTCGAGACCCCAGTGTCAGGCTTGGCCCAAGTACCCAACAATAGGTTGAAAAGGGCCTCACTGTATGGAAGAACAGGCTCTTCCCCCGACTGTCCTTGATAAAGGACATCAATCAAAGGGTCGGTGGACTTCTCCACCGTAGGCAGTGACAAGTCCAAAACTGTAGCCACTCTCCTCAACACATCTGCAAAGGAGGAACTTGCCTCAGTAGCGAGACTAGGAGGTGAAAGTAGCCCCAATGCTGGTGAAGACTCCAGCCCACTAGCCTCACCAAGAGCAGATATCCAACTCTCTTCATCTTGCAATGGAATAGTTTCAGAAAAGGGCTGAAAAGGGCCAGATTCCCTTGCACCATCTGCCACAAGGCAACTCCCAGAAGTCTCACCTTGAGAAAGAAGTGAAAATGCCACATTTCCCCCAATTTGCTCTACCGACTCCATACCCGACGCGATCAACGTCGAGAAGGGGACGAGTCGACGTCGACAGAAGGAGAGACTTCGATCGGCGCCGCCAACGTTAATGTCAGAGTCGGCTGATCGATCACGGATGCCGCAGGTGGAGTCCCCAAAGGGCTGTTTGCCGGCACCGTAGCGGAGTCGGCTGACGCCGACCGGTGCCAACCCAAAGACTCCGATGGCCCAACCGACACCGAGGACGAACCCACCGACGTGGCTCCCCTCACCTCCTTGGGGACCGTGGGCATTCCAGTGGAAGGTGAGGCCCAAAAGAAGAGATGTAGAGAGTTAGAATACTCCCTTATCTGGGCCACCGATGCCCCGGCTCCCGGAAAGACGCGAGACAGGGTCGCAAACAGCCTCCTCAACCGGCGAGTGGGAGGAGCCGTGGGAAACAGAATTTCCACACAGTGAAGTCCGGGGAAGTGTTGCGACTCTAAACGCCTGCGCTTACCCGTGGACATTTCTGAAGGGCGATGTCCTGGAGAACAACTCCGGCACTTGGAACGGCATCGCGGACTGACCTCCGCATGAGAAGAAGAAGACCGAGGCCGCAAAGTCTCAGAGGACTGCGACAGACGTGCCACCAGAAACTTCATACGGCATTCCTTGAGCGCCTTCCGCTTCAGTCTCTGGCAGGAGCCGCAATCCTTGGAGTCGTGGCGTTCTCCCAAACACCACATACAAATGGTATGCGGATCCGTAACCGACATTTGTCAAGTACAGTACCCACAAGGCTTAAAGCCCAACGACATCAGAGAAAGGCTCTGACAAAACTGTGGAAATAGGCCAGAAAAAAAGGCCTGAGTAACCGCTTCTCCAGATCCGCGTTACAGCACGGACAAGAGGAAACTGATGTCCACGCACCAGCGGGGACGTATATGACTCCACTGACATCACATCCAGAGTCAACGTCATCACAGAGTCGTAAGGCGCCGTCCCCCGGTGCGCCAAGGGACTGCTGAAAATATTTACGGATCCAGTCTGATGCCTAGAGAGAATTCACAAGTTAAGGAATCTGTGGCTAGATGTCTGTCTCAGATAAAACTGCAACAAACATCATGCCTTGGCTTAGCTAAACTCAAGGATTTGAACACACCACGCATTCCCACATTTGCACGCTTTGAAAACTGGCAACAGTTTACAAAATACAAGGAAGAAACAATAGACACCATGCTACACAATGGCGCATACAATTCATCAGACACTAATTGGTGGGGATGGCTAGTTTGGCCGTGAGATACTAACGGATGTCAAGCACGGTTCCTGTGTAACACCAAGGTTTTTAAGATCAGCTGGCCTGACCTGCGTTACGGCAAGACAGACCACTCAGGGGTGGCGACAACCTACAGTATTTGGGAAGTTGTGCCTTGATTGGCTAAAAACCTCAACATTGTCTCAGGTGAAACAACACTTGTCCCTTCTATCTGATGACCAGGAACTACGGGACTTCTTGATAGGTCCTCAAAAACCATGTCAAAAAAGCTTCCAGTATGCTGTATACAATGAAATATGAAAAGTTTCTCAGCAGGAGGCTGCTGAAAGACTGCGTGAAATTGACAGGGTCAATTTAGAAAAGGCTCCAGCAGTGGTTGACAATGGTACGACCTCTTCGTCCTCTAGAATGTACTCCTTGGGGAACATAGTGTCATTTGCAATTGACATTATACAACACGATATGTCTGCATTACAACAAGGGCAGTTGCAGCTTAGATCAATTTTGCTGTTGAGTTGGACACTTCAGACTCTACGTTCTGGCCGCGTTCCATAGTGAAATATTAATACCAGAAGCCTTTTTTTCCCTTACCACCTTACGAAACAGCAAATACTCATGACACACAAAGATGCGACACTATGTTACACATGGAAAAATTAGAGAAGTTATCTTTCACCGTGGCTGAAACACCTTCCACAGATTGGATAATCCACAGGTTCATTACTCTGCCGATTTCGACATTCCAGTTCCAATACTGTGTACAATATCATCAAGTGGGCAATATGAAGCGTTAGGGGAAGGGTATGTAAATGAGTATTGGGAATTGTCTTTCAAAATCCGTTGCCGGAATTAGGAAATTGAAGTTTTTCTCAGTGGTTCTGGCTGAGAGGATACTTTAAGTGTATCCTTTGTGTGCAAGGACGTTTCGCTTCACAGGGCTTGTAACGCTTTTGTAGCAAACTTATCTTGCTACTTGAAAGGCTCCCCAGCGGCAGTGATTTGACTGGCTTACAGACTGCTCTCTAATGGGAGTTATTTGATGCTGAACATTCAAGGTTGCTGCAGTATAAGGCCAGAGATAGGCTATCTTGTCACGGTTTCTTCCTTATGTCACTTGTTGTACACAAGTACTGTTTCCACCTGCCCGTAAAATTAAGGAGGCAACAGGACCCTTTGTCATCATCACCTGAAAAGCATTAACAGTAGCTCTTTGAACATACATCAATAAAGAAATTCATTTGAAGCACCCATCCAACTTCTTTGCATACAAAATATGTCAGCTAAAATCATCCTGCTAGAAGAGTTCTGAATGCAATTACATACGTCCATCTGGTCATATTTGCATCAATGGTAAAACTATTGCTTTTAACTTTTCGGCTTCATCCCAGACAGAGCAACACATGTAAAGTGTGATGAAGATGCTTTGAAAGGATTTTCAGGGTTATTGTTCAATTGATGTACACCTTTTTTATTTATGCAAATGTGCCGCCCCGTTTGAGACGTAGAATAAGTATGTTTAAACACTGCAGATAGACAAGCACTAAACACATTTCTGACATTCCCTTTGCTGCTTCTGGACTGTTAAAAAAAGAACCCCCTGCCAAATGTTATAAAGGCTTTATTTTCTCCCATGTTTATCACAGTGTGCTATAGTTTAATAAGAATGGATGCAAAGCATGTCCAGATGCGGACCAGTGGCTGGATTCGTTTAGTTGATAGATCCACAGTCTGTGTCTTTATCTGCAGACTTTGGGTCCAATCAACTCCTCTTTACAGTCAGTCATGTTACCCAGCGACCTGTTTCACGTCCTTTCTCTACGTCTCCTTCGTCTCCTGTTTTACAAACCCTTCTTATATATTTGCTTCCTTCCACCTCTCTTCACATGCATCTTATGCCCCTTCTCTTTTAAAAGGTACTTTCCTTTCCCTCCTTCACCTTTCCACCTTTACACATTCTGTCTCACTTACCTCTGTTCTGTTTAGGTCGAAGCCTACCAGAAAGCGCAGTTGTCTGGTTTGCTAAAGCCATTTTTTGAGATACTCGAAAAGCTCCCCTGGGAATGCATTTAACACATCGGGTACTATTGGCTTTGTAACTCACATTTGCTTGCTTTCTATTTGCTGACGCTTTTCTTTCTTTTTGGCTGTCTGGCTTCAGTTCAACCCTCGCGAAGAGCATAACTTATTTACTGTATCCTTCAGAGTGGTCCCATTCTGTGAACAAGCCTTTAAATCTTGTTCATATCTTGTACATTTGCTGTGCATTTAAAGACAGAGGTCAAATGTCAGGCTCTGTCTTTCGAGGGAGCTTGGTGTTTACTATTTTCTCTGACTTTAAAGTGAGAGGATTTATGTGACAATCTTGCTGTGAAAAGCTTTTCTTCTAACAAAGTTTAAATGTCTGTAATGAACTGTGCAGACATTTCAGAATATATGAGAATTAGCAAAGCACAAATAAAGCACATTTTTTGTAATTCTGAAGTGAGGTGGAACAAAATATTTGAATACGATCAAAACAATCAGTACACTTGGTGATAACAGTTCCACACATTATCTTTTGTGTGCTGCATACATTTATCAGTGGAACTGTATGTCTGTGCAAATGTAATGGTCATTTCAATTGAAAATGTGTTGTCTGTAATAGCAGTGCGCTGCCACACCATGTATACTTCACTTTATGCCTCTCCACTCTGCACCACTCCACTCAATGTCACTCGACTCTAAGCCACTCTGTCACTGTACTCCACTTAGCACCATTCAACGCCACTTCACTCTATGCCGCTCTACTCTACTCTGCACCACTCTTTTTGCCAATGCTCTATATGCCATTCTGCACCACTGCACTCTACACCACTCCACACCTTACTACTCTGCAACACTGCACTCTATGCCACTGCACTCTACTCTGTAGCACTCCACTCGGTCTTTGCACTCCACTCCAGTCTAATATACTCTGCACTACTGCACTCTACGCCACTCTAATCTACCCAATGTTACCACTCGAGGTCGTTCACCCTCTCTACTTGTATGAATGCATATTCCTGCTTTGATACTGTCCCTTTAATAAATTTTCTCCTTCCTCATTGGGCTCGGACACACCATGTGATAGGGGGTGTTACTATATCTGAAACACCTGAAGCAACATCGAGTTGCTTGGCTTTATAGTATTTTGTTTCTGGAACCTCGCCGGGTGACTACGCTGTTTCCCACAGCCTCGGATCCTGCTCTCAAACTTCACGGTGCACGGCCGCCGCCATAAGCACCACCACGCCCTGAACTCCAGGAGCAGTTTCCTTGATTCCCTTCTCTTCAAGGTGCACGGCTGCCACTGTGTGTACCGCAACACCTGTTAAAGGACCGCAGGAGAGGTTCCTTTTTGGATTCTTTCCCTCCCAGTGCCCGGCCCTTGCCGCGAACACCGCAATGCCTGTTAAGGGACCGCAGGAGCGGTTCCTTTTTGGATTCTTTCCCTCCCGGTGCCCGGCCCTTGCCGCGAACACCGCAACGCTTGTTAAAAGGACCGCAGGAGCAGTTCCTTTTGGCTTCTTTCCCTCCCGGTGCCCCACACTTGCCGCGAACACCGCAACGCTTGTTAAAGGACCGCAGGAGCGGTTCCTTTTGGTTTCTTTCCTTCCCGGTGCCCGGCTCTTGCAGCGAACAACGCAACGCTTGACAAAGGACCGCAGGAGCGGTTCCTTTATTGGCGTTTATTTAACATTATGGATTTCTGGGCGCTCGGCCACCATTTCTGAGCACCTCTAAAAGCGTCTAATCTTACCGCAGGAGCGGTTCTCTTATTTTTTTTATTGAAAAACTCTAAACGCAGTCATTGCTGTACTGCTATACTACCTTAATCAGAAGAACCACAGGAGTGGTTCTGCAACACTTACCAAAGTCTCTGGCAGTCTATGGATACCCCTCTCCTGACAGGAAGAGCTCTCCTAATACTTGAGGTATTTCCTTTCCTTTGCATATTAAGTTGGGTTCAGTGCACTGTCCTAATGGACTTTTAGGACTATTTTCTTTTACCCTGGTAGAATGAATCCCTCGAAGACTATTCTCCTTGGGATCCTTAAAAGATTGCTCTGCGGTGAGTGAATGATTTATATGTCTTCTTAAAACGTAGTGTTGGTTCTCTCTACCTGTTTTATACACCACCCCTTTTTTGCTTTCTCTAATCTCATTCTTTTGTTTTTGACAGTGGTCCTCCCTTGCTACACCAAGATTCTACCGAGGCAGATTCCGTCTTCCATCCTCATCCTTCCCCAACAGGAAACTCTGTTACCCTCAGGCATTATCCTCTTCTCCCACGACCTGTTGGGTTTACCCGCTTCCTTTTCCCCTTGGGATCAATCGCCCGTCCTGCTATAGTCAGTGTGGAGGGTTGGTCTGGAGGAGAGAGGGAGGACTTTCTCTGTTTCCGCAGTTCCTGGTTTTCAGGCGATTGGGATTGTGACACCCTGCACCTCTCCACTCTACCCTAAACTTTTCCACTCTATGCCACTTCATGCTACTCTGAAACAATCCACTCTATGCCACTGCACTCTACACCACTCCACTCTACGCTGCGGAACTGCACTCTACACCACTCTACTCTATGCCATTCCACTCAAAACCACTGCACTTTACACAATGCACTCTACAACATTCTACTCAAAACCAATACACTTAACGCCACTGAACTCTCCACCAATCTACTCTGTGCCACTGCACCATACACCTATCTACTATGCACCACTGCATTCTATGCCACTATACTCTGCAACACTCTACTATATGCCAATGTACTCTATGCCACTCTACACCACTGCACTCTACGACACTCAACTCTACAAAATGCATCTGGCATTTTTCCAGACTTATGGAAACATGCCACACTTCTCCCCCTGGAAAAAAAAACGAATGGGGATCCTGGGGATTTGAATAATTACAGGCCAATCTCTCTGTTGCCAGCACCAGCAAAAATGCTGGAAAAACTGGTGCAGTGGCAATTAACTAACTTCATTGAGTGCAAGGGCATATTACATGACACCCAATCCGGTTTTCGGTCTGGTTTTAGTACAGAGACTGCGCTCTTGGAGGTGGCTGAGTCAGTAAGACTGTCAGTAGATTCGGGGGCATCGGCGATGCTGGTGCTCCTGGATCTCTCTGCTGCGTTCGACACAGTTGACCACTCCTTGCTGGCTCTAAGACTGCAGGAGATGGGCAGTGGGGGCATGGCCCTGGCCTGGCTGAAGTCTTACCTCAATAATCGTTCACAGAAGGTCGCTTTGCAACCCTATCAGTCTGAACCTAAACATCTTTGGTGCGGAGTCCCTCAGGGGTCAGCGTTGAGTCCACTTCTGTTCAATCTCTATCTGGCTCCGCTGTTCTCTCTGATAACTAACTGGTGGGTGAAGGCGATTTCATACGCCGACGACACTCAGCTGGTTTTTTCCTTTAAAGAGCAGTCTGAGGACTCCTTCAAGAGCTTCAAGGGCTGTTTGAGAGATATTGCGCTGTGGATGAACAATAATAAACTAAAACTCAACGCTGGAAAAACGGAGGTGATATTTTTCGGGAAGGAGCCGCCTCCAGTGCCGGATATCTGGTGGCCGTTGGAAATGGGACGACCCCCTGCCCCTGCAGCTACTATAAAAAATCTAGGCGTGAAGTGGGAGGTTGATCTTTCATTCTCGGCTCAAATACGGCAGGTGACAGCCACCTGTTTCAGCAAATTGAGAAGTTTGAGGAAATTTCTGCATTTGCTACCAGAAGATTGCCGCAAAATCATAGTCCACGCCACGGTGACATCTAGGCTGGACTATGCTAATGGCCTCTATCTGGGCTTGCCAAAGTACCTAATTAGACGACTGCAGATGGTCCAAAATGCGGCTGCGAGACTGATCAGACGTGTTCCATTCCGTCATCATGTCTCTCCGCATATAAAAAAGCTCCATTGGCTACCGGTGGTAAAAAGAATTGAATTCAAGGCTCCGACTTTGGCATTTCGAGCTATGCATGGTAACTGCCCCAGCTACCTAAAACAAAGGTTATGCTGCTATAAGCAGACTCGCTCATTAAGGTCCAATTCACAAAAGCTGCTCTGTACCCCGCGCTTTAGGAAGGCTCGCCTAGGCGGCAGGTCCTTCATGGTCGGGGCTGCCAAATTGTGGAACTCCCTGCCAAGCAACCTCCGTCACATTGATTCAGAGCCTCTTTTTAGGAAAGCAGTTAAGACCTGGCTCTTTAGGGCAGAGTAGTGGTTTAGGGTCTCTGCTTTGAGCTTTTCGTCGGCTTACTGCCTACTGCTAGAACGCCGGGACACCTCTGTTTGAGGTAGCTGTTTTGCGCTTTATAAATGTCGGTATTATTACAACACTTACCTCTCTGCCACTGAATTGTATGCCACTCTACTCTGCACCACTGCAATCTACACCACTATACGCTACTCTGCACCACTCTACTTTACGGCACTCTCCTGCACTCTACACCAGTGCACTCTGCTAACTCCACTCAATGCCAAGGTGCTCTACTCTGTACCACTCAACTCTACGCCATGAAACTCTATGTCACTGCACTATATGAGACTCGACTCTGCACCACTCTATACCACCGCACTCTTCTCCACTGCATTCTACGCCACTGCACGCTATGCCATTGTACTCTATGTCACTCTACTCTACTCTGCACCACTGCACTCTACACCAATCTAGTCTACTCTGCGCCATTCTAATCAACGCCACTACACTCTACGACACTCTATGCCACCTTATGCCACTCTATGCTACTCTACACCACTCTTCTCTATGCCACAAACTTTTAGCCATGCTAAACAGCAGCCACACTGGTGTACAACACAGCTAAAATGCATTGCAAAACCAATAGCTTTTGCATAGGTGAGACCTATTGGGTTTGCCAATGCTTGTTTCACTTTATCTCTGCCTCCTTTCCATTCTCTACAATGCCGTTCCTTCTAGTTGGGTCTTTCCTCTTTTTCATTTTTTCCATCTCTCTTTACACTCTCTCCTTTTCTCATATACACTCTTCCCTACTTTCTCATTTCCACTTCTTTTTAACTTGTTCCTCTCTGCTTTCCCCTTTTCCCCCTAGCTTTATTCTACTATTCTCAATCTCTCCGATGTGTTCCCTTTTCTCTTGCCAATTTCCTGTTACTCCTTTCCCATTAGTCCTTCGGGCTAATGTCCCTCCCATTACACAATAACCTGCACGGCTGACCAATAGCTCATTGGTGTAATTAGCATTAGGTAATACTAACATCTGCTACAATCAGCACTTAAGAGTCAGCAAATATGTGGTGTTGGACACTATGTGACTGAAAGAATTGGCAAAGTCAGTGAGTCTGCCCTTGGTGTGCCAACGCATGCTAATGTATTTTTATTCCCAAAGTTTCCTGTGCTGCATGGCACCACAAGTCTGTGAATAACAGAGAGGCCACAAAAAGAGAGAGAACGCATACAGACACAGAAAAACTAGTTTGTGTACATTTAAGCATGTCTTTGCAAGGTCACAATGGGGCCAGACATGATTATGTGTTTTTTACTTCTGGCTTAAGTGTGACTAAATGCTGATAGAAAATGGTTTGCGAATCAGACCTGGATATGCAGGTATAACATTTATGTCAGGAGTAAGACACAATGCTGGTGGAGCCACAAGCCCGTGAAGATGGTAGTCTCTGAATAGAGCTTAGCCACAACCTGCACTCTTCTGGCCGATAACACGCTTCTAGCACGGAGACCATCCTTAAGAAAATTGCAGGGGTGGCTATGCT
This sequence comes from Calotriton arnoldi, assembly GCA_963921515.1. Lineage (NCBI taxonomy): Eukaryota > Metazoa > Chordata > Amphibia > Caudata > Salamandridae > Calotriton > Calotriton arnoldi. Next base: position 763,875 of record CAWUFW010001053.1, on the reverse strand, counting down.
GGACACACTGGAAAAGAGGCTTTTGCTGACTGGTGACCCCAAACTGCTCAGAGGGCACAAGGCACCAGCAGCTGCTATACAAGGGAATTCAATGCAGTCCGCCAAACGGGAGGCTGGCAAGTTGGCTGACAGTGAGGAGCAGGACGGCTTGGCAAGACAACTAGGGTAGTATGCACCCCCCTCCCCCAATGTGTGAGTGAAGAGGGTACAGTGGATATTCAGCTACGGAGCTAATTGGAACCTGGAGACCGGGAGACAAGATAGGCGGCTACCCATCATAGAAAGAGGACTTTAAAGTCAACATCTTGGCTGTTAGTACACAAATGCCAGCACTGCAATTGGAACTTCAAACACTACTATGACACGGATCTACCCAACACTGGCTCCAAACCCTCAAGGCCTACAGCCCTAAGGTTATAAGTCTAGAAGTCAACACCGGTCTGAAGAAGGGGGCACGACGATGTTGGGAGACATGTGAGCACACACCGGATGAGCATGTGTGATAATCCAACTCCGATGGGGATATGCCTCTGAAACAGCTCTGCCAAGTACCACGCATCAGGCATTAGGCTAACGCATTTCAGAGTGGAGTTCCGCATCACCGTACTGAAATGCAAAGTCACGTATAATTATAGGCATAGAGCCTGCGCCTCGGGTGTCTCTTAGCCGCAACCCTGCTATTTAATTCCAATTTAAAAGTCATAGCTGGTGCCAGCAGCGCGCCGTGGCATGCTCGCTGCTCCCGGCTGGCAGTTTATGGGAGGCTGGCTGAGCTGAGGTACTTGTTACATTGTAACAATTAGGATTCCTGGGCCAACACCGCACAGAGATTAATAGGCCGTGGAGGTGTTCTGCCTCTCGCGGCTGCGCAAGTGGGTAGGTGCAATTCTATTGGAGGGAGGGCGGGGCTGGCTGCGGCAATGGCAGCGTTGTGCAGCTCGTGCCTCTGCAGGTGCGTGGTAATACTTTTAAAATTAAAGTTGAGCAGCGGGACCGGACGCACACGGACGCGAGCCCCGGCACGCGCACGGACTATGGCTGGCAGCCACTGTGGAGCGCAGCACACCACATAGCTGCCAAGGTTTCAGATTGCTTACGTGCAACATTTTCATAATTTCAGTGTAATTATGTGTGACATTCGACGACTGTGAGTGACACATTCTCGTGAGCAAAATCAAGCAATGAAGACCAGATAAAGATATAAATAGCAGAAATTACACCCATTTGAACAACGAGAAACTCTAAGATCTTAAAACTGCTGCAAAGTACCAGAAATGGCCGTGGGAGTTGTTGAGGCCCACTATATTAGCTAAAGTAAGTGTGTGTCAGTGCCCCGCTGAAGTGTGTATAGTCTCTCTTAGTCTCCTAACTTTGGTTGGTAATGGTTTTTAATTAGTGGGTTTTAGCACGGTCATGATCACCTGCCTGCAGTGCCCTCTGTGTTGAAGTTCAAGCACAGTCTAGTCTCGCTGCGGTATACGCAGTACTTTCCATGAGCCAGGCCTGCCAGCGGCATCACTTAGCAGAGCAGCATTGGGTAGCGGTGGTGTGGTGTGATCTGTGTGACCGAGGGTGGGAGGGGATGGAGGCGACGGACCAGGGTAAAATTACGTTTGGTGTCAGTGAGACGAGGAGTGATGCTGAAATAATGCTGCCTGCTGTGAGTGACCTTTGTGCCTTAGCTGCTTAGTGCTACTTGTTGCCCAATCAATGCCCGTGCATGTCTGCAGCGACGTCCATGAGTCAGCTGTGTTGACTCTCTAAATTTTAAAATTAGGCAGCTCATCTGTGCCGCTGGCTATGGGGCAGGGCAGGAACCGCGGACCACTTTCGGAGTCCTCATAATTTATTAGGGTTGATGAGAGTGGTTTTAATAGACTACAGCGCCATGGCTGCCGGCTCAGATTAACTGCCTATGAGGATTCCAGTGCCTGTCTGTGGCGGCGTCTGCGAGAGTCAGCTGACTGCGTGCCACTCTTAATTTTTAGGCAGCTGAGAAGGTGTTGTTGAGGAGGGTCAGCTATAGGTACAACCGAAGGTGGTATGGAGACGTGAGCGTAGAATTGTGCCTGTTACAGATTTAAATGAAAACTGGAGTTAATTGCCATGTTTTAGGTTGTTTATGTGCAATACTCCTTGTGTGCAATGTTCCTATGTGTGACATTTCAATACTTGAGTTGTGGCACTTTCACAGTTAATAGAATAAAGCAGCTATGTACATCCAACATAGTTTATTTCAGTAATAGCTCGCCTATTTGCAATGTTATGCTCTACAATGGATGTTGAAACACCTGTGGTGTTTATGCAAGTCTTACAATGAATAATGCGTACGAACAGCGTCATGACATCCGCACAATCACTCAGTAAAGCCTGTGACCACCTTTTTAACCTGATTGATATATACATGAGCGTGTTTAGATTTTAAAGTTTTGGCGATCTAACACCACAGGGCCAGAGGCCAGAAGAGCTTGCATAAAGTGACATGGGCTGCCTGTCATCAATTCTGTGCGCGGCCCAGTGCTCATCTCTACTACCTCTGACTGGCTGTGAGGTAAAGAGAACAATTGGAGCACAGGGAGGTAGGGATTGACAGACTGACTTCTGGTATCATGGTCAGACAGAGCATAACCTGATGCTTAGAACCTGTCATCAGTGCAGCTGTCCCTGTGCTCTTCCGAGCTGTGTCAGAGGCTGACAGGTGCATCCACAGTGCTCAGCAGGCTTCCTGGGCCACATTTGCACACTTTCTGATCCACACCTGTAACTGAGAATTTAAGTGTGAATTACACTTCGTCACCTTTGTTTCTCTCCTCCCCGTGCCCGCATTACTAAAAGATGTCTAATTGCCATAATGACTGAGTCCTGTTTTTCAGCTTGCATTCTGGTACCTATATTCGTACACCTATAATGTGATACCTATAAATATCAGAATGCAAAGTAAAATTATAGACTGTATAAGCTAGTCACTTGGAGTCTGCGAGTCAGCTGTCATGACTGAATAATTATGATAATTTATTAGCAGGCAGCCGAGATAATCCATGCTCGGGCCTCTCACATCCTGTTTGGTAGAGTCGGGTCCCACAGTGCCCTTCCATTTCTGGTACTTTGCAACAGTTTTAAGATCTTCTTAGAGTTTCTCATTGTTCAAATGGGTGTCATTTCTGATATTTATATCTTTCCCTCATCTTCATTGCTTGATTTTGCTCACAAGAAAATGTCACTAATAGTCGTCTAATGTCACTCATAATTAAACTGAAATTATGAAAATGTCACACAAGCACTCTGAAACCTAGGCAGCTATGTTACTGTAAACAGGCCTTTAAATCTTGTTCTTGTGTTCTCACATTCACTATGCAAAGAAAGAGGTCAAATGTCAGACTGTCTTCCAAGGAGCTTAGTGTTTACTTTTCTTTCTCTGACTTTAAAGTGAGAGAATTTATGTGACAATCTTGATGTGAAACGGAATGCTTCTTTCTAGCACACAAGAAAAATTAACTGTGCTGATATTTCAGAATATATCTGAATTAGGTAGTACAAATTAAGTTTATTTATTGTAATTCTGAAGTGTAGTGGAAACAAAATATTTGAATTCGATCAAAACACATCAGTACACTAGGTGATGACATTTCCACCCATTATCGTTTTTGCACAGTAAACTGTACATCTGTGCAAATGTAATGGTAATTTCAACTGAAAATGTGTTGTCAGTAATGGTAGTGTGCTACCACGCCATTCACACTCCACACTATGCCATTCCACGCTACACCACTTCACTTTACAACATTCTACTCCACTCTATGCCCCTCTACTCGATTCTACGACACTCCACTCTCTGACATGCCACTCCATTCTACGACACTCCACATCACTCCATGTCACAACTCGCCACTCCCCTCTACACCCCTCCTCTCTATGCCACTCAACACCACTTACACCACTCCACTTTACCATAATCTACTTCAATGTACCCGAATCCAATCCCATTCCACTTCACTCCACTCCAGTCCAGTCTACCCCAATTTACCCCATTCAACTCCAATCTACCCCACTCCACCCTTCACCATTCCACCCAATCTATCCCAATCAACCCGTCTCCACTCCAGTCTACACCACTGCACCCCAATCTACCCCCTCTACTCCGATCTACCCCACTACACCCCAATACACCCCCACTCCACCCTACTGCACCCCAATCTACCCAACTCCGACCTACTCTACACCATCTACCTTAATCCTCCCCATACACCTCAATCTACCCCACTCCATCCCAATTTACCCAAATCTACACCAATCTACCCCACCCCAATCTATCTCAGTCCATCCCATCTACCCCACTCCAGCCCAATTTACCCTAATCTACACCAATCCACCTGACTGCAATCTGCCCCACTCTACCCCTCCAGTCTACCACACCTAACTTCACTCTACCCCACTCCAATCCAATCTGCCCCTCTCCACTCTGATCCAATATACCCCAATCTACTCCACTCCAATCTACCCCACTCCACCCCAGTCTACCCCACTCCAATCTACCCTACTCAATTCCCTCCAATCTACCTCAGCCCACTCAATCTAACCCTCTTCACCCACTCCACTCCAGTTTACCCCACTTCAATGTACCCCACTCCAATTTACCCCAGTCTATTCCAATCCATTCCAATCTACCCCACTCCACCCCAATCTACCCAACTTCACTCCAATCTATCCCACTCCACTCCACCCTACTCTACCCCAATCTACCCCACTCCACTCCAATTTACACACTCCACTCCAGTCTACCCCACTTAATCTACCACAATCTACCCCACTCCACCACAATCTACCCCACACCAATTTACCACAGTCTACCATACTCCAATCCCCCAATGTACTTACTCTATTCAAATCTATCCCAATCTACCCCACTCCACTCCAATTTAACCCACTCCACCCCAATCTGCCCCACTCAATTCTACTTCACTTCACCCCACACCACTAACTTTTAGCCATGCTGAACAGCAAACACACTGGTGTACAACATGGCTAAAACACATTGCCAAAGCCAATATCTCTTGCACAAGCAAGACCTATTGGCTTTGACAAGGCTTTTTTCTTTCTTTTCGTGCTCTTTTTTTGTATGTGTTTCCCTAATCCATCATGCTATTGTCTTACAGTAGTTTTTATGAGGTTTTGTTTTGGAGATCAAAAGGGATACAAGTCAAAGGCGCAATAAACAGCTATTAAAAATGTATGCCACGTGCACACTACCCAGTGGCACCCACCACTGCTTAAACTGCTAAAGAGGGGGGTTCCTTACAACCCTGGCTATCAGCATCACTGCCAGTGCAAGGTAGAAGCCAGTGTTCAAGCGCTCTTCAACACACAGCTCCCTGTGCACGTATTTTGAAACTTGTGTGCTTTTCCACCAGCCTGCCATGTATTTTGGACCTTATGAGGTACATATACACCTATCTAAAGTAATGTGATAGAAATGGACCCCCACACACAAAACGGTGGCAATAAGATGTAGTGCCAGCCAATTAAATGTGTTCATGAGACGTGGCAGACAAAACGCATAGATCAAATAAACAGTTTGATAAAATCCTAGAAATGATAATTATGCCTCAAATTGCACTTTCCTGACCGAAACACAGCACACATACAGGCACCGAGTATTTTCGATAAGGAACAGTAACACATGACTCCAAATTGCCAACATGTAGCAGGATATGTTAATAAACAAGCACTGGCAAATTTAGTAGGACTGATCAGAGCTGTCAGTCTTTCGTAATATAAAGGGGGGGCGCTAAGTGGTGCAGATAACCTAGTGACTTTACCAGTGCTTGGCTTTCTATATTTTTGCAGGCTTTTTAGAAAGAGATGATTGAATATGAATCATTTTGTTTAAAAATAATAATAATAATAATTGATGGCAGCTTAAGAGAATCTGTTTAAAACCCGTCTGGCCAACCCATCGCGCCCCCCCACTCTAATCCATCATTAAAACTCTGTTTGACAGTAAAAACCGAGCCATTCCCACTGCCACATCTAAATAACGCATTTCTGACAGTATCTCTACAGACTTCCTCCTTTGTACAATTCTATATTTAAAACAACAAGAGTCTTAAAACCTTAATGTAGCTTGAAAGATAAAAAGCACAGTCCATAAGTGTATGCAGCAAAGAGCATTTTACATTCAGGGGGCAGGAACTGCATGTATGGATTTGGGGACCTTCAGAGAGGATTCCTGACCGGGAAGCCAAATCTAGTATTATCCGGGTTTTCTTTCATATACGCAAACAAGCAGTTACAAAGCCAATAGGTCTGTTGTTGGATGCCAGTCTTTTGGTTGGTTCAATGCTTTTTTGTTCTGTTCTGGTTTATGCAAAATTATTGGGGAAGCTTGCAAGTCCTCACCAATCTTTAAAAAACTGGTTAAAATCAAAACAATGTTTGCGGGCTTAAAAAGCACACATTGCCATAGTAGTCCCTAGCACTTGTGAAAGGGCAGAATGCTGTCACTCGCAATGAAGTTAGCTATTGACTGAAGTGGACCGAACCACTGCCTTATGCTGTAGTGGACGGAAGCGATGTGAAAGACATATTACAGACAGAGCAAGATTAAGGTCTACTAACTCAAACACTAGAGGTTTTTGTACAGCGTGCACCTTGAATTTGCAGGTGCTCGCATATATGATAAGGAAGAAAAAAGAGACTTGGTGAAATGAAGTAGTTGCTTAGGATCACACAATTTGGTCAAGCAGGGAAACCGGGATTGAGCATAGGTTTTCTGGTTTCACTAGATCATGGGTGCTCACAAACATTTTCCCAGGGGCCAAAAAGTTTGGTCTGTGGCGTGACCATAGGATGACGCTCAGATAGTTGGGGGGCAGGGGCTTGAAGGTGGACGTAGAAGAAGAGAAGCATGTACATCTAGGGGCAGAATTGCACAATGTGAAATCGAAAAACCTGAGATCAATATCGACTTCCCCATTTGACCAAATTGTGCGATCCTAGGCAATTGTTTTATTTCCTATTGCCTCCTTTTTCTTCTTTAGCACAAATAAGAGGTCCTCGAGATATGACTTTAGTATGTGCACTTTCAAAACCTTCTCTTATGTTTGATTTAATAAACTATAATGTTGTCCATGTATAATAGCAATCCAGGCCCCCCAGAGGGTGCATGTAACAACTGTCTTGCCTCTTAGTTCACAATTGCCATTGTTGTTGCAGTATGGGGGAACCATGAAAGTTTCTAAAATCCTGTTTGAAACTTATCACTTTTTGCAAACATACCTCTCAATGCACTGCTTTGATCTGAGGTATTAAGTTGAAACGCTTCTGCATGTTAATGAAATACATTTTTTTAATAGACTATCATATTTGTACACATCTATTGCAAGAGGTCTTCAAAAATGAGGGTGTTCCTAAAGTTCATTCCTTTATTTAACTTCGGCTAACCTGTAAATAAATGCTTGGCTGTTTATTTAACATTTTTCTGAATGTTAGGTCAGAGTTAAGTAAACAGCAGCCCAGTGCCGCTGTTGACAGAGGGCCGCGTGTAAGGGTCAGGAGGGAAGCAAGCAGCCCCCGGGCCGTACTTTGAGTAGCACTGCACTAAATGGTCATCTTTAACATTATAGGTTAATGCTTTGTCTTTAGATTTTGGCGACTAAGTGTACAGCGTAAGTGGCAGATGGATGCTGCACTTTTTTGCAGTTTTTCATAGCAAACACTTGCCACAAAGCCATAAGAGCATGTTGTATTGAGTTATTTTATTTATAGTTATGTGCACATCTTCTCCTGCAACAATAGCGAGAGAAAGCTCCAGAGCCCTATGTTCCATTATTATGATGTTTTACCTGGGTGCAGTGTTCGGACGAAGGCCGCTTGGCAGTAGCTGGGAGCGCTCTATAGGAAATACACATCCAGGCTTTCATGCTTCAAATTTACCTAATAAATTTGGAACTATAAATGCAGTGTGTGTCCAGAGAAGTTCTTGGTTCCACTGGCGCCAGAGGCTGTGCAGGCGAACGCAGTTCATGTGATCTACGCAAGTACTGAAGCCTGCATTCCTGATGGCTGCAGAGAGCGGATATTATTGAGCAGACATTTATTCTTATTGTTTCTGCTGCTCTGCCTCCGTTTATTCCATTGAACTAAGCGGTGTGCTGATACAGCATAGAAGTCTTCTTGTCATTTGTCTTGGGCTTAATTGGTAAAGAAAAAAAAGGGAAGTGAAATGAAACATTTTGTTTCAAAATGGACATGGCGGAATCTGATGTAGGCGATGTGTGCTGCTTCCAGGTGTGGAAGTATCAAATTGCGCATCACTGAGAGAAAGTGTGTTTTAAGAAAGGAGCAGTTTACACTCAGATGATACGTGCTGGAGTCTGCACATCAGTGAAAGCCACTAGAGGGCAGAGAAGAGCCATCTGAGGAATATAAGAATACGATGTGAATTGCAGCTACTCAATCTCTGTTATGGTGATTTGCAGGAAAGCCTGTTTCCAGACGGTGACAGGCACACCAAGTGTTTTGCAAGCCGGTGAACAAGAGCTGTGGGAAATTAAAGTGAAGGTGCTAGAATTTTTATTTGGTTAACTTTCCTGGTAGATTTTCTGCAGACCATCATCATTAGATTTCACGTTCTGTTGTTTAAAAGTAAATTGAATTGACATCGCCTGCTGCTAAGAGGTGCAGGGTGCAAAACGAAAACTTGCCTTGGGACTCTTGAAACACCCAGCAGCTCCTGGAAGCGCTCGCTATGTTCTTTTGAGGACTACCTTGTGCTCACTGATGGTGAAGGTTCCTCTGCCAGCAGGAAGTTTGCATTGCTTTACAACTGGTTGGGCAAAGAGGAACAAACCATCTTCCCGAGATCATGCCTGAGGCGCATGATTTTGGGAGATGGAATAAGTACACTAAAGCTGTGCATTTCTTGGGTAAATTGTTTCCAAAAGAAACCAGTGTGGTGCTGGAAAGGCATAGATTCTTTACACAAAAGCAACTGCCATTTGGTTTGTTGGATGAATATGAAACTGCTCTGAGTATTGGCTGCTGTATGTGAATTTGGCTTGTTAGTGGATCAATACATATCTCAACAAGTTATTATGTTTTGCTATCATAAACAAAATCCAGGAGAGTTTGTTGTGCAGCAAGCATCCCGCTCTAGAAGAGACTCCGACTTTGGGTAAAGAGATTGAAAGATCTATTGTCGCATACAAGGAAGTGAACGTGTGGGGGCTGTGGTACTTAAAAGCGCACAACATATGACTGGGCCTAAAAATGAGATTACCTGTTATAAGTGTGGTGGGAAAGGACACATTGCGATACAAAAGGGGATGATGGACGGAACGCTTGAGCCAATCAAACACTCACCCCCAGTCAACTGATCTGGGTTTAATCCATCATCATTCTTTAGCTCACTCCACCACCCCAGTTCAGACATGGCCATATGCAAATCAGTCTGACCCTGTGCCTCATGGGAACAGTCCAGCCCGAACTGCCAAGCCATGTCTTCCCTGGACCGGAAACAAGCATCCTAGGACCGGTTTCTGGCATTCCAGCCGTCATCAGCCAGGCTTGCTTGAATCCAGTGGCAAAGTGAGCAAGGGACCCACGTCTGGGCATACCCCGCCAACTTAGGGCGAACAAAGCGATACAAAAGGGGATGATGGACGGAACGTTTGAGCCAATCAAACACTCACCCCCAGTCAACTGATCTGGGTTTAATCCATCATCATTCTTTAGCTCACTCCACCACCCCAGTTCAGACATGGCCATATGCAAATCAGTCTGACCCTGTGCCTCATGGGAACAGTCCAGCCCGAACTGCCAAGCCATGTCTTGCTCACTTTGCCACTGGATTCAAGCAAGCCTGGCTGATGACGGCTGGAATGCCAGAAACCGGTCCTAGGATGCTTGTTTCCGGTCCAGGGAAGACATGGCTTGGCAGTTCGGGCTGGACTGTTCCCATGAGGCAAAGGGTCAGACTGATTTGCATATGGCCATGTCTGAACTGGGGTGGTGGAGTGAGCTAAAGAATGATGATGGATTAAACCCAGATCAGTTGACTGGGGGTGAGTGTTTGATTGGCTCAAACGTTCCGTCCATCATCCCCTTTTGTATCGGGAAAGGACACATTGCCAGTTCAAAATCATGCCCGGCATTAGGTAAACAGTGTATGAAATGCAAGAAATTTGGCCACTTTACCAGAATATGTAAAGGGGGGAAAGTGCAAGTTAGTGTAGTGCATGAAGAACACTTGTCTGACAGTTTGGAGAAATTCAAAGTTGTTTTGTCTTTAAAGTAGAAGTTAAGGATGGCATTTAAGCTCCACTTTGCATGATCAAAACTGGTGGAAAAATGTACAGTAAAAGTACAAACAGGTACACCTATCAATCAATCAATCAATCAATCATGTCACTTATAAAGCGCACTACATACCCGCGAGGGTCTCAAGGCGCTGGGGGAAGAGGGGGGTGGTGCTGCTACTGATCGAAGAGCCAGGTCTTGAGGAGTCTTCTGAAGGCCAGTAGGTCTTGGGTCTGTCGGAGGTTGGTGGGGAGGGTGTTCCAGGTCTTGGCGGCGAGGTGGGAGAAGGATCTGCCGCCGGCGGTCGTTTTCCGGATGCGGGGGACTGTGGCGAGGGCGAGGCTGGTCGAGCGGAGCTGGCGGGTGGGGGTGTAGAAGCTGAGTCGTCTGTTGAGGTAGGCTGGTCCGGAGTTGTGGAGTGCTTTGTGTGCGTGGGTGAGGAGCTTGAAGGTTATCCTCTTGTTGACAGGGAGCCAGTGCAGGTCTCTCAGGTGGGGTGTGATGTGGCTGCGTCGGGGGATGTCGAGGATAAGACGTGCAGAGGCGTTCTGGATGCGTTGCAGCCGTCTCAGGAGCTTAGCCGTCGTTCCAGCGTAGAGGGCGTTTCCGTAGTCCAGCCTACTGGTGACGAGGGCCTGGGTGACTGTTTTTCTTGTTTCGGTGGGGATCCACTTGAAGATCCTGCGGAGCATTCGGAGGATGTTGAAGCAGGATGAGGAAACGGCGTTGACCTGCTTAGTCATGGAGAGGGTGGGGTCGAGGATGACCCCTAGGTTGCATACGTGGTCGGTGGGTGGCGGGGCTGTTCCCAGTGATGTTGGCCACCAGGAATCGTCCCAGGCTGAAGGGTTGGAACCAAGGATGAGGACCTCCGTCTTGTCCGAGTTCAGCTTCAGGCGGCTGGTCCTCATCCATTCGGCGACGGCCTTCATTCCTTCGTGGAGGTGGGCTTTGGCGGTGTGAGGGTCTTTGGTGAGGGAGAGGATCAGCTGGGTGTCGTCGGCGTAGGAGATGATGTTGAGGTTGTGCTGTCGGGCGACGTGGGCGAGGGTGCCATGTAGATGTTGAACAGCGTTGGGCTGAGGGAGGAGCCTTGGGGTACGCCGCAGATGATCTTGGTGGCCTTGGATCGGAAGGGGCGAGGAGGACGCTTTGTGTTCTGCCGGAAAGGAAGGATGTGGTCCAGTCCAGGGCCTTCTCTTGGATCCCGGCGTCGTGAAGGCGTGTTCGTAGTGTGTGGTGGCAGACCGTGTCGAAGGCGGCTGATAGGTCCAGGAGGATGAGGGCTGCTGTTTCTCCGTTGTCTAGCAGGGTCCTGATGTCATCGGTGGCGGCGATGAGGGCGGTTTCGGTGCTGTGGTTGCTGCGGAAGCCGGACTGGGAAGGGTCCAGGATGTTGTTCTCCTCGAGGTAGCGGGTCAGTTGTTTGTTGACGATTTTCTCGGTGACCTTCGTGGGGAACGGGAGCAGAGAGATGGGTCGGAAGTTCTTGAGGTCCTTGGGGTCTGCCTTGGGTTTCTTGAGTAAGGCGGTGATCTCGGCGTGCTTCCAGCTTTCCGGGAAGGTTGCTGTCTCGAAGGAGATGTTGATTATTTTCCGGAGATGGGGCGCGATGGCTGTACTGGCTTTGTTGAAGATGTGGTGAGGGCACGGGTCTAGCGGTGAACCGGAGTGGATGGTGTTCATGATATCGCTGGTGTCCTCGTCGTTGATGTTGGTCAAGGAGAGCAGGCGGTTGGTGGTTGTGGGGGCAGTGGTCTCGGTGGTTGCCGGGGCAGTCGTGGTGTTGAAGCTGTCGTGGATGTCGGCGATTTTGCGGTGGAAGAAGGTGGCCAGTGAGTCGCACACGTCTCGCGACGGCTGGATGTCGTTGGTGTTGGAGCTGGGGTTGGAGAGTTCCTTCACGATGTTGAAGAGCTCTTTGCTGTTGTGTGCGTTGTTGTCTAGGCGGACTTTGAGTGAGGCCCTTTTGGCGGATCTGATGAGGTGATGGTGACTGCGGGTGGCGCTCTTGTGGGCGGCGTAGCTGTCCGCTGTCCGTGGAGCCAGATCTTCTCCAGTTTTCGGCATGTTCGTTTGGGAGGCCTGGAGGTCTTCGGTGAACCAGGTGGCTTTCTTGCTGGTGTGGCTGTTGGGCGGATTCTTGAGCGGGGCGAGGGTGTTGGCGCAGTCGTCGATCCACTGTCTGAGGTTGCGGGCGGCGGTGTCGGGGTCGGAGGGTTCGGCGGGTGGGCTCAGGGCGAGGGTTGTGGTTAGCTGGTCTTCCGTGACTCTGCTCCAGCAGCGGCGAGGCATTTGTTCGGTGCGGTGGTGCGTGGTGGGCTTCCTGTAGGTGAAGTGGATGCAGTGGTGGTCAGTCCAGTGGGGTTCGGAGGTGTGGTTGAAGGAGACGTGTGGGCTTGCGGAAAAGATGGAGTCTAGCGTGTGGCCGGCGGCGTGGGTGGGGTGTAGTCACGAGCTGTCTGAGTCCGAGGGTGGCGAGGTTGTCGATCAGGGTGGTGGAGTTGGTGTCCTTGTTGTTCTCGAGGTGGAAGTTCAGGTCCCCGAGGAGGATGTAGTCCGTGGAGGCGATGGCGTGTGTGCTGACGAAGTCAGCGATGGAATCGCTGAACTGTGGTCGGGGTCCGGGGGGTCTGTAGATGAGGGTTCCTCTGAGGGTGGTGTTGGGATCGGTGTGGATCTGGAAGTGCATGTGTTCGGAGGTGCTGAGGGTGTCGTCGGTGTTGGTTGAGACTCTGAGGGTGTTCCTGTGGACGATGGCGATGCCTCCTCCGACTCTGTTGGTGCGGTCCCTGCGGGTGATCTTGTATCCGTCCGGGATGGCAATGGCGATGTCGGGGGCTGAAGCGGGATTCAGCCAGGTCTCCGTCAGGAATGCGACATCTGGGGAGGTTGAGTCGAGAAGGTCCCAGAGTTCGATGGCATGTTTGCGGGCGGAGCGGGTGTTGAGGAGGATGCATCTGAGGTAGTTGGGTTCTTTCCTGGGCGGTGGTTTGGCGGGGCGGGTGCTGGCGAAGCTGCAGTTCCGGCAGGTGAAGGGCCCTTGGGTGCGCTTCGGGGTGGCCTGGTAGCAGGCGTGATCTTTTCCGGGGTTGAGTGCGTGGAGGGTGCTGGCGTCGTATCGGCGTCTGTTGATGTGGCGGGCGCGGGGATGCCCGGACCAGGGGTCTGGCGCTGGGCGCGGTCACAGTGCGGACGGGCGCAGACGGGCTTGCCTTAGGGCGCGCCAGCGGCGCGCTCGCTGCGCGGCCGCGCAGCGGCCGCCATAAATGGGGAGGTGGGAGGGAGGAGCAGGGAATGGGGCAGCGAATGGGCAGTGAGGGGCGGGGCCGCAGGCGCAGCGGCGGGAAACAGGCACAGAAGGGAAAACGAGCACAATCAGGGCATCAAGGGGGCACAGAAAGGAAAAAAAAATGAGCACAGTCAGGGGCAGCAAGGGGGCACAGAAAGGAAAAGCGAGGCACAATCAGGGGCACCAAGGGGGCACAGAAAGGAAAAAAACGAGCACAATCAGGGGCAGCAAGGGGGCACAGAAAGGAAAAACAGAGCACAATCAGGGGCAGCAAGGGGGCACAGAAAGGAAAAAAAACGAGCACAATCAGGGGCAGCAAGGGGGTACAGAAAGGAAAAACGAGCACAATCAGGGGCAGCAAGGGGGCACAGAAAGGAAAAAACGAGCACAATCAGGGGCAGCAAGGGGGCACAGAAAGGAAAAACAGAGCACAATCAGGGGCAGCAAGGGGGCACAGAAAGGAAAAACAGAGCACAATCAGGGGCAGCAGCAGGGCACACAGACGGAGCTGTGTGGTGGGGGAGCGACCTACAAGTCAAGGTCAGGGGTCGCTCTCTTCACCACGCAGCGGCCGCCATAAATGGGGAGGTGGGAAGGAGGAGCAGGGAATGGGGCAGCGAATGGGCAGTGAGGGGCGGGGCCGCAGGCGCAGCGGCGGGAAACAGGCACAGAAGGGAAAACGAGCACAATCAGGGCATCAAGGGGGCACAGAAAGGGAAAAAAATGAGCACAATCAGGGGCAGCAAGGGGGCACAGAAAGGAAAAACGAGCACAATCAGGGGCAGCAAGGGGGCACAGAAAGGAAAAAAAAATGAGCACAATCAGGGGCAGCAAGGGGGCACAGAAAGGAAAAACGAGCACAATCAGGGGCAGCAAGGGGGCACAGAAAGGAAAAAAAACGAGCACCTATCACTTTGGTGTCAAATTATTGGTGTGGGTCTGTTTTAAAAAAATTATTTGCCCCTCTCTGACATTTTTGTTGCTATAGGGTATGATGGTAAAAGACTCAAACTGGTAGGGTATTTCGAATCAACAATAGAGTTTCAAGGGAGACATGAGTGCAAGAATTTATGTAGCGAAACAAGGTAATAACATCCTAGGCTGGCGAGATCTAGGAATGCTGGGCTTGGTGGTACGCCCTGGAACTGATAATACCCATCAGAGTGTCAGAGGTCATTACTGCAAATGAAGAGAGACTTTAAAAAAAATATACCGGAGTGTTCCAAGAAAAAGAGGGATGTGTGCATGGGTATGAGTAAAAAATTGCGTTAAAAGAAAAGTCTTGCCCCGTTGTACATAAAGAAAGACATGTCCCTTTGAGCATAAGGGATGAGTTCAAAGCACACCTGGATGAGTTGGTGAAAGAAGGGGTGATGGAGAACGCTGACACCGCAGAATTGGTTTCACCCATAGTAGTGGCCAAACACAAGTCAGATGTTATTCGTTTGTCTGTGTACTGGTGGACATTGAATAAAAACATTTTGATTGACTGCCACTCACTTACAAAATTAAGGATCTTTTGGCATCTTTAAGTGGGGCTTCAGTATTCTCTTTAATAGATGTGTGGATAGCTTATTACCAGATAATGCTTGATGAAGAATCAAAAGCACTTACAACTTTCATTACTCCTTTGGGGGATTTTCGTTTCCGGGGCATGCATTTTGGGCTAGCGTAGGCAGTGTCAATTTTGCAAAAACTCCTGTATATGTTATTTGGTCATGAAAAGCAAGTTTTATCGTATCAGGATGGCATTTTGATGTTTTCCAGGAACCTCGAAGAGCACTTTGAGCTGCTAAACAGGGTTTTGAGTCTCTCCAGTCAACAAGGGATGACAATCAGGAAGGAGAAATGCATTTTTTTTCAAAACACCATAGAGAATTTGGGACACACCATTCCATCTAAAGGTATCAAGCCTAAAAAAGATTTA
This sequence comes from Calotriton arnoldi, assembly GCA_963921515.1. Classification (NCBI taxonomy): domain Eukaryota; kingdom Metazoa; phylum Chordata; class Amphibia; order Caudata; family Salamandridae; genus Calotriton; species Calotriton arnoldi. Next base: position 748,360 of record CAWUFW010001053.1, on the reverse strand, counting down.
ATATGTGCGAAAGAACAAGTTAAATTCTTTTTGGGTTTATGTGAATACTATGCATGCTTTGTTCCAGGGTTTGCAGTGATGTCTGAGCCTTTCAAAGAGTTACTAATGAAAAAAGTACCATTTGTTTGGGATGATGTTGAAAACAAAGTCTTTGTGAAAGTGAAAGAAATGATTGTGTGTGCACCAGCTCTAAACCTTTCAATCCTGAGATGGAGTGCACACTAACAGTTGATGCAAGCAACCTGGGCATTGGTGCAATACTGACAAATTATGGAAGGTAAAAAATATAAGGTGGGGTTTGCTTTGCATTGTCTAAAGGAAGCAGAGCGCCACTACAGTACAATAGAGAAAGAAGCCTTGGCTAGTGTGTGGGATGTTGAGTATTTCAAAACTTTCCTTTGGGGCAGGAGATTTAAGATTGTTACTGACCATAAGCTGTTAACCATTCTTTTAGGTGAAAGAGACATGGTGAATGCTAGCACCCGGTTGATACGTCTGTTGTCGCACCTGCAAGACTTTAATTTTGACATTTGCCAAATTTCCTGTGTTAAGAATGCCAGAGCAGAATTTGTATCAAGTTTTCCTGTTGTTGATTCGGAAGTTGAGGATGATGAGTGAATAAATTAGTGTGTTGTTAGTTTGGTGGATATATTGAAACACAGTGAAGGGGTTATGAGCAAAGAAGAGTGGTAGAAAGCTGAATTGGAGGACAAGGTGTGGGAGCAAGTAAAAGATTTGAATTGCAATGGTAGGCCAGAGGAGAGCAAGTTACCAGAGGAAATTCGAACTTGGAGTAAAGTCAAGGATGATTTAAGCATTGAGGGGGAGTTGGTGTTAAATGGGGACATGGTTGTGCCTCTGACAGGTGTAAGAGAACGGTTGGTATGGCTTGCACTTTCTGATCACTTAGGGTTGACATCAACAAAGAGAAACAAATGAAGTTGTATTATTGGTGGCCTAGCATGGATGTTTTTGTGGACATCATTTTAGGGTTGTGTTCTCCATTTCAAGATGCTGACAGACACTTTGTGGTGAGAAACACACCTTTATCGCCAGTGGAATTTCCAGGCTTGTCGTGGAAGAAAGTTGCTATAGGTTTTATGGATCCGCCTTTGGTTTTTCCTGATGGCATGAAGTTCTTAATTTGTTCTTATTATCATTTCAAGTGGATCTTTTACAAATTTGTTGACTGCACTGATTTTGGGGCAGTAATTGATTTTTTTAAATCTGTATTTAGTACTGAAGGGTTTCCTAAATGGATAGCATCTGGTAATGGCATGCCGTTTCTTTCATCCGAGTGCAGCACATTTTATTAAGTCTTTAGGCGTTTCACATATTACTGTTTCTTTATATAGCCCTCAGTCAGATGATTTGGTTGAGAGAGCAACAGAATGCTCAAGGAGTGTTAGCAGCTTACTGTGCAATCCAAGTTGGATATTGAAGATACCATTCGAGAGTATATAGAACTACCATATAACACCTCATTCTTCAACTCAAATATCATCTTTCAAGTTGTTGTGAGGCAGAGAATCATGGTCTAGCATTAGAACAGGATGGAAGTGTGACAAGATGGCATGTGAAAGTGTAGACATGGACATGGTTAAGAAGACGGTGATAATGAAATAGGGGAAGAGTAAGGTGTATGATAATGCTAAACAGTGTGCCAAACAACTGATATTAGAACCTGTCGACATTGTGAAAGTCAGACGCCTTGGCAAAATTAAGAAAGGTTTGCCTAAATTCTATTCATCCACGAGTGGTAAAAGTATCCAAAGGGTCAGTGAAGGTGGAAGATGGATGCTGGTGTAGTAAGAAGAATGTGGTGTTGGTGCAGGGAGCTGTTCATTCAGATGAGAGGGAGCAGAGAAGTGGTGGCTAAAGTTGTTGGTTCAGAGGGTGATGATGCTGGTGTGAGTGATCATTTTTGGAGTACTTCAGATCTGTCTGGTGCAAGGAAGGAAAGATGTAAGTGTTGCAGATGACTAGTCATTAAGTGGCCAAAATATGGGTTCTAGCTCATCGGTGAAAGGTGGTGTCAGTTCAGACACTGTGAGTTAAAAGACAGTGATGGTACTGTGGGGGTTTTAGGTGATTAATATGCAGGTGTGAGTATGGAAAATATGAGGGAAAACAGACTTATAGAGGCACTGAAGAGTGTGTCATACCCGCAAAGAACCAGAATGAAGCAATAAGGTACAAAACAAGTATTCTTCTTTATTCCAAATAAAGGAGTCCATGTCCTGTAGATCCTCTCTCCATCAGTCCCTAACTCCAACTGGAGAAACTGGAGTTAGCAACCAAGGAGAAGGAATGCAGAACATGGAGTTCACTACAAATACAAACAATATTTGTAACATTGCAAGGTAATTGAAAAAACATGTTGAAGTGTGAAGGAAAGAGATGAAACACTCACATTCTGTCACTACATCATCTCCCTCCTTAAAATAAAATAAAGAAATAAAGTACCAACAACTAAAGAGATAAACCTGCACATAAGATGGTTCAGTTAAAACATGGATCATGTCATGTATTAATCTTTAAATCTTGCAGGTAATGATGCATTATGTGAGACTCTACCAGAAAGTGCTGTCTCACCATGTCTGCTGAAAAGGGGGGCAGCTGAATCAGGTAGAGCCTCAGTTAAATTGGACTCCAAGTCTCTTAGTTCAGTCAACCCTTTTTGCGAGATCACAGACTGACCAGACCCAGACATCATGCTTCCAGAAGACTGATCAAGAGCACTCTGTTGCCTAAACCCTCCTGACCAGACTGACAAAGGGGTGATTCCATGGTGTGCGAATTAAACCAAGCTGTTTTAGTATCTTGATTTGTATCAAGATTCTCTTTGTATTTGCTTATTAGATTGGCTTGCTCCGGGGTAAGTTTCACTACTGCTCTCTTACTCCACCATCCCCTTCCATCAATTTGGAGCGAACCTTTAGCTACTCTGGTTACCTTGCGAGGAATAGAAATGTTGTTTCTCCTTTCTTTACTCTGTGAAGACTCTTTATCATCACTAAATCACCAACATCAAAATCTACAAACTTAACTCTATGCGTGTCATCATAGTATTTCTTCTGAAGTTCTTGTGCTTGAGATACTCCCAATTTAACAAGATTATTGCGCTCAAACAAGTTTTGTCTTTGGAAAGCATGTCTCTAATCCAATCAGGACATGTATTCGTTTTAGGTTATCTTTTCCTTAACATGCAGAAAGGAGCTATACTAGTAGTGCTGTGTTGGGTTATAGAGTAAACCTAAATGTTGTGTCTCAGAAACTCCTCCACAGGTAGTTTACTTGCTACGGCTGTCTGTACTCCTTCTTTGAGAAATCTATTCGCTCTTTCTACCAAACCATTAGAAATAGGTGAATAGAGTGCCACTTGTAAATACTTAACGTGGTACCTGGCTATAAAGTATTTTTCTGTGTGGAAGTGAAATGAGTTGCATTGTCTGTCACTAATTCTCTAAGTGAGCCTTCTAAATCAAAACATTTCTGTAAAAACTTAATGACATTGGTTGTAGAAGTTGCTGCAGCAAAGTAAAAATATACCCACTTAGAGAAGTAGTCAATAAGAATTATCAAATACTTCTGATTTGATGGGAGTATGTCAAAAGGGCCAGCAAAGTCCATAACAACTTTGGATCAGACATCTTCTGGCAGTGGTACTGTGTGAAGGGGTGTGAGGCTAGTTGTCCAATGTTTATCAGACATTAGAAAAGTGGTACATTTAGAAACCCAATTTAAGACTTGTGTGTCCAACGATGGCCACGAAAAGAACTGTTTTGAATTTTTGCATGTACTGCCAACACCTACGTGACCATAGTGTGCTGCTACAATAATTTTTTTCTGTAATAGAAATTGGAGGAATGCATAAATCATTTCTCATAAGAATCCCATCAACCAATGACAACTCTTCTTGGACCTGTGCAAATAGTTTTAAGGGTGCTGACAAAGATCTTTCTATAGGCCAACCTTTTAACATAAATTCTTTGACTAACAACAGCACCTCATCCTTATTTAAGGCTTCCATCCAATCATGTTTGGAAATAGTACCAAATGAAGATAGCAGTGCATCATCTGGGGTGACTACAACACATTCAATATAATTTTTTATGTAATTAGCATCTACATCAGTCGAAGTTAGCCTGGAGAGGCAGTCAGCCCTGACATTTTTGCCTCCAGGAATGTGCAAAATTGTAAAGTTGTATTCTTGAAGCTGTGATAAAAGTCTCATCAACCTTGCTGATGCCTTACCTGAACCATTTCCGTTCAGCATATGAAGTAGTGGTTTATGGTCTGTATGCAGTGTAAAATGTGTGCCCCACAGGAAACTTTAAAACTTTTCTATTGCCCAAGAACATGCTAGCACCTCTTTCTATAGTGCTATATGCTTTCTCAGATTGTAATAAAAGGCGGGAGGCATATGCAATGGATATGTTCATTACCCTGGACATTTTGAGTCAAGACAGCACCCAGACCTACTTGACTTGCATTAACCACTAATATGCATTCACACACCGACTTTTAGGATAGATGAGCTGACGCTTAAATAATCAGCTTTTTAATGGCTTCAAAAGCTTGAGCTACAGAGTGATCCCAAATAATTTGTCCTCCTTTCTTTAAAAGCTTGCGTAGAGATTGTACAATGAAAGCATATTCTTGAATGAAGCTTGAATAATATTCACTCATTCCAAGGAATGATTTCAATTCATCTTTGGGAGGTGGTACCTCCGAGATTGCCTTTATCAGGGAATATTTTGGTTTGATACCATTTATGGAAAAGTGGTGACCTAAATAATCCAGTTTTTGTACTAAAACACAACATTAATCATGCTTCAATGTAATTCCATTTTTTTTAAACACCCAAAACTCTAAATAAAATGTTGTAATGCTGAATAGATTTGTCAAATATCAAGACATCATCTTTATATGCCTGAGTGCCAGATATACCCATCAGCATAGTATCCATGAGCTTCTGGAAAACACTTTTTAAAAATGATTTTTATTAAGGAGTTTTATATAGCGCTAGCCTGACCCGAGGGTATTGGAGCGCTTCACAACAGTTTTTGAGCAAGATTCATACAATAAGTAGTATTCTACATATAGGTTCGGCAGTCCAAGTGTGCTGAGCAGCATTGAGGTAGTCCGTGAGTCCTGAGATAACCTCATAGAGTGCACGTTGTCTTGGGGGGGATACAATAAAGCAGTATTCTACATATTGCTGCAGATGCTAGACCAAAGGGATGTCTTAGAAATTTCTAAGCCCCAAATGTGGTCACAAAGGTGGTCAAGTCTTGAGAGTTTTCAGCGAGTGGTACCTGATGATATGCTGAGCGTAAATCTAGTAGAGAAAAGAACTTTGCATCTGACAAATTAGTCATCAGATCTTGAATTTTTGGGAGTGGATGACAATCCACCAAAATGTTGCCATTGAGTGTGCGTAAATCTGCACATAAACGTATATCGCCCTCTTTTTTGTGTACAATTACGATGGGGCTTACCCACTCAGGGGAGTCTGTAGGAGTAATCACAGCTTCTGACACCAGTTTATCTAATAACACTTGAAGTGCTGCCCTTACTGATAATGGTACAGGCCTGGGTTTGTGGGCAGTCGGTATAGCATGTGCCTTTAATTTTATTTTGTGCTCAAAGTTGCAAAACGTACCTATCTTAGACTGAAACACTTCCTTTAATCTCTTCTGAAGGGTCCACAATAGTAGCTGCCCAAGTGGGTTTGACTACAACATCAGAACCAGGAATTAGCATAAGATCCAATTTGGGGAAGTCTTGCCAGCCAATTATAAGCTTATCTTTTAACGATACATAAACATTTGTCATATCTTTTCTTCCAAGACATTCTAATTGTTCAACAAAAAATTCTAACAAGGTGATGTCTTGATCTCCATAGGCTTTGGGAGATCCATCTGTTGGAGACAAACTTTTAGAATCAGACCAAAGTTGAGCATATAAGGTATCATAAATCATGGTGATGGGGGCTCCAGAATCAGCCATCATCTGCATTCTGATACCCCCAACCATTGCTTCACATAGCATAGCGGTCCTTTAATTGATTTACTGTTATTATATCATCAACAGTGTCTAACAGAAGGACTACTTTTGAAATTTCATGCGTAATATATGAAGCAGATAAATCAGTATCAATTTTATGCACTTGTACATTGCCCTTGCTCCTGAAAACTCCCTGAAAGTATCCTACTTTGTGACACTTGTTACACCTTTTACCTTGAGCAGAACATCCTGTAAAATTACTCATGTGAAATTTTGAACTACACCTGAAACAAAACCCAGATCCCTTCTTAGGTACGGCTTTACTACTTTTGTCTTTAATGGATAATGCATTTCCAGTGTCAGACACTTGAAACACATTTACAGAATGAGAAATTAAATAATTTCCCATTTGTTTATTTGAAATAATAGATCTTTCAACAGCTTTAGCTGAATCTATAACCTCTGTCAGGGTTGGATCTCTGCAACTTAGAAGTCGTTCTTGGATTTTTTTTAAGTTGCAGCCAAATACAAATTGGTCTCTTATACTAATATCTTGAGTTGTACAAAAATTACAATTTGCAGCACTATGCCGAAGTGCAGATAGATAGTCTTCCTCAGATTCTTCCAGGTACTGATTTCTCTTTAAAAAGTTGAAACGTTCCAAGAGTACACTGGGTTGTTCTGTAAATTTCTTTTCAAGTCTCGCAATATTCTCATTATATTCATTCCAATCCTCAGGTTCCAGTTTTATTTTAGGGAAGTTCTCAAAAATGTGTTGACCTTCAGTACCCAAGTTATTGAAAAGGATGGCCACTTTTCTTTTAGGCGAAAATGTTTCTGCTTCTAAAGCAAATAACTTTCAGAAACCTTAAACCACTGTTTCCATGTTAAAGGAGGTTTTCCAGGAAGTTGTAAAAAGGTTGTAAATGTACTAGTTGTGCCAAGTAGCTCATTATGAGTTGTAAAAGTAAAGCAGAATAAATTCCCAAATTGCTGTACTGTGATGTAATCTCATTAATTTTCTTTTATTATGCCCCTTCTTCCTTTGCATACCTTTTTTTAAAATAAATTCTTAGGAATAATTTGAATAAATAAAGTATTAAATGTACATACCAACTTCTACTCCTTTTGTTTTCTTGAAAATAAACAACACTTCGAACTTGCTAAATTACTTAACGCGATTAGCCTGAGAGGCTGAGAGACCTGCTTCTGAAACTAAGGTTGCCGTGCGATGCAACATAATTAAAGATGGCCACCATGTAGCGTGCTTACGTAGAAGCCGACAGTCTGTAGAGGCTTTAGTGGTTGCCAAGGCAGAGCGCATCATAGAGGCTTCTGACGTTGCCAAGGCAGCGCGCGTCGTAAAGGCTTTGATTTGAAGATTGCCAGGCGGTAACCTTGGTGACGCACAAGAGCTCGCGTGAGACATTGCTCTGATCCAGGAGTTCGAGCGTGCGTGCAGGAAACACAGGGAAATTGTTCCCAAGGGCTAAAAAGCTGGTCTGTAAAGAAAGTCCTCAATAAAATCAAAAAGGCGGGATGCCAAGTTCAATTTCCTTCATGGGTCCGATCCAGTAGAGGCTCCAGCCAGAAAATGATGACAGTGGGCTCCTTGAAAAGAGAGAAATTAGCTTTTCGCCAAATGAAGTGTGTCGTACCCGCAAAGAACCAGTATGAAGCGATAAGGTACAAAACAAGTATTCTTCTTTATTCCAAATAAAGGAGCCCACGTCCTGTGGGTACTCTCTCAATCAGTCCCCAACTCCAACTGGAGAAAATGGAGTTGGCAATCATGGGGAAGGAATGCAGAACATGGAGATCACTCCAAATACAAACAATACATGTAAAATTGCAAGGTAACTGAAAAGGCATGTTGAAGTGTGAAGTAAAGAAACTAAAGGCTAACATTCTGTCACTATAGGCTCCTAGACATCTCTGTGATTTTGTGTGTTATTGATTCGGTGTCTAGACATTTTTTTTATTTAATATGTTGCTATATTGAATTTTAGTTTGTTTGTTAAAGGAGGAGTGATACTGTATTTAGTTACTTATAGTTATATGCACACATTCTCCTGGAACAATGGCACGAGAGGGCTCTCGAGCCCTATGTTCCATTATTATGATGTTTTAGCTGGGTGCTGTGTTCTGACGAAGGCCGCGTTGGCAGTGCTGGGAGCACTCCATAGGGAATACACATTCAGGCTTTTATGCTTCATATTTACCAAATAAATCTGGAACTGTAAAAGCAGCTTGTGTCCAGAGAAGTTCTTTGTTACTAGCACTTCACAACAGACCCAATCTATGTTACACATTTTATCGACACAGCGAAATTAAATGTTTTGCAGTGATTTACAAGATGTTGAGCTTAGGGCTAGATCATAACCTAGTTCTCCATTATCAAGGGTCGGCAGCACTACCTATTGGGACCAGTAGTTGAAGCGGGCGGGATCGGCAGGGCACGGCATGCCCCTACTTTTTCAATTTAATAGAATCTGTTCCCCTACTTTTGTATTTAAAAAATTCGTCCCAGGATGGCAGAAAAAGCCAAGGCCTATAGATAAGGGTCGGCCGTTCATGCAGTTCGGGGACAGGCAATGAGGGCAGAGAAGGAAAAGGACTCTGTATCTTCCTTCTTGCCCAGAAAAAACAAGGACAGTGTCCACTTCTGCTGCTCTCCCGCTGTCAGCTGCCCCCTCCACCTCTCTCTCTTTCTTCCTCTTCATCTTATTCCCTCTCTTTCTGTCTCGGTGTCGCTCCTCCTCACTTGCTGAAAACGTAACTTCAAGAAACGGCTCTTACCCTCTCTTTCCTCCATTCATTCCCTGTGAAATGGATCCAAAAAAGAAAAACACTTTTGCTAGAAATTTCTTTTTCTGGCATTTATTCTATTCCAAAGTGCAGCCTCCGGACGGAGAGAAAAAAAAGTTTAAAAATACGAAAAATAACTAAATGACTAAAGCAAGACAAAGTGGCCAGATTGGTTTTATTCACACCTAAACACATTAGTGCAACTTTACAGAGTTTGCCAGTGAAGCACTGCTTTTGTTTTCTCATCTTTCTTTGAACAACATATTTTTTACCCGGGTAGGAAAGTGCACCATTCCTGGAAGTACTGCAATACCTGGTTGATGCATGGAGTGGAAACATTTAATGTGATCTTATCAGCTATTTTCCATATTTTCGTTTATAAAATGTGTACTGCATTGCTGTGTTCAGGAATGTGGTCTTTTAAACCATACTTCCAACGTTTTGGAAGGATATAAGCAATGGACATTGAAACGGGTCCCTTCTGGGCCCTGTAGTGATGTCCTTAACTTTTCGGGAAAAAACACATTGATTTCTGAATAATAAGCGTAAAAGCGTTAAGGTAACCATGTTGTTCCTGCTTACGTTTCACATGCTTTACTTAATCTTGCATTCCCTATTAGTGTTTGGTTTTTCCACTATGTTATTACTTTTTTTTTCCAGGCAGCATATTACTCTTGTCTAGTTCATAATTTTGAATTGAGTCGCATCCAGGTATTTATAGTGGGGCACAAATGGGTTGTAGCTGAAGGCAGTGCAGAGTTTCTCTCAGTAGGGCAATATGATGTTCAGTGGGGGAGAGGATGTGACACTATGGCCAGAGCTGCCGAATTTGGAACTGGAGAACCAGGTTCAGCCTTCATAACCAGTCAACCAGACCACTCTCTTGAGGGAGCATATTCCCATGCTAGACCTTAGAAGGCCCCGCTAGACCTTAGAAGCCCTGGTGACTTAGCACCGGCAGGTAGACCCTAGCGGTGGCAAGTGTGGGTTAACCTTGAAGGCCTGTCCACTATAATCCATACTGAAGTATGCCTCCAGTTTAGCAGGCAGGCCTACGACGCAGAACACCCTAGAGCCACAGTCACTCTGTCACTGAGGTCACAGGACCCTTGAGGCCAGTACGCCTCACCCATTGGTACCTCCATTGGCCTGGTTTCAGCAGTAGTAGTGCAGCTCACCAGGGATCGGCCATGCAGGATTTGCAAACCTCAGTCTCTCTGTTTCATACACAAGTACTTTTAACATGTGCTGCCTCCTTTGGGGCCACTGGAATTATAAAGCAATGGAGGACAAAATTATGTTGCGGTGTTGACTAAATTATGCAGCAAAAAAAAAAGCTGCAGCATAATGCGGTAAAATTTCTGATTCTTTATTATTTTGACATTTTTACACATACTAACAGTCTCTGGAAATGTTTTGCCTCATTAGTACCAGTGTCACATGCAAATGCAGCAGTGAGAGAGCTGACCAGTCAACCTTTGCAAAGGGCCCTCCACCTCACAGCAACACAAGTCACATTTTTTTGTAACTTTTAATCCGTTTGAGCTACAATTTTTTAGTTATAATAGTCAAATTATGCAGCAGATGATGTATTATGTGGCAGAGCCATAATTATGTTGAAAACATTTGCTAACTAGGGTATTTTGCCATTCATGTTTGAACTGCTCTTGTGGAAAAAAGGAGAAGTGCTGATGACAGAAACTGCATGGCTTGGAGACAAATGCATGGCGATTCCACTTTTAAGCGTATTAGGGACATTCTGTGATTGGAAACTTATCCCACTTTGTGAATCTATTTTACTGTCAATAATTAATATTTAACCAGAAATAAATATGTGTAACCATTGGTTAAATTGAGTAAATAAGCTGTGGTCAGTGAAATGCCAAGCAAGAATTAAAAATGTAGATATTTTGCTCCTTCTGGCCACACCTGACTCCACCCACTGAACTAATCCTCCGGTTATTCCCGCCCTTTTAGGCTATATATGCCAAATAAAAATATAATAAAATATTCCCGCCCTTTGATTTTCCGCCCGCAGTTCTTCTACTCCCCCCCCCCCCTCCTCCAACCACTGATTGGGACACATATCCTTTTATGAAAGCTCGGCTCGCTTTGGCCTCGAGGTTTTAAAAGGACCTCGAAGAACCTGGCTCGATGTTTGAGCCTTGCCGACCTTTAGTTAGCACTTCCGTAAAACGTGCTCACGTTTTAAACCTGGAAAACACACACGCCGCTTTCCTCGATTTAGTCCTAAACAAACAATATGCTGGAAATACGGGCAGTGTTTAAATGAACAGGAATTTGGACGTGGTATTCAAACTGATGCCGTATAAGGCTGCACAAAGCCTACCCATCACCCCAAAATTCGCGCACATCGCACACAAAAGATCCCTTGACCTACAGTGCAGAAGCGCGCAGCACAACAGTCAAGCAACTAAACGATCAACAGTCCAGCGTGGCAACCCACAGGACTGGCCCCTAACGCCAGCCCCTCCTTTCCTTCCAGACACGCCCAGCGACAAGCAGAGGCCACCAGTCAGGAATCGAAGTGAGGCCACCTAGCCAATCAGAGTGTCCTACCGCAGTCGATTCGCCTCTTGCTGCACCAGCGAATAAAAGGTTTAGTTTGTTTTTTCCACTGTAGAATAAACGGTTACGAAACGGGAAAAAGTCACGTGGGCGGACGGGACTTTGTCGCGAGTGATGGCCATGTTGTGGTCAGGCAAAACGACACAGTAGACATAGTATTTTATGCCATTGGAGCTTTAACAACATGACGTTCAATCACACCCACGCCCCTAAAAACGTGGACCCTGTACGATATTGTGCTTACTTGACAAAGTTCGTCCTATTTAGGACGCAAAGTTAACTCGCGCTTCTCGCCTGTTACTCCCGTTACCAAGAATTGGCAGTGAGGCAGGCCAGTCCGTTCGGAGTTACAAAGTATCTCCCCCTTCTCCTCAGAAACAGTGTAAACAAATCATCAAAACAAGAGTTCTGCGTTGATCAGAAAGGAAGCCGGCTGAGGACGGGGTTGAGTATCGTAGATATATTTCATGCGGTGTGTGTAGAAAATGTGTTATGTTACCTCAGTCAGCCCCGCTGTTGAATTCTGCTAGACCAGACCTGTGAACCCCAAGTACGAATCCCAACTGACCCGAAACAGGAGTCTTATCAAGGACACCGATATCCTTGGCCTTCCGTTGCCAACCTAACGCATGCTGGGAGTTACTTACAATCTGGGTTCGTTTTTATGTGAACCAATTTGCTTGGTAAATTTAAAGCTCACCAGGGCAGAAAGCTGGTGCAGCTGATGGCATCATCTGTTAATTTTACTCGCGGTATATCCAGCGATTCAGTTTTAATGGCCTTACGATTTAAGGCAGTCTTTGTCATCTCCTTTCCGCACTGCGCATAGGAGCTCCAAAGACATGTAAACTCCATTCACCCCCAAGTATGCATCTTCCCATCTAGTGACCGTTTGGTGAACAACCAACCTTTCCAGAAACAGTCACCTGTACGCACAATATGTACAAGCACTTCGAAACACAGCAGACTGCCCCAACAAGACCAGCCTCACCACATACCAGATTCCCAAAACACGTGCCAGTCCAGATTTTGGCAACATAGCGGCTCCCCATGTCTATCCATACCCCATGACATGCTGTAGCCACTCCCTGTACATAAAGCGTAGCATATTTCAATGGATAGTTCATGCTGGAGTGGTGCTTTTATGCTACAATACTTATGACATTGCTTTTGAATTGAAAGGTATGCTTATGATCTGTCCCCCTTCCCCCTAATCCAAAAAGGCAGTCTTGACCTTGACCCCAACAATGAAAAGTCATTGGACATTTGTACTCTCTGACCTTCATAACCATGAAGGCACTCGTTTCGTCATTCATCCTCGAGGACCAACAATTACTTTAATCCCCAAGAGCAATCCAGCCTTGAATATTAAGCTATGGGGGTGGTGAGCCTTACCTTATTGCAAAATTAGGACCATACTTGTACATTTTGAACATTAAATGTCCAGCCTCGACCTTTATTAACTAAATAGTTACATTTGATCTTTAAGTCCAAAAGACATGCTGTCCAAAATGAGTCTCCACTTTTATTTGTATCTATTCTTAATAAAGCACAAATGTCAGTATTGGCATTCATACAGCAGAGAGAAACAGCTTTGACCCTCGTCACTGAGAAGGAGACTACCTTAACCTTTACCCAAAGAAGGCCAGCCTTGGCCTTTATACACCAGTGAGGGCACGCTTTCACTTTTATATGGTAGATAGCCAGCCTTAACATTCATGAACTAAAGAGGGTCAGCTTTGATCTTTATACCATAAGGTGGAGCAGAATTTAAACCCAGATCAGTTGACTGGGGGTGAGTGCTTGCAATGTTCAACACTCCGTCCATCATCCCCTTTGGTTTTGCTATGTTCGCCCTAAATTGGCAGGGTATGCCCAGATGTGGGACCCTTGCTCACTTTGCCGGTGCCGGTCCCAGGATGCTTGTTTCCGGTCCAGGGAAGACATGGCTTGGCAGTTCGGGCTGGACTGCTCCCATGAGGCACAGGGTCAGACTGATTTGCATATGGCCATGTCTGAACTGGGGTGGAGGAGTGAGCTAAAGAATGATGATGGATTAAACCCAGATCAGTTGACTGGGGGTGAGTGCTTGCAATGTTCAACACTCCGTCCATCATCCCCTTTGGTTTTGCAGAATTTACACCAAAGAGGGAGCTAGTACTAATTTTAAAATCGCAGAAGGCCATCTTTGGCCTTCATATCCATAGAAAGTGAGACTTGACCTTAGCCGTAAACAGGGTCTTCCTTCACCATTACACTAAACAAGGCAAGACTTGAGACTTAGACCATGTAGGGCGCCAGGTCTTGACCCACTGAAGGATCCAAGACCAGGCAATCTTTTACTTTTTACCACTTCCTCCAGTTCGGAATCCGCATGACACAACCCAATTGCATATCTTTTCTTCTACTATTTGTGGAATAAGAAATTACAATTGCTCTTCCCTGATCAACCCTCACCAAAACGTTGACTCGTTGTGGATTAGGAGAGGCATTATAATCATGAAGTTCTATAACAACGTTCAGAATTGGGCAGGGTTTATGTGAGAGTGCTCTTAGCCTAATAATAATAACGCCTTATATTTAGATCAAAACAAGGCAGTAGCTGTGTCCCTTTTCTCTCACCCTGCCTCTCAGGAGCCAAGCCTTTTGTGACCTCACCCTGACCTTGCACAAAGGGTTAAGGGGGTAAGTGCGAGACGGTAAAGATGTAAAGTATGGAAGGACATTTCATTTGCTTTAACGTTTCTTTCGTTCTTTGATATGCTTCTCTCTCCTCGCACTTTCACCCTCCCTATTTCCCCCTCTCTCTCACACACAAACATTGTGGCCTGCAGTGGATATTAATAACACTATTCTCCCTGTGTCCTGGGACGTTAAATATAGCAGGCATCCGGATCTGGCCGTTGTTGGGGTTTGTTTACCCGTCCGTGCTCACGTTGCACTGTGTACATGAGAGGCCGCGCAAGCTCAGGGGTATGTAACAGTACAAGACATGCAAAATACATAATCAAAGCAGTACCCGGCATGATCGTTTTATACAGAAGGCGTGCTTTTCAATTCAGGCAGAACAAATGCAAAGCAGAAACATCTCCAGCCAGGCCTCCATCCGGAGAAGTACGTGTTAGTCGATGCCAGGCAGAGCAGCCATGTTCTATACCCCAGAGGACAGTTGTTTACTGTACTCACCCAGAGTTAAGTTTCTCTTCACAGCCCATGTGAGAGCACCAGTCAAGTTTCGTCACACCTCCGGTTAATACTTCTATATTTAAAAATAAATAAATAATAATAGTACCCTTTTTATGTCAGGTGTAACAACTACAACCCACACTAGTTCTCGCCACAGAATAGGTACTCAACCAGTGCCTCCATCCCCGTGATCTTCCCTCAAAGTACATTCATCTAGATCAGGTATTCAAACAGTGCCACACAACCCTCAAGTGGTCTGAAGTTTCCCAGGTCCATGAGTGTGTAGCTTGTCCAGTCGTATTATTTTAGGTTCCAGAGTAACGTGCTACTAGCCTACAAGCGCTTCCACACCTCATCAGGGGTATCAAGTTCTATATAAATGGAAACCCTTCCGTCTTCTATCCCCCCACTATCCTTTTTCAATCCAAATAATAGACTCAAATAATAGACTCACAAGTCCACCACTCAAATTAATTTCATATTTCCCTATACTAATTCACACTAATACTTTTTGGGTACTGGAGTAGCATGCTACTCGCTGAAAAGCTCTTCGACGCCTCATCAGGGGTAGTAAGCGATATAAATACAATTATTTGTATTGTAGTCCTGGTTTGATAATGAGATCAACAAACTACAAATCCCAGAATGCACAGAAAAAAATTGACTGAATGCACTACTCACGTATGGCACTGGGAAATTTGAGAGCTCTGATCCTGTGACCCCCACAATTAAAACCTACTGGTACCGTGTACTCACCACAGTTCCTTCCAGACCGGAGCCTCGCTTTCACAATAACTGCCACCAAAGACCTTATACGTACCCCCTACGATGACTCTTCAGCGGTATTCGTCCACGTTTTAACAACGACACTCCCGTGATGCCCATAAGCCAACGCTTTCCTGCCCCTACCCCCTCACGATAATAGCCTCGGTCCAGAAACAAACTAGTATCTGCCAGCCCCATTCTTTACCCCACTCTAGTCCAGGTCATGTATGTACTTACTCAGTGTCTCAGTCTCGTGTCACCCTTTCTGGTCTCTTTAGTGGTGCGCACAGGGGTACAGGTGCGGCGCTGCCCCCCCCTCTTGAAATTCAAGGCTGTCTTTTTTTGCTCTGTACCCATCTGAACAGAAAACAAAGAGCTTCTGCAAACACATGACTTTCCACTTCCAAAACATATGATGTCACCAGCTCTGGGCCAATCAAAGTCTGCTGGGAGGGACTCTTTTAAGCAACCGGCTCTGAAGAAAGGCTCATGTTCACCCTTTCGCCGGTCCGTGGGATGACAAGGGCAACTACAGTTCATCGTTCGCTGCACTCCAGGGACCCCAAAAGTAATACCTACAGCCGGCATCAGAGAGAATTCTTCATTTCACGTGTACATGAGGAAACGCTTCATTTAAAATACACTGAATGAAGGCAGTTTTAAAAAATAGCCGGCAAGTTCCCGAAAAGCGCTTCGACGCCTCGTCAGGGGTAGTAAGCGCTATGTAAATGCTATTACAATTACACGCGTGCCCCTTCCTAGCTCTTTTTGTTTAACCAATGGAGAGACTTTAAGCAGAGATCTCAAGTTTCCCCGGCCCTTGCGCCGATAATCTGATTATATCCAGATTTTTCTTTGCTTTCTGGAACTCGTGGTCCTAAGTTTATGATGGGATAAACAAAACTCAAAGCCATAGAAAATGCAATTAAAACGACGAACTGGGGGAGCTACCCACAGGGCACAAGTCCTAAAAAAAGAAGTGGGGGGACTAACCTAGTTAGGCAGTATGCAAGTGACATCACGGCGCATGACATCACACATGGCATCACAGGAATTGACATAATAGAAATTGACATCATAGAAAGTGGCATCACAAGCCACGACTTTACAGGAAGTGGCATCACAAGAAGTGACATCATATCTAAAGCCCTCACATAAATGTTTAGCAGTACGTTTGAGCGCATTGCGAGGATAATAGCACAGTGAGCTATGGAAGATATGTGAGTTCTACACCTTGCAATCCCCCAGTTTTATGTAACACATCCTGTACATTCATTTACAAACATATATCATTTATTGTACAAGTACGGCGTCTGCCCCGGCCCCCATTGTGTCCGGCTACGCCTTCCCCGGCCCAGGTTTCGTGTTGATGTAAAGCGCTCTGACACCCTTGTTAGAATTGAAAATGTTATCGTCCCCTTGCTCATCTTTTATTCTGTGTTAAGTTAGCATTCATGGCGCCATTTTATTAGTAACCGCCATTCTGTTTCATGATCGAAGCTAAGCTCCTGCCTCGTGTTGCTTGCCTCAGCAGAAAACTGTCTCCATGCCTCTTTGCTCGTGTTTCTCCAAGGCCGATTTCAGCTGCACTAATGAATGTATTCTCTATTGTTGCATACCTTAGCTGTTAGATAGGCTCGTTCCCACCTTCACTCTAATGGTGAGCATGAGTGAGGTGGCCTTGGAGTGAAGATAATATGTACCCGGTCCCAGGACTGTAGCTCATCCTTCTGTGCCCCTTTTGTTTGCCAGTGCCTGGACTGGAATTTTCCAGTTTGGACGTGTTCTCAGAAGATTTGGAAATGTATAATATCTTATGTCATGTTGGGGGGAGTCAGTCCCTCGGCAGCCATCTCAAGAGGCTGGTCAGACTGGGCTCCGCTGCAGCGCTATACTAATAAAATACTTGGTTTGCATTCTCTACTGTCTGACCGACTCTTCATTTTGTGGAAGGCGAGAGGTGGTCACAAGTGACCCGGGTGACCCTAATCGGGTCACTTCCTTCATTTGGCGCCCGAATAGGGACCCACCGGGTGGCCCATCCTCACCCGCAGACGGGTGGGGAGGACGGGGCCGCGTCAGGTCGGACAGGCGGATTGGGGATCCCCACACGACAGAGCTTAGTTCTCGCAGCTGCCCCGCCGGTCTGATCGGGCGGTGCCTTGTCCAGTGGTCGTCCCGGCTGGGGTCCTGAAAGGCGAAACCCTTGGAATTGACCGTTTGGTCCGAAGAGACGGCAGTGGAGAATAAATTTGTTCGACCTGTGTTCACCAGGTGAGTTTGCTTTGATTCTTTGTGAAAATGGCGCAGTTTTGAATGATCTTTGGTGTGGTCTGAGGACCACTTTTGGGTTGTGCTTTGTAGGTCTGCGGACCAACTTTGGATACAAGGTGTCTATGGACATTTTGCCAGGCAACATAATGGATTTGGGTTACTTTTGAAAATGCCTGGGGTTTGACTAGTCTTTGGCTCTCGTGCGGTGGTTCTGGTTTGTAATTTTGGTGCAGTCTGAGGACTGATTTTTGGTTTGTCTTTGCTTTGTACGGTCTGAGGACTCACCTTCGAAAAGATATTGGTAAGTCATTCCTCTGGTACGAATAGCGAATCTGTTTCTCCTTTCGAGATGCCATGTTTTAGTAAGCTGTGCTGTTTGAGGTGCCGTTGTTGTTCTGCTGATGCTCGATTGGAGGAGAGGCAGCCTGCGCCTCCGGAAGGCACCCCAAATTATGACATGTATGTTAACCACGGTCTTGGCCCTATTATGTTTAGTACATTATGGCACAAATATACGAGGGACAATGCCGAGCTGCAGTGCCTGTTATCAGGTACCTTTGACGAACAGAAATTGAATTTCTTGCAGGATAAATTGTTTGCAAAACGGAGTAGGCAGTCGATGTTTGATTATCTCCAGGTATGGCAAAAGGAAGCCAAACAGTGGCGGCGGAGCCCTTGTTGTGCGCACTCCGTGAGTATCACGGTCATAGAGGGATTCGGTTCCCCAATTACAATCTTATATTATCCGCTTACGTGGATGACGTTGTTGTATATCCGAGAACCTGACTCCAACCTCTCTCCAATAATACAGGAGGTTCTGAGATTTGGTGGCATCTCAGGGCTCAAAATCAATTGGGACAAATCCATCATCTTTCCCCTAACCCAGTCTACACCACGGACAGATTTAGAATTCCCCCTTCAGTGGTCCTCAGACCCAGTGAGATATTTGGGTAAACATGTTCACCCTGATGCAGAACAAGTCTTTAGGGCAAATTACGGCACAGCTGTCAATAGGTTAGAAGAGGATATAGAGAGATGGATCCGCCTCCCTCTTTCGTTGGTAGGCCGCATATCCTTGATGAAAATGATCGTCCTTCCTAGATTCCTCTTTCTTTTTGTTAATATCCCTATGGTCTTCCCTCAACAATTCTTTGCTACGCTGCGAACCTTATTGTGCAAATTGGCATGGGCAGGGAAAACCCCTCGCGTTATATTAGACACCTTAACTAGGCCTTATAGTATGGGAGGTCTGGGAGCGCCTGATCTGGAACTGTATTACAGGGGGGCGCAGAGCTCGCATGCACACAGTTGGATACACGGACCGCATAATTTGCCTCATCTCCAAATAGAGAAGGTAGCCGCAAATCCTGACCCTCTCCCGCGCTGCCTGCCCCAAGCTCCTATCAGGCGTTGTAATGTACTAGTCTCAGTTAACTCAACCGCACATGCTTGGCACGATCTGCTTAAAAAGCAAGCCGGTGCCCTGCTGTACTCCCCTCTTATGCCTGTAGAGTGGTGCCATTGGCTGGCTACTAGCTCGGACAAGAGCGCACTCAGATCACTAGAAGCCCTAGGTATACACACCATGGGCGACCTCTTTTGGGAGGTTACATTGCGTACATGGGATGAGTTGACGGAGGGACTGCATGACCTCACCCCCCTCACGCAATTCCACTTTTTCAGAACCCGTCACGCACTACGTGAGCTGCTTGGGCCCGAGCTGCAAGAACCCCCGGAATTGCCTGCCTTTTCGTTGCTACTGCGTTCTGAATCCCCTATTAAGTTAGTCTCCAAAGTCTATGCCATGTCACTGGCCTTTAAACACACGCAATACACCAAAGCTAGAATTGAGTGGCAAAACGAGATTGGTGAAGTGCTAACAGACGATATTTGGCGCGACTGCTGTGCTGCTACGCAAAAGATCTCATTAAATGGAAGGCACAGACTAGTCCACTTCAAATATCTTAATAGGGTATATTACACACCGAAGAGGCTATTTAGCTATGGTCTTAGGGACACTGACTGCTGTGAGCGATGTGGTGAAACGGAGGCTGGTTTCTTGCATGTGGCGTGGCTGTGCCCTGCAGTGGCTGAATTCTGGAGGCAGATCTTTCACACACTTACTTGCATTACTGAACAACAGCTATCCCCTGACCCCCTGCTAGCGCTCTTGGGATACACTAAACCTCTCAAGAAGGGTATTAGGAAGCTAGTTTCCTTGGGTCTATTACTGGCTAAGCGTAAGATAGCAATGCGTTGGATGCGAGGTCCCGTGCCCACAGTAACGGAGTGGGAGAGGGATATGATTTACTGTAACACCCAGTCAGATGTTTACAATGAATTGATGCCCCCCCAAAGTCGACCAAAAAGTTTCTGGGGCCTATACGTGCAATACTTAGCATCTAAACTCGCCGAAACCACAGATAATGTGCAACAGTCTGAGGCGATTCAGGCTCCCTAGATAACACTGGCATTATAGTTACTGCTTTAACATTGAGTGTGACAGATGTTTCCGAAATGTACTTGCTGGTAGTAATGAAGACGAGAGCTCGCTGAGGCTGCAGCATTGGGATGCCAGAGCATAACATTCTCCTTCTGTCTTTGGGTCCTTTTTTGTTTTAGCCCATTATCGAAGCGAAAATCCATGTTACTGTGTACTATGCTAACTGATACAGCCGGCTACAGATTGATCCATGCACGATGTTTATCGTCAAGTACTGTATTGTTTCTTTCTGACTTTTGTTTGTGAACTGTATTATAAAACTCAATAAAGAAAAAAAAAAAAAAGGAAGCCAAACAGAGGCGAATGAGAGCAGAAAAGGAGGCTCGAAGGGGAAAGATGCAGACGATTACACAGAAGGCAATAGCGTATGACAGAGAGAAAATAGAGAAGGGCATAGAGTGTGTCGACCGGAAGTTTAGGTTGCAATGTGACAAATCCTATGTTGGCCGAGAGGAAGGCGATGCCTTTGTAGAGGACCTGTTAGATATTAGACCTCCGCCTCCATATGCCCCGCAGAAAGTATATCCTGCTGTCCCGCAACACCAGTCCTCTGCCTCGCCTGCCCCTGCCCCTGTCTCTGATTCTCCTGCTATTGACCTGGCTGCCTCGGCTACAGCGCCTTCTTCTTCTTCTGCTTCATCTGTCATGCCTATAGCGACTGCAGGTCTTTCTGCTATGCCTGTTGCTCCAACTTCTTCCCTCTCCCCATCACTTACACCGACGACACAGTCATTAATAACACGGGTGCCTGGCCCTTCGATTATTGCGCCTGCCTCACATTTCCTCTCCCCGACCTCGTTGAGTATGGGGATGCCTGTGCGTGGACTGGATGACGGGGATTGGGCGACTGCACAGGAGCGAATGGGGCGGGTGTTGATTCGGTCTGATGTGGGAGATGCAGAGAAAAAGATGGTAGCTAATCAGGCTGCCCAGTGGGCCCGTAATCCGATTTACAGTGTGGAAGATGTGTGGAGTGTGTTGAAAGAGTATGAGCCGTTTTACAGCAGCATGCCCTCAAGCATATGTCGGCTACTCTGATTGGGTTGTGGGAGCAGTGTTTCAATGGTGTTGCACCCCAAATTATTTATGACATCCGGGACCGTGTGTATGCTGCTGACATGGCCCATAACGACGTTTTTAGTAATGTTGCAACGTTAATTGGATACTGAGGTAGGTTGCACCAGAAGAGACCGACAACAGCGTCCCCAGTTTCCGATGAGGGCGGTGCACCCGATCTTTCATCCTGAGATACCGGAGCTGCGAGATCAGCATGATGCTGTTGTCAGACAGTGAGTAGAGGCCCGTTTCCAGGAGCAATGGGTTTATACTCCTTGGAAAAGGAGTGAGGTTTTGTCTCTTAAGACTCAGTTACCCGACCCTAGGAAAAATCCAACTGCATACTATAAAGAATTAACAGAGGCCACGTCGTCGACGGTGATGACGTTGGCAGACATTGAGATGTTTTTCGGGTTATTGGTGTCCGTGGATATTTGGCGGCAAGTGCGTACACAGGACCATGTCGTTGAGTTGGGTGGCACTTGGGATGAGATCAAGACATGGGATAAAGAGAGGAAGCCTGGTGAGAAGCCCAAGGCCGAGATACTAGCTTTGCCAGGACGTATTATTACCTACATGCACTCTCTTATTCCACCTAGAAGAGTTGCACATCAAGCAAAAGTTTCATGCAGGGAAACACCCCCAACCAGCAGGTTTAGTTGAAAAGTACAATGGTACTCTCAAACTAAAACTGGCAAAGATCAAGGAGAGCACAGGATTGCAGTGGCCAGATGCCTTACCCTTAGCGCTGTTGTCCACAAGCGCCACAGCCCACTCTAGAACAGGATTGTCCCCGTACGAGGTCGTGTTCGGCCGCCCGGCAAATGTCTGGGGCGTCCCGCGACCTCGTCGGTTTTCTGAGATAGAATACCCATTGCTTGTGGATTACCTCTATGATTTGACTAAAAGTTTGCGTTCTCTTCACCAACAGATATCTGAAGCCTTACCACAAACTCCTGAGGGGCCGGGCCACGAGATACGACCCGGGGATTGGGTCCTCGTGTGCAATTTCCAGAGGAAAAGCAGCTTGGAGCCGCTGTGAGAAGTTGGCCTGGTATATGCTGTCCACTAGTTATAGTGGCCACCTTGCACCAGTCCAAACGACCTTTATTAATGATAGGTTTAAAGACAACCTTTATTGAAAGCTATCCTAGTAGTATCTATGGAGAGCAGCCTTCAGGCTAAGTCTTGAAGGAGTGTAAAGCTGTTTGTTTTACTAGTCTATAATCTCATGAATGACCAAATGAAAGGAGAACCACACCAGGTATATATATAAAATATATGTATTTATTACTAAACACTACCCACTAGTCTCTTTATGAGGCTAGAGGTCGAAGTACACAAGTTACTAGTCTCTTTGGGTTGTTAACCCGTGGTCACTGCTGCTGCTACCATTTACCTCTGTCTGTTGGACTTCGGGCTGTTGCTCACGCCCCTGCTGCCCTCGAGGCCACGGACGCCATACCCTGGTGGGACTCGCTGTACCAGGGTGCACTACAGCACAACGCCCGCATTGGATGCAGCTGCCGCTGGGGAGGCGTGGTGATCGCGCTATAAAGCGCTGCCTCGACCCCCGCGGCGCGGGACATCTCTTTGGGTTGTTAACCCGTGGTCACTGCTGCTGCTACCATTTACCTCTGTCTGTTGGACTTCGGGCTGTTGCTCACGCCCCTGCTGCCCTCGAGGCCACGGACGCCATACCCTGGTGGGACTCGCTGTACCAGGGTGCATTACAGCACAACGCCCGCATTGGATGCAGCTGCCGCTGGGGGAGGCGTGGTGATCGCGCTATAAAGCGCTGCCTCGACCCCCGCGGCGCGGGACGCGCGCGGGCGAAGCCCGGGCCAAGGGCAGGCCCGTCTGTGCCCGTCTGGGGCCGGAAGAGGCTGGGCCGGGCCCTTCCTTTTAGTAACCCGTTTGCAGTAGCAGGGGACCATTGAAACTTTGGTTTGGGATTGTGCCCTTTTATATATATATATATTTTTTCTTTTTTTCATTTACATTTTTGGTGGGCCGATTTGAGAAGCGTTTAGGTGTAGCACCATATTACGGGGGAAGTATTATTCAAACGGGACCTTTCTTGCTCCCTTGCTGTTGCACGGCAGGGGCTTGTAATGGTTTATTAGGCTGATATTGTTTTTTATATTCTAATCAGGGTATTAGGTGCTGTGTTGCTCTCTTTGCTTAAGACTTGGGGGGATATATTGTTATTGTGTTATGGGGAGGCGGAGGATTCCAGAGAGTCAAGAAGGGACAAAAGCTGTAACCAGGGCTAATGTTACAACCATGGATGCTTTTTTATTGAGAGCTACTTCTGTTATTGATAAGGAGATCGAAATGGTGAATAGGCGTCTCTCTAGATCTCCCTCTAATGGCTTATCCTCCCTCCTGGCTGGTTCTATTAACCCCACAAGGGAAGGTGTTATGGAAACACCGAGTACACCTTTGCCCCCTTGCTGGGTACTAACCTAGAGTCTAATGTAGCTTCATCTCCTTTGCAAGAAATTCCTTGTGAGGTACCACATAGGCCACTTTCTCCCGCTGTAATTATTGAGAATAACAAGGATGGTGTTTCTACGCTAACGATAGGGACTGGCAGTATTAATAATTATAGGTCACTAGAAACACACTGTAATGTTGGCCCCTCACAACAACCAAGGGTGGCTCAAAGGTCATGTGGGAGCATAAAAAGAAATTTGAAGTCCATTGGGAGTCAAGCCAAAAAACTAAACCAAATGTATCCACCAAGTTAGTCCCTAAAATCTCGGTACCTGTACCACCAGTAGTAAATACAGTTCACCCGGCCATAATGGAAGCCTTTAAATCAACCATGAGTTGTATGCTGGATGCTAAGTTGAGCCCCATTTTGGATAAATTAAACCTTATAGAGAAAATTTTAGCAGAACAAAATAGGTTTGTTCTACCTGCTCAATCTATTCAATCTATGGCCCCTAACTTGTCTAGGGACAACATAATCCCAGGTATTACACCTACGCCTGGGTTAGCTCCAGTCCCTTGGCCTGTTAGTGGAACCCAGCCTCATGGTATAAATATGGCTCCCAAAGATCTAGGGGGGTTGGCAAATGTCTCAAGTGAAAGACAGGCTCCTAACATTCATCCCCAGGGTTCGATCTCTCAAAGATCAGGAACACCAACGGAGGGGGCACAGGGTCATCAGATAAATGCCACACAGAATTTAGCGGTCATCAATCTTCCACCCCAATCAACACCCCTCGTAATAATTTTGGGAAATGTCCCTCCACTTTTGCCAGGGTCCAATGAAGATTTTACTCAACTTAAAAACAAGGTTACTCATTGGCTGTCGAATAACACCTCTGTAGGTCCAATGGTGGAACGCAATATTATTATGGTGCGTCGTGTGGGTTGGTTAGGGAGCATGAGGAAACCCGGAGGGGGGGATTGTATTGTTGTGAATTTCAATAGATCTCTCCTTGTGGATAGAATTTTACAGGAAGCTTATTTTGACCGTACATATTGTGATTCTGGTATCCAGGTTCTCCCGTTGGGTTTCTTCTACGAGGCTGACTATATAGGGCCCCCAAACACAAACATTTCTTGTGATAGGTGGTTTCATAGACCTCGTGAGGTTATGGGTGGAAGATATCCACAACCCCAAGGGGCCCAATCTCGATCGACTGTGTACCAGCCTGCTACTCGGTTAGCGCTATCCAACAGATTTTCAGTTTTATCAAGGTTGGATGAGCAAGACTGACTGAATATGAACTTAGAGCCCGCTGGAGAGTTATCGCATCAACAGGGGTCCCCATGCATCTCTGTGCGAAATGTTGTGTCCTGCGCTGTGGAGTCGTCTGGGAGGACTAGCCCCCAGCAGCGGGTGCTTTCATTGACTGCACAACAAGGGATGATCGCAAGTGCAGACATTTATAATGTCCTGTCATGGAACATTGCAGGGTTGTTGGGAAAATTTCAGGATCCCGTATGGATGCAGTTCATCAGACAATTCTCTGTGATTTGTTTTCAGGAGACTTGGCTTGTGAACTGTAACCTGT
Organism: Calotriton arnoldi; assembly: GCA_963921515.1. Taxonomy (NCBI): domain Eukaryota; kingdom Metazoa; phylum Chordata; class Amphibia; order Caudata; family Salamandridae; genus Calotriton; species Calotriton arnoldi. The sequence continues at coordinate 723,136 of CAWUFW010001053.1, read as the reverse complement.
TTTTGGAGGGATATAAAGCCTTCTTTGTCCCTGCGTCCCCGTCACCTTGTGGCAGAGCTAGGGGTGGTTTGGTGATTTACATATCGTTGGCTGTGACCTGTAGGATCCAGCAACTTCCTACTGCTAATAAGGACTTTCAAGTTATTGTTTTAAGGAGAGGAAATGACTGTATGGGCATTATTAATTTTTATAACGCACTAAGCGCGCTGGGGAGTGCAAGATTGCCCAACTAGGCTGCCTCATAAGACAGTCCTGCGGTTCTGTTGCACATAATCTTATGGTGGCAGGGGATTTTAATATTCATCCTTGTGGAGACCCCAAAATCAGATGTATGGCTGAGCTGGGATGTGCCAGGATGCGGGGATTCCATTTTGAGCATTCCGTTCAGGGGGATGCATTGAATGGTTTGCTTAATGAATTTGACTTGTTATCATCAATGTCTTTAGCTGACCCCCTTAGCACACAGTCCGTCCCTTCTTTTAAAGGATGTAGTGATGGTTCATTTATAGATTACATTTTGATCTCCACCGGACTTCAGTTTAATTTTCGTGGGTTTACCATCATGGATAGCGTTTTTAGCGATCATAATCCCATCTGTGTCCACCTTGGAGGTAGGCTGTTGTTAACACAAGCTAGGGTGACATTCCCAGGCATGTTGAGACCTGTGGATGGTAGACGCCGCCTAAAATGGTCACAGATATCTCCAGACTCATTTTATGGCAAGGTACAAGTGTCTTGTGCAACCGAATTAGCTTCCTGTGTGTTACCTGGCTTCCACCCGGGGGGTGTCCTCAGGGCTTTTGATGTTATTATTTCTAAGATAGGGGCACTTTTAAGTGCCCCTTCTCATAGGACGGTGCTATCTGACCCTAGATGGTTCGATCCACATTGTTCTAAGGCAGCGAAACATTTAAAAGATGCTTTAAAAGCTACCCCGAGAAATCAATCTTTGATATGTGCCCGCCGTCGTGAGTATAAACGGGCATTGGCCATCCGTAAGGGCGAACTGAAGGAGGAAATGTGGAGGGACCTATTGGAGGCAAGCACCTTGGGGAATAGCGCAAGGTTTTGGGGCATTATTAACCGACCTTTATTTGAAAAGGCTAGGGATGGAGAAGTAGGCACTAACATATCTGAGGATGAATGGGTGTCTCATTTTAAATCTATTTTCAGACGCCCCATGGAGCCTCATCAATCCCAAGGTAGGGTTAACATCACTGCTCCAGTAGTGTTTGAGCAGAAAGAGGTGGAGAAGGCCATTTTAGGGCTGACGTGCAATAAGGCCCCAGGCCCGGATGGCATCCCTCCAGCCCCGGTACTGATGGCTGTCCTTAACGCGGCGGCCAGGATTGGTTGCCCGGACTCCTGGAGCATCTCAACCATTGTGCCGGTATTCAAGAAGGGCGATCGTAATAGCACTCTGTGTTATAGACCGATCTCCCTTCTTGACTCCGTGGTCAAGGTTGTGGGTGGGGTGTTACTGGGAAGATTATCCTCTTGGGCGGCAGAGAATGAGATCATCTCTGATATACAATAAGGGTTCCGCCCAGGGCGTTCCACCTTGGCCCAATGCCTTAATTTATATTTGATCCTGGGAAAGTATACAATCGCCCGCCAAGGTACAATCTACATGGCCTTCATGGATCTTTCCTCTGCCTTTGATTGTGTCAATCGGGGGAAACTGTGGCAATCCATGAGGGCCATGGGGGTGGAGGATAACTTGGTTGACTTCCTGGAGGATTTGCACAGGGCTACAAAGGCTAACATCAGATATGCCCAGGATCTCCGTGTATCTAGGGATTTTAAAATAGAGAGGGGGTTCGGCAGGGGTGTATTCTGGCCCCCTTTTTATTTAATTTATATATTAATGATCTGGAAAAACTTTGATAAAAACAGGGTCGATTTCCCATATGTGGGGCAAAGAGGTCTGCCCGTCCTGCTATATGCGGATGATGCGGTCCTCGTTGCTAGGACGGCAAGGGGACTTCAGACATTGCTTGACACCTTTCGGAGCTTTATGGAAGCCCGTGATTTGGCAATTAATAATTCTAAATCCTATATCATGCAGGTCGGGATTCGCCCGAAGAAATCGTTCCTTTTAAAGTGGGTAATGAGAAAGTACCAACGACTTCGATATTCTCTTACCTGGGTGTTTTAATAGATGACCGTTTGAATTGGGGGCCCTGATTCAGAGGAAAAAAGGGGAGGTTATAAGGGCGAATGCGGCAATCTTCAACTTTGCAGCGAAGATGGGTAAGCGCCCAATTGCGGCAATGTTGAAAATATTTCAGGCCAAAAGTGTTGCTATAGCTAGCTATGGGAGCGAAATCTGGGGCTATGCAGCAACTGATGCTCTGCAGGTGGCGGAGAACACTTTCTTAAAACGTCTCCTAGGAGTGCCCACCGGAACATCAAATCTGGTGGTACATGAAGAATTGGGGTTGCCATTTTTATGTGATACCTTGGCCATGCGCCCCTTGCTGTTTTGGCTCAATTGTTGGTTAAATAAGGATCTAGTTCTCAATCATCAGATTTTAAGAGAAACTATGAGCCTTGTTTATATGTCACGCATTCCATGGTTAAAATATATTAAGGGTTGTTTTGAAGAGCTGGGGCGGCCGGACCTTTTTAAAGCCTGACTCTATTACCATGAAGGATGTGGAATTTGTAAAGAAAACCTTTACTACTTTAAAAAGCATGGTAGAGACGATCTAGAAATTGGGAAATCTAGCGTCCGTAAATATGTGATGCTTAAAACAATCCCATCCATTGAGCCTTATCTTTTGTGGCCATTGACGCCCCATGAGCGGTTTTTATTGATCAGGTTCCGATTGGATTATTTTCATTTGCTACTTGCTGTCCCAAAAGGGAGCTGCAGAGGTCAGGTGTTAGCATCCTGTGGCTGCGACGGAGTGTCTCCTCAGGATTTGCTACACTTTATGTTTTTTTGTAAATTTTATGAAGTACCTCGCAGATATTTTTTAACACCTCTTTTAAAGAAGTTGAACTTTACCCAGGTCCGCCCAGCTCTTTTTATTTACAACTGTTGAAACTAGACTGTGTGACTTTTATAGTAGGCTTTTTGAAATCCTCTCTGAGATCTAGGATCTGTATGGAGAGTTAGTAAACTTTCAACGTTGGTAGGCACTCCCCACTACTACCCATATTGATGAAGTTTTGGCCTCTGGTGTTGTGGTTTCCCCCCTATATTATTCCTTGTATTAGATGTATACACCTTTGTATTTTAGGGGACCATTTGTCTTAATATTATTGTTATGAATTGTATGTCTTAATTGTTACATGGAGCTGTGTAACTTTTATGGTTTTTATCCTAAAGCCGAATAAAGTATTTTTGAATTGAAATTGAATACTAGTCAAATAGCACAGTAAATCAGCACAATATACGATTAGCCCTAGGGGCGTACCAAACCATATATTAAGAAAGTGGTATAAGAACCACAACTTGACTAGACACAAGGCCTAGAACCTGTAGAATCGCTGGGACCCCAAGGAACCACCCAAGGTAGTGACACAGGGGACCCACGGGGGACGTGTGCAGTGTGTGGACACAGCCGCGAGCTCCGTTAGCGTCTATGGGGAAAGTCGCGGTTAGAGTTTTAAAGTTTAGGGACACTTCGGAGTGGACAAGGAACAAACCCTTTTGGACTTAGAGGGTTCTAGGGCCAACACCCACGGGAGCACCAAAGTACTCGTGTTACCTCACTCAGGGAAGCCGGGTGCACAGGTGTCAAATGGTGTCGGGCCGCGCCGTCGTTTTCAATGGCCGCTGGCTGGAAAGTGCTGCTGCCGGGAAGCTGCGAAGTGTCCGAAGAGATCCAAGCCTGGATCGAGGATGGGAAGAACCTGAAAGCAGAGGGGAGAGAGTCTGGGTCACTAGCCAGTGACCATGGGCACGATAGTCGAATGCCCACCGATGTCGGGTGCTTCAAGTTCGAAGAGGTGAAGATTGTCTCTGCAGCCACGAGGACCAGGAGGCGTCGATGATGACCAGGAGCTGGAATCGAGCTGTCCCACAAAGGTAGTAGCTTGCTGCAGTGTCGGTGCCTGGATTGGACCCAATAAGCCTTGGCAACAGCAACCCATGCAGAAAGAGAACAAAGGCTTCGGCGTGGACCAGCGAGGTCCGAGAGACTCCCCAAGCGAGGGAGAGTCAGGGCAGGCCTGGAGCAACCAGAGAGGCCCATTGAAATTAGAGATGTCCTTCTGAGGGACCTACCAGTCGACGGACAAGGGATCGCAAAGGGACCTCAAGCGGAATCACAAAATGGCGGCCCACGGGTCACTCGGAGTGGCCAGGCCAGCAATCTTCGGTGGATTCACTGCTCGGGGTTGGGGCTACAAGTAACCCAAAGCACAGCCTCTAGGATCAACCAGAAGCTTATGCACTTGCAAATGTGCCCGGTGTCTAGGGGCTCCGGTTCCATGGTACCCATGAGGGCTACGGGTCTCAGCTTTGCTGGGAACTCGGGTCAGCCTCTGGGATGTCTGGAAACCCACCTCCTGGGTTGCAGGGTCATCGGCGTCCGGCGGGAGCTTCGGAGATGCAGACCGGACAGATGCGTCTTTGGTGCCTGCCAAGCAGGGGAGTAACTCCTTTACTCCAAGGGAGATTCTTCAGTCATCTGGCGTTTAACAGATCGTCGAAGGTCCAGGATTCAGTTTCAGAGTTTCATCCAGGGATATCTAAAGTCCTGTTGCCAGGGGTTCCTATCTTATGCCCAAGGAAGGGGTTGGACTAACTCAGGGGACCCACCTATGGGAGGGTTTGGAAAGAGGGGTGGCTACACCCATTTCCTTTGTCCAGTTTCGCGCCAGAGCAGGGGCTGGTAGTCCCTGCAACCGGTTTGAACTGGGCTATGCACAGGGACACCAAATGTGCCCCCAGTGCAGGACTTCAAAGCACTCTGAGAGTGCACCCACCCAGCCCCAATACACTAAAGCCTATCTGGGAGGTGGTAACACCTCCCTGTGACAGGAAACCTATTGTCCAGGCCTCCCCTGCCGGAGTTTCGGTCGGCAGCAGGAGGCCAGACTCGTGTCTGTGGCTGCAGCATCCATTTTGTGAGGCCAGGGCTCTGTTAGCTGGTACCGGGTATACCGGTGCTGTCATGTCTCTCCCTCTAGAAGGGTGGGATCATACTCCCACACCAGTTACTGGTGTGGGGGTATGATTCCAAGGTGTTTGACACCAAACACGACATGTTTCCGTGCAGCCATCCCAAAGTTAGCATTTACCGTTGAGTTATAATGCACTTAAGAGTATATGGTCAGGCTGCACTCACAGACAACCCTGGAGGATAGATTCCGAAGGCTGCAGAGGGGCTCTGCTTATGCATGGGCACCCTCTCATATAAAACCAAGCACCCTGCCTTCAGGATTGATAAGGCCTGCCATAGGGGTGACTGATAGGTTTATATGTGCAGTGATAGGGTGAGATATAGTGAACCTATATCTCAGTAAGGGGTGCATGCACCACCTCACTCAGGCTGCTGTAGCAGTCACGTGGTGTCATTTCGGAAGGCTTCCCAGGGGTGGTATAATACATGCTGCAGCCCCTGGTAGGCCTCTGGGGTACCTATGCCCTGGGTACATAGTAAACCATATACTAGGGACTTATAAGGGCACCCCAGAATCCAATCTGTGGTGTACCTAAGGTACTAGGAATCCATTTTAAAGAGAAAGCAGATAAACTGGGGCCCTGAATAGCAGGGTCCCAGTCCAACTAAGTCGAAAACCAGCAAAACACCAGGAAAAAAGTGGGGGCAACCATGCAGTCAGATTCCACCTTCCTACAGCCGCGCTGGAGGAGACCGCTCCAAGTCCTTCTTGCCACCAGAACAGCGGTGAAGGTCGACGGCCGGAAGAATTGGATACACAGTACCCACTGCAAGAGGGTACCCGTGCCATTGCCGTACAACCAGTGGGTGCTGGACGGGATTGGCGACCATGAGACGGAGCAGGTACCACGCTTCATTCCCTTTTCGGATGCACGGCTGACGTGGGCACCAACTGAGGAAGAGAGCCACACTGTGCTGAATGAGGCGGTGCCACCTGAGATTAAGGCCATCAAGGAGCCCCAGCCTGTTGGTCCACCTGTGCCTGAGTCCCAGCCCGTTGAGCCCCAGCTTGCTGGCTCATCAGTGTTAGAGCCTCTGCCCCTTAGTCCCTTTGAGCCTGACCCCCTTTTTCCTGACCCCTCTGTGCCTGGAGTGACAATTTACGCCCCCGACGGAGGAACAGTGCACCAAAGGAAAAGTCAGATTAGTAGGGATGGACTGCTTTGCTGAAGAATAGGGCGAACGTACCCTGCCTGCGGTACAAACGGTAGCTTAGGGAAAGGGAGATTGGTGCTTTGTTCGGACAGTGAACGATCAGGGCCAAAGGACTGTGATTCTCAGGACAGAAATACCTTGCCCTGCAACGTGGGATTTGGATCTGAGCTAGACGAACAGCTCCACCGCGGGCGCTCAACAGTGCCTACGCCTGATGAACAATAGGAGTCCATCAGCGGGACTCAGATGGACGCTGAGAACACTCTCACATTTCCTTGTTTCACCTCCAGTTGGCTCCAATCATAAGTCTTTTCCTCTGGTTGTAATAAAATAAAAAAAATGTACCCCTTTGGTCGCCCCATTCGGGAGGAAGAACAGCCCTTTGCAGCTCCGAGTTCTGAACGGAATGGGCCTGTTTGGTCCACTTGGTCTGTGAAAAGCAAAATAGTTTTTGTAACTATTATTCTAATATCTCTAGTAATAATACTTGGAATAGCGTATTTCCTTGAGGAGAAATATCCTGTGCATTCTTTGATTGGTACTACGCCTGTTCCCCCTGAACATATTTTTGTCACTTTGGCACCTCACAAAGAGGAGCACCGAAAGTCCTATAAAGATAATGTGTTTATCCAGACTCTGCACCAAACACATAATGCTTATAACACGACAAAATGCTGGGTATGTGGGTTGCTGCCCTCAGTGACTCATAGGAGTGAGAACTAATTGTCCATGCCATTGCCATATGCCAATAGCTGTGAGGGTTGGTTTGCATTGCTTAGTATGGTACGCTCATTTCCCCATGCTGCTACATTGGAACAAAATAGTACTGATTCTCGCACCCTAAAACAAAATGTACGTTTCCAGCATAGAGCACCTCCTGGTGCTCCTATAGGCCGAGAGCCGTTTGGCAGATTGTTCCTAAGCTCCTGCATGCAGGGATGTAGGGGGCTGAGAAATGGAACATGGTCTCAGGCAGAAATGAATGGATAATTTCCTGCAGTTCAATACATCAGAATACTTCCAGTCCTTTCAGGCCTTTAATGTTACTGAAGATAAGCCGATACCCCTGTCAGTGGTTAATGTTACAGCTGCTTTCTGTGTTCAGGGGGCTGGGAAAGTAGAGGTAGGGGAGAGCAGATAGATGCAATGTCACTCATAATTTGAGACTAGCGGATAGCCCGCCCCTAACACCGCCACCCAATGTCTACTTTGTTTGTCGATCTCACGGTTATGTCTGGCTTCCTGAGGGATGGTCGGGTAGGTGTTATCTTTCTTACCTCTTACCCCCGGTATATATCGCCCTGCCAAATTACCATAAAGACCATTGATTACAACGTAGAAATGCCCATGTGCTTCGGTTTAGAAGAATGATTAGCACAGACGACATAGATCAGATGGACACCACCTTCCAGCAGTTTACTGATGCTATGAAAGGTATAATACCTTTCTGGGGCCCCATGGCCAATAGTCTTAATATTCGGCGGCTCACTAGAGTCGTAGAAGGGGTCATTAACACCACTGCAGGGATTTTGACCAATATCACAGTTGAGGTCCAATCTACGAGACTTGTTGCCCTTCAAAACCGGATGGTGTTAGATGTCATCCTTGCTGGTAGGGGTGGGGCCTGCAGCATCATCGGAAGTAGTTGCTGCGTATACATACCGGACCACGCTCCGAATGTATAGGCCGCTATACAGAAGCTCCATAAGCTTGCCTCTGACATACACCAGGAGAATGTCACATGGTCTCTCACAGGGTGGTTTTGGGGCCTCTTTGCATCTTGGGGGTGGAAGATTATCATCTTCCTGATTGCCATCGCTGGATTAATCTTGGCATGTTGTCTGTGCATCCACTGCCTCCCTGCTTGTTGTGCCTGCTGTGTATCAATGTTGACTCCTCGCCCAAAGCCTCCAGAACGTGACTCTCAGAGCAAAGCCATGATGATGCAGGGCATCCAAGATTTGATGAGTATTGATGAGGGCATTTTTGAATATTGATTATATGTGTCTAGCCTTGCAGAATATTTAGTGTTGATTAATAGTCTTTGAAGTAACAATAATTGCCTCCGATTGAATGTTCTTTTTCTCTTTAGCATTGTAAAGACCCTTACCTGATGGCAATAATAAAACTTAGCATGAATGCTAAAAGAAGGGTCTGTTAGAATTGAAAATGTTATCGTCCCCATGCTCATCTTTTATTCTGTGTTAACTTAGCATTCATGGCGCCATTTTATTAGTAACCGCCATTCTGTTTCATGATCGAAGCTAATCTCCTGCCTCGTGTTGCTTGCCTTAGCAGAAAACTGTCTCCATGCCCCTTTGCTCGTGTTTCTCCAAGGCCGATTACAGCTGCACTAATGAATGTATTCTATATTGTTGCATACCTTAGCTGTTAGATAGGCTTGTTCCCACCTTCACTCTAATGGTGAGCATGAGTGAGGTGGCCTTGGAGTGAAGATAACATGTACCGGGTCCCAGGACTGTAGCTCATCCTTCTGTGCCCCTTTTGTTTGCCAGTGCCTGGAATTTTCCAGTTTGGGCCTGTTCTCAGAAGATTTGGAAATGTATGATATCTTATGTCATGTTGGGGGGAGTCAGTCCCTCAGCAGCCATCTCAAGAGGCTGGTCAGACTGGGCTCCGCTGCAGCGCTATACTAATAAAATACTTGGTTTGCATTCTCTACTGTCTGACCGACTCTTCATTTTGTGGAAGGCGAGAGGTGGTCACAAGTGACCCGGGTGACCCTAATCGGGTCACTTCCTTCACCTTGCATTGCAATGATTAGGGCTATACAAGAAAAAATAGTGGTACTTAAATTATTTCAACGCCTCCTCGGGGGAAGTAAGCTCTATATAAATGCAATTTGCTTTGTGTAAATACTGGGAAAGACCAACACATCTGATATTCTTACAGTGCATGCATATCTCCTAAACAGGGACTGAACAAAGTGAAAAGCTGCGTGTCTTAAGTATGTGTGATGTGCTAACAAGGTGTGAGCCTTTATTTCCCCTCTGCTTCATTTGCATCAGGTGTGGGGCTCCTGACTGCTCCCAGCCATGAGACTCGAACAAATGGAGTCCTAATGACCCCTCAAATGCGGCCTTTGTTATGGGCCCAGCAGGAGTCGTAAATAAGAAAGCCCCGTTCCCGCCTGCACATTGTTGCTTGTTGCAGAAGGAAAGCAGACAATGTGCAGGCGCTGCTGAAAGTGTCCCGGTGTTTAGAAATTACACCAGGACGAGTTCAGCACATTATTCTGTGGGGCCCAAATTCTTTTCAGGGTGGACGGCGTTCACCCTGTGAAAAAAGTGGGTGCACAATGTCCACCCGTGTGTACTCCCGACTCGTGCCCTGACTGTCCACATACGATCTTGGGAAACTGGAGAGCTCTGTACGGAATACTCAATCAAGTAGCTGAAAATGCACTTGTTACGAGCCACTTCATCCTGCAGAATGTAGTGTGATTTTAGAAAGAATAGCTCCGTCTTTACTGATTTTTAAAAAATTTACGGTGCTGACATCACAAGGGCAAACATTCGTTTGACATACTTTCTGGAGGCATCATCCATGTGCCAATTACTAATTTTGAAACCTAAGAAAACCCCAGACCATTTATGGTCTCATGTTGGCAAGTATGAAGATAAGTGGCAGGAACAAACATTTCTGCTGTTAGAGGTATACTGACCCGTCATGAGCAGACGTACTGAGCACTCACTCACCAGGCCAAGATTACAACGGACTCAGGGACTCAACTGCAAATTAATGAAAATCTCTTGCCCTCACAAGCAGCCCTGCCACACCATCTGTTCACGGTTCCTGAAGCAGGACCATAAATGATGATCTGCAGCCACAAAAACCCTTAAAAGTGGCTTTGCCAATGCACCTCAATCCTGCCTAGGGAAAGGCGAAGTTTGTAGCCACCCCTTTGTGTTTTTAGTGAACTGGAGGCTATAGTATTGCTGTCAGTCCTCGGTACAGTATCTTAAACAATGTGGTATTACTACCACTTCTCCCTAATTCACTAATTGCCAGAGGCACCATATGAACCCTGTTGGGACAGAAAAGTCCTCAACATGGTAATAGATATGCACCCCTGCCCTGACTGCCCAACTCTATTGATGTCTGGTTCCCTAATGTTGATTTTTGTTGTCATAGGCTAACATGGATCATGCGTGTGCACCATGACATTGGAACCGAGGGGTGGAAGGAGAGAGAGTTAGAAAAGAGGAAAATGTGCTTCGATGTGAGGAAGGCGGTGAAGAAAACGGTTGTTGTGGTTGGTGACTGGGTTAGAGTAAAATTACCTAAAAGAAGAATGGGTAAGTCGAAGTTTGGACAGCCTATGAAGGTTGTCAAGCTGTTGGGTAATGCTGTCAAAACCCAGGATCATAGGGTTTGGAACCTTAACAGGATTGTTATATGCCAACCGCAAAGAATGTGTGAGGAAGTGGCCCCTGCTACACAAGATGTTGGGAGAAAGCCCATTAGAGTGAAGAGGATGCCCCTTCGCTTGCAGGATTGTGTTTCTGAAGAAAACAGTTGTTGTGGTTGGTGACTGGGTTAGGGTAAGAACATGATAAAAGATTGGCTGAAGTGTTATGCAAGGTGCAAGACTCTGGCCTGACGCTGAGATTGGACATATGTGGGTGAGATAGAGTATTTGGGGCATTTGGTATCTGGGTCCGGCATTAAACCGAAACCCTATCTAGTGAACGCCATTTCTCATCTCAACTATTCTGAAAACAAAGATGAATTGGTGAAGTTCTTAGGTATGTCAGAGTTTTATAATAAATTTGTTCCTAACTTTGCACAGAAGACTGAGTGCATGAGAGAGCTATTAAAGAAAGGACGTGAATTTGTGTGGGGACAAACATGTTGTGATGAGTTTGATTTGGTCAAGAAATACTTGAATGAGGCTCTTAATTTGGCAAGTTTCGATCCTTCCAAGGAATCGTGTATTATGACCGATGCAAGTTCTAAGGGGTTAGGTGCGGTCTTGCTACAAAATGGGAAGATACGGAGAACACCATTTTATTTATTTCAAGACCCTAGAGAGGAGCAGAATGTAACTACTCCGTGGTGGAAAAAGAGGCGCTGGGTGTTTACTGGGCAATTCGCAAACATAAGAAATGTTTGTGGGGCAGGCATTTTGGCGTTATTTCAGATCACAAACCCTTAAAAGAGGTTTTCACGAAGAAAGGTGTAGACTTTGTCTCACATAGAATAAGGAAATGGGTGGTTGCCTTGCAAGAATTTGAGTTTGATGTGTCTTTGTGAGAAGTTGGCCTGGTATATGCTGTCCACTAATTAAAGTAAGCACCTTGCACCAGTCCAAACAACCCTTATGGTTATTTAAGAGGTCAAAGATAACCTTAGAAAGCTATCCAAGTGGTAGCTGTGGAGAGCAGCCTTCAGGCTTAGTCTTGAAGGAATGTTAAGCAGCTTGTTTTACCAGAATGCAACCTTATAGTATTGGTTAAATGAAAGGAGAACCACACAGTAGTTATAAAAATATGTATTTAATAAAATAACACTCTCTAGTACAACACAGTATCTCCTACACAGAGATAATCATAAAGCCCACAATACTTAAGCACAGAAATGATAGTAAATAGCACTAATACACAGTGGGCCCCAGGGGGGGACCAAACCATATACTAAAATAGTGGTATAAGAACCGCGACTTGAGTCAAGACAGAGTCTAGGGGTTGTAGAATCGCTGGGACCCCAAGGAACCACCCAAGGTGAGTAAGTAGGGACCCCACGTAGGACGGGTGCAGTGTGGGAACACGACCGGGTGCTCCGTACAATTCTATGGGAAAGTCGCGGTTGAAGTTTTAAAGTTTAAGGACCCTTCCCAGTGGACTTCGAAGAAACCCAATGGAAGTTAGGAGGTTGGAGAGCCACCCCACCCGTGGATACAGAGGTACCCAAGTTACCTATCCCAGGGAAGCCGGGTGCATAGGTCTGGAGTGGCGTTGGAAACCGCCGTCGAACCCAATGGAGGACTTGGAAGAAGAGCCGCTGCTGGAAGGAAGAAAAGTGTCCTTTGGAATCCAAAGGTGGATTCTTGCTGAAGAGTACCTGAAAGCAGAGGGGACAGAGTCTGGGTCACTCAGGAGTGACCAGCGGTTCGGTAGATGAATGCCCACCGATGTCGGGTGCTTCAGGTGCGTTGATGGAGTTCTTGACTCTACAGCTACGGGGACCAGGAGACGTCGAGGATGACCAGGAGCCGGATACGAGCTGTCCCACGAAGGATGTCGAGTGCTGAGGGGTCGGTGTCCGGCGGGAGCACCAACAAGCCTTGGCAACGGCATCCTACGCAGAAGGTCAAGGATGTGTATGGTTCGGACCAGCAAGGTCCAGGAGACTCACCACAGCAAGGGTAGTCAGGGCAGGCCTGGAGCAACCAGGGGAGCCCGAGAAAAGCAGAGTTGACCCTCAAATGGATCCCCACAGGCAGGAGGCACAGGAGTCACGAGAGGACCTCAAGCGATTTCACCAAACAGCATCCCACGGAGCACTCGGTGTGAGGAGGCCGAAGTTCTTGGTAGGAAATGGTGCCAGAGGTTGGGGCTACTCGGAGCCCAATGCACTTGTTCGGGAAACGCCAACAAGCATATGCATCTCCAATTGTACGGGGTGCACAGGGGTTTCGGGTATTGCAGCCCCCAAGAGGGATTCTGACCTCAAACTTGGTGAGAGGGCAGCTCGGACCTCGATGGATGTAGAAACCCACCTCCTGTGTTGCTGAAACCTTCAGAGTCCATAGGAGCTCAGAGTCAGCAGACCGGACAGCAGTGTTGCGGTGCCTGTGAATGCAGGGGAGTGACACCTTCAGTCCAAGGGAGATATCTTCGGTTGTCCTTGATGCTCCACAGGTCTTGCACGGATCCTGTATGGTGCACGGGCACAGACAATGCTTCAGACTGAGAGGGAGACGAAGTTGGGCCCAAACAAAGTCCAGAGTGTCCAGATGGTCAAAGTTCAGTGGTTTCTGGTTCAGAGTCTTGTCACGTCGAATCTAGGGTCCTACAGCCAGGTAAGCCCTTTTGTACCCACGGGAGAGGGTTAGACAGATTCAGGGGACCCTCCCAGAGGAGGATCAGGACAGTGGGGAGGTTACTCCCATGTCCCTTGTCCAGTTTTGTGCCAGAGCAGGAGCCAACGGCTCCCAGGACTGGTTTGAACTGGACTATGCACAGGAACACCAAATGTGCCCCTCATGCAGACTTTCGGTCGCTGGCAAGCGCACCCACCCAGCCCTAATACACGTAATCCTGTCTTGAAGGTGGTCACACCTCCCTGTGACAGGATGCCTATTGTTCTGCCTTCCCCTGCTCGAGCTTGGCTTAGCAGCAGGAGGGCAGAAATGTGTCTCTGGTCGGCAGCAACCATTTTGTGCTGCCCGGGACTAGAAGGCTGGTACCGGGAACATCAGGGACCCAACGAAGCTCGCTTCTGAGGGGTGGAATGATACCTCCCACGCCGGTTACCGGTGTGGGTGTATGATTCCAACATGTTTGACACCAAACACGATAGGGTTTGTTGCAGAATGGACTCCGAAAGGCTGCAGGGGCGTTCTGCTCATGGAGTGGCACCCTCTCACTTAGAACCAAGCACCCTGCCCTCAGGATTGTAAAGGTCTGCTAGAGTGGGGACTTATAGGTTTTAAGTGCAGTGACCCTTAGATATAGTAAACCTATATCTTAAGTAAGTGGTGCATGCACGAACGTACACAGGCTGCAATGGCGGGCCTGTAGGTTCCATTTTGCATGGCCTCTCATGGATGGCATAATACATGCTTTAGCCCATGGAAAGCCTCTGGGGTACCTATGCCCTCGGTACATGGGTACCATATACTAGGGACTGACAAGGGTACCCCAGTATCCAATCTGGAGTGTACCAAAGTACATAACATAACAGTTTAAGGAGAAAGCAGATAGACTGGGGTCCTTATTAGCAGGATCCCAGTCAGACTAGTCAGAAACCAGCACAGCACCAGGCCAAAGTGGGGGTAACTATGCAGAAAGATCCTACCTTCCTACATAACCCCCCCACCCCCAAACGAAAGAAGATAAGCCTAACCTTGCGCAGTTGAGACTTTATTTCCTAAGTGGCCATATAAGGAAGGTCCTGAACTAGCATGGATACCCCCTATCTTATGGACCACTGAGGAGTCCCTACCCTGAAGGGTCTTGGGATGACTACCTGGTGGTTGTTTTGGTAAAGAAAGAGGCTGGAGGGGTGCCTGAGTATGGAAGTGAGGCCCTAATAGGGTTGGTCTCCGCTTCCCCAGAGCACTGGTCACCATGGAGGCCTTTCTTTCCATGACTGAGTTACATCTGGCCCTAAGGGTCAACCTTTGGCTGCCTACAGCTGGGTGTTGAGTCCCTCTGGTTGGAACAATGGAGGGCCAGGGAAGGTTTGGGACAGCCTCGTCCCAGGTTTTCCTTTGCCCAACAGAGTCCATCTGGGGGGTGTCACTACCTAAGGGTAAGAGGGATCCCTCAGAGTGTTGAGGAATATCCACCTGGCTAGTGTTCCTAGACTGGGTGACCCTAATCTGATGATGAGGGGGTTCCTCGGGGCAGTGGGCCCTTAGGGTCCACTGACGTCCCTGACCTCTGTAGCCCTAGGCTGACTGAGGCTGGGTAGAGAGGGGCAGGATACCTGCTCCAGACTGGGCACTTCCTTGGAAGGATCCCCTGCACTCAGTGGATCTGCCAGGACAGGCATGGTCACCTCTGGGGCAGTTCCTTCACAAGGTGTAGGATCAGTTCCCTGAGGAAGCTGACCCTATCCTATAATCTGGGTGGAAGAAGACTTTTCTTCATTCCCTGTGCTCTCTGGAGGAGCAGAGTGGGCCATTTGTTCAGGCTCCACTGCTCCAAAAGTTTCCTGGGGTTGGACTGAGGCCCCAAGGGACCCACCAACTCTCTCAGGGAGGCCTAACATTTCTAAATGGGTCTTCAGTTCTACTTCAGCCCAGGCTGAAGTTTCTAAATCATTGCCCAAGAGGCAATCCACAGGCAAGTTTGGGGACACTGCCACTCTTTTTGGTCCAGTGACCCCTCCTAAGCTGAGATTGACTATTGCCATGACATGATCTGTCCAAACACCATCAGTGTTGGTCACTTGGTACTTGTACTCAGGTAAAAGCTGAAGTGGGCACACTAGGTTTCCTGTCACCATGGTGTCACCATGGTGACACTAGCCCCTGTGTCCCTGTAGGCTATAGCTTTCCGACCATTGATCAGAGGCTCCTGTCTGTACTTGCCCAAGGAATTGGGACTGACAGTAAAAGTGGCAAATCCCATGCCACCATCACAGACTAAGGCGGCCTGTGTGGGGGATCTGGCTAAGCCAGCATCCACCTCAGTTCCCCATGAGAACCCAACAAAATGTTTGTGTGCACTACCACCACTTGGGGGATTACTACTTGTAGTACCAGGGAGTGTGGTAGTAGTGGGAGGAGGAACATTGTCCTTATTGCTGGCCTTTGGACAAATGGCATAATGTTTCCTGTGGCCTGGTTTTTTACAGACATGGCAATAAGGCTTATTTTTCAGGGGAGGAAGGAGTTTGGTACCCACCCCCAGAGGTGGACTTTTTGGGAGCTTCAGAGGACTTATCTTTGGATTTATCCCCACCTTTCTCCTGGGCTTTGGAAGAATCTTTCTTCTGGTCACCACCACCCTGATTCTTTTGCTTAACTCTGGTTCTGACACATTTATCTGCCTTCTTTCCCAATTCTTGGGGAGAAGTCAGATCTGAGTCCACCATATACTGGTGCAAAAGCTGTTTTTGACAATTATTAAGGATCTGCTCCCTCATAATCAAATTGTACAATCCTAAATAGTCATGCACTTCGCTGCCATGTAACCAACCTTCCAGTGCCTTCGTAGCACAATCTACAAAGTCTACCCAATCCTGATTCTGTGCTTTCTCGGTGTCTCTGAACTTAATCCTATACTGTTCAGTGGTTAAGCCAAACCCATCAATGAGAGCACTCTTGAAGATTGAGTAGTTGTCAGCATCCTCTTCTCTACCAGTGAGGAGCTTATCTCTACCTTTGTCAGCAAAGGAGAGCCACAAGATAGCTGCCCACTGCTCTTGAGGGACCCTCTGAAGTTTACAGGCCCTCTCTAAAGCAGTTATCCATTTGTGGATGTCATCCCCAACATGGTAGGGAGGGACAATCTTGCTCAGGTTCCTATTATCAAAGGAATGTTCCTTAACTCTAGGGACACTGTTGCTGCCACCGTGGGACTCTAGTCCCAACTTTTGTCTAGCTCTCTGGACTTCTAGGGACTCTTTATCAAGGGCCAATTGATCTTGTTTGAGCATAAGCCTAGCTTTCCCAAGTTCAAGCAATTGGTATTCCCTATCATAAGAGTGGTCCCTCCTGCTAGACACAGAGGTCCCTATAGACTGTCCTGAGTGATTAGACTCTGCAGAAGGAGATCTAGATCTCCTTGGTAAACTCTGCACTCTTCCAGGAGGGGTGAAGAGGGGGCCTTCATGGCCTTCTACACCACCTTCTTGAAGATCTGAGTTATCCAGGTGGGAATCTTCAGGTTCCATCTGGTCAGTGTTTGAATCTATGTCATAAAAGGTGTCACCTCCTGACCTGTCTTCATTCCCTGTCCCACCCACTCTGACCTGTTCATCTGACCCAGGAGTCTTCCTTAGGTCGTCTAACAGCAACATCTCTACCAGACGTTGAGTGTTGGCACTTCTCCCTGTCTTCAACTTTCTAGAGGCACACAGGGCTTTCAATTCTTGGAATGAAAGCTCACTGTATCTAGAAGGCAGAGAGCCACTGGCATCTCCTTTAGTTGACATACTAAGTGTGGTGAGGTGTTGCACCTACCTAACCCAGTGGGAACTAAACTCTCTGAGGTTGGAGAAAGGGTGTGATAGACCCTTGACTTACCCAACCCTAAGTTCAGTAGAACTTACTTATTCTAAGCTAGTATTATAAGTACCTAGTACTAGTGGTTTTTCAGTTAATCAATACAAAGACTTATCTGGTAAAACAATGCAGGCTTGAATCCCAACCACTGCAAACCAATGTGAGAAGTTGGCCTGGTATATGCTGTCTACTAATTAAAGAGGGCACCTTGCACCAGTCCAAACAACCCTTATGGTGATTTAAGAGGTCAAAGATAACCGTAGAAAGCTATCCAAGTGGTAGCTGTGGAGAGCAGCATTCAGGCTTAGTCTTGAAGGAATGTTAAGCAGCTTGTTTTACCAGAATGCAACCTTATAGTATTGGTTAAATGAAAGGAGAACCACACAGTAGTTATAAAAATATGTAATTTAATTAATTAAGAGTTTTATATAGCGCAAACTAGACCCGAGACATTGGGTATCAGAGCGCTTTACATGGGCACCAGTTTCATTACAGATGGACACATTCATTTTTGTTAGGCACAGGGAGATTAGGTGATTAGCCCAGAATCACAGGATATTGAGCGTCGATGCAGAGACTCGAACCTGGTTCCCCGACTCGAACCTGGTTCCCCAGCTTCGAGGTCGACCGCTCTAGCCGTAAGGCTACATCCTCTCCCCAACATGTCTCTAAACTCTACACTGTTGAAGCCTGCACTGCAATTGAGAAGTTTGCAAAACTACGTTTTGGAGGCCACAAACCAATATGAATCCAGTCCAAACTCTAGATCTGCACTTTTGTAAAGTATTTGTTCCCTTCTTGTCAATCATTGGCTTAGCAGCACCTTGAGGCGCTTGAGTTGGGTGTAAGGGCTCAAGGAGTCTTTTCATCAAATCACTCACTTAATATAAGGTTCTAACGATCAGTGGTATAGTATTAGGTATATTGGCACCACTCAGGTGAAGTCACACATATATCGGTTGAAAACAATATCGGAGGACGGTGCTGTAAGGTGAGGAGAACCACCAACCTACCCCAATGATGTGGCCGAGGCCAACACAACAGATAAGAGCAATCCTCAGCACACTTTTGCAATGTAACAACACCATAAAATTGCAAAAGTATGCACAAATTGTAAACACAGTGTTTGTAATCCTTTTATTTTCTTTCTTTATTCTTTTCCTTCCGTTATTTCATAAAATCCTTAGTCAGCCAACACGTGTTTCGTCGCACACATTGGGAATTCGTCCCGCGACTTTCTTAAGGCTGAATAGAAAAACAAAGAATGGCCATTGTGACACCATACAGAAACTGGTGTGCACAAAGCATCATTAAATGTCTCCCCGTGACTTCACGTTATTTACAAAAACCACATAGGAGACATGTGTATAGACATGCACAAGGTGAATCCCTAGGAACCATGTGCCTGTGTGTTAATCACAAATTTAGAGATAAGAATTTTAATTATGAACGGGTGACACCAAGGTGTCCCAAAATTCCAGCATCCAGGTGATGGAGGAAACATATATATGTTAAAACAATCCAAATGATGTGGAAATACCATACACCTCTCCAGAAAGTGTCAACGCAGAACGGAAATGAAGTAAAAATGTCGAAAATTGTTAATATCAATAATAACCAGCCAATAAAAGGCAAACCCGCATATCTCTAAAATTGTCTGACAAGCGAAAAAGGACGGAAGAGTGAAAAGAGCACCCACCAATAGAAACCAAAAGGACATGCATAGCTGAAAATTCCTAAAGTACCTCCAATGTCTTCGGTAGGAATCTATGTAATAAAAAGCACAACAGTATAATCAGGACGACCATGTCATAAATGAGCCTGCTCTCCTCTCTTATACCCAACACCAACATTTCTAACCACATAGCCACCTACTTCTCATGTGGTGATAATTCCATCCCACATTCGAAAATAGACGATATCCGTAGTGACAGTCTAGTGTTCCAGTTCCAAAATCATTGTGGATCTCAATTTAATCCAAATATGCAAGCTCTGAAATTCAAAAGAATGCCTAAATATAACCGACTTCCAAGTGTCAATCACGGTCTATACATAGCCACTCATCCCCAAAGTTTATAAAGCTCTCACTGCATCTTACTGATTTCCGATGCTACAAAACGGTACAAGCAAGGCAAACGTCTTATATCCAGCGTGTTCACTCAAACGGGCATGTGAAATCAGCCATGTGCGTCATCATGCCGTTTTAAATACATGCTATTCCCCTCAACTGTCGTGCCACGCATCCGCAATCTTGTAGCCTTACCGCTTAAAGATGTGTTCGTCAGTAAAACAGCCCGCCATGTCCTCGAGTGCGAGACACGGAAATGCGCGTTCCCGCATTTAAATACACCTCCCACGTTACGGGAGCCGTAGTAATCAAGAGAGGACAACAATCTGTCCTTCCACCCAGGTGCCATCTTTAAGTGTGTACCGACGAATTGCAAAACGTACACCGAACTCCCTAATACCAGGTGCCCGTCAAACCACTAATATGCGCACCTAGAAAAAAACACTGATTCGGCAAGAAAGGGGTATTGTAACCTAAATGTCATGTATTATATTTAAACACTAAATACAACTCTTTGCGGGCGCCATCTTGTAGTGTGTCACACAGTGTAGGTCTTACTTGCTAAAAAAGTGCTCAGAAGAGTCATGCGGCCGTAATTCCAAATTTTTAAAATAAATTTTCTCTGTTATCAGTATACCAAAATGGTATTGGAAACAATCTATCATCTAACAAAAGCTGGCTGTATTGCACTTATATTGGATTTCTCCATCTCCTGGACAACATATAGAAAGCAAATTTGCTAAGATTATACGTAAACCTGATCTCTCAATATTATAAGGCACAGTTACATGGCAAAATATACATACAGAAAATTGCATCCATATATTATGAACTCCTCAAATTTCTCCATAGAACACAGGCAACCCAAAAATAGAATTTTTACGTAAACTCGATCTCTCAATATTAAAAGGCACAGTTTCATGGCAAAATATACATAATGAAAATTACATCCATATATTATGAACTCCTCAAATTTCTCCATAGAACACAGGCAACCCAAAAAGTAGAATTTTTACATAACACAAGTATTCATATCCATCAGTAAACAAAACAATAAAACATTGAAGGAAAAATGCAAATCTCCTCCCAACTCACATTTATCTCCCTAAAAAGTAATGAAGCTCCTGATCCAGATTGACCTCTGTCTCTGTACTATGTAGTCTGAGAATCCAAAAGGCTTCTCTTCTGCGTAAAGTTAATTCCCTGTTGCCACCTCTAGGGTGCCTCAGGGTTTGGTCAATACCATAGAACGTGAAGTCTCTATTTTTGGTCTGTGAGGGGCATTGCGCTATGTGTGCTGCAGTAGGATATCTAATATCCCCCTGTTTAACTGCTCTCATATGTTCCCCAATTCTTTCATGCAAAGTTCTTATGGTGCTACCAACATATCTCTTATTGCATTTGCACTCAATGATATACACAACAAATTTCGTGTGGCCGTTGATATTGGACATAATCCTATATGTTTTGTCACCTGGGCCCTTGAAATATGTTATCTTATTACATGCCCATTTACATACAGTGCAGTGTCCACATCCATAAAATCCTATTGTACGTGGAGTCAACCAAATCTCTGTTGTTCTAACCCTAGGGTAACTCGGGCTCAGTAGATTCCTAAGGGATACCCCCCTTCGATAGGTGATGTCCGGTCTGTCTGTAATGGAACTACAAAGGGATCTATCAGCCTTCAGAATGTGCCAATGCATGTTAAGACTACGTACTAATACCCCTGACCAGGTATTGCAATTGGTCACCATGCGTATTTTCTCATCTTTTTTGGTAGTCTTGGTATGTTCTCTCAATGTGTCTTGTCTCTTTATCTTATGTATTTTCTGTTCAGCCCTCATGAGTGTGTTTTTATCATAGCCCCTTCTCTGGAAGCGGGCCATCATTCCTTTCTTACATTCCTCAAACTCTGGATCATGACTGCAATTGCGCCTTGCCCGGATTAATTCCCCAAAGGGGATGGCCCTAATCTGGTGAGCAGGATGCGCACTGGAAGCATGTAGTAATGCGTTACACACAGTCTTTTTCCGAAAAAGTCTGCTGTGAATTTTATTCTCCCTAATGTATAATTCTACATCAAAGAAAGTGATCTTACTCGTACTGAACTCAAATGTGAATTTGATGTTGTATTCATTGCTGTTAAGGTATTCAAAAAAACCCAATAGTTTGCTAGTTGTGCCTGTCCAGATCATCAGGCAATCATCGATATACCTACCCCAATACAGGATAGAGTCATTACATTCGCATCCCATCGGACCCCAGATTCTCATCTCCTCGAACCAACCAATAAAAAGGTTGGCATACGAGGGAGAAAATCTGGAGCCCATGGCAACCCCTTGTTTTTGTCTGTACCACTTCTCTTTAACCAAAAAAAACATTGTTATCCAAAATGAGCTCGATCATATTATTCAGCATCTCTGTGTGATTCCATGCGCTAGCTGATCTGGTGTTGAGAATCCTTCTAATCGCATGCAGCCCAATTTCTCTCTTGATGCTAGTATAAAGGGCCGTAACATCCAAAGTAACTAAAATCATGTTTTCTTCCCAATTTAGGTTGGTCAGTATCCTTAAAATGTGCTTAGTGTCATGGATATAGGACGGTAAATTGCTAACCATTGGTTTCAAAAACGTGTCCACGTATTCCGATATTCTCTCTGTAGGCCCATCATTCCCTGATATAATGGGTCTCCCAGGTGGAAAGGGAAGGTCCTTATGTATCTTTGGTAACGTATATATGCACGGATACCTAGGACGGTCAACCCGTAAGTAAGTAAACTCATCCTCATCTAGTAAACCCAGCCCATGCCATTGTTTCAAATGTCTATTTATATGATCTGTAAGTGTCCAAATCGGGTTCGTAGGGAGAAGCTCATAACACTCCTGATCATTGAGTTGGGAAAAGATGTCTCGTTCATAGTCTTTGCTCTGCATTATTACTATGTTCCCACCTTTGTCTGCTTCACGAATTGTGATGCTGTCATCCCCCATCAAAATCCTTAACGCTTCTCGTTCCTTATATGTCAGATTGTCTCTCATACTAGTTGTCTGTCTCTTTTTGTCCATATGTTTATCCAGGTCGGACAACACCAGTTTATGGAAAATGTCTATATTATTCCCTGTAAACAGTGTGGGTGTCCATTTAGACCTCTCCTTCAGGCCGCTGGTGATTGAAAAGTCACTAACCACACTTAGATGTCGCAGGATCATATCAGAAGAAACCAACTCATCCTCACAATCTGTTAGCGACAGTAGTAATTTATTGTCTAACACATCCTGAATAGAAAGTTCACTTGAGGCAAACACCCCATGACATTGTTGGATGTTTTTATTATCAGTATTCGTCAATTGGAAATGTTTTTTAAAACTCATGCCCTTAGTTAAAACAGACAAAGCATCATTAGAGAAACATTTTTCAGTCAGATTCACTACATTAACATCCCCTATTTCTTCTGAATCCAGGACCCGGTTCTCACTCCTGGTCGCTCCTCTACCTGTGCCCCCTCTCTTTCCCCTCCTTGTCTTGCCCCCGGCACGGGGCGTCTGTTTTGCTCTCAGTTGCCCTTTTTTATTCTTTGTACTTCCTGTAAAAAACGATTCTCATAATTGTGAGCATTGCTTGGACCCTCTCCCCTGTCTGATTCACTGCCACTGGTCAAAACAGTATCCAAGGATGTAGAGCTTGAACTGATGGATTGTCCCTCTTTTGGTCTCACCTGGCTATCTTTTGGTACTAAATGATCATGCTTTTTGGCAAAAGTGAAAATCCTGCCATTCATATGGTCATACTCATCTCTCCTTAATTTCCTGGTTTTCTCTGTTTAATATCTGATAGATGTCGTTGCATAACATCATTCAAAATAGCAAAGTTGTTTTCGGTTGCCTCTGTCAAATTCAATTGTTTGATTTCCAGTTCTAGTACGTCTATTTCTTTCTGCAGTTGCGTGACCTTTCTGTCACAGTTCTCAATGAGAATACCCATCAATCTATTTGAATTATCAGTTAATTCCTTCTCCCAGGCAACCAGTAGGTCTACATCAAGGTCATCGTATGTTGGTATTATCTGTGACCTTAAGCCTCTGGGAATACTTTTTACTCTGATATATTGTCTCAAAGTGGCAGCGTCCCACCACTTGGACATTTCATTCTTCCTCACCCTCTCCAATCTTATAAATTTTTCTCCGAGACCCTTTTGTCTAAGTGGATGTCCACCTAGTGCTATTGAAGTAGTTGCATTGTTACCAGATACATTATTAAAGAGATCCTCTGCCTCTCTGTCCCGGTTCATCCTCTCACTATTAGACATTGTCATTGTGCCACCTGGGCTGCTACCTATCGATCTGAAAGGTTCTAACGATCAGTGGTATAGTATTAGGTATATTGGCACCACTCAGGTGAAGTCACACATATATCGGTTGAAAACAGTATCGGAGGACGGTGCTGTAATAATAATAATAATACCGACATTTGTTAAGCGCGAACAGCTACCTCCAAGGAGGTGTCCCGGCGCTAAAGTGACAGTAACAACGCGCGCGGCAAGCAGCGGTCAGGACAACAAAAGGTTAAGCCAGGTTAAAAAGCCATGTTTTAATTGCCTTTTTGAATAGTGACTCAGACGAGATCTGACGCAAGGAATTTGGAAGAGAATTCCATAATTTGGACGCCCCTAACATGAAAGATCTGCCCCCAGTCGAGATTTCTTCACCCGTGGAGTGCAAAGCAATTTCTGGGAGTTAGATCTCAGAACACTTGTCTGCGTGTAAACACCCAGTCTCTGTTTTAAATACGAGGGGCACGTACCATGGAAGGCCCGGAAGGCGAGGGTCAAGATCTTGAATTTAATTCTGTTGGCTACCGGAAGCCAATGTAATTCTCGAATATGCGGAGAGATGTGTTGCCGAAAAGGAACACGTTTGATTAGTCTCGCAGCCGCATTTTGGACCATTTGGAGTTTCCTGACGAGGTAGGCCGGTAATCCAATATAGAGACCATTCGCGTAGTCCAGGCGGGCAGTTACTGTGGCGTGGACTACGGTCCGGCGGCAGCTCTCAGGCAGCAGGTGTATAAACTTACGCAAATTTCTCAAACTGCTAAAACAGGCAGAAGTAACCTGCTGAATTTGGGCAGAGAAAGATAGATCATCCTGCCATTTTACACCCAAATTTTTAACGCATTTCATTGGCGCGGGTGGCAAGCCCATTTCCACAGGCCACCACAAGTCAGCCGCCGGCGGCTGGATCTTGCCAAAGAACAAAACTTCAGTTTTATCTGCATTCAATTTAAGTTTATTATTATTCATCCAGCTTGCAATATCTTTTAAGCAGCCTTTAAAGTTCGCAAAGGAATCTTCAGATTGATCTTTGAAAGGGAAAACCAACTGGGTGTCGTCGGCATAAGAAATTGCCTTAATTCCCCAGTTGGCTATCAGAGTAAATAAAGGGGCCAGATATATATTGAACAACAGTGGGCTTAGGGCCGAACCCTGAGGGACCCCACACCATAAATGCTTTCGGGTGGACTGATATGGTTGTAGAGCCACCCTTTGTGTCCGTAAGTGGAGGAAGGACTTTAGCCAAGCCAGGGCTGTGCCATTCACCCCACTGTCAAAAAGCCGTTGAGTCAATATAGAATGGTCAACGGTGTCGAATGCACTGTAAGGTGAGGAGAACCACCAACCTCCCCCAATGATGTGGCCGAGGCCAACACAACAGATAAGAGCAATCCTTAGCACACGTCTGCAATGTAACAACACCATAAAATTGCAAAAGTATGCACAAATTGTAAACACAGTGTTCGTAATCCTTTTATTTTATTTCTTTATTCTTTTCCTTCCGTTATTTCATAAAATCCTTAGTCAGCCAACATGTGTTTCGTCGCACACATTGGGAATTCGTCCCGCGACTTTCTCAAGGCTGAATAGAAAAACAAAGAATGGCCATTGTGACACCATACAGAAACTGGTGTGCACAAAGCATCATTAAATGTCTCCCAGTGACTTCACGTTATTTACAAAAACCACATAGGAGACATGTGTATAGACATGCGCAAGGTGAATCCCTAGGAACCATGTGCCTGTGTGTTAATCACAAATTTAGTGATAAGAATTTTAATTATGAACGGGTGACACCAAGGTTTCCAAAATTCCAGCATCCAGGTAATGGAGGATACATATATATGTTAAAACAATCCAAATGATGTGGAAATACCATACACCTCTCCAGAAAGTGTCAACGCAGAACGGAAATGAAGTAAAAATTTCGAAAATTGTTAATATCAAAAATAACCAGCCAATAAAAGGCAAACCCGCATATCTCTAAAATTGTCTGACAAGCGAAAAAGGACGGAAGAGTGAAAAGAACACTCACTTAATATAACACTCTCTAGTATGACACAGTATCTCCTACACAGAGATAATCATAAAGCACACAATACTTAAGCACAGAAATGACAGTAAATAGCACTAATACACAGTGGACCCCAAGGGGGGACCAAACCATATACTAAAATAGTGGTATAAGAACCACGACTCGAGTCAAGACAGTGTCTAGGCGTTGTAGAATCTCTGGGACCCCAAGGAACCACTCAAGGTGAGTAAGTAGGGACCTCACAGAGGACGGGTGCAGTGTGGGAACAGGACCGCGTGCTCCATACAATTCTATGGGAAAGTCGCAGTTGAAATAAGGACCCTTCCCAGTGGACTTCGAAGAAACCCTGTGGAAGTTAGGAGGTTGGAGAGCCACCCCACTCATGGATACAGAGGTACCCAAGTTACCTATCCTAGGGAAACCGGGTGCATAGGTCTGGAGTGGCGTCGGAAACCGCCGTCGAACCCAATGGAGGACTTGGAAGAAGAGCCGCTGCTGGAAGGAAGAACAGTGTCCGTTGGAATCCAAAGGTGGATTATTGTTGAAGAGTACCTGAAAGCTAAGGGGACAGAGTCTGGGTTACTCAGGAGTGACCAGGGGTTCGGTAGACTAATGCCCACCGATGTCGGGTGCTTCAGGTGCGTTGATGGAGTTCTTGACTCTACAGCTACGGGGACCTGGAGACGTCGAGGATGACCAGGAGCCGGATACGAGCTGTCCCATGAAGGATGTTAAGTGTTGAGGGGTCGGTGTCCGGCGGGAGCACGAACAAGCCTTGGCAACGGCAACCCACGTAGAAGATCAAGGATGTGTACAGTTCGGACCAGCAAGGTCCAGGAGACTCACCACAGCAAGGGGAGTCAGTGCAGGCCTGGAGCAACCAAGGGAGCCCAAGAAAAGCAGAGTTGACCCTCAAATGGACCCACAGGCTGGAGGCACAGGAGTCGCTAGAGGACCTCGAGCGATTTCACCAAACAGCAGCTCATGGAGCACTCGGTGCGAGGAGGCCAAAGTTCTTGGTAGGAAATGGTGCCAGAAGTTGGGGCTACCTGGAGCCCAATGCACTTGTTCAGGAAATGCAAACAAGTATATGCATCTGCAATTATACGCGGGGCACAGGGGTTCGGGTATTGCAGCCCCCATGAAGGATTCTGATCTCAAACTTGGTGAGAGGGCAGCTCGGACCTCAAGGGATGTAGAAACCCACCTCCTGTGTTGTTGAAGCCTTCGGAGTCCGTACAAGCTCAGGGTCAGCAGACTGGACAGCAGTGTTGCGGTGCCTGCGTATGCAGGGGAGTGACTCCTTCACACCAAGGGAGATATCTTCAGTTGTCCTTGATGCTCCAAAGGTCCTGCACGGATCCTGTATGGTGCGCCAGCACAGAAGATGCTTCAGACTGAGAGGGAGATAAAGTCGGGCCCAAACGAAGTCCAGCGAAGTCCAGAGTGTCCAGACGGTCGAAGTTCAGTGGTTTCTGGTTCAGAATCTTGTCCACGTCGAATCTAGAGTCCTACAGCCAGGTAAGCCCTTTTGTACCCACAGGAGACGGTTGGACAGATTCAGGGGACCCTCCCAGGGGAGGGTCTGGACAGTGGGGAGGTTACTCCCATGTCCTTTGTCCAGTTTCGCGTCAGAGCAGGCGGCAACGGCTCCCAGGACTGGTTTGAACTGGCCTATGCACAGGGACACCATATGTGCACCTCATGCAGACTTTCAGTCGCTGGCAAGCGCACCCACCCAGCCCTAATACACTAAATCCTGTCTGGGAGGTGGTCACACCTCCCTCTGACAGGATGCCTATTGTTCTGCCTTGCCCTACTCGAGCTTGGCTTAGCAGCAGGACGGCAGAAATGTGTCTCTGGTCGGCAGCAACCATTTGTGCTGCCCGGGACTAGAAGGCTGGTACCGGGAACACCAGGGACCCAACGAAGCTCGCTCTTGAGGGGTGGAATCATACCTCCCACACCGGTTACCCGTGTGGGAGGTATGATTCCAACATGTTTGACACCAAACACGATAGGGTTTGTTTCAGCCGTTTTAGAGTTGGTCATCATGCAGTCGCATAATGCCACTCTATATGTCGTAAATGGCTGATGCACTGACAACCCGGGAGAATGGACTCCGTAGGCTGCAGGGGTGTTCTGCTCATGCAGTGGCATCCTCTCACTTAGAACAAAGCACCCTGCCCTCAGGATTGTAAAGACCTGCTAAAGGGGTGACTTATAGGTTTTAAGTGCAGTGACCCTTAGATATAGTAAACCTATATCTTAAGTAAGTGGTGCATGCACCAACTTACACAGGCTGCAATGGCAGGCCTGTAGGTTCCATTTTGCATCGCCTCTCATGGGTGGCTTAATACATGCTTCAGCCCATGGGAGGCCTCTGGGGTACCTATGCCCTGGGTGCATGGGTACCATATACTAGGGACTGACAAGGGTACCCCAGTATCCAATCTGGAGTGTACAAAAGTACATAACATAACAGTTTAAGGAGAAAGCAGATAGACTGGGGTCCTGATTAGCAGGATCCCAGTCAGACTAGTCAGAAACCAGCACAGCACCAGGCAAAAAGTGGGGGTAACTATGCAGAAAGATCCTACCTTCCTACAGTCTTATTTACCATTATCAAAGAATATTTTGGCTGATTGTCTGTCTAGGCTCTCTGGTTGTCCGGAGACCCTGGATTGCCTGGATATTTGTGATTATTTTGCTGGTGAGGAGGTTGAGGAAGAGTTGAATGTTGGTCAATGTACGTGAAGGATGGGGTGAGAAACAAAATTGTTGTGAGCAGCTGAAGTGTTTTTGGTTTGTAAAGGATGAATTGGCTGTGTTGAATGGACTGCTCATGAGGGGAAAGCAGATTGGTGGTGCATGAGGGTTTGAGAGACAAGCTTATGGCAAATGCTCATGCAAGCCTTATGGGCATCGCCAAGACCAAGGAAAGGATTAGGGAGGCCTACTGGTTGCCTGCCATGGACGTGTACATCGAAAGAGTTGTGCAAGATTGCTCTCAGTGTGCGTGTAGTGACAACATACTCAAGTGTAGGACGCAGCCCATGGGTGTTAGAAAACAAGCGAGTGGTCCCTGGGTGGACATTGCTGTGGACATTTTGGGTCCAGTGAAGTTGAGGTCACAGGACCGCTATGTTCTAGTCTGTCTTGGCATGTTCTCCAGGTGGCCTGAGGTTAAGATTGTCAACTCTGTAGAATCTGGGGCAGTTATTAACTTTTTGGAGGTCCTTTTCGAGAGGGAAGGGTTGCCAGCCTCCATCTTGTCCGACAATGGTGTCCAATTCACCTCTCTTGTGGTTGAAGAGTTCTTGAGAGAGAGAGGCATTAAACATAAGCGGGCTGCGTTGTACCATTCTGAATGCAATGATGTTGTAGAAATGTTTGTGAAGGTGCTTAAGGAGGCAATGCAGTTAGCTGTAGTCTCCGATAATGACTGGGAGGAAGCTGTAAACAAAAAGGTGTGTGAGTACAGGTTCACCCCACATTCCTCGACTGGTGTTGCGCCCTTCAGGTTGTTCAAAGGCGGCCAACACTGAGGTGACTCTGTTGTGGGTTACTTCTAGAAGAAAGGAGGCAGGGTGTGCTGTGGACTGTACCGAGGGGTGGAAGGAGAGAGAATTGGAAAAGATGGAAAAGAGGAAAATGTGCTTCAATGTGAGGAAGGCTGTGAAGAAAACGGTTGTTGTGGTTAGTGACTGGGTTAGGGTAAAGTTACCTAAAAGAAGAATGGGTAAGTTGAAGTTTGGACAGCCTATGAAGGCCGTCAAGCGGTTGGGTAATGCTGCCAAAACCCAGAATCATAGGGTTTGGAACCTTAACAGGATTGTTATATGTCAACCGCAAAGAATGTGTGAGGAAGTGGCCCCTGCTACACAAGATGTTGGGAGAAAGTCCATTAGAGTGAAGAGGGTGCCCCTTCGCTTGCTGGATTGTGTTTCTTAAAACTTTGATGTAATATTCATTCAACATAGGTTTTTCTCTTACATTTTTGGCAATTTAGGTGTTTCTCTTACGTTTTGTACCGTTAGGTTTTGTTTTTGTATTTTACTTTCTTTTGGTGTTGCAAGGGGGGAGGTGATGCGGTGTTCTAATGTTAACCATGTTCCACTTGTGTTGCTAAGGGTTCACGTGGCATTCCATAATGTAATTCACAATAGGAATGTTCATGTTTGAAGGAGAGATAGTTACAGTTTGGACCTGGAGGATGAGGTCTCTATGGACGTATCTTACATTAAACCTACTTTCATTAACTCTAATCGTGTGCCGCAGTTCTTGCTGAGGGGTGCTCTTCACCTCAACCTGTCTCATAGATTACGGTTTTTTTGGACCGGGAGGGGCTCCGAAAGTGCTACCCTTGTTGTGGTGGAAGGCTACTGCCTTCACCAGGAGCTAAGTAACACTAGCTTGGGGGTAGCAGCATACTGTGTAGTGATCAGTAGGAGTGAACAGGTCCATTTTAACCTGTGGAACAGCGTAATTTTAAGCTTCACTTTCTATGTATCATTTATTTGCATTTACATGTACTCCATACTTTCAACATGCGTTTAACTTCATTAATCTGCATGTTCTATTCTAATAAGAATTGTGATAAGGCATCACTTTAGAGGGTTGAGACATCATATGTAACTGTACTAAGCTGAATGATAATCAATGTAACTTTAGTTACTGAATGTACTTATATTTTAATAATAATTGTTTGATTGCTAAGCATTAATAATACTGTAATGTGCTTCCATTTTGATTCTTGAGTTACCTTACCCATACGCTCGTTCGCAGCTGAGTATTTCACACTTTAAAGTTTGCCAGTATGCTGTTTCTCTTTCCTCTGCAGGTGTGTTTTCGGGTTCTTCGTTAGTTATAGAAAGGTTTATTGTTATGTATTAGACGGATAGTGAGGCCTGGGATGAGAAAGCTAGCAGCAGGGGTGAAGAGATCACGGTAAAAGGAGCCTCCTGTACCCAGCGAACTAGGAAGGTGAAACTCTCTAGGACAAGCAGATGTGTACCTAATTGTGTGGGAATGGGAATTTGGGAAGTCTACCAGGTCTCAGCAAATGCCGCCATGGAATTGGTCTGGACTGTGGAGCAAGATATGGATGTTCTGGAAACATCGATAGTGCTTTTGATTAGTTTTCCAGAGGTAGTTAGGGTCAGACCCTATCCTGACTTAGAGGAGAACAAATCTTTCTATTGGGGTTTTCCCCTCAGTGAAAAGCTTTATGCTAGACCCTCTTTTGTTTCCTCTGAACTTCTACTGAGGTTCACAGAATGCTGACACCTTCCTCCCTTCCTCTTTAGAAATCCCAGACTGTCTTTTATCTTTAATTTAGACAGTGCAGGTTTGTGAGAAGTTGGCCTGGTATATGCTGTCTACTAATTAAAGTGGGCACCTTGCACCGGTCCAAACAACCCTTATGGTGATTTAAGAGGTCAAAGATAACCTTAGAAAGCTATCCAAGTGGTAGCTGTGGAGAGCAGCACAGAATACTTAAGCACAGATATGACAGTAAATAGCGGTTTCGAGCTTGGCTCAGCAGCAGGAGGGCAGAAATGTGTCTCTGGTCTGCAGCAACCATTTTGTGCTGTCTGGGACTAGAAGGCTGATACCAGGAACACCAGGGACCCCACGAAGCTCGCTTCTGAGGGGTGGAATCATACCTCCCACCCCGGTTACCAGTGTGGGGGTATGATTCCAACATGTTTGACACCAAACACAATAGGGTTAGTTTCAGCCGTTTTAGAGTAGGTCATCACGCGGTCGCATAATGCTGCTTCACTGACAACCCGGGAGAATGGACTCCGTAGGCTGCAGGGGTGTTCTGCTCATGTAGTGGCACCCTCTCACTTAGAACCAAGCACCCTGCCTTCAGGATTGTAAATGCCTGATAGAGGGGTGACTTATAGGTTTTAAGTGCAGTGACCCTTAGATATAGTATACCTATATCTTAAGTAAGTGGTGCATGCACCAACTTACACCGGCTGCAATGGCAGGCTTGTAGTTCCATTTTGCATGGCCTCTCATGGGTGGCATAATATATGTTTCAGCCCATGGGAGGCCTCTGGGGTACCTATTCCCTGGGTACATGTGTACCATATACTAGGGACTGACAAGGGTACCCCAGTATCCAATCTGGGGTGTACCTAAGTACATAACATAACAGTTTAGGGAGAAAGCAGATAGACTGGGGCCTGATTAGAAGGATCCCAGTCAGACTAGTCAAAACAGTATTACATTTAGCAAAAAGTGGGGGTAACCATAAGAAGCAGATCCTACTTTCCTACACCCCCCCCAAATGTGAGGAGATGAGACTAACCTTGCCCAGTTGAGTCTTCATTTTCTAAGTGGAAATATCTGGAGAGTCCATCTGCGTTGGCATGGTTACTCTCAGGTCTATGTTCCACTGTATAGTCCATCCCTGTAGGGAAATGGACCACCTCAAAAGTTTGGGGTTTTCACCCTTCATCTGTTTTAGCTATAGGAGGGGCTTATGGTCTGTCTGAACAATGAAGTGAGTGCCAAACAGGTATCGCCTCAGATTCTTCAGGGCCCAGACCACAGCAAAGGCTTCCCTCTCTATAGCTGACCAACGTTTCTCTCTGGGGGTCAACCTTCTGCTGATAAAAACTACTGGCTGATCCTGACCCTCTGCATTAAGTTGTGAGAACACAACCCCTCCCCCCAACTCAGATGCATCTGCTTGGACAATAAATTGCTTGGGGTAGTCAGGACTCTGCAGAATGGGAGCAGTGCACATGGCCTGCTTGAGACCATCAAATGCCTTCTGACAGCTAACTGTCCACCGAACCTTCTTGGGCATTCTTTTTGATGTGAGATCATTCAAGGGAGTCACTATAGATCCATATCCTTTTACAAATCTTCTGTAGTACCCAGTCAGGGCAAGAAAGCTCTGACCTGAGTCTGGGTAGTTGGAGCAACCCAGTCCATGAGGGTCTGGATTTTGCTTGTAATGGCTGAACCTGGCCTCCACCCACAAGGTGGCCCAGGTACACAATCTTGCTCTGCCCTATCTGGCACTTAGTAGCCTTGATAGTGAGTCCTGCTTTCTGCAGAGCCTCCAAAACATTCTTCAGGTGGACCAGGTGATCCTCCCAGGTGGAGCTAAAGACAGCTATATCATCAAGATAGGCTGCACTATAGGCTTCCAGGCCTGTAAGGACTTTGTTCGCCAGACTTTGGAATGTGGCAGGTGCATTCTTCAAACCAAAGGGCATCACAATAAATTGATAATGCCCACTAGGGGTTGAAAATGCAGTTTTTGGTTTGGCATCCTCAGCTAGTCTGATTTGCCAATAACCAGCAGTGAGGTCAAATGTGCTCAAGAATTTGGCTGAGGCCAAAGTATCAATAAGCTCATCTGTCCTAGGAATTGGATGAGCATCAGTTCTAGTGACTGCATGGGGCCCCCTGTAGTCCACACAAAACCTCATCTCTCTTTTACCACCCTGGGTGTGAGGTTTGGGTACCAGGACCACTGGACTAGCCCAAGGGCTATCTGAGGGTTCAATCACTCCCAATTTCAGCATCTTTTGGACCTTTGGAAATCTTATTTTTAACAGGTAGACTCTCACCTGTGTCCACTTCATGGGTACACCAGGTGGTCTGACTAGAAGTCAGAGAGAACATGTGCCTATATTGATTGAGGACCTTCCTTCAATCAATCTGTTGTTGGTCACTGTGGCTGCCTGCCAAAGCTACTCCATCAACTGACCCATCATCAGGGTTCTGAGAGAGGAGATCAGGGAGAGGGTCACTCTCTTCTTCCTGTCCCTCACCAGTTGCCATGAGCAAGCCCATGTCAGCCCTGTCTACAAAAGGTTTGAGCCTGTTAACATGGAGCACCCTATGGGGGTTCCTAGGAGTGCCAACGTCCACCAAGTAGGTGACCTCACCTTTCTGCTCAATTATAGTATGGGGTCCACTCCATTTGTCTTGGAGAGTTGCTGGGGCCACAGGCTCCAGCACCCACACCTTCTGCCCTGGCTAGTAAACAGTCAGAACAGCCTTTTGGTCATGCCAAGCTTTCTGTAATTCTTGACTTGCCTCATGGTTTTTGCTGGCCTTCTTCATGTACTCAGCCATCCTGGAGTGGAGACCAAGTACATAATCCACAATGTCTTGTTTAGGTGGTTTTAGAGGTAAGTCCCATCCCTCCTTCACTAAACACAGGCGACCCCTAACTGGATGCCCAAACAGAAGTTCAAAAGGGCTGTAGCCAACCCCCATCTGTGGGACCTCTCTGTAGGTAAAGAGAAGGCAGGGCAACAGAACATCCCATTTTCGCCTAAGCTTTTCTGGGAGGCCCATGATCATGCCCTTGAGGGTTTTGTTGAACCTTTCAACCAACCCATTGTATTGTGGGTGATCGGGTGTGTTGAACTTATAGTTCACTCAACACTCCTTCCACGTAGCAGTGTTATAACTTGACATGAAGTTGGTGCCTCTGTCAGTTAAGACCTCCTTAGGGAAACCCACTCTGGAAAAGATCCCCAGGAGGGCCCTGGCCACCACAGGGGCTGTGGTGGGTCTAAGGGGTATTGCTTCTGGATACCTAGTGGCATGATCCACCACCACTAGTATGTAACTGTGTCCAGATGTTCATGGGATCAATAATATCAATCCCAACTCTTGCAAAGGGAACCCCCACCAGTGGTAGTGGTATGAGGTACCACCTGACTTACCACTGGCTTGGCAGGTGATACAGGAGTGACAAAACTCCTTTGTGTCCTCAGACATGTGAGGCCAGTGAAAGTGAGGGACAAGCCTGTCCCAAGTCTTACTTTGGCCTAGGTGTCCTGCTAAGGGAATGTCATGTGCCAAGGTGAGTAGGAAGCCCCTAAACGTCAGAGGTATGACCAACCTCCTGGTGGCACCAGGCTTGGGGTCTTTATCCTCTGAGTACAGGAGTCCCTCATCCCAATAGATCCTGCAGAATAGTAACAAACAATATGTAAAGAATACAAAATATTCAAATAATGTGTCTCATAAAGAAACCTTGTAGGAAAGTAGGATCTGATTCTTATGGTTACCCCCACTTTTTGCTAAATGTAATACTGTTTTTAGGTCTCGCCTAGTGTCGCAGCGCATGCGCTGCTCGCTCTGCGAGATCTATTGTCGTCGGGTCGACTTCGGTGGGGGGGTGGAAGCTCCGCCCATGCTTTTCATTGGCGCGCGTCACACTTTATGCTAAAGACTCGCTTTCTATTGAAAGTGAGGCTTTTTTGTTCCCTCCCTGTCTCCTTTAGGCCCCGCCCATCCGGACTCGTACATTAGCACGCTCTCCTGACGAGCTGCGGCACCACAGGCCCGGGCCGCCGTCTTGCAGGAGCCTGAGTGTCGCTCTGTATTTTAACCCAATGATTTTCTGGATCGTGAGGGACTTCCAGTGGACACCAGTTCGACCAGTTCCTGCCATCAACAACCCGCAAATTTTGTCATAAATTGAGAGCTGCCAAGGAAGACACACTAGATCAAAGGTTATGGATTGAATTGTCTACAAACACGGACCTACACAATGACTACCTTTGTCTGAAATGGCTTGCAAAAGAAATTAATAAATTCGGCAGAGGCTGTTATCAAGTTCTTGAAACTATTATGCATATTATTTGTATTTGCCCAGTAGGTGCGGCCGGTACAGGTAAGATCGGTGGGGTGGGGCGAGGGGGGTGGAGTCGACAGACGACGGAATAGGGAAAATAAAATAAAAAACATAAATAAAACCACTTACCTTGCGCTCGCCGCATCACCTATTCGGCAATGCGGCGAGCGCAAGGTAAGTGGTTCTATTTATTTTATTTTTCCTGTTCCATCTGTCGACTCCCCCGCCCGCCCCACTGCTCTTATCTGTACCAGCCGTGCCTGTTGCCCAGTATTCCTGACAGAGCGACAACAACCTCTTACAGCATTCTCAACAAATTGGGAGTGCGAACTTGCCGACAAGCAGTAATAGCTTTGTTTAGGAGGGACAATGCAATATTAAATCTGCATGCGATTAGATTTGTGATACAAGATGTAAACAAACTGCAAAAACAAACAAGCTAAATGAATCTTGTGCCCTCCGTGTATATTGCTGCTGGCATCGGTTTAAAGACAATGTTTCTTGACGTGTCTTTAAGAAGCCTTTCCAAATGCACTTTATGTTTTATGCACCAGTACCATGATAGTGTCTCTTGATGAGCTCTTAAGATGACTTTTATTTGTAATGTTAAGACAACCTTTTATTGTGTTCTGTTTACGTGCAATGGTTTTTAATAACTAAGCATATCTAATTAAATTTTGAATTTTAAGTATATCGTTGTTAACTTGTCTGCTGGAGGTTTGTAGTGTCGGTTCGTGAGGTACCATCAACCGTACAATAGATAGGGAACAGTAACTTTGTTGTGAGAGTACCAACACTGGATGATGCTGGTAGACCCTGTTGCACAAAGGAGAAACTGCACTAGTCAACGTGATTTCTCGCTGGCCGAGATCTCACCCATGTGTGTGTTAACATCGGAAAATGTTATATCCCTTGTCCCCTTGTATGAGTGTTTACCTTAAATTTCTTTAGTGAAGCAAACAAGGATTTGTGTTAAAAGTGCTTGCTTTAATGCTTGCGAGAACTAGTGTGTATGGGAAAATCTTAAAGGAGGGTAACTGCTGCAAGGAGTGAGAGTTGCATCACAGTATGCCTCGCTGGTATTGGATGGTGAGTACAGGTGCAGCAATGGTATTGGTTATTACGTTATTTAGTGTCATGCTGTGATGGGTCAGGACAGGGACAGCCACGCAGAGATTGGACACTGGTGCTGAAAAATAGTTAATTGTGATTTGATGCGATTTGCCGGTTGCTTAGAATAGATTTCTTGTTCCCTGATTGTTGAAACTGGCATAAAACTGAAATGTTTCAGAGCTGTTAGAGAAATGATGAGGAGAGATGTGAGAGTTCCTGTCCGAGAGGGCGAGGAAGCTCCACCGGAAGGCACGCCAAGTCATTATATGGTCTTAAACGTGGGGCTCCACACATGCATTTGTCTTAACCAGTGGCATAAGTCACCAAGAAAGAAGGGCCATTAAAATTTCTCGTTATGGGACATTTAACTTGAGAATAATTGAACATTAGAGGCGTGTATCATACGATATGAAGTCTCCGCCCAGACATGCCCAATACAAGGCTTTGAATGCTTGGGAGCATACTGCTCATGCCAAAGACAAAGAGAATTAACAGAACAAAGCTAAGAAAATGGCTCGCAGTTGTATGGATGCTAAATGGGATGTGGAACAGCAAAAATTGAGAAAGGAAGTAATGGAGGGAGCTAGCATTTACCCTGTATTAACAAATAAGACACATAAGAGATAGAAAGCCCAATGAGAGAAAGATGCAGAGAAAGCAGACAAATCTGGTATGGATAGTGATTCCAGCAATTATTTTCTAGATGACCTATTGTCATCCCGTCCTCCACCTTATAATGCCACCCCACCCTCGAATTGTGATGGTGCCCCTAATAGCAGTACTTCTGCTAGGGGCCCCTTTGACCCCAATGTGACAAAAGCTGGAGGACCCTCTACAACCTTTCAAGAAGTGGCTGTTCTGGATTCATCTGCTACTACTGGCACTATCCCAGGTGCCTTTGGGCCTACTGTATCTGTTTTTGGGCTGCCACCACCTATGTTGCCTGCACAGCCCGTAGTGGTCGCTACAACTTCACCGTTGCTTAGTGCTCAAATGGCCACAACGTTAGGTGCAATGGGAGGAGTGCCTGTGGGTGAGCTTACTCCTATATCTCAGAATTCCCAGGTAACTGTTTGGAGTCCATCACAAAATGTCCAGAGAATTAGACTATGAGGGAGGTTAGTGTTCAAAACTCCGACCACATGGAACCAGGCAGGTTAAACTGATATTGACAAATTTATTCACTTCTTTAATGGATCTCCGAATAGGGTTGAGACTGTGGTAGCAAGTGAGAAACACCAGTCCCCACCAGGTGAGAGAC
Organism: Calotriton arnoldi; assembly: GCA_963921515.1. NCBI lineage: Eukaryota > Metazoa > Chordata > Amphibia > Caudata > Salamandridae > Calotriton > Calotriton arnoldi. The sequence continues at coordinate 685,484 of CAWUFW010001053.1, read as the reverse complement.
CATTGGATGTTGTTAGACTGCGAATAGAACTAGATGAGTTAATTTCGGGGAATCTTGACCTTTCTCATTTAGATGACTTCCATGGAAAATGAACTCATATATGTAAGTAAGGACATTACTTGTGGTGCAGCTCAAGGACATGACAAGTTAGCGGAGTTAGCAGATTCATATGGCATAAATATCAATAGAATAAAATGTTTCCAGCAGAAAAGCTTTGGCGCTCAGAGGCTATTCTGCATATGAGGGCGTCTGGAATGAAATTGCAAGCAAAGGGATTGGTTGGTAGTATATGGCGAGGGAGCGATTTAGATAAATGGAAGAATAGATGGGAAAAGAAACAGGAGAAGATGAAGAAAATTGGAGTTGCTTTGTGAGAGAGAGAGAAGCTGCCATCAGCTCCCCCAGATGGAATACCGACTCTGAGTTTTCCACTAAGGGAGGTACACGGGGGCTGATATGTACATGTGCCCTGGAGTCGAGGTGATCTCACCACCTTCACAAATCAATTCCCGAAATTAAGAGAAAATCCTGATTAGTGGTATACTCTTTTTTCTTCTTTTTTTATTTTGCGATAAAATGCCATAGTAAAAAAACAATCATTTATACTCACCATAAATAAATGGATACATAATTATTCACCTAAAATATTTCAAACACACTTAGGAAGCCATATAAACGCAAAAAAAGGAAGAATACGGCTACTGACCTTTGATAAGCTTAATTAACCTAAAACAATGAGCTCACACCCCCTCAAGGCCTCCTATCCTCACCAAATGTTTCCAAATGTTACCAAATATCTTTATGTTGCCGGACTTCCCTGCAAACAACTTCTCACATCTTCTAAAAACCTATAAATACATCCCAAAAACCTCTGAGCTTGCATAAGAGCCAAACTAGGTGAACCCACCCTCCACCACATACCATTCCACATCTAAAACACTGATTTGGGCAGCTCTGATTAAATATATTCAAAAACTGGGGAGTCCAATGTATCAGCCATTTCACAAAATGCTGCATCTTGTGAAAATTGCCCCCCCAAGCTGGAGAAGTTAAACTGATTGATTCCTAATCAATCACCCTTAGATATTGTCACATTCTCTTCGCTGAGCCATTTTGCCAAAATCTGTGCATGCAGGTCTACTTTCTCGCAGGACAGCAAATATCGAGTCTACGAACTTATCATCCTAATTCTCAAATTGTCCAGCAAATTCAGAACCAGCTCCTTCTTGGACAACATATCTTTGGGATCAATCTTTCGTAACACACTGAATAGAGAATTGTAGCACCACGTCAGCCATCTTTTTTCGTAAGTTACAAGCGGCTTGCCCCAAATTCTCCATCATCCATTTCACAAATCCATTCCTGCCCCACCTAGACCCCTCCCTCTAACTGTAAGTGGCTCAACGGGGTTTCCAAATTTATTTAATGAATATCAAAAACCTTATAAAACTGTGCTCTTTTCTTAAAGAGCCCTTGCAAAGTATTATATCAAACTTTTTGGGGTATTTAACAAGTCTTGGCAATTCTCCGATTTGGTATTCTTCCAGCATCTTATCCACTAATTCATTCTGAAGGTGATATATGTAGAACATGTCATTAGATCTAAACATGTACTATGCAAAGTGTGCAAAATAAAACATCTTAAAGCAGGGGAGGTCCAGCCCCCATTCATCCTTGCTGCAATATAAAGTGCGTAGTGCAATCCTTGGGATGGCTTTATTCCATAACAAAGAAGATATCATTGAGTCGATTTCAGTAAAAAAATTCGAATTAATAGTGCATGGTGCTGCAGCGAATAAAAAATTACATAATGAAAGGTTTGCCATCTTAATTAAGGCAACCCGACCGAACAAGGTAAAAGAAGCGACATCCATCTAGTAAACAGATTTTTAACCTTGTTCAGAAGTGGTCTATAGTTCAGATCTAATAAATCATTCACATCCTCTGTAAAATAAACCCCAAATACCGCTTAGGGCGGGCGTGAGCTATATCTCTAAACTCCAGAATAAGCTTCTCAGTGGTGCAATTGCACAAAATGGCATCGGTTTTTGCTGTATTCACCGTAAACCCTCCCAGCACTTAAAAAGCTGTGAGAATACCAAGAACCCTTCTCTGTCCTTCTTCCGCCAGCAAAAGCATGATGTCACCGATGTAGGAAACTGGAATTTTGTTGCAGTTGTCCCCCATCTTTTTGCCCCTTTTAGAACTACTAGATGCTGGTTTGTGACTCTGACAGTGCACTGAAGCCTGCTAACCAGACCTGTGCCAGTGCTCTTTTCCTTAAAACAAGTGAAGTCTATTTGTCACCAAATTGGCATGGACTTTAGCACCCCTGTAAATCCCTAGTAAATGTTACTCTTGGTACCTAGGGCATGGGTACTAAGGAGGCTCCCTAAGGGCTGCAGCATGTCTTATTCCACCCTAAAGGATCCCCACAGAAATTGCATGCAGGCTGCCATTGCACACTGCATTGCATGGTGCAAACCATCAGTGAAAACACGACCTGGCACACTCACTGTGTGCCATGGCAAAGTCACTGCATGTAATAAATGTAAGTCACCCCTACAGCAGGCCTTGTAGCCCTATGGCAGGGTGCTTTATATTACATTTAAGGACATATCTGCATGAGAAGATATGCTCATGTGCTGTCTAGTTCAATTACTAGATGGTACTAGTGAACAGGAAAGCCATCATAAGTATATGTCTTGGGCACTAGTCATTATTTATGAGTTCCCCAGCTACACAATGGCTTCACTGAAAATACTGGTGTTTGGTATCAAACACATAGGGGCCGATTCACAGAACTAATATGAGACAAAATACTAAACTTACTACTTTTGGTATTCACAGAAGGCATTTAGTAGTAGTAAAGTTAGGATTTTGTCTTAAGTTTGACTTAAGTTTGACTTAAGACAGACTTAAGACAAACTTAATCCTAACTTTACTACTACAAAATGCCTTCTGTGAATACCAAAAGGAGTAAGTTTAGGATTTTATCTCAGATTACTTCTGTGAATCGGGCCCATTGTCTTTATAAATCTGTACTGACATCAGTTCTAGATTTATTATGACATGCACCCAAAGGGTACATTAGAAGTGCTCCCTGAAACCTTACTAGTCTTCTAGTGTGCTGGCTGAATGAATCCTTCCAGCCTGCCACTACAGATGCGTTTTTTACCCCCTGCAGGTGAGACCCCACGCTCTCAGGTCAGGAACAATGCCTTCTCTGGCAGAAGGTGTTATTATCTCCTCCATCAGGATGGCTAGTGAATCTGCATAGAAAGGCCAGAGACTTCAAAGTCTCTGCTGCCTTTGATATGCGACCCCAGCTTCCACCAGACCTGGGAGATGCCACCCCCTGCCCTGAGGCTCATTTGGCTCAAGGGCAGGCGGGAAATTAGCTATGCAAGGAGGCGTGGTGCACTACCAGGCCAGTCACACCGCTATGGTGGGCTGCCTGATGTGCTCCATTGAAGAAGTATTCCACCATCTTGATTTTGGTGGTATTTTGAACTCTGGAGCAGGGTATGCCAACTCCCCACAGGAAGTGGTCATATAGGGGGCGTAGTGACCTCAAGGGTAAGTAACCCATTGGCTACTACTTTTCACTCTCCTTAACGCCCCGAAATGCAGGATTTAGGTGGCCCCCTGACACCAGGAACTCAGATTCCCCTGACACAAGAAGAAGGACCAAGAAGAGCCGAAGAAGCGAGAACTGTGGACTACTGGTGGACTTTGGCGCCAAGCCCTACCTGCTCCTGTCCTGACAATCGGGACAACCCGACTTGTCCTGCGGCTGTGAATCATCCAAAAGCCTCAGAGGGCCTCCAGTACTTCTCCAAGCCATCAACATCTCCCTTGAAATGGAAGAGCCACTTCACTGCAACCTGCAGGCACCGACCGCAACGTCCAGTTCACCGTTTGGCTGACCACGGATCCACCAACGCAGCAGCTATCCAGGGGTAGGTCACCATGCACCAGGAGGTCAGATCCGTCTCCCCACTAAGTGTGAAGATGCCAGGACCAACCGGAGCAGCCCTGCACCAACACCTGGGGTACCAGACCCCTTGCAGCAACCAAAGCTTGTATGAGTCCAATCCAGACAAGGGACGTCAAAATCAGATAGAGGCCAGTGCAAAGAGTGGCCCAGCTGTTCTGTTTTGCCCCTTTTGAAGGTCTAACTGAGAACCATGGGTGCTTTCGACACACAGTCCCAACCTACCAAAACCTTCTGCACCCGAGCTCCCCGACAACCGACTGTGCTCCACTGTTCCCAGGACCCTCACGAACCGAGCTTCTGGACTTGTCCCCAAGTCCCTCTCTGCAGCCTGTTTCTAGGTGGCCCCCCTCTTTGCCTACAATGTAGCACGCAAGGCTACCAACCCGTCCAGCACCTCTGCACCCGGACACTCCAGTGCAGGCAAACTCGAACTGCTGGTGGTACTTTGGACCCTTGCCCCCTAGCACCTTAAGTCCTAAAGGAGACTCCTGGAATATGATTGCACGTACCTATATGCAATAAGTTTCTTTCTCCATAGGTAAGCATTACCACCTAAAAAAGCATTTGTGTAAAAGTTTTACTTGCCGGTAAAAATTGATATCTCAAAAAGTACTTACCCAATCACAAAGTTCTTGGTGTTAAAATATATATAAAAATACCTTTGATTCTTCTAAAAATGGTCTCGAGTAACAGTCACAGAGGGTCCTCCGAGGTCATGGGGTCAATCTGTCATAATCCCTGTTTATAAAAAAGGAGATAGGTCGGAAGCAAAAAATTACCGACCTATTTCCTTATGGGATTCTTCAGTGAAGGTTATGAGCAGGGTCCTTCTGGTAAGACTGGATGAATGGGTCAAGGATAATGATATTTTAGCTAAATCACAATATGGTTTTAGAAAGGGGCTGGGTACGTTAGAACAGTGTATTAATTTGGAATTTTTAATTGGAAAATACACATGCGCAAAGCCAGGGGGATTTGACTTATGTTTCGCTGACTTGAGCAGCGCTTTTGATCTTGTGGATCACACTTTGCTATGGCCAGTTCTACTCAATCTAGGGGCCCCAGAGTCCATTATTTACTTCCTTGCCAGATTGTATGAAAAATTATCAAGCAGAGTCCGGTATGGCCAACAAGGTGTATGTACCCCGAATTTCAAGGTCAAACGAGGAATTCGCCAAGGCTGCGTCTTAGCGCCATTACTTTTTACTCTATTTATTAACGAAGTAGACGCAGCCCTTAAGTTAATACCGGCAGATGCTCCTCAAGTAGATGGACAGAATATACCAGTACTGCTTTACGCAGACGATGCGGTGCTCCTATCCCGGACACCACTAGGTCTACAACGACTATTGGATGGGTTTACTGATTTTATAAAGGGAGGAAGTTGTTAATAAACAAGGCCAAAACATATACTATGGTCTGTGGAAAAAAACCAAAGAAAATGAAACACTTCTATATAGAGGGCACAAGAGTGGAACAGGTTGATACATTCTGTTATCTAGGGATAACCCTATCTGCTAATGGCAAGTGGTCATGTGAAACATCCAATGTACAAATGAAAATGACTAAAAGTATATATGGGGTCTTTAGATTTGCTGCTAAATTAGGGGATCGACGTATCAAAGATATGATTGATATTTATAAAGCCCGATGTGTTTCCATTGCACTATACGGAGCAGGGTTATGGGGCTACTACCCCTGTCCAGAATTGCAAATAGAGGAAAATACCTTCCTAAAAAATTATTATGCCTCCCTAAATCAGCGTCCACTGAGATAGTCCATCGGGAGGCAGGGATTGAATATCTGACAGATCTGATTGCATTGAGACCCCTTTTATTTTGGAGGTCTATTTGGGCGAAAGAAGAAACCCTGTTTACACAAACAATTATTAAGGACTGTATGCGACTGGATAACCGTCTCAAGATCCCTTGGTTAAAATATATAGTAAATACTACTAGAGAACTATTTAAGTTAAGAACCCTGGATAACCCAATGGAGGTGTTAGATTTCTCTAAACAGGAGATGAGGAATATATTCTTGGCACAAAGGAAGGAGGTGAGGTCGAAACAAGTGGAGTTACAACCTACCTACCAGCAATACCAACTGCACATAGACACCATTGGGTTCCAAAGTTATTTAACATTAGTATCAAGATCATCCCACCGATTTGTCTTGACAAGGATGAGATTGGGTCTTGTACATCACTTAGTGGCGTTCCCAGAAATGAAACAGCATTCAGTCACTCCATGCCCGTGTGATAATCGCACAAAGCAAAGCACTCTGCACTTTTACTTTTTTGTGAACTGTATTCTAATTATAGATCTGTATACTTAAAGCCATTGTTTACGAAATATAATGTCACAACTTCTAATGCAGCTATGAGTCTAATGTTTACACTTAAAGAGCCGGATATTTGTTTTTATGTAGCAACATTTATTTTAAAGTCAATTTATGCACGGAAAAGCATGGTTTTTTAAAGCATTTTTAATGGAATTATACTCTTGTGTATGTACATTCGCTTTTATGGTTGTTTTTATAACCGAATAAAGCTTTTCTGACCTGAACTGAACTGGTCTCGAGTAACTTCTTGGATGTGTGTCTCATTTATTGTCTCTGTGTGTTCCACACATGCTTAACACTACCCTCTGATAAGCCTAAACTGCACGCCTACACTACCACAAAAGAGATCATTTGAGATTAATAATTTAAGCTCTGTAAACCAATAAGGGTCATCTGGACATTCTACATAGTGCACTACTTTTTGGTACACTATATAGAAATCCAGCTTCCTACATTCGGCAAACAATTTAGGGGCCGATTCCGATTCGGGCCGGAAATCTCTCCGACCGAGCCGGACCCGGAGAGATTTCCGACCGAATCGGACCCTAGCAGTCCGACCGAACGAGTACGATGCGCACGCATGCTATCGGACTCGATTCGGTCGGACTCCCATTGAAGTCAATGGGAGCCTGTCGTACGACGCGTACACGGGCTCCCATTGACTCAATGGGCACGACGCGAACAAGGGCGCCCCTACAGCGTGTTCGCGTCGATGCGGGTCGCACCGTGCATGCACGTGTAGGGGGACCCATGTGTCCCCCCTGTGTGCGACTCGCACGCCTACGCTTCCAGGGGGTCTGACACGGACCCCCAAAGTGCGGCTCCGACAGCTCCTTGGAGCCGGGCTGCGCGAGTCGGTCGGAGCGGTCGAGGTGCGCATCGTACTTACCCGGCCGGGAAACATCTCCATTGCGAGGTGCGCGTCGTCCCCGTGCGAGTCGGTCGGAGCGGTCGGGTCCTGCGAACGAGTCGGTCGGAGATTTCGCGAACACACGCATCGTACTCGCTCGCCCGGACGCACGTACGACTCGGTCGGGAAATAGGGCTCCGAATCGGATCCGGTTAAGCCGAATCCGATTCGGTGCCCTACCGGCCGAGATCGGAATCGGCCCCTTAATCTTGGCCAAAAAAGGTACCAGTGCTTAACCCGCTTGAATTTCGAATTGCTATCGCCAAGTGCTCAATAAAGAAAGCAAAGCACATTGGCGAGAGTGGGCAGCTCTGCCTAGTTCCCCGCAGAAACCTAATGGACCCTATCTCTGTGGAATTTAAAATTAATTTGGCCTTCTGTGCTCAAACACATTTTCCTAATGAAGCATGTTATCTGGAGAGAAAATCCAAAATGTTCAAGTATGGCAAAAGAGTATCTCAGACCTCCAGGTCAAACGCATTTTCTGCATCCAACTGAAAAATCGGCGCATGGGTCTGATTAGTAAAAAACATATCCAGGCCTCAATTAAGTAATTTGTATTCATACTTAATTGCCGCCCAGCCACTAAACTATTCTGGTCCTTCTGTATTACATAGAATGCCACTTCATAGCTCATAATAACTTTATTCGGTTGTTTTGTTTTAAACCATCAAAGTGTACAAAAGGTAAAAAAATTCATCAATTTGCAATCTAAAATAAAAGAATACGTTTCAAAGACTACATTTAAAATATACAATAAAAATGACTGGAGTAAAAACATTGCATTAAAAGACATAAAGAGGCGAACTTCAGATTGACAACCTTCCAGTTAAAAAGTCACGCCACATGCAAAAGTATTAAAAAGAAGCTTATATACAGTACACAATTCATTAAGTCCATTAGCCAACATATCACAGTAAAAAAAGATTTGTTTTCTGGTACTAACAATCAATGGGGCCTAGGATAAGAACTTCTGGTGAGTAAACCAAAAGGAGAATAAGAAGCGACTAACGGCAAAAACTATTTGCCCAGATGTGTCCGTTTTTAAGATTCTGCATGCAATCTGATATTGCCTGGCTCCAAGGTTTAAGCAGATCAGTCTTATCCACCTCCTGCGTATCAGTTGGTATTTAACACAAAAGAAAAATATATGTTCTTCAGTCTCTTTTGTTCTAGAGCAGGCAGGTCATAGATCTGATGATATCCCGGTAGCCTCATTGCTTGGAAGCTTTAGGAGCAGGTTACCGTATCTGAATCTAACATACAAAGTTTTAGCAAGTGGAGGTGTGATTTGATCCAGGAAAGGTTCAAATTGTGGGCATGGCGTGGCCTTTAGAAATAGCGTTGTTAAATGGCCATTTGCTGATCTAGTAGCATAGCGCTCACCCACAACCGCCCAATACCTGGCTTTCATTTTCGGTAAATCACCTCTAGTTATTTTCTCTGGGTGTTCCCATAGATCCAACATACTCATCGATTTACACCAACCTGCGATATTTTTGAACCACGGTAGTTTTTTGGCACCACTGGTCATCAATACCTCCCTCATAGAATCACAATAATCAGAGAGCTGGGGAGTCGTCCACATGCGTAACCAGTAAAAAAGAGGTTTCAGTGAGGCCATGTCACCTATTCTCTTCATCCCTAGGTCACAAAACAGTGGAATCAATGGAGTAGTAGTGGGTACCGAAATAAGAGATCTGACAAGAATATTTTCACAGATAGTTAATTTGTTTACATTACTGTGGCCCCATATCTCTGCTCCATACAGAGCACCACTTTGAGCTTTAGCACGGTAAACGTCCAGTGCTGGCGTTAAAGATTGGGTGTAAGACTGTTTATGAAATCTCAATATTGATTTGGACCTGTGGCATAGAATAAGATAACTTTTGTCTAATTGTTGTTCCCATCTAAAGGAGTCGCTTAGTCTTATCCTGAGGTAATCAAAGTTTTTTACCCGCTCAAGAGGTTCACGTGCAATCCTAACCTCGCGTAATTCCCCCGTACTTTCCAAAACACCATATATTTTGTTTTGGCAACGTTAAGTTCCAGACTCCTGTCCCTGCAGAAATCTAAAAATGTATCCACTAAGATTTGTAGTGTCGGAGTTGCCGGTCGTAAGCGACCGGCGAACTACAACGATGAGTGGCTCCTGCAAACACGCATGTGCGGGAGCCAGCCAAAGAGCTTAAATCTTCCTGAATCCCGAGCAGAGACGCTTCGCGTTCCTGCTTCGGGAGTGAGTGTAGTGCTTCCAGTCCTTGTACTTCCGGGTCTCCGCATTGGCATTCCTCTCGTCGGCGCAGCGTCTCGTCTCCAGGCTCCGTTCTTCTTCGGCACGCTCTCCTTTCTGCCCTCCGGTCTCCGCTTGTATCCCTTGCCTGTGTCCTTCTCCAGAAAGCGACGTCTCCTCCCGCAGCGCCACCCTTCTTTCCCTTCGGCACTGCTTTGGATCCCTGACAAGAGAAAGGAAGAGAAAGACAAAGCTGAATAACTCATTTTTGGGTATCAGCGCCTGAGCGCTAAATATACCAAGTATTATGATAATTATGTTACTTATCTGATTTGGACTTGGTGATCTATGAAGATCTGCTTTTCTTTAATTCCTGAAAAGAGAAGGAAATTCGTTAAACTCCCCTGAAGTTAAGGTGGAGTGCATGTTTAACTACTTCAGATTGAGCAAAAAGAAACTATTTTAAAAGCATCAATATTACTAAGCAACCACAACATTCTTTTCTTTGGTGAGCTCCTTATACTAATTTCTCTTGCATATTACATTTTCTTTGATTCCTTCAAAAAGATTAGTAACTTTATTGCTCTGACCTCTTTTCTCTCTAGACTCTCACCACCTCTCCCCTAACACTACGCACCAGAAGTCCCGGAAGAAGGGAACAATACAGGTAGATATATTCATTACAAATAAAACCCACATAGATGAAGTCACATTAGAGGTAGCGACACCTATTATACTTACCTTGTTGTCTGTACTTTTCTTGACCGAAACCTTCCTTGGCTGTTTGGATTTCGTCCTTGATTGGGGTGCAGCGTGAAACCTTGTTTTTCCCTCCTTGTTTTCTCCCTTCTTCCCCGGGTTACCATTCGGTTCTTAGACTTGGTTGGGTCCGGTTGGTGATTAGGGGAAGTTGAGGAATTGGCATCATTTGCCTGGCATTCCTGCGGAGACGTGAGTAAACCCTGACATGTAGGCCCATTGGTGTTGTGGATATAAGTAAAGAATCGTCTGCAAAGAGCAGGATTGGGACTTTCCCGCCATTCACGGTGGGAGAATCATTCCTGCAATCCAGCAATCTTGCTCGCCACATCATTAATAAACAGAGAAAATAGTGTGGGGGCGAGCACACACCCCTGGCGCACCCCACGCTGTATTGGTATCCTCTCTGTTAATTCACCGCTTTTCCCCCACCTGACCTGGGCATAGTTGTCCTCATGTAATCTAGCTATCAAGGTTACCAGATCAACTGGGGCACCTAAATCAAGCATTGTTTTCCATAGCAATTCACGCAGTACTAAATCAAATGCGGCTCTCAGATCGACGAATGCTACATAAAGTTTCTGCTTTTTTAGTAGCACATACTTCCATATTAATAGGGTAAACCTGAAAGCCTGATCACATGTGCTTATTTTGGATCGAAAACCAGCTTGATATGGGGACAGTATCACATTATCATCTATCCAGACTTGGAGTTTATCCAAAACTTGTCTGGCAAAGATCTTTTGCAAATTGTCTATCAGGCTGATGGATCTATAATTGGAAGGGATAGAGGCATCTCCTTTTTATGTATAGTGATTATCTCGGCTCCCCTCCAGGTTGCCGGAATATCCCCACCAGCCGATATACAATTTGACAAGAGATTTATATACGGGGCCCATATCGTAGGTTAAGACTTATATAAGTCGCCTGGTATCTGGTCGGGCTGGGGGCTTTACCTGCTTTTAGTCTGTTAATTGCTGACAGGGTGTCATCTAAACTGAAAACCAGTGCAGTGCCAGTCGTATTCGTGACGGGGAGAGTATTAACAGTGTTCTGATCAGCTCTGAGGCTGTCCATACAGCCAGAACCCCCTGTCTTGGTGTATAGTTTAAAAACATGTTCCACCCAAACCTCCGACTGGATATGGTAGCTAAGGGTAGTTGCATTTTCCAAACTTCCCTTTGCAATAATGTGCCAGAACAAGCAACTATCATTACACTTTGCAGCTAGTACCAAGTCTTGCCAGTTTTTATATGCAAAGTCACGCCTAGCTTTAGTAAGTGCAGCTTTGTACCTTTTGCGTGCCAGAGCTACCCCAGACTGACTATGCTCCTTGACTGCTAGTTGTAGTGCCCCCTTTGCTAGCTTACATTCACTGTTTGTTATCTACTATACTAGCGGGCCTTCTGCCAGAGCTATTTTTAGTAAAAACTGTTTGAAGGGCTTCGTAGAATTCCCTGTGCACCGATAGTATTGGGATTAATCCAGGAGAATGTGCACAGTCCAAACTACTGCTCAAGCCCGACAGAAAATGTATGAATAGCTCATAGATCCTGGTGTATAGGTCCTGGTCTGCTAGGACTTTAGGCCAGGTGACTCTTCTACTATTGTTAGTTACGAGAGGCTCTTCTGCTCTAGAAATACAACTGGGTGGGTTCCTATCCAAGGCAGTGCCCATCATTTTTAGCAACAAAGGATTATGATCGCTGTCGAACCTCTGGGCGATTGTCATATCCTCCACTAGAGACCAGATTCTTACATCAACTAGAATATAATCAATAACGCTAGTACTGATACCCCGTTTAAAAGTGGCCTGCCTGTTTGAGTCAGATGCAGTTCTCCTGTTACATGCACTCAAGCTCCTTCCTGTGATCAGAGATGCAATCTGCAAGGAAACAGACATTAGACAATGACAATGGTTACTAGCTGCCAGACTAGGTATACCCCACAACTCGTCCTCTTCCTCAAGTAAGGTGCTTAGTAGTTGAGAGGGCTCAAAGGAAGCATGGAAATCCCCGACAACTATAATTTTGGAGTTAGTTTGATATAATCCTACCAGGTCGTCTAGCAAAGATAATACTGGAGATTCGCTGCTATAGGGCTCGGACCTAGCATAGCCATTAAACAAAGTCAAATTTAAGCCCGTCGGAAAGACAAGCTGAATTCCCAGAATATCTTGAGATTTTATTGTTAATTGCTTGTACTTGCAGGCTAAAGTGTTCCTCACAAAAATTATCTGGCCCCCGCTGGCTCTACCCATTGTTTTAGGTGGATTGGCTTCCACACTATACGTGGTATAACCATTTATATGGACCCTTCCCACAGCCCAAGTCTCCTGGAAAATGCAGATATCATTTTTACCTATGCAAGAATACCATTCGGGATCTTGAAGCTTGAAATGGATCCCTGCCAAATTCCAAGAGATTAAGGTTAGACTGTTGTTTGCCTCAATATTAGGTCTGGATAGACATCCATGGGTATCAGCGTTACATAGCAACATGTTGCCACTGTTTGAACAAGCCAGTCGGGTGGATGAATAAGATTGCGTCGGGAGTGCAGCCTTGGCTATGCTAGTGATATTATTAGGTAGTACATCGGTATTTGCTACCGGATGCAAATTACAAGTGGGCGACTCAGCAGTATAGCTTTCTCCCCGGATTTAAGAATAAAACCACTTTCGCAAGCTATATGTCTGACAGGAGTTGCAAGGAACCCTTTTGTTTCCTTATTTGGCCATATGCTGAAGTATTCGAATTAAATTAATCCCTTATATTGCTACTGGATGATTGAGTTTGAGTAATTTTATCTGGCTTTGCTATGCATATGCTGCTACGATTTACATAAAGCGGTGCAGGGGTAGAGTGTAAGGGGCTGGTAGTATTCCTGAGTCAATCCACATCTTGTAATTGGGATATGGACCCCTCCCTTGGCTTGCAACCCTGTAGTCCATCAACTCCTGGCCTACAATACTTAAATCTGATGGATGAATTGTTTGAAGGATTTGTCCTGATATCTAGGGCCACTAAATCATCAACCATCCTAGCATCTTTTAATGTAAGTTCTATCACCTCGAAAGCTGAGTTCTTGAGGGAGCCCCTTTGGGCACGGAGGATGTCTTCCCGGATAACCAAGCGACAGCCTCTAGTGTGCCTGATCCAGTGGATGGATTTATTTATGAGCTAATCTTCAGATTCAAACTTTGCATAGAAATGCAGTTTGGGTACCTTTGTCATGACGATTTTGTTTTTTAAATCATTTGGCCTACTTCTGGGGCAAGGGGCGGGGATGTAGTTCCACCCTCTATTAGTTGTATTATGTTGGGGGTTAGAAGTCCTCAAGGAATTCAATTGCTGCAGCTGACTAGGGTTAAATGTACTAGGGTTACTCGGAGCACTATTGCTCCATTGTTGTTGAAGATTGGCTTTAGTATTTTGCTGGGGGTACTGGGGGTGCTGGAGGTAAGGTTGATGGCATAGGGACCTACGATTCCTGCTTTCTACATCTTGTGCTTCGTGAGACCCCTGTAAATGAGGAAAATCATGTAAAGGGATAGGCTGTTGTACTTCCGATTGTTGCATAATCTGAATAGTCTGGGTGGATTGGCTATACTGGATAATTGACTTGTCAGTGTCTTTTGCACATTTGAGCTTCTCTAGTGTAGAGGCCAACCTAAGTATGGCGATTTTTAACTCTCCCACTTCAGTTCTCAGATCATTGATTAAAGCAGTGCACTCCCTACTTGTATGAGCTGGGGGTCCTGATAACATAGTCTCCATGGAAAGATTGGGAGGGGGATCAGAGACAGTAACATCATCAGCTATATTAGACAATAGTAAAAAACGATTACTGCAATAAACAATGTCAGCTGTTACAGGTGGGTGAAATAAGTCGGGCGCATCCAGTCTAAGAGACTTCCCCTGGGTAGCAACCACAGCCACAGATTGTGTGGCTGCCTTCCCAAACATGCTCGGTATACACGGCTGAGCAGTAGGAGTGCCCAATGAAGTGGAATCCAAAGTGTTTAGAGTCTCTTGCGATGCTGATGTGTCTGAGTGTAACAGGTCCTCACATTCAACGATTAAGTTGTCGATTCGGTACATTACGCAGTTCCGGCCAGCAGATTTAACTGATCTTTTGTTTTTTTTTGTTTTCGTGGCAACAATGGACCCCTCGGCAGCCTTCCTCTTTCCCATGGTTAGTATAATAATTAATACGGGGTACCGTTGAACAGCGCTAGTGCAAGAAGCGGTTGGCCCAGAAGAATTGGAAAGCAAGAGAGAATCAGCCAATGGTATCAATGAAGCCCTCAGATATTGTCCCTAATAATGTCCCTGAAACCCTGAGTCCCAATCACTTTTACCAGCGAAGAGACAACAGTCAGAACAAGCTTAAAAATGATGTCCAGCCACAGTTTAGGATAACAATAAACAATAAACAAGCAAGGTCTCAATAGCGTACCTCCTGGAGAGCGGATGTTACGGGGGTGGCCCAGCCCAGCCTCCTCCGGGCTCCAACGGGCGTGGACGGGCCCGCAATTGGCCCGGACTACGCCCGGGCACGGCCCAGGCGTGTCCCCGCACGTCCCGCGCTGCGGGAACCCTGAGCTAGATTTAAGCACCTCCTGGCGCGAGACAACAGCATTGGCGGCCACGTTGCAGGGTGGGAGATGGAGTCTCCTGCCTCTCTCCTCCTCAATGGATTCTCACCCGGTGGTAATGGCTGTGACGGGCTCCCGCGCTGCGGGAGCCTTGAGCTAGATTTAAGCGCCTCCTGGCACGAGACAACAGCGTTGGCGGCAGCGGCCGCGTTGCAGGGTGGGAGATGGAGTCCCCTGCCTCTCTCCTCCTCAATGGATTCTCGCCCGGTGGTGATGGCTGTGACGGGCTCCCACGCTGCGGGGGCCCCGAGCTAGATTTAAGCGCCTCCTGGTGCAAGACAACAGCGTTGGCGGCAGCGGGCGCGTTGCAGGGTGGGACATGGAGTCCCCTGCCTCTCTCCTCCTCAATGGATTCTCGCCCAGTGGTGATGGCTGTGACGGATTTAAGCGCCTCCTGGCACGAGACAACAGCGTTGGCGGCAGCGGCCGCATTGCAGGGTGAGAGATGGAGCCCCCTGCCTCTCTCCTCCTCAATGTATTCTCGCCTGGTGGTGATGGCTGTGCCACTTTGTTAATTCTATTGGCCAGCAATTTCATTATGATTTTGTAATCTGTGTTTAAAAGGGTAATAGGGCAGTAGGAATTGGGATCAGTTGGATCCTTGCCCTTTTTAAGAAATTTGACTATGCTCCCTTGCGTGAAAGACGGAGGGGGCAAACCCCCCTTAAAATAAATTTGGCAACTTCCAATAAACAAGAATTTAAAACCACTGAAAAAGTACTGTAAATTTCCACAGGGAAGCCGTCGGGCCACACACCTTAGCCCGGGCAGGCTACGTATTACCTCCTCAAGCTCAATTAGTCAAAATGAGCTGTCTATCAATCTACTATCTACGTCTTGAAGAGCCGGCATAGAAAGAGACTCTAAAAAAGAATTAAATTCAGACAAATTAACAACTGGCTGGGAATAATAAATATTACTAAAATGATCTAAAAAACCGTCATTAATATTCTCATCTGACGCGCAATGTCTCCGCGTTCTAGGACTTTTAACTGATTTAATTGTATTGCACATAGCCCACTCGCGTGCCTGCCAAGCCAAGAACTTCGCTGCAAAATGACTCTCTTCACAAATCTTTTGGCCATAAATCGAGTTTTTTTTACATAGTTCCTAACATAATAATAATCTCGAAGTGCATCTTTCTCTCTCCCCAGCACCTTCCGGTTAATAGAGCTATTCTGCAGAAACCTTCTGGGCTCAGGATTGACCTAATTTTCCAAATCTTTCTCTTCATTCCTCAAGGCTTTAACTGAACTATATCCCTGGAAATAACAAAAGCGTGTAGGGAAGCTTTCATGGCATCCCAGACTATGCCAACCGTGCATACCCTTGTTTTGTTTAAAGAAACTCACCCACTCAATTTAACATGCTCTGACCCAATTCTCATCCCCCAAATTTATTAAACGCCCATCTTGTGTTTCTAGGGCCAGCCTTCTTAGTGCTTATTTCTAACTCCAGAGCAGAGTGATCAGAAAAACCATTAGGCAACATATCCAAACTTTTAAACCCCACCATAGGTGAAATTAAAAAGTGATCTAGGCGAGCTGCTGTCATATACTTAGCTGAAAAACAGGTGTATTCTCTCCAAGGATCAATCAGTCCCCAAGTCCTCTGGAGTTCTCCCAGGATTTTTGCAATTTTGGGCTTCAACTGCGTCTTTTTATTAGAGGAAGAATCAAGGTCTGGCTGTTGTAGAAAATGTAAATCTCCCCCGATAGCCAGTTCTCCCTCAACACCTACTAATGACAACAGTAGTTTATTAAATAGGGCAGGATCATCTTCAACCTGGGTTTATAGATTAGCCAGTGTGACCTGTGTTTGATCAATTGTGCAATCCACCCAACAACACCTCCCATCTATATCCAATTGCCACCTGTGAACCCGCGGCTGAACATGCCTGCCGATATATATAGCCACTCCTCTGTATGCTACTTCCACAGAAGAGAAGCATCTAAAACCGGCCCATGTTTTAAACATATCGAACATAGATATTGTGCGATGGGAGATATGTCTCCTGTAAAAAAATCACTGTAGGTTTATGATTTTTCATTCAAATTTCCACTGAAATTTCTTCCTAACGTTGTTCAACCCATTCACATTAACCAGTTCGGTGCTGAGAATAGAACAGTTCCGTCCTCAGCCACGGTGGTCATGTGCGGAAATGTTCTGTCCTCTGCACATGACCAGGAAATCCCTCTGGTGTTCATAGAAGAGGGGTATCCTTTTTTATTTTTCAGTCTTGGGAGCTGGGGAAGAGCTTTCACAGCCACCCGAGGCATTTTTTAAAAATTCAGTGTAATGACAATCAGAGCTCGTGGCGTGCTGATGTCATTAAATTGAAAGTGAAAGTGAAATGAGCCAATCAGCTCATTTCACTTTCATTGCTTCGATGCTTGGGGGCTAGCTCAGTGCCCCGAGCACCGAAACACACAGGAGTGGTATCATTGGAAAGGGGTGAATCGCCTCTTTCCAATAGTACCGTTTCCTAGTGGATCTACCACTAGACACCAGGTGAGGGGAACAGCCCCTTGGGCTAGGGCCTTTGCTCCCCCAAACTTTTATGGGCATGTTCAGTCTTTCTGCCCCCCCTTGGGGGGCAGAAAGTCCACCAGGCACCAGGGATTATTTTTTTTTGAATACGTAGGGGCTGCCCACAATGGGCAAGACCATGCCCCCACCGAAAATAAATTACGACTAAAGTTTTTCTGCACCCCCGGGGGTAGATGGGGGCACTAGCCCCTGATCTACCCCCGGGGGGAGGGCAGAAAGGCCACTAGGCACCAGGGATAATTTATTTTGAATATGTAGGGGATGGGGGTACCCAAAATGGGCATGCCAATGCACCCACCCCCAAACAGAAATGGGACAGTCTTTCTGCCCCCTCTGGGGGGCAAATGGGGGTTATTACTCCCTATCTGCCCCGGGCAGAAAGCCCATTAGACACCAGGGATTTTTGTTTTATAATGAAAGAGGGGTGGGGGCTGCCCACAATGGGCATGGCCATGCCCCCACCACACATAAATGGGGTCCAAAGTAATTCTGCCTCCCCTAGGGGACAGGTGAGGCAATAGCTTCTGATAGTCTACTAAGCACCAGTGATTATTTTCTTAGTGTGGGGATGGGGGCTGCCCAGAATGGGCATGCCAATGCCCCCACCTACCCCAAAAAATGGGCACAGTCTTTCAGCCCCCCCCAGGCATATGGAGGAGTAGTCCCTGATCTGCCCCCCTGCCGGGGGGGGGGGCAGAAACCCCATTAGGTACCAGGGACATTTTTTTTATCTTAGTGTAGTGGTGGGGGCTGCCCAGAATGGCCATGCCAATGCCCCCCTTAAAAAATGGGCACAGGCTTTCTGCCCACCCCAGGGGACATATCGTGGCAATAGCCCCCAATCTGCTCCACAGGGGGGCAGAAAGCCCACTAGGCACCAGGTACTACCTTTTTTGTGAAGGGGTGGGGGATGCCCTGAAGGGGCATGCCGATGCCACCATCACCCCTCCCCCCAAAAAATGGGCACAGTCATTCTTCCCCCCCCTCGGAGAGCAGATATGGGCAACAGCCCCCGATCTGCTCCCCCCCCCCCAAAAAATGGCACAGTCTTTCTGCCCACCCCACGGGACATATCTGGCTAATAGCTCCCGATCTACCCTCCCCTGGGGAGGCAGAAAGCCCACTAGACAGCAGGGACTATTTTTGCTTTGTGTAGGGGTGGGGGCTGCCCAGAATGGGCATGCCGATGTCCCCACCCCCCAGAAAAATGGGCACTGGTTTTTTTGCCCCCTGGGGGGCTGGTGGTGGTTATTACACCTGATATGCCCCGCCCCCCCTCCAGGTGGGGGCAGAAAGCTCACTAGGCACCAGAGATATGTTTATGGGCCTGTCAGAGAGCTTGGCCATAGTCAGTGGTCGCTTCCTTTTTTTTAGGAACACATTTTAACCGTTTCTGCCCCCCTTGGGAGGCAGATCAGGGATATTTTTAGGCTCGTCTGCTTCCAAGAGTGGCAGAAAACAACTAGATACCAGGGAAAGTTTCTGTGTCTGAACTCGAGTTTGGCTGATGGGCTGCATGTACTGGCGTTTGGCTGGCTGTGTGTGTACTGTCATTTTGCTGGCAGTGTGTGTGGACTTGCGCTTGGTGGCCGGTGTGTGTAGAGTAGCGCTTGGTGGCGGTGTGTGTAGACTGGGGCTGTCTGGCAGTGTGCATGGCTGGTGCTTGGCTGGCATTGTGTGTGGACTGGTGCTTGGCTGGTGGTGTGCATGGATGGCACTTTGCTGGCGGTGTGCATTGGATGGCGCTTGGCTGGTGGTGTGCATGGATGGTGCTGGGCTGGCAGTGTGCGCGGGTGGCACTTGGCTGGCAGTGTGCATGGACTGGTACTTGGCTGGTGGTGAGTTTAGACTGCCGCTTGGCTGGCGGTGTGGCTTGCGTGGATTCCCCAAGGTTTTCTTACACAGAATCCTCTGCAAACCTCAAATTTAGCTAAAAAGTCAAATTTTCCTCACATGATTGTGGGGAAAGTTGAAGGATCACCGTGCTGGCACAAATTTCCTACCACCCAGCGTTCCCCCAGGTCTCCCGATAAAAATGCTACCTCGCTTGTGTGGGTGGCCAAGTGCCAGCGACAGGGAAAGGCCCAAAACATCTTGTGGAGACATCAGAATTATCTCTCAGAAAATGACCTGGTTTTAAGGGGGTAACCAGCGTTTTTGGTCCCAGGCTCGGCGGCCACCTAGGGAATTGCACCAAACTCAGACATTTCTGAAAATTAATCACCTGGGGAAGTCCAGGGAGGTGTGGTTTGCATGGACCCCCAATGTTTTCTTACCCAGAATCCCCCGCAAACCTCAATTTAGCTAAAAAAAAAAATCACATTTTCTCACATTTCTGTGTTTGAAAGTTGCGGGATCACCGGGCCGGCACAAATTTCCTACCACAAAACGTTCCCCCAGTTCTCCCAATAAAAATGCTACCTCAACTGTGTGGGTGGGCTGAGTTCCTGCGACAGGGAAGGGGCAAAAACATATTGTGGAAGCATCAAAATTATCAATCACAAAACGACCTGGTTTTGCAAGGGGGACCTTAAATGGTTAGGAACTAGAGGGCGACTCCTGGTCCCAGAAGGGTAGAGAGATCCTTTCATAAATTGAAGGAGAGGGGATACATACTCCCTATCCAATGACCAAAACCCTAAATAGTATCCTCTTTTTTAGATAACAGTGTAGTAAGGAGACGGGGAACACCTATACAACCCTCACCCACTCTAGTAGTGGCATGCTTCATCATCGGGTTCACCCTAACTCCTAAAGGTCAGAGAGGGCTCGACCTTATTCCAGGGAGCTCTCTGAAGAAGTAATTATTTTTTGATGGGGTTATATATACTATTATATATAAGAATTCCTCACCCTCCCCAAGGTATCCCTTTTATTCACTGGGTGAATTGGAATGATTAAAAACTTTGAATATACGGGGCAAACAGGATGTTGTAGTCCTATGACCCTAGCCTAAAAACCCTGACATGTTTCTGCCCTACTCTATTGGCCTAAAAAGGTCCTGGGCATTCTTCAGGGTAATAGCAGAGAAAAAGAATTCCCCAAATGACGTACTACTGCAGTTTTTAAAGATAAATGCGTAGCATGCAAAAGATAACTTTGTGCATGCAGAATAAAAGGTGGTGTACTTGCTGTGTATTGAAAGTACCACAGCTGTAAATAAATTATACTGATCTGGGGGCGGTGGGGGTAGGCCCTGTAGTCAAACTAGCTTCAAGGGTCTCTGCCCTGTGCAAACATGTTCGCTGCTCCGCTCTCCCTGGCTTGCAAGGGGGGCACTTGCGATTTTGATAACGGGCTCAGCGGCCATCTAGAGAAACCTACCAAACCCAGACATTTTGGAAAACTAGACACCCGGGCGAGTCCAGGGAGGTGTGGCTTGCAAGGATCCCCCAACAATTTTCTTACCCAGAATCACCTGCACACCTCAAATTTACCTAAAAATAAATCACATTTTCCTCAAATTTCTGTCTGGCATCTCCGCGCCGGCACAAATTTCCTACCACCCAGTGTTCCCCTTGGTCTCCCGATAAAAATGATACCTCACTTGTGTGGGTGCCGAAAGCAGGGTCAGGCTAAAAAAGTATTTAAAATAATTTGTGCTTCAACACACTGTTATCTCCCGTCAATCTCTACACGTTTTTGGCCCTTCACTGTTGCAGGCACTTGGCCCACTCACACAAATGAGGTATCATTTTACTCAGGAGACCAAGGGGAACGCTGAGTGGTAGGAAATTTGTGCCGTGCGGTGATTCCACACATAAATGTGAGGAAAATGTGATTTCTTTAGCTAAATTGGAGGTTTGCAGGGGATTCAGGATAGAGAAAATGTTGGGAGATCCACGCAAGCCACGCCTCCCTGGGTCCCCCGGAGATCTAGTTTTTAGAAATGTCTGCGTCTGGTAGGTTTCCCTAAGTGGCCGTCGAGCCCGGGACTAAAAACACTGGTTACCCCCTTGCAAAACCAGGTCGTTTTGTGATAGATATTTTTGATGTCTCCACAATACATTTTGGGCCCTTCCCTGTCATGGGCACTTGCCTCACCCACACAAGTGAGGTAGCATTTATATTTGGAGACCTGGGGGGATGCTGGGTGGTAGGACATTTTTGTCTCCCTGCAGATTCCAGAACTTTCCATCACAGAAATGTGAGGAAAATGTGATTTGTTAGACAAATTTTGAGGTATGCAATGGATTCTGGGTAAAAGAACCTGGTGAAAGCCACACAAGTCACCCCAACTGGATTAACCTGGGTGTCTTGTTATTAAAAATGTACAGGTTTGTTAGGTTTCCCTAGGTCCCGGCTGAGATAGGGCCTATAATCCACAGCTAGGCACATTGCAAAATAGGGGTCAGTTTTCAGTGGAAAAATGTGATGTGTCCACGTTGCGCTATGGGACGTTTCCTGCCGCGGGCACTAGTCCTACCCACACAAGTTAGGTACCATTTTTATCAGGAGACTTGGGGGAATGTTGGGCGGAAGGAAGTTTGTGCCTCCCTGCTGATTCCAGAACTTTCCATCACAGAAATGTGAGCAAAATGTGTTTTTTTAGACAAATTTTGAGGTTTGCAAGGGATTCTGGGTAACAGAAACTGGTGAGAGTCAAACACGTCACCCCATCCTGGATTTCCCTGGGTGTCTAGTTTTAAACAATGTACAGGTTTGCTAGGTTTTCATAGGTACCAGCTGAGCTAGGGCTCAAAATCCACAGCTAGGCACATTACAAAAAAGGATGCGTTTTCTGTGGAAAAATGTGATGTGTCTACGTTGCGTTTTGGGTCCTTTCCTGTCACAGGCACTTGGCCTACCCATACAAGTGAGGACCATTTTTATTGGGAGACTTGGGGGAATGGGGGACTTGGGGGAATGCTGGGTGGAAGGAAGTTTGTGGCTCCTTGCCAATTCCAGAACTTTCCATCACAGAAATGTGACGGATTTTGAGGTTAGCAAGGGATTCTGAGTAAAAAAAAGTTGGAGAAGG
The DNA here is from genome assembly GCA_963921515.1 of Calotriton arnoldi. Lineage (NCBI taxonomy): Eukaryota > Metazoa > Chordata > Amphibia > Caudata > Salamandridae > Calotriton > Calotriton arnoldi. The sequence continues at coordinate 663,054 of CAWUFW010001053.1, read as the reverse complement.
CCACGCAAGTCAGCCCATCCTGGCTTACACTACCACAGCTTGGCACATTGGAAAAAATGGGTCAGTTTTCAGTGGAAAAAATGTGATGTGTCTATGTTGCATTTTGGGCCGTTTCCTGTTGTGGGCACTCTAGGCCTAACCACACAAGTGAGGTACCATTTTTGTCCAGAGACTTAGTGGAACACAGAATAGTAGAACAAGTGTTATTACCAATTGTCTTTCTCTGCATTTGTGCCTTCCAAATGTAAGACCATTGCAGCAAGGTGGAGCTCAGTTATTGGCTCTGGGTACCTCGGGTTCTTGGTGAATGTACAAACCCTATATATCCCCGCAACCAGAAGGGTCCAGCGGACGTAACGGTATATTGCTTTAAAAAATCTGCCACAGTTAGAAGAAGTTAAAGGTGAAAACATAGGCGCAAGTGACTGTTTTTTTAAATTCAGTTTCAATATTCTTTTTATTTCAACTGTTACTTTCTATAGGAAAACCTTGAAGTAGCTACACAAATGACCCCTTGCTGAATTCACAATTTTGTCTACTGTTCAGAAATGAATAGCTTTCCAGGATCCATTATAGGTTTTACACCCATTTCTACCACTTACTAAAAGGAGGTTCAAAGCACAAAAAATAGGAAAAATAAGCTACGTCCCAGTAAAATGCCCAAACTGTGTAGAAAACTTTGGTTTTCTGGCAAAAGTCTGCCTGTTCCTGAAAGCTGGGAAGATTGTGATTTGAGCACCACAAACCCTTTATTCATACCATTTGCATGGAAAAATCAGACTCTTTCTTCTGCAGCACTTTTTTCCCATTTTTCGCAAAAAAACCCCAAAATTTTGCCCTCCAGGGGAATCCACAAACCCTGGGTACTTTTAGAATCCTCAGGATGGTGGAGAAAACATACGCAAAGCTTGCGTAGATACCTTATGTGGACAAAAAGATGTGAGGATATTAGCACAAACTAGCCCAAATAGCCAAAAAAGGCTTAGCACGGGAGGTGGGGGGGGAGGGCTAGCAGATAAGAGAGGTTAAGAGGATACACCTTCATTATTCCTTCTTGCTAAAAATAAAACAAGGATGTATAAAAACGTTTTCCATGTTTCCCGAGCAGCAAAACATCTTGTCAGAAAACCTAGAAGTGCAAAGAAAGCTCAGTAAAAACTGCAAAAGTGCAATGAAGAGAAAAGTGCAAAAATTTGTAAAACTAACCAGCACCTTTTTACATACATAGAAACACGCCCTACCCTAAGTAGCATACTTGCCCAATTAAGGTGCATGTCAAATCTCCTATTAAAATGCCATAGAGTGCATGGCCTAACCTACTTATAAAACTTTGCCTGGATTCCCTTTATCAGCGCTCCATCCATAATCTCCTTGTGTTTGCTTTGTTCGCCTTAAGTTGGCAGGGTATGCCCAGACTTGGGTCCCTTGCTCACTTTGCCACTGGATTCAAGCTAGCCTGGCTGATGAGGGGTGTTACCCTGAAACCGGTCCCAGGATGCTTGTTTCCGGTCCAGGGAAGACCTGGCTTGGCAGTTTGGGCTGGACTGTTCCCATGAGGAACAGGGTCAAGACTGATTTGCATATAGCTGGGTCTGAACTGGGGTGGCGAAGTAAGCTAAAGAACAATGATGGATTCAACCCAGATCTATGACTGGGGGTGAGTGTCTGATAAGTTTCAGTGCTCCATCCATCATCTCCTTGTGTTTGCATTGCAACTTGGCCTGCCTAACCAGACCTGCACACCTTCAGACCATTGAAAATATATCCTTTTACGTAGGACAGGAAGGGCCTGCCCTGAGCCTCATTCATCCCGGTTCATTCAGCTACAGGAGGAGGTGGGGTCAGAGGGGGTTGCGGTGAGACCACACGACTCCACCACACTGTTTACCCCCTCTGGTTACAAGCTTCGAACATACTGCAGTGCAGGCTGACAGCCGTGCCAAGAGGCCATTAGGTTTGTGGCGAGCGCTATATAAATCTCCCAAATCGTACCCTAAGTCGTACTGGTGTATATTTGGTTAAAGTCGTCACTTTTCCAATCTGTCTGTGCTTCTATAAGGCAGCCTGGTAGGACAGGTGTAGAGTCAGTAATCGGGTAACCCCTCCCACGGCCCCACTTCTCTCGTAAAGATATTCTGCTTTGAGTGATTTAGATTTAGCCGTATGCCACTGTATCTCTACCCTAGAATGAAGATTTTCTGAATACGAAGGAAGGCATGAACATACTAAACAGCCGGTCGCGTTTTTACGAGTTATATGCATCATTGTCCCTTACTGCCTGCATCTGCTGGGGACTGCCTGCCTGTCCCAGAATCCAGCGTTTCCAGTGCTCCCCCCAGGAGGGAGGAGCTTGCCTACATCAAAGCGCTAAAAAGCGCGACTCTCCATCGCGGCGCGGGACGCCCTTACTGCCTGCATCTGCTAGGGACTGCCTGCCTGTCCCAGAATCCAGCGTTTCCAGTGCTCCCCCCAGGATGGAGGAGCTTGCCTGCATCAAAGCGCTAAAAAGCGCGACTCTCCATCGCGGCGCGGGACGCCCTTACTGCCTACATCTGCTGGGGACTGCCTGCCTGTCCCAGAATCCAGCGTTTCCAGTGCTCCCCCCAGGAGGGAGGAGCTTGCCTGCATCAAAGCGCTAAAAAGCGCGACTCTCCATCGCGGCGCGGGACGCCCTTACTGCCTGCATCTGCTAGGGACTGCCTGCCTGTCCCAGAATCCAGCGTTTCCAGTGCTCCCCCCAGGAGGGAGGAGCTTGCCTGCATCAAAGCGCTAAAAAGCGCGACTCTCCATCGCGGCGCGGGACGCGCGCGGGCGAAGCCCAGGCCAAGGGCGGGCCCGTCATCGCCTGGAAGAGGCTGGGATGGGCCAGGGCTCTTGGTTCTGCCTCTTGCTGTGACTGCCGGGAGATTGCGAACAATCAAGTATCAACAGTAGTTCTGCTGCCTGGGTGAGTCATTTGACCAATCCCGCCCTGTAACTGTATCTGTGCTGAAATATTCTTCACTGGTAGCCGTACTGAAGGATGTCCTACTTAGCAGTCATCTAACTGACCCAGAAACTATCTGCTAAGACTATACTCTATACTGGGACAGAGACCAAGAAGGAGTATAATTACAGTAGTACGGGACTCTGAGGACACCCACCTCAAAAGATTGAGCATGGGGAAAAGGAAATCAATGGATGGGAATAGCGGAGCCCCGGGAGGGGGGGATAGCGGCAGAGAAAGTAAGGGGAAAAGGGTGAGGAAATCGTTGAGGCTGAAGATACCAGGTAATAATTGTACCATAGATAGAATAGATACGTTGATCAGCGAATGTGAGGACATCTTAGCTAGTGATACATCCATTCAAGCCTCTAGCATTGAATCAGCTACCGGCTCTTCCGATCTGGATAAACTCATCGTAGGTCAACATATAACAATTCCCGCAATGTTTCATAAAACAAAGAGGGGAGATACCATAGAACCCCAAACGGAGGGATCTGCAGCTAAAAGTGCAGTTCTAGGGGAGGGAAAGTCTGGCACCCTCAAGGTTGGGGAAACATTGGTTGCTTGTACCAATAGGTTTGCACCCCTCATAGATCTACAAGAGAAAGAGAGGGTGGATGACTACCTGAATAATCCCCCGTTGCCGCCCTGTAGCCTGCCTCCTACATCTAATTCACATAACATCATTGATTCTCAGGGATTACCTTCTCTTATTAGTGAATTAAAAGCAGAGGTGGCACTTATTCGAACAAAGTTGGTAGAACTGACTTTGATGGTTGATTTTCTGACACAAAGGATCCCTGTTCACCCAGAAACTCCCAATCGTAGGGTAAAGCAGCCTGAACAATCCAAGCAGACAAACAGTCAGGAACGTTGCCCGGCCATTATATCAAAGATCGCTCGGAGTAAGGTTAACACTCCACTTTGTCACAACATGGGGGGAGAAAATAGATCTAACGCAGAGCCTATACCACTGGGGCGTTCCGCTCATGTACCTAACCTAAGATCTGATTCATTTCAAATGCTAACTAGGCGTCCTGCCACATTAGGTTTAGGGAATACTTTAAATAACTATAGGCAACAAAGCATTCCACCGTTAGGCACAAACTTGTCCCAGGCGCCAAAAATGTATATGGTCAACGTCCCTAAACATGATAGCAGGAATAGTAGAGAAAATGTAGATTCCCTCACTAATAAGGCAATCCATTGGATTCGCCACGTCAGGGGATGTCGCTCGGTTATCAGAGAAGATATTCTTAGAGCCCGTAGACTCTCTTCCTGAATAAACCCTCTAGATTGCATTGAGCTAATATTAAAAGATCATGAATTAGTTGAAAACTTGGTAGCCCTGGAGTTTCGTACGTCCTCCCCAGACCATTCTTTAATTCAGTTTAGACGTTTCCCTTTTGTAACTGGACAGGGTTGCTCTACAGGACTAGGTAGCCTCCCATCAGATGGATCTTCAAATCTAGACTCTAATGACTGACTGTTGAATGCGTCTCAGAAGGCCATAGGTACCAATGATCTCATTTCTTCAAGTAATGAATCTAGTAATTCTCTCCACCACTCCATTGAGGTGGAATGTATAAGGAGTACCATGCCCCCTGACAATAACATATTGATAACTAAGGGAGCCATTGAGTTAGCTAACCATCAAGGTAATTTGCCGAACAATGTGACACCTTCGTGTCCAGGCAAAAATCTAGTGGCAGGTTTATCCGTGATATCATGGAACGTAGCTGGACTAAAAACCAAGATTATATCTCCAGACTGGCAGTCATTTGTTGTACAACATGATGTCTGCCTTTTCCAGGAAACCTGGGCGACGGATCCAACTTACTGTATAGGTTATTTAAATTATTATGTCCCAGCAATCGCTGGTGGAAAAGGTCGAGCCTCAGGAGGGTTAACAATTTGGGTTCGCCAAGAACTTGGCTTCGTGGTGAAGGTCTTTGAGTCCCACAATAAGGATATATTAGCGCTTAGGTTGATGTGGGGAGTGGGCGAAAAGCTTGATGTCTATAACATCTATGCAAGGGGGACTAAGGGTAGGAAATCCGAGGTGTTAGTAGCTTTGGAAACACTTCTTGACCAACATTCCAGGGGCACAGATGTAATAATAGCGGGTGATTTTAACATGACTTTTGAACCCCTTTTAAACGGGAACTCTAATTTTATTGATGAGGAAGATGATCTTTGGAGAATCCCCAAACTAGATTTAATCCCAGTAAAAAAATGGACTGATGTGGTAGTCCAGATGAATTCCCTCTGTATGGAGAAAGGACTAAGGGCTGTAAATGGTAGAACACACTCAGATAGAGATGTTGTATGTACTTTTAACAATGGTTTCAGTAATAGCCGCATTGATTACTTACTGATTAATTGTCAGTTTTGGCATGTATTAAAGGACATGAAGGTAATTGAGCGGATAGAGAGTGACCATAATCCATTATCTGCAGTTTTTGAGATAGTGGTAGAGAAAGATGCCATTTATTCTAGCAGGGAATTGATTACTCTAGATTCAGTTCCTACAAATGACATGAGGCGTTTGAAATGGGCAAATTTAATAGCGAAGCCGGAAGTCCTAGATGGGATCTCATTAGATGTTGATAATGCAACAATAGATCTGGAAGATCTCTTGGCTAACATGGCACCACCTGAGATGGTTATCGGATTTGATGCTGAGTTTTTTAAACAGCTTCGTACCTATTTCTATAAAAAAACAGTAAAAATAAAGGTACTCATCATAAAAAGGGAAGTAAATGGTTCAATAAGGCCTGTAAGGAGGCTCGTAGTTCCCTGGGGAAAGCAATTAAGGAAGGCGATATGATTAAGGTTCGGTCTGCTAGGCAGAAATATAAGAAAGCCCAGGAGACGGCCAAGAAACTTTGGGACGATAATAGATGGCAGGATCTCAAATGTGCGTGTGAAAACAAAAACCATAAACAATTTTGTTATGTAGTCAAATGGGGCAGAGATGGCCGACCTTTAGAGCCGACAAATCATGTAAGCCAAGATCAATGGGTAATGCATTTTCAATCCCAATACGCTTGCAGTACAGATGATAGGGATATGTTTGAGCTCTCATATACTTACTATGATGGTTCGGCTTTTAATGAATCTGATGTTGATATTGCTCTGGGTACTGTGATGGGAGGTAAAGCACCAGGCCCCGATGGAATCCCAGCCGATATATTCCTTTCCAATAAATCCAAATGGAACCGATATATCCTGATTTTAATGAATGAAATTGCTAAAGGTATGCCGGTATCAGACTCATGGAAAGGAGCGGAGATAATCCCAATATTTAAAAAGGGGGATAAGTCTTTGCCTGGGAATTATAGACCCATAAGTTTAATCGATTCATTACAAAAGATCATGGGACGCCTTGTGTTAAACAAAATTCAGGGTTGGATTAGTGAGCAGGATATATTATCACCTTTCCAGGCAGGTTTTCGGTCATGTGCAAGCACCATTGACCAAACCTTTCGCTTCACTTTACTCTACTGGAAAACGGTGGTTTTGGAAAAAGGCAGCTTGTACGCTGCCTTTGTGGATTTAAAGTCAGCTTTTGACCTCGTTTCCCATAATAGACTGTGGAGAGTAATGCAAGACCTGAAGATGCCACAAGAATTATTAACTCTTATAGCTAGACTCCATGAGGACAATCATGCAAAAATCAGGTGGGGTAGCCAGGGTCAGGTCACCCCCCCCCTTCCGAGTGGAAAGGGGGGTAAGACAAGGTTGTGTGATGGCCCCAACGTTGTTTTCCATTTTTATTAATGGGATTGTAAAATTTTTGGAAGCGAATCCAACGGACGCTCCTATACTGACGGGTGTGAAAATTCCCATCCTCATGTTCGCCGACGATACGCTGTTAATCGCTAAAACACCGAGCGGCTTACAGCGAGCCCTAACGCTCTTTGAGGAATTTTGCCATCTGCAGGGTTTGGAGATAAATGTATCCAAAACAAAGTTTATGACATTTAACCCCCATAGATCCTTTAGAGGAGCGATGGTGCTGAATAAGCGTCCACTAGAGCAGGTAAAAGATTTTACATATCTTGGGGTCATTATGCAGGGTGACATGAGGTGGGGTAAGCAACTGGACATGGCCACACTGAAACATCGCCAGTTGGCAGGTACCCTACTGGCTGAGTTTAATGCATCATTCACAAATCCAGTCAGCCCTGTCTTGACCATTTATAATATGAAGGTTGTTAGTGCAGTATTATATGGGGCAGAGCTCTGGGGATTTAAAAACCTTTCAAAACTGACTGTAGCTGAAAATAGCTTCCTACGGAAAATCACTAACCTACCACAAAGCACACCAGCACAGCCATTACTTTGTGATTTAGGCAGGAAGGCTTTGGCTGACAGTGCCAGATTACGCCCCCTGCTGTACTGGCGGAGAATTTGGTCAACTCCTGAATTGACACCTTATGTTGAGGGCCTAAAAAATCTAATAAGAGCAGATCGTTACAAGAAAATCCAATGGTTACATAATGTTAGATCTATACTAGTAAACATCGGCATGGTTGCCCTTTGGGAGAATCCGGAAAACACTCCGTTTCCCTCCAAAGCACAACTGAAGGAAAGATACTGGGGATGGGTGGATGCCAACCTTTTCAGGAATAGTGATCCCTCAACATTAACGGGCCAATTCCTAGTTGTTAAACCAACACAAAAGTTAGAATCATACTGGGACACCATTACGAAGCTTCATGATAGAAAGCTCTTTTTTCAACTGAGAGTGGGCACATTACCTGTCAAGTCTTTCACTGTAAGATGGGACACAGCAGATGACACTTCTTGCCCCATTTGCCATGCAAACTTGGAGTCTCTGGCCCATTTGTTATTTGTGTGTCCTGCTTACACAGTTCCGCGGCGTATATGGTTGGCCCCAATCTGTAGAGTTTTGGGTACTCGAAAATGTGAGGTAGCACTTAGATTAATCTGTACCGAAACATGGTTACCACTTGTCATATCCCTAGCTAAATATCTAGGATGGGCATGGATTATAAGATCAAAAGCGATTGCGGCGTTATAACTAATGTATATTGTATGCCGCATTCCTTTTTTTTTTTTTCCTTGGCTGCTAAAATGTGGTTGGGGTTTGAGTCTTCCTCACGTTTTAATGTTTTAATGTTTTTATGTAAAAAGTCCTCTTTGTATACATGTACATATTCTTGAGAGGAGCATATGAATCTATATTGTTGCTTCTATATATTTATATGGATTTTTTTATATTTGTGGGAAATTTCCCTTTTAAAAACTTAGTATACTTTGGTCATAAATTTTGTACTGGATTCAGCTTTCATGACTATTTGTTGAATAAAGCTTATGACTGACAATATCCTTTTAATAAATTGTAACAAAGCTAACAAACCCCTGACACTGAACCTACCTTTTCTTAAAGCATCCCCACACCCTATGTGTACCCATCCCCATCTACACCCCCAACCTCCCCAAGACACGGCAGGAGGCCCACCCTTCCTTCCCCCAAGGCTCCCCTGCCAAATAGCTATCAACACCATGGCACAGTGTTGCTTCTTCCAGCCCAAGCCAACCTACCTACCCACTTCCACCCTAGTCGTCGAGCTAATCTCAATACTATACAAAGACATGAAGACAGCATCCAAAAACCATTACCAACTGAGTAATTCATATACATCAGTCCAAATCAATTCACCCCACCGATCTTATCGCTACAAGGTATGACTGAGCCTTGCTTATCTGGCCAAAAACATGGGAGGGACCCTTAAACAGTACTTTAAGCTTAGCCATTTGTGTCAAAAATGCTTGGGCACCTGCAGATTGAAATGAGATCAGGTCCGCCAGATTCTGGAGGTGAAACCAACTGACACATTTATTACTGTTGAAACCGCGGACACCCACGTAGCTCCCTCAGATAGACTTTATCATGTAGACCTTCAGATTGCAGGTGATATTACGCGCACTATTAATGCAGTTTTTTGGGACAATCTGACGTTGTCTTATGACATTTTACTAGCAGAGGTTGATTGGCCTCCCTCTTTTGTCCTCGTTTGTCCTTGAGGCAAGGAGGTAATTATTCCTTCCTCTTCGCAGTATGTCCCAGATGCATGCTTATGCTTTGGAGTGGGCTCTCGCCTTAGCTCCTGCTTTATATCACAATCAGGCTGGTTGGGATAAGGATTCTCCTTTGCATGTTATTCCAATACGTTCTACTCCTCGGCCCCAGCCTCAATATCCCATTATATGCGATGCTAAAGCATCCGTTAATGACATTCTCACTCAATTGGAATATCAGGGTGTTATTGAGTCCTGTGTCTCTTCGATTAATTATCCTCTTTTTCCGATATTGAAAATGGACGGTTCATATCGTATTGTTTTGGATTACAAACACTTAAAAAGTCATGTCCGTACCTTTGCCATTCAGAACACGCATAGTACAGCATTGATCAATAATATTGTTTGTAAAATTTTTTAAACTACTTTAGATATTTCGAATGGCTTCTTCAGCCACAATTTGGCTCTGGAGAGCCGGGACTTGACCGCATTCAGCACTCTCGGCAATCGGAGGCGATATGCGAGATTGCCTATGGGGTATACGAATAGCCCCGGAGTATTTGCCGCACGTATAGTGTCCATTTGAAATGAAATTGACCCTGATGTATTTTCGTATGTCGATGACATTTACCTGACAGACAATGAATTAAATCCTCATCTTGCGCGCGTGGATCGCATTATCACGCGTTTCGCCGCTTTAGGTTACAAATTCAATTTTGCAAAATCACAAATTGCATTTTTGGCCGTTCTTTTTCTTGGTTATGAATTGACCAATGAGGGTAGGGTTTTAGCACCCCACTTCTTGGAGAAGTGTGCTCAATTGCAGCCTCCAGCTACCCTCCAGAAATTGCAATCTTTGCTGGGTTTCTTAAATTTCGGCAGGACTTACATTCCTGATTATGCTCAGCGTATCAAGCCGCTTTACGCTTTGATACATCCTTCTTTTTCGTCTTCCAGTTGGCTTTCGGAACACACCGCGGTGCTGCGCTCTTTGCAGTCTGATTTGCTAGCAACACAATACTTACAAACTAGAGTGAATACCACCAATTTGGTCATACGGATTGTACCAGGAGCTTGGTTTCACTTACATGACTTTCAAAGAGGGGGACGCAGTTCCCATTGCATATAAATTGCATCTGTATACTTCTGCAGAGTTGTATTTTTCTTCCACTGAGAAAATACTGATGGCTGTGCAGATGACGATTCTGAAGAAACACCCTCTGGCACAGGGTAAACGCATTTTGTCGTTTCACCAGTGCCTGCCAGTTAGAAATGGAGGTCTCTAGTTGGCAATGGTTTGCACCTTTGTCCAAGTAGGAACCCTTCCTTCGAGTCAGGATAAGGGGGATACACACCTAAAATAACCCCTGCTCACGTCCTTGGTAGCTTGGCATGAGCAGTCAGGCTTATCTCAGAGGCAGTGTGTAAAGCATTTGCATATAACCAAAAGTAATACAGTGTAAACACTACAAAAGGACACCACACCAGTTTTAGAAAAATAAGCAGTATTTTATCTGCTTTTCATCCAACATTTTCTGTGTGTTAACCTACCAAATTGTGTGAACATTGAAAGGAGGTTACAAGATACACATGCAACTTTCATGTTATCAACAGTCATTACAAACAGGGGGCTCTATATAACAACATGACAGTTACCATCCTTATAATAATAACAGATCTTTTAAAGAAAGCAAGCCATTTCAATGTTGTCATTTAACCCATGTGGCATGATGGTATTTAAGCGTCTTATCCAAATTGTTTCTTTCTGTGCTAACTGTTGATTGCTATCTCTGTGTGGTGTGGAGATTATCCTTTCAAGTACTGTAAACCTCTGTTGTGAAGGCTGAAACTCTACCAGAGTGGCATTCTGGTCGTACCAGCATTTCATCTCCTCCTGGCTTGCTTCCAGGTTCGCCCTGAGCGAGTTTCCTGAAGCGGGCAGTTTGGTTTCTGAAGGCCAGCATGTAGCTATATACATCCTGGGGAGTTTTCCTGGGAGCTGTCTCCCAGCCTTCCTTCACCAAACTGAGAGGTCCTCTCACAGGGTGCCCGTACAGAAGCTCAAAGGGACTGAACCCCAAGGACTTCTGTGGTACCTCCCTGTATACAAAGTGAAGTCATGGTAAGAGGACATTCCACTTATGCCTAATGAGTTCTGTTAGACCCTTGATCATGCCTTTTAATGTTTGGTTGAATCTCTCCACCAAACCGTTGCCTTGTGGGTGGTAAGGAGTGTTGAACTTGTAGGCTACACTGCACTCCTCCCACAGCGATGTCATATACTTCGTTATGAAATTGGTCTTGCGGTCAGAAACCACCTCTCTGGGGAAACCCACGCGGGAAAAGATCCCCAGTGACGTCCGGCCCACCACTGGCGCCGTCGTTGTCCTGAGAGGGATTGCCTCCGGGTACCGGGTGGCATGGTCCACCAAGACCAGGATGTACCTGTTGCCCATGGCTGTCTTGGGATCCAGTGGCCCCACAATGTCCATCCCAACCCTTTCAAAAGGGGTTCCAACAACTAGAAAAGGTTGGAGAGGAGCCTTACACTTCCTCCCACTCTTACCACTTGCCTGGCAAGTCTGGCAAGACCTACAATGTGCATCCGACTGCCTTTGCATTTGGGGCCAAAAGAAGTGGGTGACAATCCTGTCAAAGGTCTGGTCCTGCCCCAAATGTCCTGTCAAAGGCACGTCATGAGCCAGACCCAGTAGGAAGGTTCTGAAGCGCTGGGGTACCACCAGCACACGGTCTGACCCAGGCTCAGGGACCTTAGGCTCGCTGTACAGGAGACCATTCTCCCAATAAATCCAGTGTGATCCAGACTGATAACCAGCTGCCTGGTTTGCAGCCTGCTGCCGCAAACCCACTGGAGAAGGGCATTCTTTCTTCTCCCTGCAGAATTCTTCCCTGGTGGGACCACCTTCTTGCTGCCAATGGGTCAGCTCAGATAAATCCCCCAGTTCAGCTACCTGCTTTCCTGTAGGTACCGGGGTGTCCACCTCAAGGTCAGCCTCCTCCCGGACCGTGGTAGCCTCAGGGGCGGGTTTCCCGCGCCCTCTGCCCTTTCTCTTGTCAGGAACCTGGGCCACTGTTTCAGGCTCCAGGTCCTTCTGATCACCCTTTCCGGCTTGCATTGACCGAGTGATCATGCATGCCCACTCTGGCAAACCAAGTATCTCCAAGTGAGACCTGAGCTCAACATCCTTCCACAAGGACTGCTCCAGGTCGTTCCCTAGCAGACAATCGACCAGCATGGTAGGGCTCACAACCACCCTCAAGGGACCTGAGACCGCCCCATTTAAAGGGAACCTGCGCCACCATACACTGGTGCTCCGAGTTGTCCACAGCAACAACTTGGTGGAATGCCCCGGGGACTACTTGCCCCTCAGAGACCAGGTGACACCGGACTGAGGTCTCACTGGCTCCAGTATCTCTGAGAGCCTCTACCCTTTTCCCATTGATGGTCACCAAGGCGCTGTATTTTTTTAGTGTTAGCAGGCACCTGGTTTCCTGAGATCATCTCACTGTCCTCTAGTGAGACGAGGGTCATTTCTGCAGGATCCCCACCCTCCCGTGGATACCCCTCCTCCCCAAGCTCTACACTAGCCAACACCTTGGTCTGCCCACCGGTGGGTGGCTGGTCCCTCTTGGGACACTTGGGGTCCCTCCTTATGTGACCCACCTGCTTACAGGCAAAGCACATCCGGGGGCCGGTCTCTGCAGGCTTTCCTGAAGAGACCCCTTGTTTCTTATCTCCTAGGGGATGGGAACTGTTAGACCTGGCATCCTTGGCGTGGGTCTCCCTTCCATTTTTTCGTAATGCCTCCACTGTTGCCGATATGTTTTTGCTGGACTAGATGCTCATGGGCACTTTGCCGCTGCTAATCAGTGCCAAAGTGCAAGTGCTCCCTATCGTAAATTGATGTATGTATTAGTGACTCCATGATTGGATGATTGGTTTACTTGTCAGTCCCTAGTACCGTGCACTGAGTGTGCCCAGGGCTTGTAAATCCAATGCTGCTGGTGGGCTTGCAGCACGGGTTGTGCCACCCACAGAAGCAGCTTGTAAAGTGTGTCTCAGGCCTGCCATTGCAGAGCCTGTGTGCAGCCTAGGGCTGCCATGTCGACTTGGTGAGTGCACCCACTTACCAGTCCCTAAACCTTCCCTTTACTGCATGTTGGTCACCCCTAAAGTAGGCCCTAGGGCAGGGTGCATTGTAAGTATAAGGTAGGACATGCCCTGGTGTGTGTGGCATGTCCTAATAGTGAATTACAGCCATTTTCGTTTTTCACTATTGCAAGGCTACCTGCTCCCCATAGAGCAGAATGGGCGGACTGACTATTACACCTTATAGTCAGAACTGACCCAGGGAACATGGTAGAAAAACGAATTTAGTATGCCTGAACTCAGGATGATAAAATGCATCTTTTAGTGAAGTTGGTTTTAACATTCTGTGTTTGAAAATACCACTTTTAGAAAGTGGGTATTTTCTTGCCTAACTATCCAAGCCTGCCTCTGCTAGGTTGTGTATTCCTTGTCTGGAGATTGAGTGACAGGGGCTGGGGGTGGCTACAGGAGACAGGGTGAGTCAGCCCAGGGCTGAATAGAAAGATCTGCATCCAGAGTGGAGGGAGGAGTTGCACCTGGGTCTGAATAGGGCTGTGCCTGACTTCCACAATGCTGGCTCCACCTCCTGCCGGGCGGCTGAGCACTCTGCCCCACATTCTGAAAGGAAAGAAGGAGTCAGAAAAACAAAGTGCTCCAGGACTGACCAGAACTGGTTTTGGACTAGGCAGAGGCCTCTCTGCCTCCAGAGAACAAAGAGAATCAGGGTATAAGAGGGGCACCCAGACCCCAGGAAGATTAGATCACTTTTGGGAACAAGAAGAAACCTTTGCTGAGGAGCGGAACCAAGAAGAAACTGAGGAGAGACTATCCCTAAGCCTGAAGGGCTGCTTGGGGGATTGGCCTGCAGTGGTTTGCCTGTCTGCCAAAGAAAGGAGAAAGGAACTTTTGCTTTGCTGTAACTTTCATCAACTTGTGAAGGATCTCCAAGGGCTTGGAAGAGAGCTTGCCCCCTGACCGAAGTCCCAGGACCATTGGACTTCACCCCCTTTGTGAATTGCTGCTGGAAACTCTGTTTCAGTGGCTGCAGAGGTAGGGAGCTGTGACCGACTCTCACGACCGACTCGGTGTCCTGTAAGCACCGCATCGAAGCACCGTCTCGCCCTGCAACGCACGGCCCTGTTCTCACCGACTCCGTCAACGAGCCGCTGCCTGCACCGCATCGAGGGACAACGCGTCCTGCAACGCTTCGCTACGCCGAATCGAACTGGTCCACCGACACGGTCACTGCTGCTGAGTTCGAGTCCTGTGACCGCACCGGAGTTGGGCACCGCTCGCACGCTTTGCGACGCACCGCCCGACTCGCACCGCTGTCCGGACTGATCGACGCCAGCTCCTGAATCCGGCTCCGTCGCCGCACCGCAACCTGCCAGCACCGCATCGAAGCACCGTCTCGCCCTGCAACGCACGGCCCTGGTCTCACCGACTCCGTCTCGGCGACGTCAACGAGCCGCTGCCTGCACCGCATCGAGGGACAACGCGTCCTGCAACGCTTCCATTTTTGCATCGCGACCGCGACGAACAGCCATCCGGCTCGCACGCCCGTGCCTGCCGCTTCAAGTAAAAGGTACTGTGACCGAGTCTGTCTACGGTGTGTTGGCCCGTCTCGACGCGGTCAGCTGGATTTGTCAGACTCTGTTTGTTCTCGACATCGCCATAGCCGGAGGAGGCTACCGACTCGCACAGAACCTTGAATTAAGCCTTTTTGATCAGAACTAAGTATTCTTAACAGTATTGTGGATTATTTTTGTCGTTTATGGTCTTGTGATAAATCTATATAAAGTATACCTATTTTTATAAATATATAACCTGTGTGGTGTCCATTTGTAGTGTTGTCACTTGATTACTGTATGTGTTCACAAATGCTTTACACACTGCCTCTGAACTAAGCCTGTCTGCTCGTGCCAAGCTACCAAGAGGGTGAGCAGGGGTTATTTCGGGAGTGTACCTACTTTCCCTGACTAGACTCAAGGGTCCCTATTTGGACAAAGGTACCTACCTCTGCCAACTAGAGACCCCCAAATCTAACAGGAACCTTTTCCCTGGGTGTTAGTTTGGGGCCCTTTAGAGAACTCCTGTGCTTTACCCTTGTCCCCCTACTCTTCTGCTGGGGACCCTGCCCACCTTTGGCTGAGTCTCCCCCATACATCTTCTTGTGGACCATACTCACCCAGCGGTCCGCCTCCATAGCAAGCTTCCTGGGGTCAGTCAGCTTACTATCAACCAAGTGCCAGTGTATCTCTGCAAAACATAAACTAGACAAGTGCTCTTATGCAATCAAATTGTAGAACCCCTGAAAATCTGTCACATTACTGCCCTTCACCGAGCCATCCAGTGTCCTGCAAAAAGAATCCACACATTGCAACCAAGTGTTTGCATCAGTTTTCTTACTGGACCTAAACTGATCCCTGCACTTGTCAGGAGTGAGACCATACCTGGTGAGGAGGGCTTCCTTCATGTCAGCATAGGTGAGGTTCCGCCCCTTACCCAAAGCTATCAAAGAATCCCTCTCTTCTTCTGGAAAAAGAGGCCATAACCCTGCCCCCAATTCCTTTCGGGGACCCCATTCATGTGAATAGATGACTCCTAACCCTAAAACCACCTTTGTATGTAATCTCCCTTCTTGAATTCTTTCCCTACATTCTTGTGGATGTGCACAATTGTATCTGTCTGCACTGAGGAATTGCTGCCACCATCTGTGCTGGATCTACTCCTCTGATCCAGCTCCTTTACTCTAATCTCATGGTCTAACATCATCCTTTTCTCGTCCATTGCTAACTTGAGCTTGTCCAGTTCCATTGCAACTCTCCTTGCTTTCCGTCTGTCCTCCAGCTCCTCTGGGGGCAAGCCACTGCTGCCTAGACTGGAGGGTGCCCCCCTCCCAAAAGCACATCACCCATGGAATAGGCTCCTCTGCCTCCATACCCAGATCTCCATACTGCTCACTAGCATGTCTGGCTGCTACCCAGGCCCTCAGCTCCTTTTGTAGCTCCTTCTTTCTGGTGAGGCCTTTGATTTGGACTTTAAGTTCTTTACAAATAGCCTTCAAGGCCTTGACGTTGTAGGTTTCCAACCTTTCCTCCTCAAAGGCTACTTCCAGAGATGCAACTGATGATGGATGCTATTGACTCAGGCATGATGCAATAAAAAGTTCAAGTTTCCAGCAACTGGGAAGATCAAAAATAGACCCAAAAAAACAGTATGTGGTATACAATGGCCTGCGATATGGTAGTACTGCACACCAATCACTGTAGGTCAAGTGCAAACGCAAGTCCTATCCTCACCGCTGACAACCACTGTTAGGAATGGGGGTCTAGTTGGCAATGGTTTGCACCTTTGTCCAAGTAAGAACCCTTCCTTCTAGTCAGGATAAGGGGGATACACTCCTAAACCCTAAACCCCTGCTAACTTGACACGAGCAGTCAGGCTTTTCTCAGAGGCAGTATGTAAAGCATTTGCACATAACCAACAGAAATACAGTGAAAACACTACAAAAGGACACCACTCCAGTTTCAGAAAAATAACCAATATTTTATCTGTTTAAACAAGACCAAAAAATATGAAAATCCACCATACAGTTCTCAGAAATATCAATAATCAAAAATAGACTTAAAATACTGTTCTTTGAAGTTGATAGCTCTGTCCGGGGCAATCACAGCGTCTTGAACCACAAGTCCAAACAGTTCCGGCTGACCGCAGCGTCGCGGGCCAGCTACGGTGTCGGGAAGACCCACAAAACAGTACCTTTTAGAAATGCAGGGCATCGGCGACCTCTCGTTGTGCCTCGAAGAATCGGCGACCGCAGGCGTCGGTTCCGGAGGTCGGTGCAGGAGTCGTCGGGCCCTTGGAGTCACACGCGTTGCAGATCGAATTCCTCACGGTTGAAGTCGGGAACGCCGGCGTCGGGGCTGCGGTGCGAAGTGCAGCATTGTGGCGTGCCATGCCCTCAGGTCGTGGTGCAGGCAGTGGCTCGGTGACGGTCGTCCAGCGGCGTCGGTGAGACCAGGGCTGCGGTGCGAAGTGATGCAGTGCTCGTCGTGGTGCTGGCAGATCACGGTGCAAGCAGCGGCGTCGTTGTTGCGGAAGCGCTGTCGTCGGCTCACAAACTGGAGTCGATGGCGCCAGCGTCGGTCGGCCATTGCTGCGGTGCGTCGTGTAACTTATGAGTGGTGCCCCCGAACTATGGTGCAAGCAGCAGCGTTGATGTCAGTGTGGAACGTCGTCGTCGGTGATACCAGGGCGGCGGTGTGAAGCGAGGCGGTGCGGAATGCGATGCCCACAGGTCGGTGTGCAAGCAGTGGCTTCGTGGCGGCATCGGGTGGCGTCGTCAGTGAGACCAGGGTTGCGTGGCGAAGTGCGGCGCTGGCCTCTGCGGTGCCTTCAGGACCTAGAGTCAGCAGCGGCATTGTTGATGGCGCCAGGTTTCTTTTTCTTCTGTTGCAGCACAAAACACACTGTCCCCAGTGCCGGTAGCAGAAGAACTTGAAGCCTTTGCTGTTCCTGAGACTTCTTGAACGGGGGACAAACTCTACCTCAAGCCCTTGGAGAAACTCACACAAAGAAGTTGTTGAAAGTTCAGTCCAATCCTTTCACTGCCCAAGACAGAAGCAGCCACTGCAGGCCAACACAGCACAGCACACAGCAAAGTGGTAGTTCCTCCTCGCAGCTTCCCCAGCTCTTCTTCTTGGCAGTCTTCTTGGTCCCTAAAGAGTTCTAAAGCTCTGGGGTTTGGGCCCCAATAGTTATACTCGCTTTCTCTTTGTTCTCTTAGACAGAGAGTGTCTGTACCTAGTCCAAACCAGTTTGGTCCTCTCTGACCCAGCTTCCCGGCAGGAGGTGGAGACAGCATTGTCTAAAGCAGACCAGGCCCATTCAGGTTCAGGGAAATCTCCTCCCACTACTCTAAATGCAGCCCAGGTCTATTCAGCCCAGCCCTGATTCATCCAGGAAAGGCAGGGCACACCTTAACCCCCAGTGGCTGTCTGACGAGAATGCACATCCCCAGCCCCTGATGTTATAAGTAAACTCCCATTCTATCCTATGGGACAGATAGCCTTTCCATAGTGAAAAACGAAATACACTGTAATTCCCTACCAGGACATGTCACACACACCAGTACATGTCCTACCTTTGACATACACAGCACCCTGCCCACAGGGGTACCTTGGACCTACCCCAAAGGGAAGATTAGGGCCTGGCAAGTGAGTGCACTTGCCAGGTCGACATGTGAGTTACAAACTTCGCACAGACACTGCAGTGGCAGGTCTGAGAACCCTTTTCAGGGCTGCTAGTATGGGTGGCACAACCAGTGCTGCAGGCCCACCAGCAGCATTTGATTTACAGGCCCTGGCACTCTCAGTGCACTTTACTGTGGACTTATTAGAAAATCAAATATGCCAATCAGGGAGACACCAATACATAACACAATTTACAACAGGAGCACTTGCACTTTAACACTGAACAGCAGTGAGAAAGTGCGCAGAGACACTAAACCAGCAAAACAGAGTCAAAACCGGGAGGTTAGTGAGCAAAAAGACAGGGGAAACACGCCAAAAGATACCAAGTCTAACACTGCCTTAGAGGCAGTTACGAATTCTAGTGTGCCTAACTCCAAAGCTCTACATCCTCGTTGGATACAATGGGCTACGTCCTTGTCATCGGCTGATGTCAACTTTGTTTTTGATTCTTCTTTACAAACACAAGAATTTCTTCAATATGAACATGTTCATCCTCTCCCTTCTTCGGTTTTTCCTCTTGATCAGTACAAATGCATCATTTACACTAATGATTCCGCTCAACCGGCCATTGGTTTTAAACAAGCTTATTCTGCAGCCTGTGCTATTGTAGCAGGTACAATAGTGGATGGTGCTTTTCATTCTTCTTTGGTTCACACGCAGTCCCTTGGGGATTGCACGGCTTAATTGGCCGAGTTGCGAGCTCTACTTTTAGCTCTTGAATTTGCTGATCCTGAGTTGCCAACACTTGTTGTGTGCGACTCTTTTAATGACAATTTGTTTTTTGGGAAATAAAATGATTTTCGGGATTCTAAAGGCAGTGCAATCAAGCATAAAATGCTTTGGATCCGAGTGGCCGCTCTTAAAGACCGTCTGCCACTTACACATATTATCCATACATTAGGACATTAGCGTGCCAAATCTGCAGTAGCCACAGTTAAAGTAGCCGCTATTACAAGCCCATGACTAAAATTGACAATTACATTTTCGCGGCTATTGCCGCAACAAGGGAGGGTACTCCGTTTCCCCAGGGTTTCCCTTCACGTTATACTTATCATATGATTACTGACAAAGTACCCTTTGTAACTATACCTTGATTCCCAACGATGACCACAGACTTTCGCTCATTGTGGCCGCCCATGAGGGCATGGCTTCTGCTCCTGCAGGGGTGTTGGCTACAGGTTCTCTTTTACTGCAACGCTATTGGTGGTGCAGTTTATACCAACAGACTCGCCAATACGTGCTTTCCTGTGACATTTGCCAACAAATCAAGAGTTCTACTGTATCGCGCCCACCACAGACTCATCTCTTCATTTCTAACCATCCATTTGCGGGTATTTATCTTGATCATTGCGGTCCATTAACATCCGATAATGCTTTCAAATCTATTTTGGTTGCAGTGGATTCATGCACTAGGTTCCTCTGAGTTTGGCCACAGCTCTCTGCTGACGCTCGTACTGTTATAAAAGATTTCCATGTCTTTGTCGGAACTTATGCCTGTGGCACCTTTCATTCAGACCAAGGTTCGGCTTTTGCCTCTAAGGCTTACCGTGAGTCGATGAAGTCCATGGGGGTACTGGTGCATTTCTCATCTCCATATAGGCCCGCGGTCAATTCTGTTGTGGAGCGGATTAACCGTGACTTAAAGCAGTCTTTAACAGCAAGGGTATTAGGTACGGCTGTGGTTGGTTGACTCATCTATATGGTGTTCAACGTGCTCTTACTAATCTCCCTCGAACATCTCTGGGTAGGCGGAGCCCCTACAAAATACTCTATGGCATTAAAATGTTTGTTGCAGACCTTGACGGTCCAGACGTTGTGGCGGCTGCCACAACATTTGACGTAGATGACCACTATGCTATGTTACAGGATCTACAAAACAGCTGTGACGCTTTAGCGAAAACCCATTTGCCCTCACCAACAGATGCAGCATTGCTGATTCCTGTTTCTGGCTGGCTACCGAAAGTTGGTGATCTGGTTCATGAAAAAGTGGCGACCAAGAAAGAATTTGGTCCCACATACCGTGTTCCGGTCCCAGTCCTTGGTTTTAAGGGCACCCGAACTGTGATTTTACCTTCACTACCAGGATACAAGGACAATCGCTTTGTTTCAATTGAACATGTCAAGGTCCACCATATGGCCGATACTCAATAGTATGCCTAGAAGCATCCCACGTCAGGATGTTTCATTACATCCTATGAACTCTGTTCTGATTCTCCCCGGCTGTCAGAACGTGAGACTGAGTCTTCTGTTGACCAGTTCTCAGTTTTGCCTTCTACATATTCCACAATGGAAATTTCTTATGCTTCCCCACCTTTTGAACCCCTGGTTGAAGAGCTAGCTTCAAATTTAAGTCCAGAACAGCCCCCATTGTTTCAGCTGAGTTCTAGTGGTTACTATATCGATCAAGATAATTTTTCATCGGACAGTTCTTCATTGTCTTCAGTTCTCTCTCCACCACCTGTGCGGATTTGTGTTTTCATCGCTTGCTTCAAACGCACTTATCTGGTCCCGCCTTGGACATATATCTGGATCGTGTTTTCCATGGTGTTCCTCCTCATGTGGATTGGATTTGTGACTGTGTTTTTTCTTTTGATTAACGGCCACTACATCCCAGAATGCTCTGTAGTAGAACTGGTTGAAGGGGTATTTGCCCCCCATCCTTCCACGCATTAAATGAAAAGAGTCCAAGCCCTTGTTAACATTTCAGCAGTCCCAATCGCTGATGGCATTGTCTGGGATAAAGTGCTATTCGATGTATATGGTACTACGAAGACCCTACAGATACCATATGTCTTCCGTGTTTCTCTGGGTGATGTTGTTATACCTGGGTTACATTCAGATGATTGGGATGTTAATGCTGTGAATTCTTTGTTTTCCGAATTGCAATATTACACTGTCTTTGATACAGAAGATTTATATTTGAGTTCAGCTAACTATGCCGATTTATTTTGTTGCCAACATTATGGTCATCATTTTCTCCATAGAACTAGCAGACAGCGTCCACCTTTTAATTATACACAATGGGAACATTTCCTTACTCCATCTAAGGGAAGTTCTAATGCACAAAAACGGAAATATACATATTTTACCAGTTATAACCTTTCCGACCCAGCCTCATATTATTTCAAATTGAATCCTACTACTTCAAACAAATATATGCTTACCCAAACTAAGTTAGTTTATTCCTTGTCTTTTATTGCCTATTTGGCTCTGAAAGGTTATGATTATTGGAAAGATATTGTTGAGTTGAAATCCGTATGGGGCACTAAATTCTGGTACGTGCAAGGTACTGAGTCCTTTCACCGTGCTTGTCTGATACCAACTCAAATAATATTTCTTAATCTAACGGTCCAGCAAACTACTTGTCAGGGATTAGCTACAATTAAAGATTTGAATACTCCCGCTATTCTGTCCCTGGCCCTTTATGAGACATGGCAGACATATACCAATTATACTGAAGATCACCTAAATAGTATGATAAAAAATGGTACCTTTAATTCTTTCCTGATAAATCCACAAGGGTGGGAATTATGGCCAACAGACACGAATGCTTGTCATTCTCATTTCATGAATTTCATTGTCAGCGTGCTGAGAAAAGGTTTTTTTACAGGGGAGGATTGTGATTCTACTGTCTGACATTCCCTTGTGTGCCAGCAGTATAACTTCATGGCGCATGCAATGTTTCCACCCCTAATTTGGCTTGTTTTCTGAAAGGAACCCTGTTCCCGCTATTATTCCAACTCTCACATTGCTTTCCAATGGCAGCTATCTCGTCCTTAATAATCAGAACTGCTGCGGTTTGCAAGCAGGCATCCCATACATAGTAACGGTTTCCCAACGAGTTACTTGTTGCAACAACGTCCTGTTTCCCCCTCCACATGGGAGTGTAGATAGTTCGCTGTGGCCTTCCATTCCAACTTTGAAAACAGATTTTAATAAGCTAAGCAGACTCAAAGCACTATTGTTTCAACAAGAAGTGGCTCTCATGTCAGCTCGTGAGATCTTCGAATTACAGGTGGCGTGAATGTCCAATGAAATACAATCACTGTTGAACACAAATCTCCCCCTACATTTTGGGGAATTAATACACCAAATATTTAATGTGTCTGATATGGCAGGCTTTGCCCATTTTTTTAAACTTGTGGGATCCGGCCTAGTGACCTCTTTTCAAACTATTTTTGGAGTAATCCCTGCCTTTATTCATTCTATTTTTTTCAGCGTATTTGGTAGGTTCCCTCTGCTGCTCCTCCTGGTTTGTGGAGTTCTTGTTCTGCTACTACTGTTCCGCAATGGCTGCTCGACCTGTGGTTCTACCAGGCCAGGACCAGCTGCAGTTGTACTATGAGCGGATGCAACATCTCTTTGGTTTGATGCCATTGGAAGCTCTTAATGTCGATTTTTGACTAACCTTCCGTTATGCATACTTCACCTGTGTGAACCTGTGTTTTACTGCATCCGGTCCTCCTTTCAGTGGGCCATGGACGTCTGCCTGGCTACACTGTCACACGCTGCCCTGGATTTTGAACTGTTGATGGGTCCGTTGATGTCCCATAACCAGGACTGCTCCTTGGGTATGCGGCTTGTGTACAATCCATCATTGGGGCCACCAGCCGAAGCGAGTCCTGTGCACGTGCACAGCGCCTTTTGGATCTTTTTAATTGAAGTCAACACAGGTTCACCGTGGATGCTCCTATCAACAACTGGATGTGAGGAGCATGTCTGTTCATTTAAATTGCTTAATTGGATGGCAACACTTTTCTCTTTGGAAGGTTTGGAAGGCTTGTTAGAGCTGATAGCGTTCCATTTGGCAATCTACATATTGGGCCCTGAAGATACGTTGTAATTGGATATATTTTTGCGTACAAAAATTATTTTTTTCCTTTCCTCTTTCTGCCACATTTTGCATTGGACTCTCGCCAGAGACGCTTTGGTTTTGCTTACCTCTGACTTCTGTAGCCACCTGGTGCTACCGTCCTGACCAAGGGGAGGGTGTCACGTGGCCCATATGGGCATTGTCTTCCCTATGTTAGCATGAGCACGTTGAAGACTGCCTCCTGCTCTGCACACGTTACTACACAAACCTATTTTGCTTGTGCCACGCTGTAACTTTCACATAGAACAGGCTGTTGTTTTTGCACTCTGTTCATTCCTGGGATTTAGTCTGAACATTGTAGACTAGGTCAAACAACAATGCCCCTTGTTAGTCTGTTCTGGTCAGGCCCTAACACCTAGACAAAACATGCAGATGCAGCTGTTGTTTGGGAACATGTACTTTGGTCATATGGGAATACACGGATAGGTCGCACACACTTGGAGTGGGATTTTTCCAGGGAGAAGAGCGTGACAGCATCTGTGATGTAGATCTTCCATCTATAAGACTGAGGTATGGGGTCTGCTGCTAACACCCAGAGATTTTCTAATATATAATCATCTTGCTTCTATAGAAGGGGAGGGAGGTTAGGCTACTCTGTCGTATAGAATGACAGCCCCTTTTATGATTTACTGACTACTAGCTATGCCGACTGTATTTGTGTTAGGCATTTTTCTACTGGTTGTGGCATGTAGACTGCATGCAAGAGCACGTTAGTTCAAATAAACATTTTAAACTTTTCTCGTGTCTCTGTCAGATCTTATTGTGGACAAGTACAAGAGCGTGAGTGGAAGAGTGTGTCTTGCAACCGCGATTCCTGAGAGAGTCAGGAGTGTTGTGTTCTGGGGTGTCTAATCACTTGTTCCTCTGTGAGAGAGTAGGAGGGCAAGTGAGACACTATATCTAGTCGGTCCCGGGCTCATTGGTACTAAGGTGGTAGGATAACTCAGTCCCAGCCTATTAAGGTCCCATAATCCCAAGCATAGTTCTGTGATTTTGCAGAGTCCCTGCAAAAAGAGTTTGCAGAGTCTCAGACCAATTGAGGGTGACTATTTTCACTGACAGTCAGTATGGATTTGGTGTCATCCATGAGTTTGGACAGTTGTGGTCACAAAGGGGATTTGACATCTTCAGGGTCTCCCATAAGGAATGGGGAATATGTTATTGTAATTGGATTTATATAGCTCCTACTATCCTGATGAGGCGTTGAAGCATTTTATGCGCATAGAATATTACTCCGGAATCCAAGGTTAGGGGTTAATCTCGTGGTTATTGTTGGTTATGGCAATTAGTCGTGCGGTAAAGAAAAAGACTAAATGCAGTTATTGCAGTAACTTTGTCATAGGTTATATACAGGGCCCCTGGAACTATAAGATTGTGCGGCTGCTGCGTTTTTCGTGTAACAATGGATTTGCTGCATTTGCTACATACTCCATCACCTGCTGCATAATCTGCCAATTTTAACACAAAAAAATAGTTTCTAGCTCAAACAGTTCAAAAGTTACTAAAAAAGTAGTGACACATGGGGGGGCGGAGTTTGCCTGACTCTCAGATGGCCGCAAGTTAGAGTCTTTCTGCTAATACCGGCTTAAAATCCTTCAAAATCCTGCTTATAACAGCGTGAGTCTTAGCGTAACGCAATGGAAATTGGCTGCTGGACGAAGTGGTGACCCAGGTTCGGAGGCGAGGTGCCAGAGTTATGTGGAGTGCAGGGGCCAGATGACAACTCGAGTGGGGCTCCGTGACTCATGCTCGGCAGCCCTGTGCCTTCGATTGAGGAGTGCGGCCTGCTCGGGCGCTGGAGTCTGCGGACGGCAGAGAGGAGTTCAGTGCTTGTCTGGGAGGTGTCGGCTACAACTTGATGCGGGTCGATAGTCAGGCGGCTGAGGCTGTGCGGACCGGCGGCCCCCATCTATCCTGGCAGTGACTTCATCGCCCGGGCTTGGCCTATGTGGTGGCTGACGAGGAGATCACTAGCGGAGGACCTGCACACCAGATACCAGAGGCACAACTAGAGCCAAATTTCGGGGGGGGGGCTGATTCTTCCAGCAATATGCAGAGTGGAGATGCAGGGGCTCTAAGAAGGGGTTAAAACACAACAAAGCCTCGTTAGCAAGTAAATGGCTTTTAAAGACCTGTGAAGTACTCGGGTGCGGCTGTGTGTGTGCCCGGGAAGCTGTCTCAGCCTGGGCTGCCACACACGACGGGGGGGGGCTGAAGCCCTTTGAGCCCAATGGGCGGTGTGCGCCTGCCAGATACCCTGCCATCAGGCGTGCTCCCGGGATTACTGCAGCAGGCGTCCATGTGAGAGGAGAGGGCGGAGCGGCGGCCCCGACTGCTGGTTCAGCTCCGGCTGAGGCGATCTGTGCCTTGGATGCCTGGGGCTCTTCTCCTGTTGGAGTGCGGCGGCGGAGGGTTCGTCACAGTCACCCAGAGTGGGTTGCCGCCTTTGGCCTTACTGGAGTGCTTGAGGGGGATGGCGGTCCAGCGCTTGGTGTTAGTGGAAAATCCATACGCTATAACCAGCGCCCCGGTGGCATAGTGGACCTGGACACTCGGTCTTCTGCGGTGCGCGGGGCAAGCTGCAGCAAGAGCTGCTTGGTGTGCTGCTGCGCCCCCCCCCTACTACTGGAGCTACTTATATAGCAGAAGGGGGCCATACACATGACACTTTGGTGGGAATCTTATACCTCCGCTCCCATGGACTGAGTAGAAGGTTCGAGCAAGATACAGGGTGGAGGTTGCTGCCCTTTGGCATTGCCACGCCGACAACGCTTGCAGCACCCCATGAAGCTTCATCATGGGGAAAACCGAAAAATCACAAACAAAACTGCAGTTTGAACCAAGAAAGTCACAAAGGCAGAATGATCAAGATAAAAATGCCTCAGAATCGGGCTCAGAGGCTGGCGACTCTCCCACCTACCCAGACTTAAAACAAATCCTGGCAACTATGCAATACAGTCTGAACAAGATAGATGGGAAAATTGATGCGATAACTTTCTACATGGACAGGATGTCCGAAAGTCTGGACAAGCACACTGAGCGCCTAGACGCTGTAGAAACAAGCATTTGCAATGCAATAGGTCTCCCATTACTAAATGTTTGATCTATTGGCGTTGCAAATAATAATGCAACGCCAATCGCTCAAACGTTTAGTAATGTGAGACCTGTTGCATTGCAAATGCTTGTTTTCAATTTGAATGTTAATTTCCTATTTAAGTACTGGCTCTATAAGCTTTAAAATACATCTATTACCACAAATATTTGATATCATATAGCTCCATGATCCTAACCAAGCAATGTATTGCGAAAGGTTGCAATCTTCAAATGTGGGATATTTTTCTTTGGCTGAACGGGTGTAATTGTGGTGCCCAATCCAACCCTGCAGAAGCACATAGAGGGGACAGTAAGGTGGACAGCCGGGTGCACAGAAGCAAACGTGCTTTAGGCTGACAAAATAAAAATAAATATTGCATACATTTTATTTCCCCACTATACCCACTTGCGATCACATCTTTTATTTTTGCTGTGGCAGTTGTGAACAACATAACTAATTTCTGAATTAAATTTTTTTTTTAAATCCCTGTAGGTTTAAAGCAGAAATTAGCACGCAGAACTGTTTAGTTTAAAAAATATAAGGCTATGCTTTGAAGTGTCTACGTGTTATCAGTAACGCGTAGGTAGCGAGCATTTAAATAATTTTTTTATGACATTTTTTGTTAAATGGTTTACCACCTACACAACTTAGGTTTCAGTGGGGTATTGCTGGGACCACAAATATATATATTTATGATATTAAAATAGAAATATATTAATCAATTATACAGTAACACAGGCGTGTTCAAAAGAAAGTATTGTACCATTTGAGAATTTATGGCTGTTCGTCACACAAGGTAAAAAGATTCTTCCAAATATGAAATTGTTTGAAAAATATACCATAATGCACATTTTTTTTGTCACTTTAGTCCCAAGAATCTGCAGTGACAGGGAAACTCTTCTCAATGTCCACCTCCATTCCACTACACAGCGTTGGACATTTCTAAGGGCCGTGCGTAGACACAAAATGGACAAATCTAGAAATGTCATTTTTTTTAAATGCCCGTTACACGAATTACCTTAACTTGCAGAACTTTCAAGTGAGCATTCTTAATCGTCTGAAAATTGCATAGCTAGAGGATCAGGGATGTCACAATTGCTCCCCATGGATGAACAGAATGGAGAACAACCAGCTAGCAGATATCAGGGTAACTTTTACTGCTTTGAGGAGCTTTCCATTTCTTCAGTTTGACTCGAGATGATTCTAGTACGTTCAGGACAGCTGTTGCCTCCCCCCCCCCACCCAAAAAAAAGATGTCCGTATCCGTCCTGGAGTCTTGGAGCAACTTGTAAGCACAAGTGAAAATATACAACAGTTTTGGTCTATCGAAACTACCCTTTTAACTTGTTCTCAGATCAGTAATTTATATTTAATGAAACCAACAATCTGTACAATGTACTGCAAAACTTGCCAAATTTTAACAGCAATTTGCATGGCTGTAGACCGTAAACTTTCAATTATGTCTGGTTATCACTTCATATCACATTGAAAAAGGCAATTTTATACAAACGTTTTCACATTTCTGTCTAATGTTCTTGAAACACCATAGGAGAACACAGTGTTTATTTGAGAGGAAACCAATATAAAAGAAATTTGGCTTTTTTGAGACGGAAGCATATGAGATGAATATATTTCAGTGAGAAACGCAGTCACCACAGCTAAAGATTTTATAGCATTTTCACTCGAGAACAAGTTTCATATGGGGAAAAACTGAACCACGGTTAGCTTGGAATGGAATCCAACTAAATAAAACAAAGTGTTTATAATAAGAAAAGGTTAACTCTGCCTTGAGATATAAAACGTTTATCAACAATAACTTTAAGATATGAATTTACAGCAATTTGCAGTATTTTTAATCCCTGTGTGTGTCCTTAAAATGCGTGTTTGGCACACTGAGCTCCAGACATATAGCCGGCCTCTTCGCCGCTAATAATGCAACATGATTAGGTCTATTTGTGAAACCTCAACTTAAACGGGAATATCGCATAATTATATTTTACAGGGCCGAAAAAATCCATGAGAAATTAATTTAGCTAATTTATACGCCCAGTTACGATCGATGTAGTTGAGGGATAAACTGGTAAAAGCACAATGTTCAAACCTGAAGCACATAGTGCATCTAACTGCTAACCGTGTGCCAATAATTTATTTTAGACGGTTTCACCATGGAGAATATGAAGAGATGGAATGAATTAAGTAATAAAATTAATTTAAATCTAAAATGTAAAACAAAATCGGAGCATAAACTTTTAGAAGCGACATCCTTAAAACATGAACATAAAGTATAATTCACCAAAGTATATTTATGAACGATTACTTGATGCCTTCCCCCTTTTTTGCCATACCACGAAAACATTTCCTTGCGAAGTTAAAGTTAATATTTCACTCGTGAGCACTGTCTGAACATCCTCACAGCCTATGACAACTGACAGCTAAAATGCGCCCACTGGTGGAAAGTACATTGATCCACATGATTGATGAGGCAATCGGCCAATGAGAACAGTTGGTAGGGTGGAGGAGGCTCAGGATTTAAAGAAACAGCTCACAACAAAGCACGAGTTGTTTGGTTTATTAATCAACTCTGGTAACAGACAGTAAAGGCGTGTGCAAAGGGGGCATCTTTTAATAGACTGTTCGTAACCTTTGACAGAGGATATCTCCGACTGTGTGCCCGGTCTTAATTACAATTATATATGCGCTTTGACAATATCTAAACGCGCTCTTGAATTTGCCAAATTTAGAGCCCATAGTGATAAAAAAAAGCATGCTGTGCTGCGTTAGACAGTAAACGCGTGTGCAAAGGTGGCATATCTTAGTAGTCTGTTCATACCCTTTCACAGCGAATATCTCCGACTGTGTGCCCTGTCTTAATTACAATTATACATGCGCTTAGATGGTATTTAAACGCGATTTTGAATATGACAGATTCCGTGCTCATGCTAATAAAAATAATTTAAAAAAAGCATGGCGCTCACGTTTGCAGTTGAATAGAGGCGGATGAGTGCTCTTGCACTTCCAAGGTCATGGGCCGGTACCTTGCTGAGTGCAGCATTTAGCTACGTAAATAGTATCTAAAATACAAGCAGGCGCCGCGCTAAAACAAAGCGCGGCGGCCGTGTAAATAAAACTTGTGTGCACGACGCCCGTGTTCCTTTTATGGCGCTGCAAAGAAAGTTGAGAGGGCCGCCGTGTTAAAACATTAAGCACGGCGCCCGTGTACCTAGTAACATTAGCACAAATTTTAATTTTAAACAAGTAGTACCCAAAGGAAAGTAGTACCCAAAGGAAACAACTACAGCGTAAGGAAACTGTAGTTGGCGGGTGCGCCTGAACTAAAAAACTGAGGTGAAGTGTCGGGAGCAGCACCAATAAGGAGCCACGAAAAACAAGCGACGCAGGAGTGAACCAACTCAAGCAGAAGGCGGGATTACACTCCAGATCTAGTGATTACAGCAGGTCTTGCAGACAGCGCATGCGCACTGATGCTCGACCTAAAAAGGGTCTCTGATGCAGAGGATACCTTAAATACTTCTTCCTTCTCTCACACCACCATGGATAAACAACTTCGGCTTATCCAGGCTAAGGCGGAGGACGTAGAAGCCTGCTCAAGGCAGAATAACATTCATGTGGTAGGAATTGCAGAATCGAAAAACATCCCCAATATGGAACTTTTCATAGAACAACTGATCACTACACTATTGGGAAGGGACTGCTTCTCTACTATATTTGTGGTGTAGAGGGCTCATCGCTCGCTGCCCCCCAGACCATTCCCTGGAGCACCACCGCGCCCAATCATAGCAAGGCTTCTTAATTACAGGGACGGAGATAGTGCGCTCCGCAGAGCCAGAGAGCTGCAGGCTTCATTATGAAGGTATGGCAGTCTCCTTCTACCCCGACTTTATGCAGCAGGTGCAGGATGCACGACTATTCGCGTCAGTCAAGAGGAAGCTCCGTGAGCTGCAATTGGACTACAACATGATGTATCCTGCCAAGCTGCGAGTCCATGCCGATGGGAAAACACATGTGTTTACAGACCCTACACAGGCAATGCAATTTTTTAAGCGGAGAGATGGCGGCCGCTCCAGAAAAGGTTTTTCTGGCCCTCAGTCAGGCGGAGGAGATGAGGCTCCACACGGAGGAGAATGAGGATCCACTTATCTCCATATAATCGCTGGAAGCGCTATGTCAAAGAGCTTGATTGCAGTGAACCCGGCTCGGCTCCTGGTCTGTATACTACTACACAGTACAAGAACTTGTGCCAATGAACAGGACGCTATATTGGTACAATACCAGTTACTGGTTTGCTTGTTCTGGAGTATGACCTCTACATTAAGTGTTATACAGTAAATTGTAATTTTTAGGAGGCTACGCTCAGCGAATATAGCCTTGCCTGTTATTGTCCTACATCTTAGTAGGGAATCCATTGGGAAAAGCATGCACAGGGAGTTAGCCTGAGTAGCATTATAGGTAAGATCGCATATCAGACATTGAACTATTCTTATCTTATATCAGGCACTATCATGTATGCCGGAGTACGGGGTGTTTTGAGCTGGGCAACATCTGCCCCGCAGTGTGAGCCACAAGGGGAGTGCCTCAATTGTTATTGTCCAAATTTAGTATAAGTTTTTTCTTTTTCATTTTCTCGAAGAGGGTATTTTAGTGGGTGGGGAAGGGTTGACTTCGACTATGCGCAGTTGGGGACTGCATAGAGTGGGTGAGGGTGGGACGTTGCCTGCTTGGCGAGACTAGAACAATTTTAGGTGGCCCTGTAATCTTGTGGTTTGTCTGGACATGTTTATCCTATATAGCACTGCATACATGGTTTATGAAGAGCACGACATGGTCTGCAACAACTCCAAGAATGGATAGTACAGTGTGATTTTAAACATGGAATGTCAGGGGGCTGAATGAACATAGAAAGGTCAGGAAAATTGTAGCGTATCTAAAGAGACACCGCATAGACGTTGCTCTACTTCAGGAGACACACCTCCCATCCAGAGTAATATGCATAAACAGAAGCATCTTCAAGGTAGGTTCTATGCAGCGGGGTTTACATCGCATGCTAGAGGTGTCCTAATATGAGTGAACCGAAAGTCCGGGATCTCACTGCAAGAAGTTGAGGTGGACCCAAATAGGAGATATGTCATAGTGAGATGCCAAAAGGATGGGTTAATGGTTAAACTGGTGAATGTGTATGGCCCCAACTAGGATGACCCGCGATTTTATCGCATGCTGGGGGTTCGCTTGATGCGCGACGCGAACACGCCACTAATATTGGGTGGGGATTTCAATTGCATCTTAGACCCTGATAGGGATTGCTCCTGAGGCCCCACTCGCTGCCGCTCCGCAGCTGCGGGAGCAATCATTGACCTAATAGACAAACTAGGCCTCCTAGATGTTTGGAGGAAATGCACTCCTGATGCCACAGGGTTCACCCACTATTCAGCGCCCCATGACACACACACGCGAATTGATTATCGGTTAATATCTAGAAGCCTACTTTCCCGGGTTGAAGCTTGTGCCCTCCTCCCGTGCACCTATTCTGACAACGCTCCTGTACAACTTGATTTACAATTTCCCATTAGACAGGCGGCACCATTTCTCTGGAAGTTTCCCCCTTATTCTTTAATGGATCCAGTGCTCACTGCAGAAATTGCAACATCATAGATGTATTCTTTGAAAACAACATAGGGTCAGTAGATAGTTTTGCCACTATATGGGAGGCTTTTAAAGTCTATAGCAGAGTAATAGTTATTTCTAAACATGCGGTGCTGCTTCGATCATTGACGGATCAATTATCAAAACTAGAAAGGGAAATTTCAGCCCTAGAACAGACCTTTTAGAGAACAGGGGACGCAAACATTCTGGGCGATATAAAAGTGGCACTCGAGGAATTCCATGACACTGCAGATAGGGAAGTGAAGCATCTCGGTAAAAATGCTGCGGCAAGAGTCTACTGTGAGGGTGAATGCCCGGGGGCCACGTTAGCAGCGTTATTACATCCCAAGCGGGAAGTGGACACTATAATAGAAATAGACAATGAGGATGGCCTCCCCTTACATGATCACAAAGACATTGCAGATCGGTTCCACAGATATTATTCTCAATTATACACTATGCAGTGTCCCCCGAATGATGATGCTATCCAAGACTACTTGGAACACATACAAATGACATGGCTAACCAAAACTCATAGAGAACATCTTATGGCCGCACTCACCTCAGGTGAAATCAAAGCAGCACTTAAAGCTATGTGCACTGGAGGCACCCCACAAATGGATGGCCTCACAGTCACCTTTTACAGGACCTTTCAAGACCAACTTGTGTCTCACCTGGTATCTCTGTACGAATGTCAAGGCTTTATTCCAAACTCCCAGGATCGGTTTGATGCTCAAGTGGGTCCACCTCTCAATCGTCCCACTCTCTGAAGCTATAATAGCACAGAGGGTTGGAATGATTAAGCGAGGGAAGCAAAGGATGGGGACTGCGGGGAGGGAGACCTATAACACTAGAAACACAATCTTGCATCACAGGGGGGATTGAGTAAAGACACACACCTCAATCCCCTGCTAAGAAAAGAAACAAAACAAACGTCATGTAGTTAAGATAATACGTTTTCAGTTTTCCTTATTCAATAATAGGCATTAGTAATTCATGCCTATCGCAATACTGCATGGAACAGTAGAACCAAACTGTTCAATCACAGCCCGATAGTCCATGTAGTGTTCCAATGTTTATAATGCCTCGTGATCATGAATCAAGTTTCATCAGAAATAACATAGTATTGTAGTCTTATTTTTCATTTATGAGCAGTAGGTAATTCTGGGCACCCCCATCCTGTTCTCAAGATTCCATGACTGCCTAAAACACCTCGGGTTGTTTGTATCCCTAAACAAGTAAATCCAACTTTGCTACAACTACGAATTATGATAGGGGATCCAACATCAAGGAAACGGTGACCGCGTCACCCTTACTGTCCTCACGGCTTAGATCAAAGATCAGTCTCTCATCGCTGGATCCATCCGGTACTCGCTCTTACTCGGCACTGAATACGCAGCAAGTGACGAACACCGAAGCATGTCTTTTATGCTTCTGGTTCCGGGTGTCGTCACTTGCACGCAGACAGGAAAAGGTAGGTTGCTGGGAATTGTAGTCTGTGCGGGAGATGGAAACACCTCCCACCGCGTCTCCGCTCCTCTCAACAGCATACCCACGCATTGCCTACACGATCAGGTAAGTGTGACAACGAAGACATGGTTCAGGCTGAAGTAAGACCCTTTCCATGGGAGAGGCCTTGATAATTTTGCTTCTGAAGCCGGGGAAACCACCAGACGCCTGCTCTTTTTACAGGCCTCTTTCATTATTGAATGTTGACACCAAGATATTTGCCAAAATATTATCCAACCGCTTAGCCCCGTTGATACCTCTTCTGGTATGTCCAGAGCAGGCAGGGTTTGTTCTAGGTCGCAACCTGACTTTTAATCTAAGAACTATATTTGGAACAATTCAAAGACTTGATCCAGAAGTCAGAGTGGCGGCGGTATTTTTAGACTCCGAAAAGGCGTTTGACTCTGTTGAGTGGGCATTCATGAAAGGGGTACTGAGGAGAATTGGAGTGGGTGAGGTCTTCCTAAAATTAATCACAGCACTGTACATGCTTACTACAGCTAGGATACGCCTGGGTAGAGCAGTGACAGCACCCATTGCTATTTCAAGAGGGACCTGCCAAGACTGCCCATTGTCCCCCCTCTTATATGCACTGGTGGCTGAACCCTTAGCTTGTGCTCTGCGGGAATATCACTGTCACAGAGGACTACGGTTTCCGGGATACCACTTAATAGTTTCGGCTTACGCAGAAGACACGCTGATATATGTCCGAGACCCTGAGACACATCGTAATCCTATTCTCTCTGAAGTGGTGCAGTTTGGGCGACTATCAGGGCTTAGGATCAGTTGGACTAAATCAATGATTTTCCCCCTAACTACCTACGATGACTCCAGCTAGGATAGATTTTCCTATGCAATGGACCGCGGACCCTGTTCGCTACCTCGGGATACAAATTCACACCGATCCCGCTGTAGTACTTGCAGAGAACTATGGGAAAGCCATTTCAAAGTTAGAGGACAATATCAACAGATGGATAAGGCTACCTCTCTCCTTGATAGGACGTATCTCTCTGATAAAGATGGTGGCTCTACCCAGATTTTTATTCCTTTTTTTAAACATTCCCATGTTACTACCGCGAAATGTATTTGATACCCAACGAACACTGCTGATCAAGATAGCTTGGGTTGGGAAGCAACCGAGGGTTAGGTGGGGAACACTGACCTTGCCGTACTCTGCAGGGGGCCTAGGAGCACCTGATCTTGAGTTGTATTATCGAGTTGCGCAAGCCTCCCATGCATATGGCTGGATACATGGCCCGCAGGACTTACCCCATATGTATATAGAGAGGGACGCAGCGGACCCTTACGCTCTTCCACAGATCCTATTCAAGCCCTGATTTCGACGACATGGCATTCTAGACTCCTTGAATTCCACTACACATGTGTGGCAAAAATTACTAGAGACCCAAGTAGGCGCGCTCATGTATTCACCACTAACGCCACTAGACTGGTGCTCTTGGTTCCCAAGAGGTGGGGAAAAGGATGTGCTCCGTACACTGAAATTGTTGGGCATACTCAAGTTGGGCGATTTTTTCCAAGATGGGGTTGTAAACAGGTGGGACGACTTGACTAAAGAGAGGTCGGAGCTCTCTCTACTGGATCAGTTTCAGTATCTCAGAGTTCGGCATGCATGGTGTAAGTTACTGAGTGATGATATGCAGGAGCCTGCTGCAATGCCTATGCTTACACATATTATACGCTCAGATTCCCCAGCGAAGTTGATAACTATACTATATTCCCTCTCGCAAGAACCCAATAAAACACAATTCCTTAAGGCCCGGCAAGAAAGGCAGAGAGACCTAGATTTGATTATAGATGATAAGTGCTGGAAGTACTGCTGTGAGGTTATGAAGCATATTTCTCTGAATGGTAGACACCGTTTGATACACTTTAAGTATATCAACAGAGTTTATTACACTCTAAACAGACTGTTTTGCTATAGGCTACGTGAGACTGCCCGATGCGATCGCTGCGGGGAGCAGGAGGCTGGGTTCATCCATGTGGCATGGCAGTGTCCCGATATTTTGCGTTTTGGGGGAAGGTTTTCTCTGTGTTGAGTGAAGTTACGGGACATCTCCTGGAACCAAGTCTATTGATCGCTCTGCTGTATTATGATAAGGAGGTAGATGCAAGCTGTAGGAAGCTAGTGGCGATGGGTTTGTTACTTGCAAAGCGTAGAGTGCCTATGCGCTGGGCCAAGGGGCCAATACCACTTATCACTGATTGGAAGACTGATATGCTTTATTGTAATACTCAGTCAGACACATACAATGAGTTGTTGCTGCCACAGTGCCGTCCCAAGGGTTTTTGGGGCCTATACCAGCAATACTTGATTGGGAAAGAGACAGGAGAACCGGAAGGTGGGACCAACAAAACCAGACCACCAAGGGAAAGTATCTGATATGCTACGCCGTCTGCCTTGCATGGTTGCGGTCCTTAACCTTGGCCTAATGTTACTGCCCCCAGCGATACTGCTTGCTCTTCTAGCATTCTGATTGCCTCCAGACCAACACAGTGTTCACTATGCTTTAAACGCATGCCATAATCAATTTGTGAACGGAAGATGTTGTAATGTGTCCAGACAATTATGGGTATGTCTCGCTTTGTTTGTTTTTGTAAGTTCCTTTATTTTATTTATACCTGAACATTTATTGTATCATTGCTGAATATGCTCTGTAAGATGCAATAAACAAATAATAATAAAATATTTTTTAAAGGTAGTGACACAGTGGAAGGTCCTTCGCAAAGGTTGACTGGTCCTCTTTATGTTATTTTGTGCTATACGTAGGTGTTAAACTGGTACCAGTGAGTTGCAACCTATTCCCAGATAGTGTTAACAAGTGTAACAAGCATTTGCAATGCAATCGGTCTCGCCTTTGGGACTTTATAAGTATTTAGCCATACAGTACATTTGTGCTTTAGCCTATGAAAGGTAACGTAACATAACATCCACTAAAGCCCCTATTCCCCCCACCCCTTTGCTGTGGCAGGGTTTTGTTTAGCAGAAAAGGCTCCCACCCACACGGCTGGGGCACTTTCAGGGAACGCATGAGTACAGATGAATTACTCATTCATGTTATGGCGCCATGACAGCCTGCGCAGCATTTAATGTTCTTCCAGAACAAAGCCACAAAGTCTGAATTGTTTTAATAAAAAAAATACAGCGATGCCCCTGACACACAGGCAGTTTCCTCCCTGTGCATTGGTGATATTCTGTATTTCTTTCAGCCCAGAACTACCATGCTTTGCAAGGCTGCTCACCTCATCTGCTGACAGAAGTTACCGTACAAAATGTCCATTGTGTAACTTTTGAGCAATGAGCAGGAAAAAGGGGTGGCTGAGGGGAAGGCAACAAGATGAAGTAGAGAACATATCCCAAATCGGGTAAATCACTAGCTCACTGCTATTTAAAAGGACACAGACGAGTGCACGTACGCACACACACACACAAACACACGAGCGCACGTATGCACACACATACACATGAGAGCACGTATGCACGCACATACACAAACACGAGCGCACGACCGCATACACAAACACACAAGTGCACGTACGCACACACATACACAAACAAGAGCGCACAACCGCATACACAAACACACAAGCGCACGTACACACACACACATACACAAACACGAGCGCACAACCGCATACACAAACACACAAGCGCACGTACGCACACACATACACAAACACGAGCGCCCGACCACATACACAAACACACGAGCGCGCGCCAGACCTGTGAATAGTGTTTCTTCCCACTCACTCATTTCACATGCCCTCACGTTTCATGGCACTTGCAATGCTCAAACGGCCTAAATGCGGGTATTCCGGCCCGGAGGCGGAGATTCCGGCCCAATAACGGAGATTCCGGCCCGGAGGCGGAAATTCCGCTGCAGGGCCGGAATCTCCGCCACAGGGCCGGAATCTCCGCCACCGGGCCGGAATCTCCGGCCCGAGAGCGGACATAAAGTTAGTTGTGGTAAGTGTATTCTGTGAATACCGAAAAGTACTAACTTTACGTTTTTGACGTAAGTTAGTTCTGTGAATCAGGCCCTACGTGCGGTAAGGAATGCAATCCCCCTCTGTGATGTTGTACAAGTTTCTTAAGCTCAAACCAGGGCACTGCATCTGCTCCAGGATGCTGAACAACACTCCCTTAGCCTTTGGCTAGGCCCTGGCGCAGCCCCTGTAGCAGCGGCTCAGAGGCCCCGTGCATTTCCTCGGGGTGCGGGCTCCAGCAGGGCCAGGGCAGGGTAGGCATTTTTGTGCTTGCTGCGGATAAGTGCGACTGAGTATTAAATTGAAACCTTAATTTTTCGCTTGCTCCATATTGTTATTTTTAATAGAAAGCAAAGCAACTGCTGTACTGACTAAAGCTTTTGCTTGTTTCACCTCCCATTACACTCCCACCCCTTATTCCACAACTAAACAAAGAAACCGATTGTGTTTAACTCACGCTCAGGACTGGATTTTCTGAATGCAGCTATTTCCATGTTTCGTTGTGATTTTGCTCAAAGGGGCAGAGAAAGATCTCTGTTATTTGCTGGATTTTGGGTGCGCGGGAGTAGACAGCCTCTCGCTCAATACGAACTGTGGCGGCAGAGCCTGGGTACGAGCCCCGCCTCAGCCGCACACAGGCCTGAACTCCTTACCCCTCGCAACTCCAACTCCAGTCAATATCTAACGCTCTGCTCTCACTTGTCCCAGCTCCTACACGTACCTCCCAACACTAGCGAGTGCAGGCTCGCTCACACATCGTGGTATGAAATTCTAATATGCTTCAAGTGAAGCCTCGGCTTGTCGAAATAGCGGTCATTGCTTTCACTGTGTGCAGCGTAGTCCGTGCATGTTCTCGATGCAGTGCCGCAGGCGGGAGAAGGGCGGCGGAGGCCGCAGGGCCTCGGGCGGTCTCTGCATCCGTGGCAGCACTGTTTTGTCCCGCATGCGTACGATGTAAGGCATTGCGTGTATGCGAGACAAAGAGTGCGAATCCATCCACCAATCACACGCCAAACAAGCATTGAAAATGCAATAGGACTCGTATTTACGGGCGACCTATTGCATTTTCAACAGAAGTGCGGGCGTGAAAGAAGGCACGGACGGGAGGGGGTGGGTGGTGATGGTCCAAGAAGTTACGGACTACGGGAGGGAACGGGGAGAGGCAGGGGAACAAAACTATTTTGGAAGTAAAGGGCCGATAGCCTCGGAAGGAGGAAAATGACGACATCGCCGTCAGGAGGCGGGATTAAGTTCCCAAAAACCAATCAAAATGCAGCATTTAGAATTGCGGCCAATGAAAATGATAGGCGGAAAGTGGGCGGAGCTTCCCCCGCCATACTGTATACAGCATCTCTCGAAGAGACAGCGCATGCGCTGCCTAGGCGAGACCTAAAAATGACAAAAAAACGAAAAATATTATTACAAAATGTGCGGCATTATGCCACATAATTTGCCTTTTCTTGCTGCATAATTTGGTCAACCCTGCCGCATAATTTGGACCTTCCCTGTCGCATAATTCCAGTGGCTCTGGTTATATAATACCAGTTAGATGAGATCATTAGTGGGCGCTATGTGGTTTCATGTGGATGGTTGGTGAGAATGATAGGCTGGTGGAGATTAGTTAATGTTAGATTACAGAAAGGGGTTTTAAAGGGGAGAGGTTGTGAACTATGAAATGAGGTATCAGCTAATTGTAGAATTACAATAAGAAGGACTGAGGCAGACTGGCATAAGATTGAGAGGAGGCTGTAGTCCGAAATAGAAGGCATGCAGAAAATGGAAGGTTAAGGAGAGGGTCACTCTGAAAAAGAAAAGAGAGAAATCAAGGGAGATTAAATCAAGGTACATTTTTCATGCAGGGCTTTAGGAGCATAGTGGGAGAAGGCTTTCTGAGTTAGCAAGCAATCGGAGAATGTAAGCTATATAAAGATATAATCTTATATATAGAGCTCCATATCCCGGGCAGACAGATTAAACATGTGATTCTGAGTGTACACATCATTTAAACATTAAAATCCCTAGCCTGTTGTGTCCCAACCCCAAGACAGCCCTTTTAAACATAGTCTGGAGTATCTCAACCTTGATACAAGGTCTGTATGCTGCACACAGGGAGTTGGTACAGAAAAAGAAATTGTCCCATTTGAAGATCTTCTGTAAATGAAAGTTTTTTTCATTTACTCACTAAAAATGAGTTATTTGGCACTGTCAGAGTGTCTCGCTAATTCGCAGTCAGATTTACACCCTGTTTGTCACTTAATCGCATCCAAATGTATGTTGTGTGTGTTTGTGATATATCTATTGTAGTATATGAATTGTATGTATACGTGGAGCAGAGTGATAAAGGTCTATGGGTTCCATTTTTGAAGTCCCGGGTCTGTCCCTGTTCACAAGTTGTTGAGTGATGTTGTTTTCCCAGACAGTAGAAGTGTATCAGGATAAAGGAGGGAGGAGACCTAGACAGTGAAGTGAGGACAAAGGAGACAAGGCTCCTATAGTAAGTCGATTGGGTCCTTCCTGTGCGTTGCCACTTGGTAAATGGTGGGGCTGAGGGGGCTTCAATCTGTTGTTCAGAGTGAGAAGGGTCTTTTAGGTAAAACTACCCTTTTGTATCTTTCCTGATTAATGTCTTTGTCACTGTTTATAGCCAGGTGCAGACAGTTAATCAAAACAGAGGCGCCAGATGCAGTTGGATCAGGCTACAGAGAATAATGTATATTAAACACAAAAGTTGGTATTTTATACAGATAGTTCACATAAACTCCATAAAGCACTGTTTAGGCTACCGTTGCTATCTAGGAAAGATGAATGTGTATAGAATCGTTTAAATCGATTAAAAAGATTGAGAAGGATTCAGGATGTAAAACATTATTGTCATCATGTACAAAATGTTCTATTTTTAACGATAAATACAGGTGGAAAGGGCTAGTCACGTTCTTAGCTCTACATTGTTGATAATTTAGGGGAATTAAGCAATATGCGATTACATAATCTTCTCAGGGTGCCACAAACTTGACTAAATGAGGAGCCAGGATTAGAAATCGGGGTCTCTGGCTCAACAGCCCTGATTTTACCGCATCAGCTTTCTGTAGAACACCAGACTACTATAAAGAAGTTAATGTTTCATTACGTGTAAAAAGCCTATTTTTACACTGACACTGGGTATAGGGAAATGCATGTGAGGAGTATTTTAAGAGCTCAACAATTTTGTGAAGGAAGGAACAGGGGTACTGGGATTATAAAAGGATGTCTCCAGGACCAGGCTGTTGGTCAAACAGGAAACCGGGTCGCGTGCAGACATGTGAAACACCAATGCTAGGGTGTGCAAGCAGGCCTGCCTTTCAAAATATGCAGAATCAATGTACTTAAAATAATTTAAATCCATTTAGAACAATGTACACAAATATATATGAGGGCAGGTCACACTGTAAAGAAACACAATCTCTTTGCAGTGCTCGAGTACTAAATTTGGTCTAAATCTCCTCCCTACAGACACATTTTTCAAGATTGAAAGAAGATGACTGAATAGATGGATCCATGATTGGCTAGATGGATGGATTAAACTGTGAATGAAAGTACAAATGTTAGAACTGAAGAATGAACTGAGTGTGTGCTTACATTAATTCATGGAAAAATAAATTAAATAAGTAAGTGCATGGCTGTGTTGCGAATGCATTAACAAATGGGTGCAGGGATGAATACAAGGATGCATAAAGAAACAAGATAATGACTGTATATGTGAAGGAATGTGATTGCATGCGCTGAGCTCCATATCTGTTTGCTGAAGAAGGATAGAGTCTGTAGATAAAACAAATTGTACAAAACCCTATTTCTCAGCAAGATCCCTCCACCCCTCCCAGTAGTAACCCACTTAGCTGGAGGCAGCACTCACCTGAGAACTCATCCCTTGTGTTCTGGTGCAGATAGCCCTGGTCCAGGGAGTAAGGGGCCACTCCTGAGTGCACCCCCGCCGCAGTGGCACCACCAAACAGCAGTGGCTGCTACTTCATGTTGGCTCCGGACCCCAAACTATCACAGAAGAAGCTGAAAACAATGAGGTGAGTGGGAGTAAAGACAAACAGCCAGTACTAAGGAGATCGAAAAGAGTAGGAGGTATTCAGCCCCTGAATGGATGTACAACGCAAATGAAGACATTGACAAAGCCTTTTACGATCAGGGTGGTAACTGCTGTGTTGACAGAGCCTCCATGAAACTGAACCTGCAACGGAATTTTCTTTTGACTTTGATTCCACGATTGATTCCATGATTAAATAAGATAGACAACAAACTGTATTTCTGTTAAATCCTTCAGGGGTGGAACTTTGACACTTTCCATGACATTTGATGTTCTAATGAACATTTGCTTATTGAATTAAGACAAATCCTTAGGGCCAAGGCTGCAGAAGAAGTGTAGGGTTGTCATTCTAGAAAAAACAGAATAGGGATAGGAATGACTCTCGAAAACTGTTGTATATAAGGTTAGCATCATTTCATCATCAAAATCAGTTTTGAGACTTGCACAAGTAGAAACGTTACAGAGAAAGTCTGTTTGCTTCTAATTCTACTTTAACGGTCTGATTGTAGAGAAGCTATAAATATCTATTGTTCTAATAGTGGTAGGCTGATATTTGCAGGAGTTTTAATCATTACTATCATAGTGTTGACATATATATATACATACACCTCCCACTCGACCAACTCTATACATTGGCTATAATAAGCTCTATTGGGCTATCCCTTTGCTATGCAATATCAGAAACAATCCGCAAG
This sequence comes from Calotriton arnoldi, assembly GCA_963921515.1. Taxonomy (NCBI): domain Eukaryota; kingdom Metazoa; phylum Chordata; class Amphibia; order Caudata; family Salamandridae; genus Calotriton; species Calotriton arnoldi. The sequence goes on along the minus strand of CAWUFW010001053.1, from coordinate 620,745 downwards.
ATTTCATAATTGAATAATTTTCTGTCACCCACCACTTCCAAAATTGACTTTACACTAAATGACAAGGTTGCCGCCTTGAACGTCTAGAGAAAAACTTGTTCGCACTCGCTTACATGGCCAGATTTATTCTGATGCTCAATATGATTAAATAATATTGAACGCTTTACTTTATTGTTGTGTAATTTAAACTAATGCCGGCTGGCATTTAATTACGTATTTTTTTGAACTGTTAGACTGGGACCACTCCTTTTCTGTACTGTATTCTACCCAGGTCCCAGGACTCATCTGGGTTTACCCTTTGTGTAACTGTATCTGAGCAGGTGCTGACTTGCGAGGTTTTTTTGTGGATTTACTCCGATTTAATATGACAGAGCACGAGATTTTATCCTATACAGAGGATTACATCAATCAATTAATACAGGACCCTTTGAATGATTTTCTGTCACCCACCACTCCCAATATTGACTTTACACTAAATGACAAGGTTGCACGCCTTGAACGTCTAGAGAAAAACTTGTTCGCACTCGCTTACATGGCCAGATTTATTCTGATGCTCAATATGATTAAATAATATTGAACGCTTTACTTTATTGTTGTGCAATTTGAACTAATGCCGGCTGGCATTTAATTACGTATTTTTTTGAACTGTTAGACTGGGACCACTCCCTTTCTGTACTGTATTCTACCCAGGTCCCAGGACTCATCTGGGTTTACCCTTTTGTGTAACCATAAACAGAATTTGACCTGTTCCATGAGTGCAATTAAAAAGAAATTCATTGAGGAGTTGGAGGATTTAAGAAGGGTGAATGAAGAGAGAAAGGAAATGGGAAGAGATTTAGGTGGGGAACACTGACCTTGCCGTACTCTGCAGGGGGCCTAGGAGCACCTGATCTTGAGTTGTATTATCGAGTTGCGCAAGCCTCCCATGCATATGGCTGGATACATGGCCCGCAGGACTTACCCCATATGTATATAGAGAGGGACGCAGCGGACCCTTACGCTCTTCCACAGATCCTATTCAAGCCCTGATTTCGACGACATGGCATTCTAGACTCCTTGAATTCCACTACACATGTGTGGCAAAAATTACTAGAGACCCAAGTAGGCGCGCTCATGTATTCACCACTAACGCCACTAGACTGGTGCTCTTGGTTCCCAAGAGGTGGGGTAAAGGATGTGCTCCGTACACTGAAATTGTTGGGCATACTCAAGTTGGGCGATTTTTTCCAAGATGGGGTTGTAAACAGGTGGGACGACTTGACTAAAGAGAGGTCGGAGCTCTCTCTACTGGATCAGTTTCAGTATCTCAGAGTTCGGCATGCATGGTGTAAGTTACTGAGTGATGATATGCAGGAGCCTGCTGCAATGCCTATGCTTACACATATTATACGCTCAGATTCCCCAGCGAAGTTGATAACTATACTATATTCCCTCTCGCAAGAACCCAATAAAACACAATTCCTTAAGGCCCGGCAAGAAAGGCAGAGAGACCTAGATTTGATTATAGATGATAAGTGCTGGAAGTACTGCTGTGAGGTTATGAAGCATATTTCTCTGAATGGTAGACACCGTTTGATACACTTTAAGTATATCAACAGAGTTTATTACACTCTAAACAGACTGTTTTGCTATAGGCTACGTGAGACTGCCCGATGCGATCGCTGCGGGGAGCAGGAGGCTGGGTTCATCCATGTGGCATGGCAGTGTCCCGATATTTTGCGTTTTGGGGAAGGTTTTCTGTGTTGGAGTGAAGTTACGGGACATCTCCTGGAACCAAGTCTATTGATCGCTCTGCTGTATTATGATAAGGAGGTAGATGCAAGCTGTAGGAAGCTAGTGGCGATGGGTTTGTTACTTGCAAAGCGTAGAGTGCCTATGCGCTGGGCCAAGGGGCCAATACCACTTATCACTGATTGGAAGACTGATATGCTTTATTGTAATACTCAGTCAGACACATACAATGAGTTGTTGCTGCCACAGTGCCGTCCCAAGGGTTTTTGGGGCCTATACCAGCAATACTTGATTGGGAAAGAGACAGGAGAACCGGAAGGTGGGACCAACAAAACCAGACCACCAAGGGAAAGTATCTGATATGCTACGCCGTCTGCCTTGCATGGTTGCGGTCCTTAACCTTGGCCTAATGTTACTGCCCCCAGCGATACTGCTTGCTCTTCTAGCATTCTGATTGCCTCCAGACCAACACAGTGTTCACTATGCTTTAAACGCATGCCATAATCAATTTGTGAACGGAAGATGTTGTAATGTGTCCAGACAATTATGGGTATGTCTCGCTTTGTTTGTTTTTGTAAGTTCCTTTATTTTATTTATACCTGAACATTTATTGTATCATTGCTGAATATGCTCTGTAAGATGCAATAAACAAATAATAATAAAATATTTTTTAAAGGTAGTGACACAGTGGAAGGTCCTTCGCAAAGGTTGACTGGTCCTCTTTATGTTATTTTGTGCTATACGTAGGTGTTAAACTGGTACCAGTGAGTTGCAACCTATTCCCAGATAGTGTTAACAAGTGTAACAAGCATTTGCAATGCAATCGGTCTCGCCTTTGGGACTTTATAAGTATTTAGCCATACAGTACATTTGTGCTTTAGCCTATGAAAGGTAACGTAACATAACATCCACTAAAGCCCCTATTCCCCCCACCCCTTTGCTGTGGCAGGGTTTTGTTTAGCAGAAAAGGCTCCCACCCACACGGCTGGGGCACTTTCAGGGAACGATGAGTACAGATGAATTACTCATTCATGTTATGGCGCCATGACAGCCTGCGCAGCATTTAATGTTCTTCCAGAACAAAGCCACAAAGTCTGAATTGTTTTAATAAAAAAATACAGCGATGCCCCTGACACACAGGCAGTTTCCTCCCTGTGCATTGGTGATATTCTGTATTTCTTTCAGCCCAGAACTACCATGCTTTGCAAGGCTGCTCACCTCATCTGCTGACAGAAGTTACCGTACAAAATGTCCATTGTGTAACTTTTGAGCAATGAGCAGGAAAAAGGGGTGGCTGAGGGGAAGGCAACAAGATGAAGTAGAGAACATATCCCAAATCGGGTAAATCACTAGCTCACTGCTATTTAAAAGGACACAGACGAGTGCACGTACGCACACACACACACAAACACACGAGCGCACGTATGCACACACATACACATGAGAGCACGTATGCACGCACATACACAAACACGAGCGCACGACCGCATACACAAACACACAAGTGCACGTACGCACACACATACACAAACAAGAGCGCACAACCGCATACACAAACACACAAGCGCACGTACACACACACACATACACAAACACGAGCGCACAACCGCATACACAAACACACAAGCGCACGTACGCACACACATACACAAACACGAGCGCCCGACCACATACACAAACACACGAGCGCGCGCCAGACCTGTGAATAGTGTTTCTTCCCACTCACTCATTTCACATGCCCTCACGTTTCATGGCACTTGCAATGCTCAAACGGCCTAAATGCGGGTATTCCGGCCCGGAGGCGGAGATTCCGGCTCAATAACGGAGATTCCGGCCCGGAGGCGGAAATTCCGCTGCAGGGCCGGAATCTCCGCCACAGGGCCGGAATCTCCGCCACCGGGCCGGAATCTCCGGCCCGAGAGCGGACATAAAGTTAGTTGTGGTAAGTGTATTCTGTGAATACCGAAAAGTACTAACTTTACGTTTTGACGTAAGTTAGTTCTGTGAATCAGCCCTACGTGCGGTAAGGAATGCAATCCCCTCTGTGATGTTGTACAAGTTTCTTAAGCTCAAACCAGGGCACTGCATCTGCTCCAGGATGCTGAACAACACTCCCTTAGCCTTTGGCTAGGCCCTGGCGCAGCCCCTGTAGCAGCGGCTCAGAGGCCCCGTGCATTTCCTCGGGGTGCGGGCTCCAGCAGGGCCAGGGCAGGGTAGGCATTTTTGTGCTTGCTGCGGATAAGTGCGACTGAGTATTAAATTGAAACCTTAATTTTTCGCTTGCTCCATATTGTTATTTTTAATAGAAAGCAAAGCAACTGCTGTACTGACTAAAGCTTTTGCTTGTTTCACCTCCCATTACACTCCCACCCCTTATTCCACAACTAAACAAAGAAACCGATTGTGTTTAACTCACGCTCAGGACTGGATTTTCTGAATGCAGCTATTTCCATGTTTCGTTGTGATTTTGCTCAAAGGGGCAGAGAAAGATCTCTGTTATTTGCTGGATTTTGGGTGCGCGGGAGTAGACAGCCTCTCGCTCAATACGAACTGTGGCGGCAGAGCCTGGGTACGAGCCCCGCCTCAGCCGCACACAGGCCTGAACTCCTTACCCCTCGCAACTCCAACTCCAGTCAATATCTAACGCTCTGCTCTCACTTGTCCCAGCTCCTACACGTACCTCCCAACACTAGCGAGTGCAGGCTCGCTCACACATCGTGGTATGAAATTCTAATATGCTTCAAGTGAAGCCTCGGCTTGTCGAAATAGCGGTCATTGCTTTCACTGTGTGCAGCGTAGTCCGTGCATGTTCTCGATGCAGTGCCGCAGGCGGGAGAAGGGCGGCGGAGGCCGCAGGGCCTCGGGCGGTCTCTGCATCCGTGGCAGCACTGTTTTGTCCCGCATGCGTACGATGTAAGGCATTGCGTGTATGCGAGACAAAGAGTGCGAATCCATCCACCAATCACACGCCAAACAAGCATTGAAAATGCAATAGGACTCGTATTTACGGGCGACCTATTGCATTTTCAACAGAAGTGCGGGCGTGAAAGAAGGCACGGACGGGAGGGGGTGGGTGGTGATGGTCCAAGAAGTTACGGACTACGGGAGGGAACGGGGAGAGGCAGGGGAACAAAACTATTTTGGAAGTAAAGGGCCGATAGCCTCGGAAGGAGGAAAATGACGACATCGCCGTCAGGAGGCGGGATTAAGTTCCCAAAACCAATCAAAATGCAGCATTTAGAATTGCGGCCAATGAAAATGATAGGCGGAAAGTGGGCGGAGCTTCCCCCGCCATACTGTATACAGCATCTCTCGAAGAGACAGCGCATGCGCTGCCTAGGCGAGACCTAAAAATGACAAAATAACGAAAAATATTATTACAAAATGTGCGGCATTATGCCACATAATTTGCCTTTTCTTGCTGCATAATTTGGTCAACCCTGCCGCATAATTTGGACCTTCCCTGTCGCATAATTCCAGTGGCTCTGGTTATATAATACCAGTTAGATGAGATCATTAGTGGGCGCTATGTGGTTTCATGTGGATGGTTGGTGAGAATGATAGGCTGGTGGAGATTAGTTAATGTTAGATTACAGAAAGGGGTTTTAAAGGGGAGAGGTTGTGAACTATGAAATGAGGTATCAGCTAATTGTAGAATTACAATAAGAAGGACTGAGGCAGACTGGCATAAGATTGAGAGGAGGCTGTAGTCCGAAATAGAAGGCATGCAGAAAATGGAAGGTTAAGGAGAGGGTCACTCTGAAAAAGAAAAGAGAGAAATCAAGGGAGATTAAATCAAGGTACATTTTTCATGCAGGGCTTTAGGAGCATAGTGGGAGAAGGCTTTCTGAGTTAGCAAGCAATCGGAGAATGTAAGCTATATAAAGATATAATCTTATATATAGAGCTCCATATCCCGGGCAGACAGATTAAACATGTGATTCTGAGTGTACACATCATTTAAACATTAAAATCCCTAGCCTGTTGTGTCCCAACCCCAAGACAGCCCTTTTAAACATAGTCTGGAGTATCTCAACCTTGATACAAGGTCTGTATGCTGCACACAGGGAGTTGGTACAGAAAAAAGAAATTGTCCCATTTGAAGATCTTCTGTAAATGAAAGTTTTTTTTCATTTACTCACTAAAAATGAGTTATTTGGCACTGTCAGAGTGTCTCGCTAATTCGCAGTCAGATTTACACCCTGTTTGTCACTTAATCGCATCCAAATGTATGTTGTGTGTGTTTGTGATATATCTATTGTAGTATATGAATTGTATGTATACGTGGAGCAGAGTGATAAAGGTCTATGGGTTCCATTTTTGAAGTCCCGGGTCTGTCCCTGTTCACAAGTTGTTGAGTGATGTTGTTTTCCCAGACAGTAGAAGTGTATCAGGATAAAGGAGGGAGGAGACCTAGACAGTGAAGTGAGGACAAAGGAGACAAGGCTCCTATAGTAAGTCGATTGGGTCCTTCCTGTGCGTTGCCACTTGGTAAATGGTGGGGCTGAGGGGGGCTTCAATCTGTTGTTCAGAGTGAGAAGGGTCTTTTAGGTAAAACTACCCTTTTGTATCTTTCCTGATTAATGTCTTTGTCACTGTTTATAGCCAGGTGCAGACAGTTAATCAAAAAACAGAGGCGCCAGATGCAGTTGGATCAGGCTACAGAGAATAATGTATATTAAACACAAAAGTTGGTATTTTATACAGATAGTTCACATAAACTCCATAAAGCACTGTTTAGGCTACCGTTGCTATCTAGGAAAGATGAATGTGTATAGAATCGTTTAAATCGATTAAAAAGATTGAGAAGGATTCAGGATGTAAAACATTATTGTCATCATGTACAAAATGTTCTATTTTTAACGATAAATACAGGTGGAAAGGGCTAGTCACGTTCTTAGCTCTACATTGTTGATAATTTAGGGAATTAAGCAATATGCGATTACATAATCTTCTCAGGGTGCCACAAACTTGACTAAATGAGGAGCCAGGATTAGAAATCGGGGTCTCTGGCTCAACAGCCCTGATTTTACCGCATCAGCTTTCTGTAGAACACCAGACTACTATAAAGAAGTTAATGTTTCATTACGTGTAAAAAAGCCTATTTTTACACGACACTGGGTATAGGGAAATGCATGTGAGGAGTATTTTAAGAGCTCAACAATTTTGTGAAGGAAGGAACAGGGGTACTGGGATTATAAAAGGATGTCTCCAGGACCAGGCTGTTGGTCAAACAGGAAACCGGGTCGCGTGCAGACATGTGAAACACCAATGCTAGGGTGTGCAAGCAGGCCTGCCTTTCAAAATATGCAGAATCAATGTACTTAAAATAATTTAAATCCATTTAGAACAATGTACACAAATATATATGAGGGCAGGTCACACTGTAAAGAAACACAATCTCTTTGCAGTGCTCGAGTACTAAATTTGGTCTAAATCTCCTCCCTACAGACACATTTTTCAAGATTGAAAGAAGATGACTGAATAGATGGATCCATGATTGGCTAGATGGATGGATTAAACTGTGAATGAAAGTACAAATGTTAGAACTGAAGAATGAACTGAGTGTGTGCTTACATTAATTCATGGAAAAATAAATTAAATAAGTAAGTGCATGGCTGTGTTGCGAATGCATTAACAAATGGGTGCAGGGATGAATACAAGGATGCATAAAGAAACAAGATAATGACTGTATATGTGAAGGAATGTGATTGCATGCGCTGAGCTCCATATCTGTTTGCTGAAGAAGGATAGAGTCTGTAGATAAAACAAATTGTACAAAACCCTATTTCTCAGCAAGATCCCTCCACCCCTCCCAGTAGTAACCCACTTAGCTGGAGGCAGCACTCACCTGAGAACTCATCCCTTGTGTTCTGGTGCAGATAGCCCTGGTCCAGGGAGTAAGGGGCCACTCCTGAGTGCACCCCGCCGCAGTGGCACCACCAAACAGCAGTGGCTGCTACTTCATGTTGGCTCCGGACCCCAAACTATCACAGAAGAAGCTGAAAACAATGAGGTGAGTGGGAGTAAAGACAAACAGCCAGTACTAAGGAGATCGAAAAGAGTAGGAGGTATTCAGCCCCTGAATGGATGTACAACGCAAATGAAGACATTGACAAAGCCTTTTACGATCAGGGTGGTAACTGCTGTGTTGACAGAGCCTCCATGAAACTGAACCTGCAACGGAATTTTCTTTTTGACTTTGATTCCACGATTGATTCCATGATTAAATAAGATAGACAACAAACTGTATTTCTGTTAAATCCTTCAGGGGTGGAACTTTGACACTTTCCATGACATTTGATGTTCTAATGAACATTTGCTTATTGAATTAAGACAAATCCTTAGGGCCAAGGCTGCAGAAGAAGTGTAGGGTTGTCATTCTAGAAAAAAACAGAATAGGGATAGGAATGACTCTCGAAAACTGTTGTATATAAGGTTAGCATCATTTCATCATCAAAATCAGTTTTGAGACTTGCACAAGTAGAAACGTTACAGAGAAAGTCTGTTTGCTTCTAATTCTACTTTAACGGTCTGATTGTAGAGAAGCTATAAATATCTATTGTTCTAATAGTGGTAGGCTGATATTTGCAGGAGTTTTAATCATTACTATCATAGTGTTGACATATATATATACATACACCTCCCACTCGACCAACTCTATACATTGGCTATAATAAGCTCTATTGGGCTATCCCTTTGCTATGCAATATCAGAAACAATCCGCAAGATTTCATAATTGAATAATTTTCTGTCACCCACCACTTCCAAAATTGACTTTACACTAAATGACAAGGTTGCCGCCTTGAACGTCTAGAGAAAAAACTTGTTCGCACTCGCTTACATGGCCAGATTTATTCTGATGCTCAATATGATTAAATAATATTGAACGCTTTACTTTATTGTTGTGTAATTTAAACTAATGCCGGCTGGCATTTAATTACGTATTTTTTTGAACTGTTAGACTGGGACCACTCCTTTTCTGTACTGTATTCTACCCAGGTCCCAGGACTCATCTGGGTTTACCCTTTTGTGTAACTGTATCTGAGCAGGTGCTGACTTGCGAGGTTTTTTTGTGGATTTACTCCCGATTTAATATGACAGAGCACGAGATTTTATCCTATACAGAGGATTACATCAATCAATTAATACAGGACCCTTTGAATGATTTTCTGTCACCCACCACTCCCAATATTGACTTTACACTAAATGACAAGGTTGCACGCCTTGAACGTCTAGAGAAAAACTTGTTCGCACTCGCTTACATGGCCAGATTTATTCTGATGCTCAATATGATTAAATAATATTGAACGCTTTACTTTATTGTTGTGCAATTTGAACTAATGCCGGCTGGCATTTAATTACGTATTTTTTGAACTGTTAGACTGGGACCACTCCTTTCTGTACTGTATTCTACCCAGGTCCCAGGACTCATCTGGGTTTACCCTTTGTGTAACCATAAACAGAATTTGACCTGTTCCATGAGTGCAATTAAAAAGAAATTCATTGAGGAGTTGGAGGATTTAAGAAGGGTGAATGAAGAGAGAAAGGAAATGGGAAGAGATTTGGGGTAAAGATGCATGGGTGAAGGAGGAAATTAAACACAAAGACTTGGGAACTCAACCCACATTAACTTTAAATTGGCAACATAAAGGCAAGTTAAGTGTCTATATAGGGGAATAAATGTAGTATATGATAAGTTCATGGGAGAACACAAATGTGAACAAACATTTGAGTTAGGAGGAAATACAGAACAGATCATTGGACAGAAGGATCCTGTTATTCCTGGGGTCTCTTATGTGTGTGGCCCACAAGCATATTTTGAATTACCCAGGAATTGGTCCAGTAATTGTTATTTAGCAGTAGTATTTCCAAAGATCTATCATGTAGAAAAGTTAGATGAGCATGAAGTGGGTTTCCCCGTTAGGCCTAAGCATAGTAGTAGTGCTTCTGAAATAGTTGGCAATATTTTTGGTGCTATGATTCCTTTTGTAGGGGTTCTTTTAATGACCTCACGACCTGGCAGCTACCTCGATAGTTGATAGCAACTAGTACTGCTGGATCATTGTTAGCAATTGACACTGAGATGATAGCTATTAGGTCTATGGTTTTGCAATACCGCCTTGCTCTAGATATTTTGCTGGCAAAGGAAGGTTGCATCTGTAAGATGTTGAAAGGCCAGCAATGCTGCACCTACATACAGGATAAGAGCGAGGAGATAAGAGGCTTTGTGAAAAACATCACTGATTTGAAACAAGATTTGAAGGAATTAGAGGCTACAGGTGTGTGGGAAGTGACTGGAAAGGGATTTGCCACTGCAGGTAATTGGTTTAGTAATTTAAGTAGTGGACTTTCAGGTGCTATATTCGAGCCTATCAAAGTCATTGATATTTGCTTAATTTGTTTGTTTGCCATATTCAAAGGGTTCAAATACATGAGCTCAAAGAAAGGAGTGGTTGAGGGAAAGGACATTAAGACAAAAAGGAGTGATGTAGAACTGGAGGAGAGTCACTGTAAGTTTTACGATGAAATGAAGGAACTGGAGAATTCTAGGCACAAGATGTTGAGGCAACCAGTTTCTGGGATGGTCTGAAGAAAGATTCATTTGATTTGTGATGGCTATACTAGCCATCAGAGGGGAGGGATTGGAGCATCGTAATTTTAGGCTCCACCTTCTATATATCATTTATATGCATTTACATGTAATCCATACATTCAACGTGTGTTGAACTTCATTAATCTGCGGGCTCTATTTTAATAACAATTGTAGTAAGTCATCACATTAGCCTGCTGAAAAAATCATATGTAACTGTACTAAGTTGAATGATATGTAACGTTATTTACTTAATGTACTTATACTTTAATAATAATCATTTGATTGCTAAGGATTAATGATACTGCATTTTGATTCTTGAGTTAACTTAGCCTTACGCTGGGCCTTAGCTGAGTATTTCTGACTTTAAGTTTGCAGAATGCTGTTTTTCTTTCTTCTGCAGGTATGTTATCGGGTTCCTCGTTAGCTAGAGAAAGGTTTATTGTTATGTATTAGACTGGTTGTGAGGCCTGGGAAGAGAAAGCTGGCAGCAGACGTGAAGAGATGACGATGAAAGGAGCCTCCTGTTCTCGGCGTACTAGGAAGATGCAACAATCGAGGACAAGCAGATGTGTACCTAATTATGTGGGAATGAGAATTTGTGGAGTCTACTGGGTCCCGGCAAATGCCGCCAGGGGATTGGTCCTGACTGGGACGGTTGGTGCGAGATCTGGCTGTTCTGGACCCTTCGATTGTGCTTTTAATTAGTGTACCATAATTAGTTAGGATCAGTCCCTAACCTGACTTAGAGGAGAGCAGATCTTTCTGTTGGGATCTTCCCATCAGTGGAAAGCTTTATGCTAGAAACTCTTTTGTTTCCTGTGAACTTCTATTGAGGTTCACAGAATGCTGACACCTTCTTCCTTTCCTCTTTAGAAATCCCTAAATCTCTTTTATCCTTAATTTAAACAGTATGGGCTTCTTTATGGAACACAATGGATATTTTGTATTCTTTAAATATTGTTTGTTACTATTCTGTACTACATAACACTTAATTTAGAATACTTGAGCACCTGAATATTCTGGCAGTATTGATATACTTTCTTGACCAGTAAGAAAGTATATAAATACTGATAACTGGAAAAATTAATCTTTATGGTTGAAATGCCATTCTCTCTGTCATTATTGTGAAGCCTCTTGTTTTCACTGAATTTGAAATGCATCTCCGATGTTAGCTCCCTTTCAAAGCTTCAAGTTGGCAACCAAAGCTCCATTCGACCAGTGGTGGATACTGTTTGATGATTTCACCAACAGATTGAGGTGGTGTGAGGCCTACAGGCTCATTCACTTTTAAAGTTCTGCTACTGTGTGCTTAACTTACCCTTGGCATACATCAGGTTGGTGTGAAGTGCTGTACAGAAGTGATGTATCTGCGCTCGGTGTATGTGTAACTGGGAAGGGAGCAATACAGGGATACTGGAGTACTGAGCAGTGTGTGCATGGTGTATGCATGTGCTGGAAGTGCATGTGCCTATGAATGGTACAGTACATGAAAGATGTACTATGCAGTGCGTGCTGGATAAATGCATGTACTGGGTGTATGTGTACCTGTGAGTGGTACAATACATAAATGACAACGTGCGTGCATGGTAAATGTATATGCTGGATGTATGTCTACCTGTTGTTGGTACAATACCTGAAAGATACAGTGCATCTGTGTTAAGTGCCTATGCTGGATGTATGTGCACCTGTGAGTAGTACAATACTAGAAGGATACAGTGCGTGCATGTTAAATGCATATGCTGGATGTATGTGTTCCTCTGAGTGGTATAGTTCATAAAGGATACATTGCTGGGCAGTGCGTCATGTTAAATGCATATGCTGAATGTATGTGTGCCTGTGAGTGGTACAGTACTTTGAGGATAGAGTACTGTGCAGTGCATGTATGCTGCATACATGCCCTGGGTGTATGTGTGCCTTTGAATGGTACAATAAATGGAGGGCCCTGGGTTCCATTTTGGGAATTCTAGGCCCGAATGGTGAAATATGTAGAGGAGGTAGAGAGATACACCAGACAGATTTTTTGATTGCTGCATTCCTGTAAGCTGGGTGGGACACATACTGGGGAGAGGATGACCAGGCCACCCCTATACACTTCAGTGGGTGTTCTTTGATTCAGTGAGAGGTCACACGGAAGGGGCCTGGGCACATCTCTGGAAGGAGAAGAGGCTGATAAGAGAATCATAAAGAGAAGGGTTGGGGGCCCTGAGCTAACCCTTTAATGCACATATCACTGTGGGGACATCCAGTTGTGAACTCTAGTCACTCCCATGGACTGTGTTCCATGGGTATCAGCTTTGGAGACACTCCTGCTGTGACAGACTGCTTTTCAAGAGGAAGAGGGCGCAGAGGAGGGGGTACTTCAAAAGAAGCAGAACCCCACCATAAAAATTCAAACACTGAGACCCTAAATCACATTTGATGTCTGGAAATGAACTATAAGAAGGGGAGGTTGTGACCACAAAAATTGTCATCTGCCAAGCAGCCAGATGGGCTGCATGAGGAGGGGAAACTCTGCAATTCTTCTGCTGTGACCAGGACTGGGGGCCAAGGCCTGCTAGTCTCCCTGCTAGGCGAGGGGACATCACCCAGGGAATCCAAGACCACCTCTCCTGGAACCTGGAGCAACAGCGCCTGCTTGCTTGCCAAAACCAGTGTGCCCTGTGAGGTACAGGAGAGCGTTGGAGGGAGTGAGCTCCAGTGGGAGAGCCCTGTCGAGTGGACTCCCTGTGGGAAGTCTGAGGAAACGGCCCTTAGACCAATCGGGTTGTTGTCCATATGCAGGACAGAGTCGGCAACCTCAGTATGCCAGGCCATCGTGAACATAGCCATGTGTCATGCTGCGCCGATCAGGCTGAAGTCCATGAGTGGTAGCGGAGCGACAACCCCATTTGCCAGGAGGGGCCAGTGGGGAAAGACTGCTGCACGGAAAGGGGCAGTAGCTGCGTGCAGTAGCACAGTTGTGATCCTGTATGCCAGGAGGGGCTGCCAGAGAAAGACTGCCGTGTGGAAAGGGGCTGTAGCCCTATGCTGTAGTGGAACGGTGACCCTGTATGCCAGGAGAGCCGGCTGGGAAAAGACTGCTGTGTGGTAAGGGGCCATAGCCCTGAGCGTTAGTGAAGCGGCGACCTCGTATACCAGGAGGGGCCGCAGTGGAGAGTATCACTGTGCTGATTGGGCCAAAGCCCGTGGACAGTGAGTTAGGTGACCCTGTATATCAGAGGGGGTCACCAGGAGTAGCAAGGGCTGTAACGTGTGCTTCCCCGCTGGAGAAGAGGGAACACTGTGCGAGTACCATCACCCAGGTGATGGACTCAGGACAGGATCTTCGTAGCCACCCCCCCCCATCTGGAGCCAAACAAAGACAAACCATGCAAGAGGAGCTGCAGGAAACCTCCAGTCGCTTCAGGAGCGTGACTGTGAGCTAGAGGTCCTTCGCCCGCTGAGTGAAGCCGCCTAGTCCTTGTGCGGCCGACTTACCTGAACTTGGCTGCAGCAGATGCGAGCCTCTGCGGATGCGGTGCACTCAGGAACTCCGAACACTTCACACCTACCAGTGTGGGTAAGACTGGTTTCAGGCCTGTGGGCTCCAGAGGAACTTGCTGCTAGTAGTGCTGCGGTGCTAGTACACCTTTGACTTTAATTGAGAGTCAAAGTAGACTCTTGAGACTCGTATGGCTAGTAGGGCATACCCCGGATGTTAGTGAATGGTGAATAACCACTATCGCTAACAGGAGAAGAGAGTGGGACAGGGAATCGCCACTGAAACACTAGAACCCCGACCTCAAGGGGGATTGCGTAGTTGTTTGTGTATGTCGTATATTCACTTTGTGTGGATATCGTTAGAAAATAAAATACTTTTTTTTTTTTAAATTAGAACAACTTGGGTATAACCAAATAGCCCACACCACACAGGGTACTAGAACAAGAGGGGTGGCCATCTTAACCCGGAAAAAGGAGATAATATGTAAAAAGCAGGTGACCGACAAATATGGCAGTGGGCTATTGCAGAGCTATATATCACCACGTTTTCTTTTACCTTGTGCTCAGTATATGGGTCAACAGGGGATGACTCAGAGTTAATCGATTTCCTGAATCTAGAATTAGCAGGCTGGCCAATCCCGATTATGTGTGGAGATTTTAATATTAATGGGATCAGTGTCTCATGGAATAATCCGGGATCATATTCAGGTCGCAAGCCTAGAGTTTACAAGGCTCTCACTCACCTGATTGAGGTCAATGGGCTTTTGGATGTATGGTTGCAATTAAAATCGACATGCACTGACTCAGGAAGCACTTAATTTTCGGCCCCACATGGGACAGTTGCTCGGCTGGACTATTTTTGGTGTCTCAGGGTATAATGAGGAACTGCTGCATTGATAAATACCCCTGTGTGATGTCAGACCACAATCCCCTTGTATTAGGAATAACATATGCGGAGAGAGAAAGTACACAACAGAGCTGGACTTTCGAAAGGGGCATGCTAGTGGAAGAGGAGTATATTATCCACATGAATGAATGGATAGAGGATTTTTGGGAAGGAATAGAGGCAACACCCGAACGGGTATAGTGTGGGATGCCTTCAAGGCAGGCATTCGCGGAGAGACACTGAGTTTTAGCTGATACCGTACTAAAAAAACAACGACAACAGTTAGAAGATCTTTACCAGAAATTAAGGGCGGTCGAAGAAGAATTTATTCGGGCCATAGTGGCTGAGAAGGCCATAGAGAGTATAAGAGGGAGGCTCGCAATAGCCAAAGCACCAATAGGGGATGTAACTATAACAAAGGTAACCAAGCAATACATGATCAGGCATGCAGAATGTTACGAGTATAGTGAACGGGTAGGGCATACACTAGCAGTACGTACCAGGCAGAATAATGTATGTAGGGAGATAACAGCAATACAAAACGAGAGAGGGGTTCTGTTAACTACAGCTTCAGGAATCCGAGAAAAGTTTCGAGGGTTCTATAGGAAACTCTATGACTCAGAGGGAGAAACGTAGGAAAATACAATTAGGGAGTATCTAGCCTCCAGTAGTGAGGAGACATTTGCCAAATTCTAATTAATGAACATCTTGGCTTAGTGGACCCCCGGGTTGTCCAATCCGCATCTTATCTGGGGGTACAGATTTCGGCTAATGTAGAGCAAATCGTAGAACAGAACCTAGCCCCCTTCATACAGAAAGGGTCAAAGGATTTTGACAGGCTGGCAAACCTTCATTTGTCTTTAGTTGTTTGTTCTAATGTTGTGAAAATGATTTTCCTTCCCAAAGTTCTCTTTTTGTTCAGATCAATACCGTTGGTATTTGAGAAATTATGGTTTAAGAAGTTAGAGGGATTGGTTAATAGATTTATATGGGAATATGGAAAGACAAGACGGACTCTGAAATTCATGTCCTTTCCTAGAGAGAGAGCCAGGTGGGCTGTCCCTGATTTCAATTTATACCACTTGGCATCAGCCCCACAGTACATGAGAGGATTAGTTGGGGGGAACCCCCTGGACCCTTGGAATCATGGGAGGGTTCCAGATATTTATAAACTATTGGTTGGGGAGAAGCTAAAAACATTTTTTTTTTAATTCTGAACCAAGCTACTACAAGAAAGTGAGGTTTAAGACTCTTTGGGCACCATGGCGAATATGGTGGATGCTGGAAAAAAGGATAGGATTAGAAAGAATTAATTATTATACTCCGCTTTTTATGAATCCATCCCTCCCGATGGTTTTTCATGACAACACAATGAGACGGTGGGAGGATCTAGGGGTGGAAACGATTGGTGATATGTTTAGTACAGATGGAGTCAAGTAATTTTCTGAGATTCAATACACGTATGGGGTGGAAAAAAATTACTTCTTTAAATACCTACAGATACGTAGCTTTTTGGTGAAAAAAACAGGGGGCCCCAAATGGATAGCCAAAGACACCATCATGGATAAGCTGAGGGACGAAGATGGATGCACTATTAGTCAGATTTACAGGGAACTGATCTTTATGCAGCCAGACGATCTTGAGAAGCAGCCAGATTTTAGATCTCTATTACACACCAGGGAAAATAGCAAAATGGGGTGGTTTTGTGGGCATTAGCTGCCCTCGTTGCCAAGCCCCAAGTGCAGACGTGGTCCATATGTTTTCGACTTGCCCACGCACGGCTGGATAATTTGAAGAGAGAGATAGAGTTATTCTTTGAGTCTTCACTGAAGACGAAAGTAGCCTTGATGCCCGAATTTATGCTGCTGGGGGTGAGTAGCTCAAGATCAGATGGAGCACAGCCATACTGTATGTTCTTGGCCATGGCAGTGATTAGAATTTGTGTCTCCATTGCCTGGCTGGACACTGTGCCTCCCTCTTTCTCTCAGTGGCTCGCTCGACTCCTTTCTACTTTTAATTTGGAGAAAGGAATTTATGAGCGGAAACGCCGAAAGGCTCAAAAACTGGAGAAAACTATTTGGACTCCAATTTATCAATGGAAGGACGAGACCGGGGAACCCTGAGGCAATATGGATTTGAGATTTGAATTGTTTTATGGTGTATATATAATCAATGCTGTTTTTACATTGCGTACATGCTTTTATCCCAAAGTATCAATTTTATGAAATCTCTTACTGAAATCGCTTATGTCTGAATTTATTTATGTTCTCCTCCCCAAAAAATGTAAATAAAAATATTTAATAAAAAAAAAAAAAGAAGAAAATCCTTGTATTTTTTCATAAAAGTGAGTATTTGGCTGGACAATGATTTATTGCTGCAGCTGCACGCATTTTGAATTGTGAGCCTGTTTTTACTTCCATGTATCCACATCTCCCCACTGAGGGAGCCTTGGACTGCTTGGATCACGCTTAGCATGAGAGTTACGTGCACAAGGGGTACTTGGCCCAGTTACTCAGAATCCATAGTAGGTTGGTCCCTGGGACATTAGGAGTATAAGGCCTCAACCACCATGATTGGGCCCAGAAGCCCCTGCGTGCCCTGTGACCCTCAGAAATGGGTTCTGATAAACCCATAAACCTCCTTCCACCACTCCCAAAAAGTCGAACTTTGCCTCTCTCAATCAGTGTTGCTCAGTAAATTCAAGTTTGGAGACATGACAACACCATCTTCGAGAAGAGTTGGGATACACTTACATATGCAAAGTGAGAAGTGTACATGCTTTGCATATCTGGCTAGTGGCCCCATACCATTTGTGGCATTTTCAGGCATTTTTCTTTCTGCAACCTTCTGCGTTTAGCATTCTGGGGCTTGTAGTTTTACATTTAAAATTATAAGTATGGGCTCAAATGTTCCAGTGTACAATGCCCTTTTAATAAAAACTGTTGTTCTTAAATTAAAGGGCGGGGGTGTCATGGCAGATATTGGTTTATGAACCTAAGCTGGCACTTAAAAGAGGTAGTTGAAATAGCATTGTGCACACATTCCGCAACATGACTTAAAATTACGTTGGAATAGCTGCAGTCTGCTGGTGTTCCAGTTATGGGAGACATTTAACAAATGGGCTGCTTAGTTCTGAGACATCAACACACCTTCCTTGCCAAAGCTTCCTCTACTCAACTTCAGGTGTTGGCACTGTTATAAGCGGGTGTTAAAATTGAGGCGTACACACTGTAGAAGCTACCCTAAAGGTGTGGTTACTTACACTGCGTTACCGTGTCCCTACAACACTCTATAATGGGACTGTTGGACACATCAAAAATTGTGAAGGGCTGCCCTCACACACCACCAGGTGTCATGCTTCATCATAGGCAGCCCTCGCTCTCTAAAAACCCGGTTTGATAGAGAGCGGGTCTACACCTGAAGACAGGGAGGCACTTCTAATCATTGGCGTGGGGCCCGGGAGAATAGTGAATTAAAAACCAATGTAGTACCCCAAATTACATTTAATCGTAGGGTGTATTACTTGGTATTAAAATGCTGGAATGTGGGGATTAGGGGAGCTATTACCCCATCACCACAATGATCGTCGTTGTCGACATGTTTCTGCATATGGCTCATTGAGTCCGCGGCATTCTTCAGGACGAAAGGCGGGCTCCTGCTTTTTCAATATGACACTAGATATTGTCCCTTTGTTAGGGCAACCTGTGTCTGCCTCAGATTAAATGTGATTTAGGGGTACTCCATTGGTTTTTAATTCACTATTCTCATGAGCCCCCACTCCAATGATTAACTTCCAGAAACATTCTCTTTTGTTGTTGTATCGCAGACAGATATCAGGAAAAATCAATACTTCTGCATCGCTAATTGTGTAAGCAATACAGGTTAGTCAGAAGCTTTTGTGGGAACCAAGGCAGAAACTACTTGTGGTGCCCTGACCAACAGAGTCTGGTTTCTCTTCTTGACCAAACTGTGTGACCCTGAAAATTGCTTTTCTTCATTGTTACTCCTTTTCCATTATCTTCACATTTAAGAGCACCTTGAAATGATTCACTTCAGAATGCACACTGTACCATATCCGTTCTTGTATATGGTTTAATAGACGATAATGTTGCTCAAGCTATAACAACAATAAAAACTTTATATAGGAGGCAGAAGACAACTGACTTGCCTCTTGGGTCAATAATAAAAATCTCTCAAAGCAGAAGTTGAAAAAATGTGACAGCTATGCAGTGCCATAATTACACAACATGCAATAACGAAAAATGGTTTCAATCTCAGCTTTGCAGCTTGACCAAACTATGCGACCCTAAGAAATTAATTTTCTCTCTGGGCTTCCTTTTCCATAAGCATACCATCTGAGAGCATCTTGAAATAAATCAGTTCAGGATGCACACTGTACAAATATTCCAATTGTACATTGCTTACTGGACAATGTTGTTCAATCTATAACAGTAAAGGTTTATACAGAAGGCACAAGACAGCTGACTTTGCTCGAGTCATTAATAAAATCGTCACTTTAGAAGGGGTGTTATTGACTATCAAATCCAATGAAGGCCAATCAGTGCAGTGAAGTAATCTAGTGTGCTTAAATGAAAAAATCCAAAACACACATTTTTATTTCAAAATGTTGTACCTCTGTTATAAACAAAATGACAGTCAGCCAGCAACAATAACAGGGAGGGTGTCATAAGGACGAGGTGCAGAAGAGAGCTGTTCTCCTCTCGGGCGCTGCTCAGTTGTGGCGATTCATGCAACCTGTCATGGCCTCTCTACCACTCCCTAATGGCGCTGGCTGGTAGTGAGACAGGAGATCCTTGGGTGTTGGGCGTAAGGCCTAGGCATGCATGCCTCACAGATTTTGCAGGATGACGTCTCTGTTGCCGTAGTTTAACAGTTTAGCAAATATAGGTGTGATTGGTGCTCTGAGTAGCAATGGTGATACCAGGATTCTGTGTGTCAGTTCAACTGAGAAGAGCTTATGAGGAAATGGTTACAACTGTTGTGCTACGTTACTCTCCCAAAAACAGCTCAGAACTTGGGTTCCCAGCTCATTTAGGGAATCCCACAATCTGATTGCACTTCCTAGCTTTTCTTTCTGCAGCTTTGGCCCAGTATTTAAGGAACTGGGATTTTTTTCTCAGAGTTCTTCCTCAGGGCTGCTCAAAAGTAAGGTTTCATCATTGTCAGTTTTGTTTCCGCTTCTGATTCTAAACTTGCCAGTTTCTTCTGATCCGCTCCAAGTTAACCGTACATCAAACACTAGAGTGTCAATCTTTGCTTCTTGTGCTGCACGATTATCTAATGTTGCAGCAATATGTGGCTCAATCTTTTCAGCAGTGTCCGTGGCTGCAAGACCCACTGTGGCAACATTCTTTGATGTTACAGTGATATTTGACTGGCTGGAATGCCATGTGTCTGATCTATGCAGATGTTCTGGAGTGATTTACCTCCTCCAGCCTCCTTTGGTGTCTCTAAAGTTTTTGCTATTTAGCAGTCATGGGGAGATTCCAGGGCCCACTGTTCCTGTTTGTTAGGCTACCCAGACTCAAATACTGCTATGTCACAGTGTCCAGCTCCTGCAGTGACGTGGCTATCATTTAGAAGCAATATATGAATACAAAGGGGGGGGGGTTTACTGTTCCTATAAGAAGAAATAATGTGTAAGGAAAGTGTAGGTGGAGTTTTAGCAGTTAAGGGGAGGGTCTTCCTAAATGGAAGATAGAGATGTGAGGGCTCTATCTTCTTTTTAGGAAGACCCTCCCCATAACTGATAAATCTCCACCTACACTTTCATTAGACATTATTTCTTCTTATAGGAACAGGTACCCCCCCACCTTTGTATTCATTTATTGCTTTCATGGGAGCATGGGTTCTGGACCTTAATCTCGCTCCTAGTCCCCCCTCCTTTTTTGATTGATTTATCATTTAGAAGCATCAGGACATACCAGGTTGCACTTTCATGCATCAGGGAAGTTATGCAGCAGTCTTGGGTACAATATCAGAACCTCACTTTCTTTGCAGTGGTCTTTTTGCATGGTGATGACCAATCTACTCACAGTTGCAGGAAGAGTGCCCTTTGCTCCTTTCCCAAAGACATTCTTACCATTGATGAGGAGTTATCTCAGGCAAGTCTACGGAGTATTCCCCTGGCCTCTCCACCGAGCCTCTTTCCTTCTCATGCTGGTTCTGTCTCTCTTACATTCACCTCTCGTCTCCCCTCTTCTCCATCTACCTCTCTCCTCCCAGCAGCTTCTCTTCTTTTGCTGGTTCTACCACTGTTACATCTATCTATCTCTTCTCTCTCCTTTTACTTTTTCTTTCTTGTTATAAACTCTCCTATATCCACCTCTCCATTCGATGCCCAACTCTTTAACTGTCACCTCTCCCGAGCCTCTCATCTTATGTCGCTGGTTCTGTCCATCATACAATAGAGGTGGGCGAACCACTGAAAGCTCGAACCAGACTCGAGCCTGAAGCCTGACTCTGGCTCAGCTTGAGGTCCTATTGGAACCTCGAGCCCATACAGAGCCAAGTCTTCTTGTGGCTTTTGCCAGTCTTCTTCTACCCAAGATGTGGAGTTACGGTATTTTCAGCGTTGGTTCAACATCCTGTGATTCTGGGTAAATCAATTAGTTTCTCTGTGCCTATAAACGGTGCATGTGCCATTGTGTAATGTAACTGATGCTTTTGTAACGTGCTCCAATACCTTTGGATCAAGTCCTTGCTATTTTTTAAACTGCAGAAAAATGCCCTAAGAGGTCAAAACAAAGCCTAAACATAAGGAAAGGCAAATAGATACTCATTTACTGGCTGATTTGTGCAAAGTGAAACCAGAAACCATGGATAAATCGCGGATTCCCCACTTAAATCTTGTGATTTTAGGCAAATATTTATTTCACCAAAACTCTTTTTTCTTCATTTTTTGTGTCTGAAAGCATTTTCAAATATGTGAGTTCAGACTACCAGTCGTACAAAACTAATGCTTTGAACAAGTACTTCTTAGTGCAAGGTTTAAACAGTTAATACAAGCAAAAATCGCGCTAAATTATTTCCAAGCAATGTACATAATCCCTAAATGATTATTTAAGCTAACGGGGGAGGAATTGGGAAATGAAAGGCATATATACGATTTTTCCACAAATTGATATTCAAATAGAAGCTCAGTGTCCATACTTTGTATGAAACAGGTGGTAACTGTACACATCTATCATCTCTGCACTTTAAATTCACTCCCCCTCCATCCCCAAACTTCAGTCCGTGCCAAGGACGCAATACTGTGCCAAGGAAGCAATTCCCATTGTGGATGGAGCTTATTCCCTTTTTCCCCCTGATGTTAATTCCTGAAGTTGAGGTCTGCCTTAATTTACACCCACTGCCTATCTTCAAGCCCATCTCATCGCCATTGTCATGCAGAAATGCAGTGATTAAACCTTGAAAAGGCTGGACAGGGGGAGCTGCTAAAAGAAACAAAAAAACATAAATGCGGTGGCTTGTTTTCTGTGCTGTGAATGCCAGGGCTTTAGGACACCCCCTGACTGGGAGGGGGGGGGGGGGCGGAAGCCGTTGCGTGCCTAGGACTGTGCAGGGCTTTAAGTGGGATGAAAACAAGCATTTGCAATGCAATCGGTCTCGCCTTTGGGGCCTAAGTAGCCATGCTGCAAACTGTCGCACTTTCAGTTGAAGTGTTAGGCTGCAACCCAGTGCTAGAATACACTACTATTGTCTGTGAGACAGTGCTCGGTAAGCTACTCATGCTGGACATGCAGACACTGGAGAGCCCTAAAAAATGCAACCGCATCACTTATGTTCATTAAGAGGAGTTTCTACAATACTTGAGAAGCAGAAAATAAATATCTCACTCAAACTGAAAAGGTATCAATGAATACCTGGCGCAGACTAAATTATAAATGTCTTCATCAAATTGATCACCCCTAAAAGTCCACATGAATGCGGGCTCTGGGAGATGATGTCAATTGCAGGTGCTGCCATCATCTTGACAGCGATTTCATGCACCATGCCTGGGGCTGCCTCGAGGTAGAAAGCACTTATGCTGTTGGGCAGGGGCTATTGATAACGTACCCATGGTGGCTGCAGTAACTTTCTACACAATGCCTCTGCTCACGTTTTTGGTCTATGTGGCAGAAACACAAGTGAAGGTAAGAAGGTTTGGGGGTATTGTTCTGTGCTGGACAAAGAGGCGGATGGGATGGCGATACATTGGTGGGAGAGGGCTGGGCTACAAGGAACCTGACAGAATGAGGGATCTCATTTTATATAATTATGCAGTAGAAGTATAAGGGAGGTTGCTGCCACTCTCCCCCAGGCCAAAACATAACTGGGACCACATGAGTGCTGCACGTGCTGCTGCAAAAACGCCCCTGGAATGTGCGATAAGGCTGCAGGGGACACTGTAACTGTCACCTGCCTATTAAAAATAAATTGTTGGAGAACACTTCCGTAGCGCCTTTGTTGTGTCTTTCTGTGTACTTGCCAAATGTAATTGAAGTTAAACAAACATAACCACATGACATGTACACAATACCTTGTCGCTAGTGTGTTAAAATCAATGCCTAACGATATTTGTAATTTTATTTCTCCGCACGGGTAAAGACAGAGCTAAAAAAAACTGTTCTGCTTTTGCTGTTTCCCTTCCTTCGCGAGCTCATCAAGGCTGCGTGGAATTGCTGCATCTTTCATATTTGCAGCTGACATTGTGTTTTTTGTATTACGACTTTTAATTCAGCAAAGACGACAAATTATTTATTGTTGGCCTTATCTGTTACCTGCTTTGGTACTGTTTTCTCGCTTGTACGCTGAACTTGCCCCCAGCTGCACCCAGAGCTGTGCGTGTATATCAAATAAATATATACACTGTTCAAAATATATAGATTTTTGCGAGTGCGTGTGAAAGTTGCCATGATGTCATGAAAATCCCTAAGTAACTAGTTGCCATTTGCCTTTTATTGTAAAATTATATATAGCGAACTATTTTACGTGCAACACATATTCAACTTTTGTTTTTGCAGTATTTTTGTTTAACAGATGTGTACCTCTATAAAACATTAATCACACCATATGCTTCAGAAACAGATAACATTCTGTCTTTTTGCCCTCAAACTAATTATCCACATTTCAAAACAGAATTACTTATTTGGTTTGCAGATTTCCTTAGCACAGGAATCAGGGAGATAAGGGCACTTTCCGATTTGGCACAAATGTCCTGGGGTCTGTGCTTAAGAGGAACACTGAATTGACATTGAGCTCCTGTCCGGAGCTGCATGGTGACGGTGACCCCAGTCCCGTAGCCTGAAGATAAGAAAGGCCGCCCAAAGATAAAGTTATGCATCCGTGTAAGGCGGAATTTTGAAATGCCGCCATGCGATAGCCCTTGAGAACCAGCATTGTAATGCTCTCTGGGAGCGTCAGTACACTGAAGCTCCGACCTGAGCTGTACAGTGCTGTTTGGAATGCTGTCCGAAGACCAACATACGTGGCTGCCACAGAAACCCGAAAACCCTTTCTACCTATGGGCAGTGCCAATATTTCAGATATCAACACTTGCAAAGAAATGCTGGCAGCCCGTTTATCTGAGCCCTCCTTCGCCCTGCACACCGTTTAACATATGAATCTTATGAGACCTCTTCGATCCCCCTCTCTCCTTATTCACCCGACTGCTTTTGTCTTTCCCCTTTAATCTCTGCCATTAGGGCTTTGGGGGGGGCGGCCGACCAACGGGAGGGAGCCGGGCGGGTGGTGAGGGGGTGCGCGGCCAAAAGAGACCAGGCGGGGGCCCAGCGGCAGGTCGGGTAGTGGGGAGGGGGTTGAGGAGGGACCGGTCGGGGCCTGGGAGGTGGCGGGGGCCGCAATGGGGACCGATGCCGTCCCTGGAGATAGGGGGATGGCTGGAGCGGGCCCCAGAGGGGCTCAGGAGCAGGTGGTCGGAACGGGGGGGGGACTCCAGGGACAGGGAGGGGTGCGGGGGGGTTGGGGAGCAAGGGGGCTCGTCTCTGGCCAGCCGGGCTTGGGAAGGCGGCGCGGGCAGGAGGGTGGTGGAGTCTTTGGAGTGGAGGGAGGGGGACGGTGTGGGGTTCCTGGGGGAGAGGGTTTGGGGCGCCCCGGGCGGGGGGGCGTGTCGTGGGCACGGGGGGCACACCAGCGTGGCGGGGGGCATTCCTCCGGTGCGTCGGCCCCGGGGCGGGTGGAGGATGGTCGTAGGTTCGGGGACTCTGGTTTTGTGGGGTCAGGGGGCAGGACTAACCCCGGCATGTCAGACTCCACTTCTTTTTGGCAGGGACGGCAAGCGAGGTACTCGGGAGATTTGCATGCGGCTCCACCCCACCGAGAGGATGGGCCGGCTCTGCCTTCTTCAGGCGGCCGCGCTCCAATGAGGGACACACAGGAGGTGGTGTACAGGAGGAGGGGTGACCGGTCCCCGGCGTCCCCTCCCCCGTGGGTCGATGCGGCCCCAAGGGGACAGGCTCAGGTTTCATGTGGCACATCGCGGGACACACAGACCACGCGCACAGGGCAGCGGAGAGGGAGCATTGATTTAGGGGAGCTACTACGCTCTTGCAGGGAGCGAGCAGGCTTGAGCAGGCTGGAGCCCACGGAGGGCGGCCCATTGCCAAGCCGCGCAGACAGGGAACGTGCATGGGTGTCTGGGCTGGAGTCCGAGATGGACGGCCCATTGTTGTTGGACTACGACGAAGAGAGCATTGAAGAGGGGGAGATTGTGGAAGGCAGGGACCGACAAGTTGAAGGGAGGGGGGATGTAAGTAATGATGTGTCTAGTTTTTTACAGTGCGGTCCAGCCAGGCGGAACACAGCGGATAGCATGGCAGCCCCCCCTTCACGACTGGTTAGGTGGCGGGATCCGGTCAGGACGCCGACCTTGACGCCAGGTAAGGCACAGGAGCACACGCGGCATGAGGGGGGCTGGCGGGCGGCGAAGAGGGTAGAAAAGGGGTCGTCAGGTGCGGAACCGCAGGCCATGGTGTCGATGGGCACGGATGCTCGGGGGTGAGGAGGGAGAGGTGCGATTGAGGAAGGGGGCGTATGTGAAGGACACGGGTGTGGGGACGGAGTCGCCACAACAAGGGGGGGGTACGAGCGAAGGGACTGCGGCACCCGGCTCCTCAGATGGGCAAGTGGCGGGGTCCGCGGGGGTGGCCTCAGCGGGGGAAAAAGGCGACGGGGCGTGTCAAAGGAGGGAGTTAAAGGGAGTCACGACATTCCGATTAACAAGTTGCCGTACATGGGAATCACTAAACCTTTGGGGGCTCACCTGACGTTGGCCACCAAAGAGAAAATATGGAAGGGCGAATATGTCGACATGCTGAAGCTGTTACATAGAGAGCTTTCAGCGAAAGAAGGGTCCAAAGAAGAGGAGATAGAGCTGGCCAAGAGGCCGAGGGTGCCCATGACCATTGAAAATTGGTCAGCGGCTTTTCTGATTTTTTCCAGTGTGTACTGCGAGAAGTACCCCGATAGGTCCGTGGCATTGTTCAAATACATGGACGTGATTAGGCGGGCACAGGTCACGTACGGCGGATACGCGTGGTCGCATTACGATGAGGAGTTTCAGGCGCGGTTGGCCTGGGATCCGGAGGCTAAATCGGGGGAGATAGACTCGGACCTATACCAGCAAACCATGGGGGGGCCAAGTTCGGGAAAACGATATACACGGCGAGCGGTCTCCCTCTCGCGCCTAGCCCCTTTCCGAACCGCCCCACCCGCGGGGGGTGGGGCCCGCAGGGAACAGCACCGGAGGCACAGCGGGAGCGTGCTGGGACTTTAACAAGGGCACGTGCGCAAGGCAATACTGCAGGTTCCGGCACGAATGCTCGAAGTGTGCAGGAGGGCATCCCATGGTGCAATGCTGGGGGACCGGAGGCAGTGGACGGGGCCAGCAGGCTACACAAGCAGGGCAGCAACCAACAGGGGGTAGGGGCGGAAGGGGTGGACAGGGGAATTTGGGCAAAGGCTCATACTCCCATTAAGCAGGGCTGGCTGGAGGAATTTTTGGCATCATATCCACGGACCGATGACGCAGTGCTGTTACGACGGGGTTTTCAGGAGGGGTTCCGTTTGGGCTATGAGGGTCCAAGGACCGCTAGATGGGCTGAGAATTTGAAATCCACCAAAACGCACGGGTCGGTCGTGCGGGACAAATTGCTCAAAGAAGTCCAGGAAGGGCGTATGGCAGGTCCTTTCAGGACTAGCCCCATTAGGGACCTGATCATTTCCCCAATCGGCGTGGTACCAAAGAAGGAACCGGGGCAATTCAGGTTGATTCAACAATTGTCCTGGCCTGAGGGGGCGTCGGTTAATGATTTCATTGCGGCCGAGCTGTCGTCGGTATCCTACTCATTGGTGGACGTGGCGCGGCATTTGGTCGCGACGGTGGGGACAGGCGCCCTCATGGCGAAATGCGACATAAAGTCGGCATTTCGGTTGCTCCCAGTACACCCGGAGGACTACCAATTGCTGGGTATCCAGTTCGAAGGGTCCATTTTCGTGGACAAAGCCCTGCCAATGGGCTGTTCCATATCTTGTGCCTTGTTTGAGCGTTTCAGTACCTTCCTGCAGTGGGTTTTTTCATGGCACACCGGGAAAACGAGGGTGACACACTACCTGGATGACTTTTTCCTGGTGGGACTGCCCGGTTCTGCGGACTGTCAGCAGCAGCTGGCTAGTTTTAAAGAGCTCATGGGCTACCTGGGTGTGCCCCTGGCACCAGAGAAGACACGGGGTCCCAGTACAGTGTTGTCATTTCTTGGTATTGAACTGGATTCAGTGGCAATGGAAGCCCGTTTGCCGAGGGACAAGAAAGTGCATATGCTGCTGTTGATGGACAGCTTGCTGGCAAAAAAGAAAGTGATGGTACGGGAGGTACAGGTCCTGCTAGGACACCTGAATTTTGCATGCAGGGTGGTACGAACAGGGCGCACATTTTGCAGACGGTTGGGGTTGTCTTTGGCCGGTTTGACACTACCGCACCATCATACGCGCCTGTCGGCAGGCACTAAAGAGGACCTGCGCATGTGGCGGACCTTTCTGGAGCATTTTAACGGCATTCCCATGACACCACCACAAGAATGGGAATGGGATGTCATCATATCCTCAGACGCGGCAGGGGCGGGAGGTTTTGGACTCTACTGGCAAGGGAGGTGGTGCGCGGAAGAATGGCCAACACATTGGAAGAATGGGGGGAGGAGTATTGCCTGGTGGTGGCCGTGACAGTATGGGCTCGGGATTTGGCGCACAAGAAGGTGATCTTCAAGGTGGACAATATGGCAGTAGTTCAGGTGGTGAACAGGCAGTCAGCCAGAGAAGCTCAAGTGCTTAAGTTGTTGAGGGTTTTTGTGCTGCGTTGTTTGGAGCATGATATTTTGTTTCAAGCCAGACACGTGCCGGGTGTGGACAATGACATTGCGGACGCTTTGTCTCGTTCACAGTGGCAGAGGTTCCATGGGCTAGCCACGGAGGCGGAAGAGGGCAGGACGCCGGTACCAGCGGGGATGTGGTCTGTAGGAGACAAAGGGTCGTTCAATTGGTAAGAGGGTCGGTGGCCTCATCCACTTGGAAGGCATACGAACAGGCTTGGCGGGAATTCCTTGACAACGGCGCGACGCGCCGAGGGTGGCACTGGGCAAGAGAGGAACAGGTAGTGCAATTCATTTTGTCCATGATTGACAAAGGTTTGTCCAGGGTGACGATAGCGGGCAAGTTGTCGGCCATAGCCTTCATGGGGAAATTGTGGTGGGGTTACGCGCCTTCGGCCGGGGAATTGGGCACGCGATTACTGGAAGGCTGGGCGCGCGAGAAGGGTAGCAGACCTCATCAGAGGAGGCCACTGTCGGTCAGTATGTTGGCCGGCTTAATACGGCTTATGCCGCAGATATGCGGTAATGCCGAAGAAGCAGTTTTGTTCTCCAACGTTAATGTCGTGGATGTACTTCGGGGCCTTTCGGGTGTCGGAACTGCTGGGTGTGAGGGGGGCATGAGGGGTGCGGTGGGGGGAAGTTGCGGGCGGACGCGGTAGCAGTACGGCTCAGGCGTTCTAAGACGGACCAGCGGGGAATGGGGACGTGGGTGATCATGGGACCGGTGGTAGACAAGACGGTGTGCCCCGCGCCCTGGGGGGTACCCTGGCTGGGGGGTTGGTGCGAGCTGACGGGGAGGTTTTCCAGTGGAAGGAGGGAGGCAGGGTGTCGGCGTCTCAGCTGCTTTGGGTCTTGAGGCGAGCCCTTCAATGCTTGGGGGAACAACCGGAACAGTTTGGAACCCATTCTTTCCGCATCGGAGCGGCCACAGACGCAGCTAAGAGAGGGTGGAGGAGGGAAGACCTAATGCGCTTGGGGCGTTGGAAATCGGATTGTTTTAAGACCTACATCCGGCTGCGGGGTATTGGGGGGGGATGCATGATGTTCATTTCTTTCCTCATATATGTGTCTTTGCAGGCGCTGTGGCGGGGCCTGCTGCAGCGGAACTGTCCATCCTCATCATAGGACACTCTTTTGTCAAAAGGGCAGAACGCTACGAATATGCAAAAGGGAACGGTTTGAATTTGGGTTTGGAATCTCAGTTGTTTAGGTGTCACTGGCAGGGTAAAGGGTGCATGAGATGCCACGAGTTGTTTCCAACATTGAACAGGTCGATCAGAGGTGGGATTTGTCCAGACGTTTTGATTATTCACCTAGGGGAGAATGATCTGGTGCAGTGTAAAGGTTTGGCACTGCTGAAACAAATAAAGAGGGATCTTTTGGAGATTAAGCAGCAGTGGTCGGGTTGTCATGTGATTTGGTCAGAGTTTATTCCAAGGAGGCAAAGGAGGGGGGCGGAGCAGCCAGCGGCGATAGATAAGGCGAGGAGAAAGATCAACCGGGACATGCGTATGTTTTGTGACAAGGAAGGTATTGGGAGAGTAGAACATCCGGAATTGCGTTATGCGGCTGTCTATTTTTTTAGGGAAGATGGGGTGCACTTGTCCCGTTACGGATTGGAATTGTATATCATTCAGATTAAAGAGGTTTTGGACAGGGCATTGGACATACGTAGATATCCGAGGCGTCAGGGTCCCTAGTTGGGGGGGTCAGAAAAGTCTGGGGCCAGAATTTTCTGAGTGGCGTTTTTTCCTGGGTAATAGTTGGTAGATCTGTTTACAATTACAGTTTATTGGTTGGGAAAGGTCACTCCGGGAGCACGCAGGAAGGGGAAGTAGCATAGGAAGGTTACATAGATAGCTAGATTAAGAAAGGTTAAGAAGTTGCAAGTTTTTGGGGTTTTATAAATGGTTGCAAAGGGAATACTTTTGGGTTGGGGGTGGGGGGTAAGGTAGGAGGAAAATATTTAGTGAAGTTTAGTTTTGTACGGCACAGGCCAAGGAATTTGTGTGTAAGGTGCACCTGTCTTCAATAAAGCGGCCTTTTTCACACTAACAAGCTGGTTGTGGTCTGTGCTGTACCCCCTCTTTGGCCCAATAGGGCTTTGGGGGGGCGGCCGACCAACGGGAGGCCTGCCCCTCCCGGGGGGTTTTGGGCCGGTGTGCAGCCAGAGCCCAATTGGGCTTGTTGGGCTGCATTTGGGCTATGGTTGGGCTGGGGGGCTATTTAACCGGACATTTTGTGTCACTGTCCACCATTTCGGTGGTAGTGACACGACAGCCGGCTGGGAGTAGGGCTGGGGAATTTGTTTTTGACCCTCACTGTTTTTTCATGGGCCTTTCGGGCGGTAGCGGTTGGGTAAGGGTCATTGGGTGAGTTTATACTTCGGTGGTGGTTTTGTTGGGAACAGGTGCACCGGGTGGGGAAACATGTACGCATTGGTTGTCGCTTGAAGCAGGTGCTGGGTTTTGTGAATGGATGGTTTCATGTGGGCGTTTTTTCCTGGGTAGTAGTTGGTACAGTTTATTGGTTGGGAAAGGTCACTCCGGGAGCACGGAGGAAGGGGAAGTAGCATAGGAAGGTTATATAGATAGCTAGATTAAGAAAGGTTAATAAGTTGCAATTTTTGGGGTTTTTATAAATGGTTGCAAAGGTAAAACTTTAGGGGAGGGGGTGGGGGGTAAGGTAGGAGGAAAATATTTAGTGAGGTTTCGTTTTGTACGGCACAGGCCAAGGAATTTGTGTGTAAGGTGCACCTGTCTTCAATAAAGCGGCCTTTTTCACACTAACAAGCTGGTTGTGGTCTGTGCTGTACCCCCTCTTTGGCCCAATTCCCGTGTTTTGGCTGCCTCGCCTCGTCATCCAGCCCATCGTCTTTTCTCTGGCTCTCTTATGTGGCGCTACGACCAGAGCTGCCGATTTAGGAACTGCGGAACCAGGTTCGAATATCGGCGTTAGCAAAACATCCTGTCATTGTAGACTAATGATTTACTCTCCTCGAACCTAAAAAAATAAATATGGCTTCGTATAAAGTAATCGGTGCTCACGTAAAGCACTCCAGTACATGCAGGTCGAGTTCGCACTGTATAAAACTGCAAGCTTCACTCTTGATCTCAGGTGGATTTTTTGGGGATCACTGCTGCTTGTCAGGTCACAGATCGCTGGGCTCGCGTCCCGGGGGGTTCGGGGCTCCTCTGAAGTGTAAACTGTAGATTGTGCAGGTTGATGGTGGCATTACCGCCCCCAGCAACCGTGACAGCTGCACACGCAAGACCGCGACAGCACACGAAGCTTGCGGGGGCAGCTGAAATATGGTGAGGGCTGAACAGCCAGACAGGAGTGGAAACTCATTAAAGAAAAGAGAACACCTACGTGTAACAAGCAGGTAAAGGGGCCAGTAGCCATGGGACCTTACAAATGAGACACTGCGGTACTAAGGAGGGACTAACAAGCCTCTTTACCAATCAGAAGCCAGCATTTAGGAACGACAAACACGCAAGCCAATGAAAAATACGGGCGGGGGAGTGGGCGGGGCTTCTCTCCTGTGATGAACTACCCCAGATCTTCGCCAGAGCAGCACTTGAGCGCTGACTCTAGGCTCGACCTAAAAACGAGGGGGTCTCTCAAAGGGGCGTGACTGATGTAATTAAGGGGGTGGCTTAAAAACACAAGCTAACAAGCATTTGCAATGCAATAGGTCTCGCATTTGTGAGAGTGAGAGTTATAAGCATTATAAATGACAATTTATTTTACCTATGTGTTTTGATTTTAAGTTCAGTGGCCCTTGGGACATTATAAGTGTTTAGCGATGCAGTATATTATCCTGGGTGCTGTGCCGCCAGGGATAGACCAGCTATACAATTACTATACAGTGGGTTATGCAGTCGGATTAAGGAATACATGCTTGCCCCGACTAACGCTTTAGATGACTTTGCAATGTTAAATAGTGCCTACTGTCTTCAGCTGGCATTTTATTATTAACGCAGGATTTCCCTTATCGTTTGTTTAATGCACATATATACTCCAAAGTCAAAAAATCCATAAGCAACAACTGAAGTTTGTGGTAAGACAAAAAACCAGTGCACACAGATGCCACAGACAATCTCACTTTAAGGAGCTACATTCTTGTTTTCAGCGAGATAAAAAATTAAAGAAATAATTGTGCATGGCTCATGTTCCAATGGGATCTCTTGAAAATCGTTTTTAACTGGGCAAATCCAAATCTCACCAGGTTGCTAGTCTATGTGCTAGGTGCAAACATCCTAGACCAGTGCTTCCTTAAGGCAACTGTAGACAAAAATCCTGACCATATACCAGATGTCACCAAACAGCCTAAAATAATGGGGCTGTAGAGCATCAGAGTGGCAGCATAGTATTTTGCTTAGGCCTATTAAAACCTATGCAATAGATGAAGAAATCTGAACATAACATAGACACTTAAAGATATAATCTGTTTTTAGTGAAATAACTTGATGCTGAGTTACACTGTTGGTAAGGCATAGCACGAACACTGAGCTGAACATTAAAAGAAATATCTCTGGTCCACTTTCTGTTTCCAAGTAGAAGCTGCCTTTGTGCAAGCAGGGTCATGCTTAAATTATTAATCTCCCTCTTGTAATGTAACATGAAATATGTGAAATGTAGTGCAACTGTACAGTTTGAAAATAATAAAACCCCACTTGATTTACACCAGTTTGTGTGATTTCCTAACGAACCACCCATTAATATGCAGCACTTATTTGCTCGCCTGGTGGTTATGCTCTGTAAATACTAGTACAGCCAAGTACCCATGACAACCTCAGTTGCAACTTACAGAAGGACAATTGGAATGAGACATAGACGTGAGCTAGATTTCTAAACAGCATTTACTCAGTGTATGCACACCAGTCTCAAGCTACACAGAGAACAGAAAGACCAGAGTAGCAGAGGCTGCAGAGGTTCATGATAGCATGGGCCGTGCTGCAATAGGACACTGCACGTGGTGGTGTGTGGGATTGTTATTCCACACCATAGATCCCTGTATCATCAGATCATGCATACCAGAATGTGGTCTCCCAGAGTGTGTAGCTCATATCGTAGTAGTACAGACATTACCTCCCTGTCACAGTCCTTACATAAGTGAGCGACAGCTCCTCCCCACAGACATTCCCAAGCTGAAACTCCCCTGCTCCCATCCCTACCCTCAAGGCCACGAAACGTCCTGTGGAACATAACCCCTGACCTTACCTCCGGACAGCCTGTTGTTTTTTTCTGTGACTGGAATAGGCTGTTGAACTCTCGTTTGGTGACTGCTGTTGGTAAGTATAATTGAGGTATGCTCTAGCAGCCTTTTCTTGTCGGAGGGGGGAGGCGTGGCTCGAGTCCCTGCTGTCAGGGCCGGCGCTAGGCATGGGCAGTGTGGGCAGCTGCCCAGGGCCTCGCGCTCAGCTGAAAGACAGGGGGCCCGCTTCCGTGTGAAAGGCCACACTTTCACAGTTAGCCCACCTGCTCCTACGAGGCCCCCTGCCCCACACTATCACAATACACACCTTGAGTCGACCTTGCTGGTCAGGGCGTCGTCGTGGCATTCCTGGGGGTGCAGGGGTGGGGGGAGGTACAAACAGAGTTGGGAAGGCACAGCAGCCAGGCCAGCAATTATGGCTCACAGTGTCGGGAGGGGCAGCACCTCTGTTAAGTACCGGCCATTCCCTTTCTGCATTTTGTTGCTAGGTGACAGAAGGCCCCTTTGTTTCCAGGACCAGCCAGACACAGGTAAGGCGAGGTGGATGAGGGGAGGAGGGAGTAGCCAGATCAACTGGCTTTTGTTAACTTTTACATCACCCATTTTTTTTAATGGGAATGTGTATTTAAAATGTATGTAGTACTGCCGGTGCTGGGGCAGTGTTTTACAAAATGCCTCGTTACTGCTTCGAAGGCCCAGGGGAGGGGGCCCCCTTTCCCCGGGGCTCTAAGCACTAGAGCAAGCTGCGAGGTCCAGGTGTGTGGGCCCCTTCCTGGGCCTTGTAGCCAGTACTCCCTCTTTTCTTTCCTTTATTTGTTCCCCTGTGAAATTAATCCACAATATAAAAACGCTTTTGCTGGAAAGGTCGTCTTTTTTCTGACATTTTTCACTTCCAAAGTGCAGCCTTGGGATGGAGAGAAATAAAAGGTTCAAAATGTAAAAAATAACTAAAGCAAGACAGAGTGGGTTGAAAAGGGGCCAGATTGATTTTATTCACACCCAAAACACATTAGTGCCACTTTACAGAGTTTGCCAGTGAAGCGCTACTTTTGTTTTCCTCGGGTGGGGAAGTGCACCATTCCTGGATGTACTGCAATACCTGCTTGATGGGCGGATTCGAAAACAAAATGCATACTGCGGCTCTGTATTCACGAATGTGGTCTTTTAAACCATATTGCTTACGTTTTGTAAGGAGATAAGCAATGGACATTGAAACTGGTCATGGCCTTAACTTTTCATGCAAAAGCACTCATTGATTTCTGAATAATAAGTGCAAAAGCGTTAAGGTAACCATGTTGTTCCTGCTTACATATCACATGCTTTTACTTAAACTTGCATTCCGTATGAGTGTTTGCTTTTTACAAGATGTTGTCACTTTTTTTTTTAGGCAGCATATTGCTCTTGTCTAGTGCATAATTTGAATTGAGTCGCCTCCAGGTGTTTATAGCGGGGTGCAATTGGGTTGTAGTTGAAGGCAGTGCGAGTTTCTCTCAGTGGGGCAGTATGGTGTTCAGTGGGGGAGAGGATGTGGCACTATGGGCAGAGCTGCCGAATTTGGAACTGGGGAACCAGGTTCAGCCTTCATGACCAGTCCACCAGACCACTCTCCTGAGAGAGCACATTTCCATGCTAGACCTTAGAAGGCCCCGAAAGACCTTAGAAGAGTGGTGTCTGAGCACCAGCAGGTGGACCATAGCGGTGGCAAGTGTGGGTTAACCTTGAAGGCCTGTCCACTACTACCCATATTGAAGCTCACCTCGAGTCTTTTGGGCAGGCCTACGAAGCAGCACACCCTAAAGCAACAGTGACTCTGTCATTGAGGTCACAGGACCCTTGAGGAGGAAGGCTCTAGGGTGGTGCGACCGATGAGATCGCACTGAGGCGCTGACTTCGGGTGGGGGGCGTCATGTTTGCAAGTATATTATGTTTATAAAAGCCCTTGCTGCCTCCTTCCTGGCCTCCAGCAATTATCGGCAACAATAAAAATGCCATGATAACTCCGGTGATTAATGTTCTTCCTAGAGAGAGATGGAGTTTTGTCAAGTGGAAGTTTTGACTTGTGGAAAGGTAGCACAGAGGGTTAATGTGCCTGCTGCAAAGAACATGTACCATGCAGATCACTAAGTCCACATAATGTAAAAAGGCCAGTGTGTTACTGCTTTTGTCAGAGAGATCCTATTGTTACTTGCAGTTTATAAGTCAAAATCCTAACATAGAACAATGAGCTATTAACTGTCATCTAAGAGCTGCATGCAAACTGCAAGGTATAAATTACAGCATTATGGTTTTTTCCAGAGCCTTTGATTATCCTAATGTTGCAAAAATGGTTCATTTGGACAGAAATAAATTCTGGTTATTAAAGAGAACCCCCAACCATGGTATTACGTTCTAAATTCAGAGTTTGTGTTTCTCCAGATCAATCACTATTAAACTATACTGCCTACTAGTATGATTGTCATGTGACTCCTAGTCCTTTGTCTTATGTAACATTGCCTCTTGTGATTTACACACGTATGATTGATTGTCTCTGTGTAATGTGTGATATAAAGTTCTCTGACACCCTACACTGGTATCAGTGGCGCTGTAAATCAAATTAAATGCATCTGAGAGAGAATGTGGTGATGGAGACTTGAGGAGCACTGTTAAAGGGTGGTAGTGAGAGAATCCGTAGCAGAGCGAGTCATTGGGGGGCACCAACATTGTCGCACAGGGCTCCACCAGCGCTAAAGGCGGCCACTTCTACTTCCTACAGTTCTAACACCAAATCAAAAACGTTGATTTGAAAACCCCTTGAATCTGAAGCATACCTTCAAGTCAATGTATGATTTAGCAGTGGTCTCGGTTGTTCTAAGTCTTTTTTATTTATGTACAATCTTTATTTGTTTGCAATGGTGTCTTGTAATTTTGTACTATATGTGTTGTGTTTTTGCACTTAACATAATTCTGGCGAGTAAAGAGCCCACACACAAAAAAGATTGTCCTACGTCTCTTAGCATGTGCGTGTGGGATACTGGTGAGAGGATTTACAATAAAACAAATTGCAAAGTATTAATGTCATCCTAAGGTAGCACAATAATGGCACAGAAAGATAAGGGAGCCTTTTGAAATTTGCAATTATAACCATGGTGTGAGAGGTTTTCTCTTGTGTCATTTTATATTTTGAATGATCCGCCCCTCATTACCTCAACAGGATCTTCCCCCTTTATGAGGCAGAACTGGAAATTGTATCATGCACTCATCTGGAAACAATCAGTTAACGAGGAGTAAATAATATACATCTTTGTGAGACCTGCACCTAGCTTTTCCATCCAATGTGACAAATGTAATCCATTTAATACAGTTTTAAAATATATGGACTTATTTCACTTGTATATTTATATTTTTATCCATGTTACTGATATCCACGTTAGGTCTCTTCAGTGATGCCAAATAAGATCAATAGTCCTGCAATGTCACTTTCTGTGATGTTACTTCTTGTGATGTTACCAAGGGCGGCTCCTCCACTAGGGCAGAGGAGCGTCACCCCACTGCTTTCTCGCAGTGCGAGAAGCAGAAACACAAAATGCTAAACTACCATTTTATGTTTCTGCTTCTCGCACTGCGAGGAAGCAGAAGTGTTTGGTTGGGGGCGGGCGGGTCTGCTTTAGGGCAGGGGAGGAGTGCCTTGCCCACTGCTAAGGGCGCTGACTGTTTGGTCGGTCCTCCGGGGCCGACCAAACCAGTCATGTGCACTCTGGCCTTTCTCCATGTAGGCTGCAATGTAGCCTACATGGAGAAAATGGCCTCCCCATAGGCGCCTGGCTGGTCGGCGTCCCGACCAATCACAATGCTGCCATTGCAGCGTTGTGATTGGCTTAGGGAGGGGAGGGAGGCTGCCTGCTTCCTGTTCCTGCCAGAGGCAGGAAAGCAGGAGAGCAGGTCAGGAGCAGAGACGACGCGAGGCCCGGGAAGGTAAGTTTATTTTATTTTTAAATTAACCCCCCCCTCGCGCGCGAACCCCCGCGAGACCCTCCACCCGCTAGTCATGCCGGCCACGACTGGATGTGACATGCAAATTAGAGGGGCCTCACATCTTCCCTTTCGCCCGGGGCCCCAGAAGTTCTAGGACCGGCCCTGCCTGCTGTAGCAGGACAGCTGAGGGCTCCGCTCCATTCACGTCGGAGCCTCAGTGAGGGGTGGCCAGGCTTCCTCTCGCTTGGTGAGGGCATGTTGCTTTTGCATGGCCCGCCCGGCACACCTGTGGCATGGTGGGTGCGGGTTCCTTGTGCGGGCTGGCCTCATCTACTGCAAGGCAGTCTGAGATGTGCTTCGCATTGAATGGGGGAGGCGTGGCTTAAGTCCCTGCTTCAGCAGGACAGCCGTGGTCTCCGTTCCGATCCCATAGGAGCTGTGTTGTGCACCCGGAGCGCCTGGGGAGTGATGGGTGCTGGTACGGGGAGCAGGCATCTTCTTCTGCGGGCAGTGTTTTGAAGGGTGCTTATCCGGAGGAGGTCTATGGTTTTGTGAAAACCGCGCGAGATCGCAGGTGGGCCGGATTGGTTTTTGTGAGCAGAGTGGGGCATGCGTTATGATTGGCCAGCAGGGTGGAATGGTGTTTGCTGCTGCATGGCAATTGGTTAGTGGGCATCTTGGCAACCATTGTTTAGGATCTAAATGGACTGGTTTGCAGGCCAATTAGTTATGGTATATAGGTGATGTGCTTCATCTAGCCTCTGACTCATCATGAAAGAGGTCAGAGAAGTGTAAGCATTTGGAGGAGGAGGTGGTGGCCGGGCCTTCAGCTGCTCCTTACTTGGCTCATGTCCATAGGATGAT
Organism: Calotriton arnoldi; assembly: GCA_963921515.1. Taxonomy (NCBI): domain Eukaryota; kingdom Metazoa; phylum Chordata; class Amphibia; order Caudata; family Salamandridae; genus Calotriton; species Calotriton arnoldi. The sequence continues at coordinate 582,631 of CAWUFW010001053.1, read as the reverse complement.
TGAGGCTGCTGTTTCTGCTGCTTTTCAGGCCAGGGAGGCCGTGGGGTCTAAAAGTCAGAAGTTGGATACTCCTGATCCTGACTGTGATTCAGAGGAGGTGGTAAAAGGGCGATTTATTAAGGGGGCTGACCTTCGCAGTATTTTGCAGCATGCACTGGAGAATTTTGGGATTCCTAGGCCCTCTATCGCTGAGGAATCTGAAGATTTCTTTGCCAATTATCAGAGAAAGGAGCCTGAATGCCTGCCTATCCATAAGTCGGTCCGGAATGTGCTGGAAGGGGAATGGAGGGATGTGGACAAACATGCTTTTCCTCGGTTCCTGGCAAAACGTTATCCCTATGAGTCAAATAAGAATTTTCCCTTTGGGTTCATTCACATTCCAACACTTATTCTCAAATTTTACAATTCATCCATTCAGTTATAAACCAATATCACAGAGATAACACCTCAATACCATGTGTATAAAGATATTCAATTTTATTTCTAAAAACATTGCATTCGTTATGAAAAATATGTGCAAATACCATGCAATCAAATTTTCGTGGTTCAGGGTCATATAAATCTAAAAGAACCCAACAATCACATGACAAGAGAAAAAGAGATGTTCAGTTTTTTCTTAGTCACCTAAATGGAAAGTGGCTCTCTGTCAAATACCTGAACAAAACATACACTAATCAATACAACCATTAAAAACAATTTGTAGAAAAAAGGGGAGAATATATTAGACAGTTGCATTTGTCATTATAGAAGCACTAATCACAGGAAAATCATTGATTCAAATACAGCATTTGCATAAGATCTTATTAATGTTTTTATGTTTTTTGCATATTCAAGATAAATTTATATTGGTGGGAGACAACTAATTTTCCTGAAGAAGGTGGTCGTGAATAATAAGAATCCACCGAAACGCGTTGATGCAACAATGTTTCTACACTAAATCGACTAAGCATTGATTGAAATTGGGGAAAAAAATATTTTATGCAAATGCTGTATTTTAATCAATGATTTTCCTGCCTTTAGTGTTTCTATAATGTCAAATGCAACTGTCTAATGTATTCTCCCCTTTTTTCTACAAATTGTTTTTAATGGTTGTATTGATTAGTGTGTGTATTGTTTAGGTACTTGTGAAGGTTGATTCGCTGTTGGCAGGCCATTCTTCTCAGAGCCTTGTGGTGTCGGAGGATGCGGTACCTTCAGATCCTGGGGATAAGATAGTTGAAGGGGCTCTGAAAAGATCTTTTGCGGCTTCAAATCTGGCTGTTAGATCTGCTGCATATGCCAGTTATCTGGTTCAGTCGCTGCTGAAAGACTGTCAAAGTATCTCGGAGCAGCTGCTTCAAGAGGAAGATCCCTTTGAGTCATTGACTATGTTGGAACAGCAGTTGCGTTTCTTGTCCGACCTGTCTTTTGATACCCTTAGTGCCTCGGCTGCGGGGGCCTCTGTGGTGGCTAGGCAGCAGTTATGGCTTAAGCCTTGGAAGGCGGGGGCGGCACAGAAAAGTGCTCTCTTGAAAATTCCCTTCACGGGCTCCAAACTGTTTGGGGACCCCTTGGAGGCTATGATTAAGAAAACTGCGGAGGACAAGAAGTTGTTGACTCCTGTCCGGCCGCCACTGAAGGGCAAGTTTGCTGGCTGTAAGAGGGCTTTTGGTCAGGCGTTCAAAATTGCCGCTCAGCCCTTTCGTGGTAGGGGACGTGGCCGGGGTGTCCCTTCCGTAAGTCCCGGGCCAGTAAGAAAATTTGTATTCAGCCGGTCAAGCAAAATCATGACTATCCCGTGTTTGGGGGGAGGGGGGCGGTGGAGGGTTGCCTCAGGTATTTTTTGCCGGTCTGGGAAGAATTTGTCAGGGATCAGTGGGTCCTGCAGATCCTCAGGCTAGGTTATCGTATAGAGTTTGTGGAGCCTCCCTTGGAAGTTTTATGTTCTACCTCTGTTCCAAGTTTGCTGGTGAAGAGTCATGCTCTGTTGGCCTGGGTTCAGGACCAGTTGAGCAAAGGGGCCATTGTGATGGTCCCTGTGGTGAAACAGGGAAAAGGGGCTTACTCTATCCTTTTTCTGATCCGAAAGCCCAATGGCGATTACCGTCCTGTGCTGGATTTGAAAGCCGTGAATTCATGCATTCCTCGCCGGTCATTCAAGATGGTGACACTCCAGTTGATTCTTCCCTTCCTGTTGGTGGGGGACTTTCTCACTTCTCTGGATCTGAGGGAAGCGTATTTTCATGTATTGGTGCACAGGGACTCACAGAAGTTTATGAGGTTTTGTGTGGGCAGCAATCATTTTCAGTTTCAGGTATTGCTGTTTGGTCTCTGCTTCACCTAGGGTGTTTACAGAGGTGTTGGCTCCTTTGGTGGGGTAGTTACATGCACAGGGGATCCAGGTGTTTCTGTACTTGGATGACTGGTTGATTTCTTCCTCTTCTTTCCCTAAGGCTCAATCCCAAACTCAGGATGTCTGCAGTCTCCTACAGCTGATTGGGTGAATACTGAACCCGGAGAAGTCCCATTTGATTCCCACTCAGGAACTGTTGTTCATTGGAGGGGTCTTCAACACAAGGATGGGGTAGGTGTTCCTTTCTGAACCTCGGAGGGTGACTCTTGTGAAAGAACTGACTGCGGTTTTGACCTCTCCCGCTTCCACAGCATGGCAGTGGTTAATGGCCGCTACTGTCATGATTGTTCCTTTGGCCAGGTTGCACTTATACCCCTTGGTGATTCACATCCTTAGCCTCTGGTGTCCGGGGTCTCAGGATTACGACCAGTTGATTCTGGGGGGTCCGGGTATCTCCCAAGAGTTAGTCTGGTGGTTGGATGTGGGGAATCTCATGAAGGGTTATCCGTCTGTGCTCCAGGACAGGTTGGTTCTGACTACGGATGCCAGCGAACTGGGTTGGGGGGCTCTGATGGCTCAGGATTCCGTTCAGGGTATATGGTCAGTCCAGGAGGCTCGGATGTCTTCTAACTGGAGGGAGTTAAAGGCAGTCTAGCTGGCCCTGATTTATTTTCTCCCTTGGGTCCTTCATCAGGATGTTCTGTTGAGGACGTGCAATACTGTGGTGGTGTGCTATGTGAACCATCAGGGGAGTGCGAAAGTGGCTTCGCTGAATTTGTTAGCTCAGCAGATTTGCCAGTGATGAATTTTTGTCACTGAGGGCGATTCATCTTCTTGGGGTGTTCAACCCGGAAGCTGATTGGTTGAGCAGGTTGTTGCCCTCCCTGTCAGAAATGTGTTTGGACAAGAGGGAGTTTGGGGTCCTCATGCAGAAGTTTGGAATGCCAGTGGTGGACCTGTTTGCAACCCAGGGGAACACGTTGAGAGAGAGGGTTTGCTCTCTGTGCCCGTCAGAGGCTGTTTGGATGCTCTGTCATTCCCGTGGGGGACTGGGTTGAGGTATGCTTTTCCTCTGATTGCTTTGATTCAGAGAGTTCTCCTGAAAATCAAGCAGGACAGGGCCTCTGTGATCCTGGTGGCGCCGGTCTGGACAAGGCGGCCTTGGTTTCCTCTGTTATTTCAGTTGGCGGTATTACCATGCTGGAGGCTTCCCGTGAACCCCTGTCCGCTGAGGTTTCCAGGGCTGTCTTGGGAGTGTCTGGTCAGGTTGCAGCTAGAGGGCTGGCTGTTGAAAGGATGAACCTTGTGGCGCTGGGTTGTTCTCCTGAGGTGGCTCTCATTAATCAGCAGTCTCGTAAACCGTCTGCTCTGAAATCGTATGCCAGGCATTGGGTTTCTTTTCAGGGCTGGTGTTCTGACAGGAGCTGGTCTGCCTTGACTGTGTATCCTGTGAAGGTTCTGGAATTCCTGAAGGATGGTTTTGATTTAGGTTTGGCTGTCTCCTCTTTGAGGGCTCAGTGGACGGCAGTGCGTGCTTTTCGGGGTCCTGACTGCGAGGTGGTTGTGCCTTTGGTGGCCAGGCTCTTGCGGAGTTGTTTACTCAAAAAGCAGTGGTTAAGTCCTGGTCTCCAGGGTGGAATCTGCAGTTGGTCTTGCTAGCTTTGCAATCTGCCCCGTTTGAGCCACTGGAGGAGGTTTACCTGAGATTTCCAACTATCAAGGTGGCTTTCCTGGTGGCTATTACCTCAGCCAGACGTGTGGGGGAGTTGGGCTCGTTGCTCTGTTCTGAGCCGTTTTTGAGGTACTATCCGGATCGGGTGGTTCTCAGGCCTGACCCTGCGTTTGTTCCGAAGATTCCCTCCATTTTCCATTGTTCGGAGGAGCGGTTGTTACCTGTGTTGTGTGTGGATCCTCGGTCTGAGAAGGAGGTTATGCTACACTGTTTGGATATCAAGAGGGCCCTTGGAGTGTATCTGGATCGTACCCGCCCGTTTCGTAAAGTGGATTCCCTTTTTGTTACTTTTGGTTTGGCGGGTCAGGGTCTGAAACCCTCTGTTGCTAAAATGCACAAAATGGAATGTAGAGCAAGGGACCTTACTCTATATCCTGAGGGCCGAGAGGAACTCTCAAGAGGGAGTACGCCCTCCTATGTAATAACACTTAACCACTATAAGTAATCCTCTGGAACGTAAACCGTATCTGCGATTTACTTCAGATAGACCCTGTTACATCAATCATGGGGAGTCCCTATGTGAAGCTGTGGGCGGTAACCCACTGTGAAGTGGGGAGGGAAATCAATCCCTTTGATTTATTTACCCTCACACACCCTAGTGGTGTCATGCTTCATCATCGGGCACCCTGACGCCTAAAAGTCAGGGTGGGCTCGACCATCTTTCAGGGAGCACTTAGTGAAAAGATTGGTCAGGGGGAGATAAAGATTAAAAATCCATGGGCAGATCCCAGTTTCCCTTTATTCTTGGATCTGTACGGGATATTAAAAAGGAATTGCTAGGGTCAATCAGGGAATTATGGTCCTAAGACCCTAGTGCCAACATGTTTCAGTCCGTTAGTGCCCCAGTAAGGTGCTGGACTTTCTTCAGGGCCAAGGAAAATCCTCCCTGAACCACAAAGGAACAAATATGGGAATATCCCTATACTGTTATTAAAAAGGGCAGATAGCTGCTCCTTTACCCGACACATCTATTTTAGGATGTCAGTTGCTCCATCTGTAAGAGAAGAAAAAATAAAACAAAATATAGTGTATCATGGATGACACAAACTATAAAGTTTTTACTTCCCATATGTGATGTGCCTCATGAGATACCTGTGGAATTCAGGCAGGTGGGTCACAGAAACATATCATCCAACATACCCATTCGGTGTGTGTGGGATACTGTTGTTCAAGTTATAATACACTTCTCGAGGTGGCTACATCTAGTGATGTGGCGACAACTGTCGTATACTATCCGTATCCACCTTATAGTGAACAAACAATCATTGGGAAACACTGCGTGTCATTCGCCTCAAACTGCAGATTTTCGCTATCACTCGTTGTGTTTACGCATACATTCATTCCATCCACCTCTACATCTTACCCCATTATGAGAGGAGGCATGTCTCATGGGAGACCACACTCGGATAGGGGTAGCTCTGTAGTCACACACTGTCGTTAGGTGTTTGGAAATGGCCCAACAAGATGAGACAATATGTACAGAGGAAACAAAATGAAAAACAGGCCACCGGAAAGATTACTGTCATTGAATAGTCCCCACAGATCAGAGCATTACTGACACGTACCTGCTGTCGGATGTAAATGGCCACGCTACTTACGGCATCAAGAGTCCTGCCCCGCCGGACAACCTAATAGTTGTGAGTCCCCAGGCTTTTCGCAACTGTGAAGCTGGGAAGGGACGTATTTAAAGGTCCATTTTGGTGCACAGTGAGCCGGTGGAGACCCAGCCCACTCGAATGTAACGTCACTGCCCCAACGCGTATACTAGATGCGTCACGTACTGCGCGACCCGAGGTTGTATTGGGAAAAGTAGTTCGCGCTCCAATTGTGTAAATATTCAACTGGAAATACCAGAGTGGACGGAAGCAGAGAAACACCCTGTAGGGGTTGTCTAGTGCTTTTATCCGGACTCGGCATTTCAAATAGTTTAAAAATTGTGCACATAAACTTTGATGTACGTCAATTCTGATTAATTTAGAGATACTGTGATTGTTGCTATTATCACCGGAGCGAGGATACTTAAAGCAATGGACCATGGGACCTGTAGTTCCGCACAGTGTATGTTAATCCATTCGTTTTGACATACTCTAATTGTCAATAATTTGAAATATGGGTGAAAAGGGGAATTATCTGCAACACTCATGCTTTTGGGAAAAAAACTTATAAGAAATAACTTTTTGGCCGTTATATATTGAGGGTTGATAGATCACGTTATATTCATTTCTCAGGGTTATAAAAAGAGGTGGTAGTATATGTGATGCCCTCTAATCATAATGATAAAACCTTATGTCACCGTGATGTTTTGCACTCTATAATTTGTTGGTTATGTCAAGAAATACACAGTTTTGGAAGCCTGAATAGACAGATTACAAGAGAGCGATTGCCCTACTTAGGATGTTTATAATCAAATTCTGTTAAGTTGATTCCAAGGTATGGAATCATTCAACCCAACTATGTGAGTTTTCAGTCGGTAAACCCACCTTTGCTCTCGTTCTAGTAATCTTTTTGTGAGGTCACCCATACCCCTCACCCTCTCAATCACTGTCCATTTTATGTCATTGTCCGTATGGTTTTTTTCCAGATAGTGAGCCGTCAGTTTGGTGGCAGAAATGGCTCTCCTTACTGTGCTTCTGTGCTCACTTATGCGCACTTTGACTTTTCTTCCCGTCATGCCAATATACATGAGCTGACATGGGCATTTAATCATGTAAATCACGTTATCGCTATTACAATTAGTGTGTGATCGTTGTTCCCATTTGTGGTGCATCCCCAAATCTATCTCTTTAGTGTGTTCAGTCAGGGGGCATGCCACACTTGAACCACACGGGTAATGCCCCGTAACTGGAGGATTGTTCCATAATGTGAGTTGGTGAGGGGTTTTTGTTTTCTGTGTATTGGTATGTATCAATGTGTCTTTTAGACTTTTATTCCTCCTAAATGAGAACATTGGCTTTGCGAAAGTTAATTTGTTAGATGTAAGCACTGACCATTTCTTATTAATGATTTTTTTGATCTCGTTTGATGAGGAATTGTATGTGGTGACACATATAAGTGTGTCCTACTCTTCTTTGGGATGGAAATCAAGAAGTGCCTCTCGTGGTGTATTACGTGATCTTTTCTTGGCTTTTTCAATTATCTTTTTTGGATAGGCCCTCTGTTCTAGTTTTTTGGACAGGATTTCTGCTTCTTGTTTGTAGTCTTTCAAATCAGCACAATTTCTACGTATCCGGAGAAATTGACCAACTGGTAAATTCTCTCTGAGTGCGCGAGGATGAGCACTGTCGAAATGTAAAAGACTGTTCTTGTCTGTTGGTTTTGTATACAGAGAACTAACAAGTCTTCCACCTTTCGCGTTGAGTTTTACATCAAGGAACGTGACCTGCTCATTGTTGGAGCTCATGGTGAACCGTAAATGTGGGTTTAACTGGTTAATCCATCCAAAGAAGGTGGTAAGACTGGTATGATCTCCTTGCCAGATTATGAGGATATCATCGATGTATCTAAACCACCGGCGGATGTTTTCAGTGTAAGGGTTGGTGGGCCAGATGAATTAATCTTCTAGTTGGCCCACATATAAACACGCTATGCTCGGCGCGAAGGTGCTGCCCATTGATGTTCCATGGACTTGAAGGTATAACTGGTCCTCATAACTGAAGACATTTTCAGTAAGCGCCAGGCGCATCAGTGTGATGATCCAACTGACCGGGGCATCCCAATTCCACTCACCCTGTTTGAGAAGGTCCTCTATTACGCGGATACTTTCCTCTTGTGGAATGCTTGTATATAGTGCTTCCACATCCAAGCAAACCATAATGTTCTCGACCGGATCATATGTAACATCTGTCAAAAGATTGAGTAAATGTTTGGTATCTTGTACATATGATCTGATCCGAGTTACTAGGGGACACAGAAACCAGTCGGTGTACTTGGATAAAGGTTCCAAAAGAGATCCTATACCGGACATGATAGGTCTGCCTGGAGGAGGGACCTTTCCCTTGTGTATTTTGAGTATAGTGCAAAACAAAGGTGTCCGGGTGTCATCAGGGTTGAGGAATTCATGTTCCTTTTTTGTGATCCAGTTTCGATCCAGGGCATTGGTTGTCAATGTGCTAATCGTCTTTTTTAGCCTCGCCGTAGGGTCTTTGTTGATTTTTTTATAATATTTGGTGTCTGCCAACAGGTTCATACATGCTGTTCTGTATGCCGTGGTGCTCTGGATGACCATGGCGCCCCCCTTGTCAGCTGGCTTGATGACGATGTTGGTTCTTGTGCTTAGGTTTTTTTGGGCCTGTGTTGTGTGTGAATCCTCGGTCTGAGGAGGAGGTTATGCTACACTGTTTGGCTATCAAGAGGGCCCTTGGAGTGTATCTGGATCGTACCCGCCAGTTTCGTAAAGTGGATTCCCTTTTTGTTACTTTTGGTTTGGCGGGTCAGGGTCTGAAGTCCTCTGTTGCTACTCTTAGTAGGTGGTTGAAGTGGGCAATTTTGGCGGCTTATGAGTCCTGGAGGGTGCTGGTGCCTGGGTCTTTGCTGGGCCGCTCTACTCAGGGGATGGCTGCTTCCTGGGCTTGTTTACAGGGTGCTTCCATGGTGGAAATTTGCAGGGCCGACCTTTGGAGTTCTCCTCACACCTTTATGTCACATTATCACTTGGTGGTGGGTGGTGATGTGTCTGCCAGTTTTGGGGATGCAGTGTTCCGTTCTGTGTGTGGGGTGTAACTTTGCTCCATCTTGATTGTAATAAAGTCTGTTCTGCAGCTCTGATGTTCAAGCTGATTTCTTGCTTGGGTATCTGCTCACTTACGTGAGGACTGTGACTGGGAGGTCTGACGAGGAGGTAATGCCTGGTTACTTACCGGTGATATTCATTACTCTGAGTCGTAGACCTCCCCGTCACAGTCCTGGTTCCCATCCCTCCCTCCCTGTGTTCGGCTTCTTGTGCTTGGATTTACAGGATGTCCGGGGGTAAGGTCAAGGGTTATGTTCCACAGGACGTGGGCGTGGCCTGAAGGGTAGGGATGGGAGCAGGGGAGTTTCAGCTTTGGAATGTCTGCGGGAGGAGATGTCGCTCACTTACGTAAGGACTGTGACGGGGAGGTCTACGACTCAGAGTAATGAATATTACCGGCAAGTAACAGCACATTCCATGACATGGGCTCTAGCAAGCTCCACCTGGTGGTTGCGTAGGAGTAATGGGAAGATTTTTTGAACAGAGAAGTGCACTGCAGTAGAGGAGTAACATGAAGTTTGCAGTGTAGTAGTGCCGAGACACCATCTACCAAATGCTGTTGTAAGACAGAAAATGAAGCGAGGTAGCATCTGTGAAAATACCTACATGTTGATCAAAAAGGAGGCTCGTGATCTAGTCACAAGTATAAGATAAGCTTCCGAACACACCACTTAGCACAGTAATAATGCTGACGCTCAGAAACAGTTCCACAAATTTACAATCAGGGCTTTAAAGATAACTGCATTTATAGCCAGTTACGTAGAACAACTCTTTGAAAGTAAGACTGATAATCTTTTGATCACTGAAAATAAAGAGGGTTTCTGAAGAGGCAAAATCAATTTAGATTGCTGTTCTTGCCATGGAGATAGTTATTGGATGCTTCTGTTCGTGGCAGATTGTGGCACAACATGTGCACAACACTGGTACACAAAACATGCTTTTACAATCGGACATTATTGAAACCAATCTACACGTTAAAGTTAATTGTGTGTTTTAGAACTCTAAGCAAATGTTTAATGCAGGCAATTTCAATTTATCCCAGCCACAGTAGTGCAAAAAACAAATTGCTCGTTTACAAGACCCACTGAAGCGGAGCATCCTTCACAGTGTAACTTCACTGCTGATTAATAGCTTTAAGCGTGGAATTACAGTGCAACCGCTTATTCACAGAAGATTGAAGTAGACCACGAGTTGAAACGTCGGCATCATTATGAGGCGTTTAATAAAGCGTGATAACAAACAACGGCTGCAAATAGGAATCTGTCAGTAAGGCAACAAAGTGTACCACAAAGGTTTCATTCGGGGCTATATGAAATGAAATTTGGCAAACTCACTCCATTTTCTTCTAATAAAATTAACCATCTTGAAATTTTAAAGAGCTCTATAGTCTTCTACGGTCAGGCACTACCTCGGTTAAAAAACACAAAGCGAGCAACACCAGTGCTGCCCTGAGTTGGAGAAGACAAGCAGTGGGGTGGAGTGTCAACTCCCAGTCAGGGTAGTGTCACTGTCAACCGATACAGACTTCCAGCTATAAAGATAGTCAGAGAAAGCCAACCAAGTGCCAGTAGGGACGGGGTGCAAGGCCACAGGCAGTGCAGAGTGATCACATGGCTATGTTACAGTTGACATTACACGTACATGCCAACTGCGGCAAACAATCCAGACTGCCTAAGGAACTGTCAAGAAGTAGGCAAGAGATTTACACCGGGGTGGCACCTATTTCAGTAACTAGAGTAGTTCAAAAGAAGTTGACAAGTTATTGATTTTGTTTTATTTATTATTATTTTTTTTGAAAGACCACGACGTTTGGGGCAGTGGTCGAAGTGGGGGAAAAAAAGTAGGGGAACTGTGGGCGGAGAATCAGAGGGCGGGAATAACCCGTGGATTGGGTCAGTGGGCGGAGTCAGAGGTGTGGCAGAAAGAGCAAAATATCCCAATTTTTAGTATTTGTTTCCCATTTCACTAACCAGTTACAGCTTATTACGTTATTTAATTTAACCAATGGATACACATGTTTATTTAAGGTTTAAAATGAGTTATTGACATTAAAATACATTCACAAAGTGGGATGTGTTTCCAATCACAGAATGTCCCAAATATCCTTAAAAGTGGAATCGCAAGCCATTTGTCTCCCAGCCATGGAGTTTCTGTCATCAGCACTTCTCCTCCCTTTTTCCATAAGAGCAGTTCAAACATGAATGGCAAAATATCCTAGTTTGCAAATGTTTTCCACATAATTATGGCTCTGCCATATTTGCCACATAATACATCATCTGCTGCAAAATCTGACGATTTAACTAATAAATTCTTTATAGCTCAAACCGATCAAAAGTTACAAAAAAATGTGACTTGTGCTGCTGTGAAGTGGAGGGCCCTTTGCAAAGGTTGACTGGTCACCTTTCTCACTGGTGCAGTTGTATGTTCCACTGGTACTACTAAGGCAAAATCTTTGCAGAGACTGTTAGCATGTGTTAAAATGTCAAAGTAATAAAGTATCAGAAAATTTACAGCACCACTAATACCAGTTTAGGGTGTCAGAGCACTTTACATCACACGTATTACACAGAGACAATCAATCATACGTGTGTAAATCACTGTATAGGAAATGTTACATAAGACAAAGGACTACAAGGTGTAGGAGTCACATGACAACCATACTAGTAGGCAGCATAGTTTAATAGTGATTGGTCTGGAGAAACACAAACTCAGAATTTAAAAGGTAATACCATGGTTGGGGTTTCTCTTTAATAATCAGAATTGATTTCTACCCAAATGAACCCTTTTTTGCAACATTAGGATAATCAAAGACTGGGGAAAAAACCATAACGCTCTCATTTATACCTTGCAGTTTGCATGCAGCTCTTACATGACAGTTAATAGCTCACTGTTCTATGTTAGTATTTTAACTTATTAACTGCAAGTAACAATAGGGTCTCTCTGACAAAAGCAGTAACCCACTGACCTATTTACATTATGTGCACTTTGTGATCTGCATGGTACATGTTCTTAGCAGCTGGCACATTAACTCTCTGCGCTTCCTTTCCATGAGTCAAAACGTCCACTAGACAAAACACCATCTCTCTCTACTAAGAACATTACTTACTGGAGTTATCATGACATTTTTATTGTTGCCGAAAATTGTTGGAGGTCAGGAAGGAGGCAGCAAGTGCTTTTAAAACCATATTATACTTGCAAACACACAGTCGCGACTCCTGGAGGGAGTGCTGCGGGGCGGGGGAGGGGTAGGGTGGGGGGTAGTAAACTCCGGCATACGGCCGGACGGAGTAAAGTACATAAATAAATAAAGAAAACAAATTACATTGCGCGCACCGCATCGCCAAATGGCGATGCGGCACGCGCAATGTAATTCGTTTTTCTTTATTTATTTATGTACTTAACTCATTTCAGCCGTATGCCGGAGTTTACTACCCCCCACCCTGCCCCTCCCCCGCCCCGCCGCCCCGCAGCACTCCCTCCAGGAGCCATGACTGCAAACACAACACCCCCACCTGAAGTCAGCGCCAGCCGCGGTCCGTGCAGGTAACAGTGGTGGGGCGGTGGGGTCGGTTAAGGGGGGATTTCGAGGGACGATGCAGAGGGAAAATTAATTATTTATTTAATTTTCCCTCTGTATCGTCCCTCGAAATCCCCCCTTACCCGGCCCCTCTGCCCCACCGCTGTTACCTGCACGGACCGCAGCTGGTCAGTGCCTGGTGTGGTCGCACTGCCCTAGAGCCACCCTGCTCAAGGGTCCTGTGACCTCAGTGACAGAGTCACTGTCACTCTATGGTGTGCTGCTTCATTGGCCTGCCTGCAAGACTGGAGGTGAACTTCAGAATGAATTGTGGCGGACAGGCCTTCAAGGTTAACCCACACCTGCCACTGCTAGGGTCCACCTGCTGGTGCTAAGACACCAGGGCTTTACGATCTTGCGGGGCCTTCTAAGGTCTAGCATGGGAATGTGCTCCCTTAGGGGGAGTGGTCTGGTGGACTGGTCATGTAGGCTGAACCTGGTTCCCCAGTTCCAAATTCAGGAGCTCTGACCATAGTGCCACATCCTCTCCCCCACTAAGCACCATACTGCCCCACTGAGAGAAACTTGCACTGCACTGACCCGCTATAAACACCTGGATGTGACTCAATTCACTCACTAGACAAGAGCAATATGCTGCCGAAAAAAAATTAACAACGTCCTAGAAAAAGCAAGCACTCATAGGGAATGCAAGATTAAGTAAAGCATGTGAAATGTAAGCAGGAACAACATGGTTACCTTTTTCTTTTTACACTCATTATTCAGAAATTAGTGAGTGTTTTTGCCTGAAAAGTTAAGACCATGACTACAGGGCCCAGAAGGGACCTGTTTCAATGTCTATTGCTTATATCCTTACAAAACGTAAGCAGTATGGTTTAAAAAGACCACATTCGTGAACACAGAGCTGCGGTACACATTTTGTTTTCCAATCCACCCATCAAGTAGGTATTTCAGTACCTCCAGGAATAGTGCACTTTCCCACCCAGGGAAAACAATGTTGTTCAAAGAGAGACGAGAAAACAAAAGTAGTGCTTCACTAGCAAACACTGTAAAGTGGTGCTAATGTGTTTAGGTGTGAATAAATCAATCTGGCCACCTTGCAACCACTCTGTCTTGCTTTAGTTAGTTATTTTTCATATTTTGAATATTTTATTTCTCTCCACCCCGAGGCTGCACTTAGAAATTGAAAAATGTCAGAAAAAGATGACGTTTCTAGCAAAAGTGTTTTTCTTTTTTGGATCCATTTCACAGGGGAGCACATAAACGAAAAGAGGAAAGAGAAGGTAATACCTGTTTCTTGAAGTCTTGTTTTTCACTAAATGAGGAGGAGCGAGACAGAAAGAGAGGGAAGAGGGGGAACAAAGAGACGGGGGAAGCTGCCAGCGGCCGGAGAACTGGACACTGTCCTTGTCTTCTCTGGGCACGAAGAAAAAGACAGAGTCCTTTTCCTTCTCTGCCCGTTCCGCCCGTCCCCAAAACCTGAGCCTTAACTATCGGCATTGGCGATTTCTGCCGTCCGGGAGGCATGTTTAAAATAAGAAAGTAGGGGAGCGGACTCTATGAAATTAAAAGAGTAGGGGCACGCCGTGCCCTGCCGATCCCGCCCACTTCGACCACTGGTTTGGGGTTGTTTCTTAAGTAAGGAGTGAGAGGTTACGTCCAGGATCCGTAAACTCGGGAACACCCAGAACAGCTCCGGTTTTCGGCAGCTGCAGTGAAGCGGTCTTGGCCATGTTCCACTCTCCCTACTTGCACTGGCCACTCACATGTTTGACTTTGAGCCTGGTAGAACTCACCACCGGCCAAGACAGTGAGAGTTGTTTTCCCACCATACGCTCTTGTCACCGTTAGTCAGCAGGCCAGTCGCGGATCGCAATTCTCGCAGGTAGGGGTCGCGTGGAGGTTATCGCGTGGGGGTTACCGCGAAGGGGGGGGGGCTAAAATAACATTAAAAACAAAACTTACCTGACCGGTCCCGCGCCGCCTCTGCTCCTGGGCCGGGTCCGCGTTTTCCTGTTCCTGAACAGGAACATGCCTGCTCCCTCCCCTCCTGTAAGCCAATCACAACGCTGCAATGGCAGCCTCAGCTCAACAACATACTGTGATTTAAAACATTTATATGTCCTTGTGTAATGTAGCTGGTGCTCAGATCCAGTAAGCGCTATATAAAACTGCAAAAAAAACTTCTGAAATGATGAAAATGTGAAAGTACTATAAGGAGTCTCTTTGATGTTACATCAAAAGCAGTGAAGGGTGGTACTGCTGCAGAGTTAGGATTTTTTTTTTCACCCTGAGGGTGAGGTTAAAAATGGAGAGCCCAATATGGACCCGTCTCAGCACCTGCCTTTTAGACATGTCGGTGCTGAGCATCGGCAGGACCCGGCCCACTTAAAGCCCTGGAAATGGGCTATTACTGGTTAGGGCAGGCTTTTTAAGGGAAGGTGACTGTCTCACTTTTGCCATTCTGGTGTTATCATGGAAATGAAAAGGAGCGATAAGAGAGGGGCTTCGGGCTCCTAGTCGTATGAGACTGTGATGAAGTAGGGAATATGGCTGGACACAAGGCAAGCATGCAAGGACTCTGCCCCCTGCTAGCCCTATGATTGGTGAGGCTGTGGCCAAAGCATTAGGGACCAAACCAAGGAAGAAAGCTAGTAAACATAAGGTCAAGACCACTGCTACAGAATCATTGAGTGATTCAGCCCCTGAGAAATCCTTTACAGCTGGGGGTAAACACATTGCGAAGGAGAATGTTCCTCATCTTCTCCTTCATATTAGGGAAATTAAGGGGTTCGATCCACCTCAGTCTGCGAGGATGATGAGGGTTTGTTTCCTCAATATTCAACGTTTTTTCTGGTGCCCTGGTCAAGGTTCCATCTGAACATCCTTATGCGATATATTTTGTCACCAACATCTTTGGATATGTCAATGCGAATTCTGATTTCGGAGCGGATAAGTCGGAATTGGCAGGGTGGCTGGACCCGACAGATCTCAAGAAGGGAGTCTCTTTGTGACCCCAGAAACCAATCATCATCACTATGGATGCAAGTGCGAAGGGCTGAGGAGCATGGACAAAAGATCATCAAGTCCAGGGTTTATGGTCACATCTTCAGAGAAGCAGATCTTCCAATTGTAAGGAGTTGAAGGCTATCTGTCTGGCCCTTCTGTCACTCTACCACCTGCTGATTCAGAGCAATGTGGTATTCAGGACAGACAATATGACAACAAAATCCTACGTCAATCGTCAAGAGGGGGGTGAAAGCCCTCTCACTCAGCAATATCGGATCAGATCTTTGTTTGTGATCAACATACTATCAATCAATCAATAAATCAGGATTTATAAAGCAAACATCTGCAAGGGTTTCAAGGCACTGGAGTTGCTCGCTTCTCTGTGATGATTTGTTCATTCGAACATCCAGGTCTGGAGTCCTTTCCTGAATTCCCAGAGCAATGAGATGGTCCCGAGGTGCAGGGGAAGGTTGTTCCAAGTTTTCGCCGCTAGGTGTGAGAAGGAGCGTCCTCTGCTTTTGCTTCAGCGGATCCGGGGGGGAGGTGTCTACGAGGAAGAGGGAGGCAGATCGTAGGTGTTTCGTTGGTTGGTGGAAGGTCATGCATTTGTTGATGTATGCTGGTCCTTCATTGTGCAGGACTTTGTATGCATGGGTCAGCATCTTCAACTGGCATCTCTTCTGGATCGGGAGCCAGTGTAGCTACTTGAGGTGCAGTGTGATGTGGGTCGTCTGTAGAGGTCGAGAATGAGTCTTGCCGCTGAGTTTTGTATTGTTTGTAGTCTCTTCAGGAGGCGTGCAGTGATTCCTATGTAGAGTATGTTCCCGTAGTCCAGTCTGCAGGTGACGAAGGCCTGCGCAGCGGTCCTTCTGGTGTTGACTAGGAGCCACCTGAAGATCTTGCGGACTATGCGTATGGTGTGGAAGCAGGAGGATGAGACTGCGGTTACCTGTTTCTTCACAGATAGCTTGCTGTCCAAGATGATGCCGAGGCTGCTGGCGTGGTCATTCGGGGTGGGATGGAGCTGAGTTCAGCAGGCCACCATGCATCATTCAATGGCCAGGTTTTGTTTCCAAAGATGAGGACTTCCGTCTTGTCCGAGTTGAGCATGAGGCAGTTATCCTTCATCCAGCTGGCGATGTTCATCATACATTTCGGAAAAGTGGCTCTGGTGGTGAAGTGGTCTTCTGACAGCAAGATGATGGGCTGGGTGTCGTTGGCGTAGGAGATGATATTAAGTCCGTCCGAACTGACAGTGTTGGCCAGGGGGGTTGTGTTGAAAAGGGTGGGGCTGAGGGACAATCCTTGGGTGTCACCTCAGATGATCTTCTTGGATTCCGAGGTTAACGGTGGGAGACATTCTCTGGGTTCTTCCGTTGAGGTGATCCATTTGATGGTTTCTCCCTCGATTCCGATGTGGTGGAGTCTGTTGATCAAGATGTGATGGGAGATGGTGTTGAAGGCAGCTGACAGGTCCAGGAGGTTGAGGGCTGCCGTTTCGCCACAGCCCAGGAGGTCTCTGATGTCGTCGATGGCTACAATCAGGGCTGACTCTGTGCTGCGGTTGGCTCGGAAGCCAGACTGAGGGGTGGGGTCCAGAAGGTTGTTGTGTTCCAGGTATTTGGTGAGTTGCTGGTTAATTGCCTTCTCAAGAAACTTTGCTGGAAAGGGGAGCAGGGAGATGGGCCGGTAGTTCTTCAGTTATGCTAGGTCGGCAGATGATTTCTTCAGGAGAGGCCTCATTTCAGCGTGTTCCCAGTTCTGAGGGAAGGAGGCAGAGATGATGAAGTGTTCAAGACTTTCTTGAGTTTGTCGCCAATCGTCTTGCTCCTGAGTTTGAAGATGTGGAGGGGACAGGGGTGTGTGAGTGCTTCCGAGTCACTGAGTCCATGATGGATACTGTGGCTTGAGTTGTGAGAGGATCGCAACATGTTAGCAGGTGTTTGGGATTTGTGTTTGTGGGTGTCAGCAGGCTGATGCTGTCAACAGGGGTGGTGGGGGCTTAAAGTTTTTGTAGATGACTGAGATCTTGTCGTGCAAGAAGTCCGCCATGTGTCACACAGTTCTTGGGAAGGGGGAATGTCATTCTCGGCAGCTGTGGGGTTGGAGAACTCCTTCACAATTGTGAAGAGTTCCTCGATGCGGTTTGTTCTGGCTCCTATGCGGTCTGCTAGGGCATTCTTCTTTGTTTCTTTCAGGAGGTTGTGGTACTGGTTGAGTGCTGTCTTGAAGGTGTTATGGTCTCCTGTCTCTTTGCTGGTGCGCCACTTCCTTTTTAGTCACCGGCAGTTGCATTTGGTGGATTTTAGCTCCACGGTGAACCAGCTGGCTCTTCTGGCAGGTCCTTTGGATTTGGCTGGTTTGGCGGGGGCGATTGTGTTGGCGCATTCTATGATCCACTGGAGAAGTTCTGCGCAGCTTGTTCTGAGTTGGATGTTGTGTCTGTGAGGTGGGAGTTGAGACTGTTGTTCCATTGGCCTTTTGATATTTTTTTCCATTTTCTGCGAGTGAAGTTGGGGGGCATGGTGCCAGTGTTGGTGGGTCCTGAGATGGCGAAGTGGACGCTGTAATGGCCGGTCCAGGTGAGCTGTGAGACGTGGTTGTACTTGACTCTGTCGCTGGACGCGAAAATGGGGTCGAGCGTCTGTCCTGCAACGTGGGTAGGGTCAGTGACAAGTTGCTTGAGGCCATCGTTGCTCATGCTTTCCAGGAGGTCAGTTGTGTTTGTGTCGCTGAGGTCATTGAGGTGGAACTTTAGATCCCCTAGGAAGATATAGTGCTCAGAGTCAATGGCGATCGGGGTGTTGAGGTCAGGGATGGCGTTGCAGAAGCTGAGGCGTGGTCCTGGTGGTCTGTAGGCGAGGGTGCCTCTAATTGTGCTTTTTCCGTCTGTGTGAAGTTGGAAGTTGAGATGCTCCATTATCGGGGTCGAGTCTTCTGAGGAGGTCGGAGGTGTCCTTGTAGAGGATGGCAATTCCACCTCAGTGTTTGTTGGTTTGGTCTCTGTGTGTTACCTTGTAGCCTTCGGCGATGGTGATGTCCCGCGTGGAGACAGGGATCAGCCAGGTCTCTGTGATGAAGATGACGTCCGGGGTGGGGGAGGAGATCGTGTCCCAGATCTCCGTAGTTGTGCCGTGGTGGTCTCGGTAGGCGTGATGGACTCAGTCGTGTTTGCGGTGTTTCCAGTGATGTTGGTTGCTTTGGTGTTGCAGGTGAAGTGGCGGTGCTGGCAGGAGAACGGCCCTCTGCTGGTGCTTGGAGATGTGCAGCAGCAGTTGTTGTTGGCAATGCCCTTGGGATCCAGGGCTCAGAGGTCTGCAGTGGTGTAGCTTCGCCGGGTGGAAGAACCAGAGTTCCTGACGTTGGGCACAGTTCAGGCGTGGATGGGCACAGACAGGCTTGCCTCGGGTGTGCCGGCGGCGTGGCTGCGCTGGGGTCTCCATTAAGTAGGTCCTGGGAGGGGTGCTGCGAGGCGGGAGCGGCGGGGACACAGGAGTGTGGGAAAGTGAGCTGCGGGCGCCGCTGATCACAAATAAAACAAGTAACGGTAAGAGGCAAAAATAACAGTATTACAGGTCATAAAGAATAACAGGCACAAAGTTAAGAGTTACAGAAGGCAAAGGATAACAGGCACAAAGTTATGAGTTACAGAAGGCAAAGGATAACAGGCACAGAGTTGAGAGTTACAGAAGACAAAGGATAACAGGCACAGAGTTACGAGTTACAGAAGGCAAAGAATAACAGGCAGTAGCATCAAAGTGAAAAAAGTCAAAGAATAGCAATGGAAGCACGTGGCAAGCGGGCAGCAACTGAGACACAGCGCTTAGACAGCGAGGGGGAGCTGGCACAGGTACCTGCTCTTTGAGGGTGATATACAGTCAGGGGAATCTGAATACACAGGCAGAGAGATTGAGCAGGGAGATTCCATTCTCCCATATATTTTGATTCTCTACCAGGTTGTTCGATCAGATTTGTCAGACGTGGGGATGTCCAAAGGTCGACCTGTTGCAACTAATTTCAATACTCTACTCCCCTGCTTTTGTTCGAGGATGAGGGAAGACAAATGATCTCCTGTCCGCCTTTTTCCTTACTGCAATGCCTTCTGCTCAGGGTAAGGAGGGAGGGGGCTCAGATAATCCTGATTGTAATAGACCTGCTCCATTCGTCTTAGTTTCATTTACTGATAATGATAAGGATAGGCCAGGAATGACTTCTTCCAGTAATTCCATCCCATTTGGATTTTCCCAACCTCCAAACCAGTTTGCTAATAAGACTCAAGCTGCTAGCCTGGAAGTTGGAAGGGCAGGGTTAAGATACAGTGGTTTATCAGATACTGTTTCCTCATCAGTTCATTCATCTAGGAGGACAACTCCACCTCCAATCTTCATACTCAAAGCATTGGACATCTTTTAGAAAATAGCGTTCAAAGAGGCAATTTCTACCCTTGTCTGCTACTCTCCCTCAGATCCTGAATATTTTTCAAGACAGGGTTTCCTTGGGTCTTTGTTCTTCTACCCTTAATATCCAATGGGCTGCAATCAAAGCCTTTAGGGCTCCATGGGGAAACTTAGAAGAAAAGCTGGGGCAGGTGCAAAGGCTATTTAAGGGGTTTGGTAACATCCATCCTTCATGCTCTCTTTCTTGTCCAGCATTAGACCTTCTGTTAGTTTTGCAAGCTTTGAAGTTTTTTCCCTTCGAGCCTCTTCATTCAATTGACAGGAAGATACTTGCCTTGAAAGTATTTTTTCTGGTAGCTATCATGTCTGACAGGAAGTTGGGTGGGCGAGTTAGGATCCCTCTCATGTAAGCCTATATTCTTTAGGGACTTTGTATTGTATTGTCTTTAGGGACTTTGACGACTGACTTATTTTACGACATGGTCCAAATTTTGTGCCTAAGGTTAGTTCCTCCATCCATGCACAGAAAGAGGTAATATTATCGGGCTTCTTTCCTGATTCTCAGTATTCAGAGGAAGTGGGGTTGCATTCTCTGGATATGAAGAGGGCGGTTCTAATCTATCTTGAGAGAGTGGGCAGGTTTAGATCAACTCTTTCCTTGTTTGTCAAATTGGGTCTGGCCAAGGAGGGTTTGAAGCCATATACACAGAGTAGATGGGTCAGGATTTTGATTTCCTTGGCATATAAGCAGTATGGGGTTCCCTCTCCCTCGGGTGTACAGGAAAAGTCGATAAGAGGAATGTTGCTGGCCATGCAGGACCAAGACCCCCAGAACTCCTGAGTAGAGCTGTGTCCCTGCTGCCTGCTACAAGCTAAACAGAATGACCGGTAAGCACAACTCGCTTGTTGGCTGCAGTGGTAGTGCCCTGGAGAGCATTTCTGCAAAAGCTATATGGGAGCAACCAGAGCCTGGGTTGTAGCCAGGGTGACTGTCCTCTCCCCTTGTTGGGATGGAAAACTCCCTTGCATTGTGATGGGTGTGTACCCCTGCCCTGAGTACCTTCAACTGTAATGACATTTGGATCCCTGGTGCTGATTCTTAATGTCATGGGTGAACACAGATCATGAATCTGTGCCATAACATAGGCCTGTCTCATGGACTCCAGTCTTTTTGGACTGGGAGGGGCGACCAGGCGCTACCCTCATAGGAGTGAAAGGCTACTGCTTTTGACATGAGTTAAGCAGCACGAGCGCGGAGGTGGCAACATACTGTGTAGTGACCAGTAGAAGTGAACAGTCCTTTTTACCTGTGTCACTGGAGTGAGGACTTCAGGCTCTCTCATAACATTTGGTTGCTGTGTGCTTAAATCACTCTACAACAGGTTAGCAGGTAGTGCTGTGCAGTGTGAATGTGTAATATGCACGTGCTTGGTTGTATACATACCTGTGAATGGTACAGTACATGGAAGATATAGTGCTGTGCAGTGCTTGTGTATTATATGCATGTGCTAGGTGCAGGTGTGCCTGTGAATGGTACAATACATGGTAGATTCTCGGTTACATTGTGGGAGACCCCGGGTTGACTGGAGGAGCATGAGGAGGTACAGAAATCGTACCAGATGGATTTGTGGATTGCTGTATTCCTGTTATTTGGGTGAGACACACTGGAGACCCAGGCTCTTCAGTATGCTTCAAAGGGTGCTCTTTGATTCAGAGAAAGAGGTCACTGGAGAGGAGCCTAAGCACATCTCAGGAAAGTGATGAGGCCAATAAGATAATCATAAGGAGTTGGACTGAAGCCCTAAGGTAACCTTTTGATACACGTATCACTGTGGCTGACATCCAGGTGTGAACCTCTGGTCACTCCCTTGGCCTATGTTGTGGGGTTATCAGATTTAGTTTCGCTCCTGCTGTGACAGACTGCTTTCTGGAGGAAGGGCAAGGCAGAGAGGAGGCTGCTTGATAGCACGGCTCTGGTACCGGTGGTCTGAGTTCGCGATATCCTTGGACTCTCTGAATCAGTTGGGTTGTGAGTCTGTAAGCCAGAGGGGAGCCCAGACTGCATTTGGAGTGGTGATGGCCCAATGCAACTGAGAATTTTGCCTGCTGAGTGGAAAGCCGGCAAGGAGCGACCGCACCCAAGATGGTGGCACGGTCATAAAGTGGACTGTGGCTGTGAGGACAACGGGCTGCCTCAGGGAGAATTGCCTTCGGACCGATGTGGAGCTGAGGCAGGACCTGCTCCCCGCGAAGCTGGGATTGTGAAGGTCGAGAAGGAATCCTTGCTCGGCATAGCCGGGGAGCAGAGAATTGTGGTGCCAGCCGGGCAACGGCAGAGGTGCCGCATGGAGGATGGAAGCCGGAGGCTCCACGATAACTACAATGCAACGAGGCCCCGGGGGAGCTGCAGAGGCATATCAGTGGTCTGCCAACATGATAGCAGTGCACAGTTATCGTCTGACACCGCGCAACTGCCTGCAGTCTATCTAGCCCAGCTGGGAGGCCAGAGTAGCCATAGGCCCCCAGTCTGGATTGCGGAGGTGGGGGCAGCCTGCGAGTGCTTCGAGGGAAGCTCGGGTGGAGCCCTTAAGATTTCCTCAGCTGCTGGTGGCTTTCTTTGGTAGAGGGCCTGGACAGACAAACTATCACTAACTGGTACATAAGAACTGAAGGAGTTTAAGCATGGGCCCCCTATTGACCCACAATGGGATGGTGGCCAGGATCCCAATTAAGATTTGTGAGGAGGGGACCGGAGAACAGGTCCTGGTGGGGACGCTCATGCCTGGGGTGCCACACTGCAATTGGGGAGGGGGAGATGGGGGAGCCCAACAGTGTGGCTGTTCTAACTTTTTCACCTTCTCTTTTCCCCATCCACCGCTGATGGGAGCTGGATCAACGGAGGATCAGAGGGGGTGTTGCCCTGTGCTAGCACCTGGATAGGAGTAGCCACTCCCTGTGGTGGTATTGACTGATACCTTGTCATATAGATGCAGGGTTATGGACCATTGATTGGGGGTGCTCGTGCCCGGGGTTCTGCCTGTGAGAACTGAGCCAGAAGTCATGGTGTGGAACTGGGCGTCCAGTGCCGCGATACTCTGAACTTCTATATGGCGGAATCTGTCGGTGGCAGCCCCAGATTGAGAACCTGTGTAGGGAGGCCAGGAAGGCGCTGGAACCCACAGCAGGACACTGCCCAAGGGGGAGAACATGGTGAGGCCAATAGTGGTCAAGGCCCCCCAGCGGGACCCGCCACACTGCATGAGGGAGGGAAGGCTTGCCGTCCTGAGACTTGGGTGGCATCAGTGGTGCTGACTGGGAAAACCTCTAAATGGTTTAGTGTGGAAAGTACCCATAGGGGCCCATGCTGGCCACCGCTGCGCGCAAGCCCACCGAGAGCTATTGTAGCTCAACTGTTCAACTTTCAAGAGTGGGATGCAATCCTGCAGGTGGCACGCACGCACGACCCATGGACTATGGAATGGCAATCTGTTAACATTTCTCCGGATTACACAGTGCTGGTCCAATGACAGAGAGAGACCTTTTTAAGGATCAAGCAACACCTGAGAACCTTGGAAATCTGATACGCCTTGTTGTTCCCGTTGAAATTGAGGATCATTTTTAACCTCTGCAGTGGAAGTCTGGGACTGACTTAAGCAGCAGGGATTCCAGCTGCTGACTGTCAGGGGAGATAATACAGAGGCCCAACCCTGGCAGGAGCAACAGAGGCATCAACGTTGGAGGGCTCCCCTACAGGGGTGGCTGACTACAGGCGGGATCTGAGGGAGCAAAGGTGGTTGCCGGCTTGCAGCGTGCCCCTTTTAACAGAGTCCAAGAACAGATGGGTATCCCTGGTGGAGGTAGTGCCTGATACCCCTGATGAGCACGAGTCCCGTGAGGGTGCCCCAGAGGATGGGTCACCATTTCGGATCACACCTATGTCATTGGGTGAGATTATCTGAGATGCAGTCTCTCAGCTGCAGCTGAGACGGCTTTGGGAACTAGAGGGCCCGACAGAAGAATGCCTGGTAGAACGCAGTGTTGCTACTGGCCACGCCTGCCTCGAAATAGGGAAGCTGTGATTGTAGGTTCCTGATGTTTGTGTTATACTTAGTTTATGTATCAGGGTGACAGGCCCACTGTGAATTGGGGTGGCGGATAGTTCAAGGGTTGGGAGGGGGTTAGTTGGGGTAATGTTCAATGGTTTGCAGTGATGGGAGGATTCCCGAATTGTGGAAGGGGCCTTCTTGACCTTGACAGAATACAAGGACGCAGGGAGGGGGGTACTGTTACAAGTGGAATGACGCTTCATACCCGTAAGACTGTTGAGCTGTAACATGACTGACCTGGGGAACAAGATTAAAAGGGGACTAGTGGCTAAAGCCCTGGCTAGGTATGATGCAGCTGTTGTGTTTTTACAGGAAACACATATGATGGGAGCCAATGGGGCAGTGCTGACACGGGGATGTACCCAGTGCTTGGCCCTGCAGGCTACTCTTTTAGTGCTAGTGGGGTTGTGGTTTTTATTAAAAGATCGGTGGCCTTTCACGTACGCATGACTTGGGTGGATGCTTTGGGGCGCTGGAAGGCAGTGTTGGGTGACTGGAAGGGTGAGTTGCTTGCCCTTGTTAATGTCTGTGTTTCACCAGGGCTACAAGCGGACACATTGACATATTTGGGCAGACTGTTCACTGAGCTGCCGCAGGCCACCACCATTGTGAGGGGTGATTTTAATATGATGCTAGATGCTCGACTAGACAGGGCGCAAAGTAGATGGACTCATCGGGTTGGTGCAGGTAAACTTGACAAATTCCTTTAGGCTGTGGGTATGGATGATGTCTGGAGGATGCTCTATGGAGCCCATAACTGCTATTCTTTCTAACTGGGTGCATACGATACACACTCCCATATAGATTTTTTCTTCGCCCTGGCCGGGACCCTCCGCAGATGTGTGGATGTGGTCTATAAGGCGAGAGGGATCTCGGATCACTCCCCACGTAATGTGACACTGGACTCATCCCATAGTCGGGGTCAGAGTGAGTAGAGAATGGCAACGTGGAGAATGACTAATGAGAAAGAGGAGGCGCGTTTGCAAACCACCACAGCCCACTATTTTAAAGAAAATGCAGAGTTGGTGAGGGAGGCAGCCCCTTTATGGGAAGCATATAAGGCCACAATCAGGGGGGTGATTATTTCTGGGGAATTGAGAGACAAGCGTAGGAGGGGGGAATGTTGCACTGAAGGGGAAAGGGACCTGCTGAGCTTGGAGGAAGAGAATGCTTAGCATCCCTCGGCTGCCACAAAGGCCTGTCTTCTTAGTGAGATGGAGGAGTATTGCTTCCTGATTACGGACTCGGTTAAACTAGGCTATATAGCACAGTCGACCCGTCTATATGAAGTAGGGGATAGGGCGGGGAAGATGTTAGCATGGCTCAGCAAGAGAGACCAAGATAGACACCATATAAAAGAGATCCTGGGCCCAGATGGGGGTTTAGTGGTGGACTCCGAGGCTATTGCGGATATGATGGCAGCCTATTTGAGGGACTTCTATGGGAGTCTGGCACAGCTGACGATGGAGGACCTGCATGGATTTTTGCGGGACTTCCCCTGTCGACAGCTGGGGCATCATAGGTTGCTTGCACTTAAAGGAGATTTGACTCTGGAGGAGGTGCAGCGGGTGCTGACCCAGTTACAATCGGGGAAATTGCTGGGCCCAAATGGGCTGCTGGCGGAATTCTTTATGAAATTAGAAGGTATAGTGACTCCGCACCTCCACAGGATGTATTTGGAGGTGTATCACCTGGGCGAGCTCCCTCAGGATATCAATCTGGCGACTATAGTAATAATCCCTAAGCCCGAGAAACCGGTGGATTGGTGGGATACGTACCCGCCGATATTGTTGACTTGGTCCATCCAGACCAGAATGGCTTTATGTCTCATAGCTCGACTAGACTTAATCTCCCCCGCCTGCATGACAATATTGCTGTGACCAGGGGAGCGGAGCGCCCACTGGCGGTAGAGGTGTTGACGCAAATAAGCCATTTGACTCAGTAGAGTGACCAATACTTTTTGCAATTATGAAAAAAATGGCCTTTGGCTCCAAATGTTTCTGTTGGATTGGACTTCTTTATAGGACGCCGAAGCCTGGGTTAAAGTGAATGGAGTTCTTTCCCAACAGTTCCCTGTAGGCCAGGGTACAAGACAGGGCTGCTCCCTGTCAACTATGTTGTTCGCCCTGGCTATAGAGGTGCTAGCGGACTGGATTAGGGTGGATAGGCACGTTTGGGGCTGGTGGTGGGGGGTTGTGTGGGAGGAGAGGATATCTCTATATGCCAACGATGCCCTCTTATACTTGGCAGAACCGGCGTTGTTCCTGGCAGGGGAGATCTTTAGGATATACAGTAGGTATTCGGGATTGGGTATTAACTGGGAGAAATCCCTCATATTCCCCCTGGGGTCATGGGAGGTCCGGTATGCTCTCCCCAGGATGCTTAGTGTGATGCAAGATCGTTTCGGTACTTGGGTATCTGTATATCGAGGGATAGGCCCATTCATTATGAGGATAACTTGGCCCTATTACTGTGCAAATTGGAGGTGGATTTCACCCACTGGAGAGCGCTCCCGCTGTCACTAATGGGCAGAGCTGCGCTCTTCAAGATGATCACCCTTCCCACGCTCACATATATTTTGCAGAACAGTCTATACCCGGTAACTAGGGCATTCTTCCGTAAACCCAATGGTTGTGTGAGGACCTTGCTGTGACTGAATGGACCGCTACGTGTTGCGCTCCGCACCCTCTAGTGGTCCACTTGTGATAGCGGAATAGCACTGCCGGACGTCTGCAAATATTATAAGGCCACTCAGGTCAGTATTGTGAACGAGTGGGCGTATGCGGCATTGGAGGGCCCGGCCTATCGACATAAACATGAAGCCCTAGATGCCAAGGGCTATCTCCATGTTCTTTACGGTGACAGAATTAGCCCAAGTACCCCGCAGCGACCAAAAAGGTGTGCGCGGTTTGGAGCACTCTCCAGAAGGCAATGGATTGGGGAAAGAGATTGACACCCAAAATCCTGCTGTGGCTGGGCACAAGGTTGGGGGCAGTATAAGCCCTGCAGGGATTTAGAAAATGGTATCTCACTGGCTTTTCCGTGTTACAGGGCGTGTGGGATGTGAATGGTATGGTACTGTTTGCTCGTCTTAGAAGGGAATATGATATGGCATACACAAAACATTTCAAATATTATCAACTGCAGAATGCCCTACAGGAGGGAATAGCTCCAGAGGAGGACACAATGGAAGAGTCCCCCCTTGAGATACAACTCCTGGAAGGCCACTTGATGGACAAAGCGATCTCCCTTATTTATAAGATGCTCATGAACAACAAGCAGGGGGAGTTAACAAGTTTAAGAGAAAAATGGCAGAGAGATGTTGGGGAGCTGGTGGATGACGATTGGCAGGAAGTGCTACAGTTTCCTAGGGAAGTGGTCATACAGGCGAGATTTCGTCGGCTTCAGTTCAAATTTGAATATATAATATTAGTATAATATACTACACCAGGGCACTCTTGCATAGGATTGGCAGAGCAGTGGATGATGCATGCCTGCGGGATTGTGGCCAGAGGGGGTCCTTCTTGCACACTTTGCAGGAGTGCCCCATTATCCACACGTTTTGGGATGGTGTAAAAGCTCCGTTGGAGACAGCTATTGGGGTGCCCATTGCGAACAGGTCCCATTGATGTTGTTGTGGATGTGGGGAGCCTCCGATCTGACCTTCCATCAGATGATTTTAGGTAACCTGAGGTTTCTGTTAGCAAAAAGGGAAATTGTGTGGAGATGGGAGAGTGCGGTGAGCCCACAATTACAGGATTTGAACCGGGAGATGGAGGTCTGTTGTGTGCGGGAGGAATGAGTGTACGAGGGTCAGGGTTGCCCAAGGAAGTTGGAGAGAGTGTGGAGGATGGTCTATGGGAGAATAGCGAGGGGGAGCAGTGACACCTACGGTGGGCCTCAGGTGGGTAGTATACGATGGAGAAATCAGAGGGATTGGTGTCTTGGATATTTGGAACCGACTTACCTCGACCTACTGTCCTGGTGCAGGACTATGACATTCAACAGAGCTCAGAGTTATGTACCACCTGTCAGGTTTGGGGGTGAGGCCTAGGTGGGGAGTCGGGTATTAATGCAATGTTTTTGTGTATTGTTGTTTGAGTATACGTTTCTTAAAACCAATAAACATGTTTCAATGAAAAAACTGATTCAATCAAATTTGGTGTCTGGAAATGGACTATAATAATGGAAGCTCGACACCCCCAGATTTGTCAACTGTCAAGCAGCCAGTCAGGCTGTGCGAGGAGGGGACACTCTGCAAGTCTTCTGCCTTTGACCAGGACTGGAGGCTAAGGCTTGCCGATCTGCCAGCTGGGTGAGGGGACATCACCCAGGGGATCCAACACCACCTGCCCCTGGAACCTGGAGCACCAGTGTCAGCTTGCTTGCCAAGACCAGTGTGCCCTGTGATGAAGAGGAGAGATCTGGAGGGAGTGAGGTCCAGTACTGTGAGGACTCCCTGTACGAGGTGTGCACTGATCAAGTTATAGCCCATGTGCAGAGGTAAGTCGATGACCCTGTTAGACTTGGCATCTTTTGGCGTGTTTCCCCTGACTTTTTGCTTTCTGACCTCCCGGTTGTGACCCTGTTTTTGCTGGTGTAATGATTCTGCGCACTTTCCTCACTGCTGTCCAGTGGGAAAGTGCAAGTGCTCCTGTATAAAATGTGTTATGGATTGGCGTTTCCATGATTGGCCTATTTGGTTTATGTGTCAGTCCCTTGTAAAGTGCACTGCGAGTGCCGGGGCCTATAGACCAAATGCTGTTGGTGGGCTGCAGCACTGGATTGTGCCACCCACGCAAACAGCCCGTAAAATGTAACTCGGGCCTGCCATTGCAGAGCCTGTGCGCAGCCTGGGGCTGCCATAGTCGACTTGGCAAGTGCGCACACTTGCAAGTCCCTAAACCTTCCCTTTTCTACATGTTAGTCCCCCTAAGGTAGGCCCAAGGTACCCCTGTGGGCAGGGTGCGTTGTATGCGAAAGGTAGGACATGCCCTGGTGTGTGTGGCATGTCCTGATAGTGAATTACAGCCTAGTTCGTTTTTCACTATTGCAAGGCTACCTGTTCCCCATAGGCCAGAACGGGCAGTTTTGATTATTACAGCTTATAATCCTAACTGACCCCGGGAACATGGTAGAAATTCGAGTTTAGTATGCCTGGACTCAGAATGATAAAACGCATCTTTTAGTGAAGTTGGTTTTAACATTCTGTGTTTGAAAATACCCCTTTTAGAAAGTGGGTATTTTCTTGTCTAACCATCCAAGCCTGCCTCTGCGAGGTTGTGTATTCCTTGTCTGGAGTGTGAGTGACAGGGGCTGGGGGATGCCAGGAGACAGGGTGAGTCAGCACAGGGCTGAATAGCAAGATCTACATGTAGATGGGTGGGAGGGGTTGCACCTGGGCCCTGAATAGGACAGTGCCTTCCCTCCACAATGCTGGCTCCACCTCCTGTGGTGCGTCTGATGTCCCTGGCCTACTCACTGAAAGAAGGGACGGAGACTTGTCAACAAAGTGCTCCAGAACTGGTTTGGACTAGGCAAAGGCCTCTCTGCCTTCAGAGAACAAAGGAATTTGGGATATAAATATTGGGGCCCTGACCCCATGAATTTAGATCTCGCTGGAATCAAGGAACCTGCCAAGACGAAGAGCTGGAAGAGCTGCCAGGAGGAGTACTGCCCCTTTGCCGTGTTGTTGCTTTGTTGGGTTGGCCTGCAGCTGCTGCTTCTGCCTTGGGCAGTGAAAGGACTGAACTTTCTACAAACTTGTGCTGAGTATATCCAAGGGCCTGGAACTGAGCTGGCCTCCTGTTAAGAAGTCTCAGGGACTACAAAGACTTCACAAACCTCTGGGTACCGCTTCTGGAACGCTGTTTCAGTTGCCACAGAGGAAGGGAACTGCAACCGACTCCGTCAACCGAATCCATCCCTGACCGGTGACCTGTTTGCACCGCAGACCGCATCGCCCCGCTTCGCATCGCAACCCTGGTCTCACCGTAGGCGACGTCCGACGCCGTCAACATCAAGCCGCTGCTTGCACCGTGACCTGTGGGCACCGCAGTTCGCATCGCATTGCTTCACTGAACCAGCCGGACCCGACCGACGCGGACGCTGCAACTGGCTCAAGAGTCGTGACTGCATCGCATTTGGGGCACCGCTCGCACGTCTGCGACGCACCGCTCCGACTCGCACCGCTGTCCGACGCCAGCTCCCGCACTCCGGCTTGGTCGCCTGCATCGCAACCTGTCAGCACCGCATCGAGCATCGTCTCACCCTGCATCGCACGCCTTGGACTCACCGACTCCGTCTGCACGACGCTCATCGAGCCGCTGCCTGCACCGCATCGAGGGACACCGCACCTTGCATCGCTCCGTCTTGCAACGCAACCGCGACGAACGCCGACCGGCTCGTACACTCCGTACCAGCCACAACGAGAAAGGTACTGTGACCGAGTCTGTTCACGACTCTGCTGGCCCGTAGCGACGCGGTCGGCTGGAACTGTTAGACTCTGTGTATTTCAGCATCGCGGTAGGCCCGGACGGGGCTACCGACTGCATACGAACTTTGCTTTTGTGTTATTCCTGCAAAGAAGAAGTTACCTTATCAAGCATTCATTTTTAAAGTATAGTATTGTGGATTTTTGTCGTAATTGGTCTTGTCTTGAGTATATAAAAATTGGTTATTTTTCTAAACTGGTGTGGTGTCCGTTTGTAGTGCTTACACTGTATTACTGTTGGTTATGTGCAAATGCTTTACACACTGCCTCTGAATTAAGCCTGACTGCTCGTGCCAAGCTACCACGAGGGTGAGCAGGGGTTACTTCACGAGTGTAACACCCTTACCCTGACTAGGAAGAAGGGTCCCTACTTGGACAGAGGTGCAAGCCCTTGCCAACTAGAGATCCCATTTCTAACATTGGTTGTCAGCGGTGAGGATAGGACTTGTGTTTGCACTTGACTTACAGTGATTGGTGTGCACTACTACCATATCGCAGACCATTACGTACCACATACTGGTTCTTTTTCTTTGGCCTATTTTTGATCTCGCCAGTTTTCAACTCACTACTTTTGTCATGCCTGAATCAACTGCATCATCCGTTGCATCTCTGGAAGTTATCTTTGAGGAGGATAGGTTGGAATCCTACGCCGTAAAGGAGCTACGAGCGATTTGTAAAAACCTGAAAGTCCAAATTAAAGGCCTCACAAGGAAGGAGGAGCTACAGAAGGCGCTGAGGGCCTGGGTAGCAGCCAGACATGCCAGTGGGCAGCCTGGTAATCTCAGTGAAGAGGTGGAGGAGCCTATTTCCAGGGTGGATGTGCTTTTGGGTGGGGGGGAACCCGCCAGGTCAGGCAGCAGCAGTCTGTCCCCAGAGGAGCTGGAGGACAGGCGGGAGGCAAGGCAGTTTGAGCTGCAGAAGCTCAGGCTGGAGAGTGAGCGGGAGGAGAAGAGATTGGCCATGGAGGAGAAGAAATTGGCCATGGAGGAGAAGAAGTTGCTCTTAGAGCATGAGAGAGAACTGAAGGAGCTAGAACTTAGGAGTAAGTCAGGCTCAGATGGTGGCAGCAGTTCGTCCAGAAAGGCAGACAGGATTGTGCACATTCCCAAGAATGTAGGCAAGGAGTTCAAGAAGGGGGATGACATACAAAGGTGGTTTCAGGGTTATGAGGCATGAATGGGGTCCCTGAGGAGAATTGGGGAGCAGGATTGTGGCCACTTTTCCCTGAAGAAGCAAGGGATGCTCTGATAGCTTTGGGTAAGGGGTATCACCTCACCTATGCTGACATGAAGGATGCCCTTCTCACGAAGTATGGTCTTACTCCTGAAAAGTACAGGGATCAGTTCAGGTCCAGTAAGAAGTCTGATGCCAACACTTGGTTGGAATGTGTGGATGTATTCTGCAGGTCTCTGGATGGTTGGGTGAAGGGCAGTAGTGTAACAGATTTTCAGGGGCTCTACAACTTGATTGCATGGGAGCACTTGTCTAGTCTATGTTTTGCAGATCTGCGCCAGCACCTAGTGGATAGTAAGCTAACTGACCCCAGGAAGCTTGCTATGGAAGCGGACCGCTGGGTGAGTACCAGGGTCCACAAGAAAGCGTTTGGGGGAGACTCCAGCCAAAGGTGGGCAGGGTCCCCAGCAGAAAGGTGGGGGGACAAGGGTAAAGCACAGGAGTTCTCTAAAGGGCCCCAAACTAGTACCCAGGGTAAAGGTTCCCAGCCCCCGGTGATAAGAAGAAAGGGGTCTCTACAGGGAAGCCTGTTGAGACTGGCCCCCGCAAGTGTTATGCATGTGACCAGGTAGGTCACTTTAAGGGGGACCCCAAGTGCCCTAAGGGGACACAGACACCCACCGGTGGACAGTCCAAAGTGTTGGCTAGTGTAGCGCTTGGGGAGGAGGGGTGCCCACAGGAGGGTGGGGATCCCGCAGAAATGACCCTTGTCTCACTAGGGGACAGTGAGATGGTCCCAGGAAACCAGGTGCCCCCTAACACAAAGAAATATAGCACCTGGGTGACCATCAATGGGAACAGGGTAGAGGCTCTCAGAGACACTGGAGCCAGTGTGACCTCAGTCCGGTGTCACCTGGTCTCTGAGAAGCAGGTAGTCCCAGGGGCATTCCACCAAGTAGTTGCTGTAGACAACTCTGAGCGCCAGTGTATGGTGGCGCAGGTTCCCTTTGAATGGGGGGGGTCTCAGGTCCCTTGAGGGTGGTTGTGAGCCCTACCATGCCTGTAGATTGTCTGCTAGGTAATGACCTGGAGCAGTCCTTATGGAAGGATGTTGAGCTCAGGTCTCACTTGGAGATGCTTGGGTTGCCAGAGTGGGCATGCGTGTCCACTCGGTCAATGGCAGCCAGAAAGGGTGATCAAGAGGACTTGGAGCCTGGAACAGTGGCCCAAGTCCCTGCCAAGAGAAAGGGCAGGGGGCGCGGGAAACCGGCCCCCGAAGTTCCCACGGACCGGGAGGAGGCGGACCTCGAGGGGGACGCCCGGTGCCTACAGGGGAGCAGGTAGCCGAACTGGGAGACATCTCTGAGCTGACCCATTGGCAGCAAGAGGGGGTCCCATCAGGGAGGAGTTCTGCAGGGAGCAGAACGAGTGCCCTACTCTGGAGGGTCTGCGGCGGCAGGCTGCAGACCAGGCAGCTGGTAATCAGTCCGGGTCACATCTGATCTACTGGGAGAGTGGTCTCCTATACAGTGAGCCTAAGGTTGCTGAGCCTGGGTCAGCCCGTGTGCTGGTGGTACCCCAGCACTTCAGGACCTTCCTACTGGGTCTGGCTCATGACGTGCCTTTGGCAGGACAATTGGGGCAGGACAAGACCTTTGACAGGCTTGTCACCCACTTCTTTTGGCCCCAAATGCGAAGGCAGTCAGATGCACACTGTAGGTCTTGCCAAACTTGCCAGGCAAGTGGTAAGAGTGGGAGGAAGGTCAAAGCTCCTCTCCAACCTTTTCCTGTTGTTGGTACACCCTTCGAAAGGGTAGGGATGGATATTGTGGGGCCACTGGATCCCAAGACAGCCATTGGCAACAGGTACATCCTGGTCTTGGTGGACCATGCCACCCGGTACCCGGAGGCAATCCCTCTCAGGACAACGACGGCGCCAGTGGTGGGCCGGGCGTTAATGGGGATCTTTTCCCGTGTGGGATTCCCCAGAGAGGTGGTTTCTGATAGGGGGACCAATTTCATATCGAAGTATATGACATCCCTGTGGAAGGAGTGTGGTGTAACCTACAAGTTCACCACTCCTTACCACCCACAAGGAAACGGTCTGGTGGAGAGATTCAACCAGACCTTGAAAGGCATGATCAAGGGTCTAACAGAACCCATGAGGCGTAAGTGGGACGTCCTCTTGCCATGCCTACTCTTTGCATACAGGGAGGTGCCTCAGAAGTCTCTTGGGTACAGCCCCTTTGAGCTCCTGTATGCCACCCTGTCAGAGGACCTCTGAGTTTGGTAAGGAAGGCTGGGAGGCAGCTCCCAGGAAAACTCCCCAGGATGTGTTTAGCTACATGCTGGCCTTTAGAAACCAAACTGCCCGCTTCAGGAAACTCGCTCAGGCGAACCTAGAAGCAAGCCAGGAAGAAATGAAGAGATGGTATGACCAGAATGCCACTCTGGTCGAATTTCAACCTGGGCAAAAGTGTGGGTCATGGCCCCAGTGGCACCTTGTGCCTTGCAGGACAAGTGGACTGGGCCATATGAGGTGGTGGAGCGCAAAAGTGATGTCACCTACCTGGTGGATTTGCAAGCTCCAAGGAACCCTTGAGGGTCCTTCACGTGAACCGCCTCAAGCCCCACTTCGAGAGGTCCGAAGTGAGTATGCTCTTGGCGACAGATGATGGGGTGGAAGAGGAGAGTGAGCCTCTCCTGACCTCCTGTCTACCAAGGAGCATGATGGGTCAGTAGAAGGTGTGATCCTCTCCCCTACTCTGACTCAGGAGCAGCAGGGGGACTGTCACCAGTTGTTGGGACAGTTCGCCCCACTGTTCTCTCTGACCCCCGGTGTTACTCACTGGTGTACCCATGACGTGGACACTGGTGACAGCCCTCCTGTGAAGCACAAGATTTACAGGTTGACTGACCGGGTCAGAGCCAGCATCAAGGAGGAGGTCTCTAAGATGTTGGCGTTAGGGGTGATTGAGCCCTCCCACAGTCCTTGGGCCAGCCCAGTGGTCTTGGTCCCAAAGGCAGCTGCGCCCGGTGCCACTCCAGAACTCCGGTTTTGTGTGGACTACCGTGGGCTCAATGCCGTCACCAGGACTGACGCGCACCCCATCCCCAGAGCTGATGAGCTCATTGATCGGTTGGGAGCTGCCCGGTTCCTCAGCACGTTTGATTTGACATCTGGGTACTGGCAGATTGCCTTAACCGATGGGGCCAAGGAGAGATCAGCATTCTCAACCCCAGAAGGTCATTACCAATTCCGGGTGATGCCCTTTGGGTTGAAGAATGCCCCTGCCACCTTTCAGAGGTTGGTCAATCAGGTGTTGGCTGGGCTGGAGGATTTCAGTGCCACCTACCTGGATGACATTGCTGTGTTCAGTTCCAGCTGGGACGAACATTTACAGCACCTTGAGAAAGTGTTGAGGGCTCTGCAAGGTGCAGGCCTCACGATCAAGGCCAGTAAGTGCCAGATCGGGAAGGGTTCTGTGGTGTACTTGGGACACCAGGTAGGAAGCGGCCAGGTGGCGCCCTACAACCCAAGATTGACACCATTCTGGCTTGGGAGCCCCCAAGACCCAGACAGAGGTGAGAGCCTTCTTAGGTCTCACCGGCTACTATAGGAGATTTGTTAAGGGCTATGGCACCATCGTTGCTCCCTTAACAGAGCTGACTTCTAAGAAGCAGCCCAGGAAAGTGATCTGGACTGAGTCCTGCCAGAAAGCTTTTGATGCCCTGAAGGCAGCCATGTGCACGGCGCCCGTGCTCAAGGCACCTGACTTCTCCAAGGAATTCGTCGTGCAGACTGACGCTTCAGAGCATGGTGTGGGAGCGGTGCTCTCACAACTGAACGAAGAGGGCCTGGATCAGCCTGTAGTCTTCCTTAGCAGGAGACTACTCCCCAGGGAACAGAGGTGGAGTGCCATAGAAAGGGAAGCTTTTGCTGTGGTCTGGGTGCTGAAGAAGTTGAGACCATACCTGGTTGGGACTCACTTCCGGGTTCAGACAGACCACAGGCCCCTCAGATGGTTGATGCAAATGAGGGGTGAGAATCCAAAACTGCTGAGGTGGTCCATCTCCCTACAGGGAATGGACTTTACGGTGGAACACCGTCCTGGTACAGAACACGCCAACGCAGATGGTCTGTCCAGGTTCTTCCGCCTTAGTGAAGAGAACTCCAATGGGGTTGGGTAGTTCTCCCTACTTTCAGCTGGATGGGACATGTGTTAGACTTGGCATCTTTTGGAGTGTTTCCCCTGACTTTTTGCTTTCTGACCTCCCGGTTGTGACCCTGTTTTTGCTGGTGTAATGATTCTGCGCACTTTCCTCACTGCTGTCCAGTGGGAAAGTGCAAGTGCTCCTCTATAAAATGTGTTATGGATTGGCGTTTCCATGATTGGCCTATTTGGTTTATGTGTCAGTCCCTTGTAAAGTGCACTGCGAGTGCCGGGCCTATAGACCAAATGCTGTTGGTGGGCTGCAGCACTGGATTGTGCCACCCAAGCAAACAGCCCGTAAAATGTAACTCGGGCCTGCCATTGCAGAGCCTGTGCGCAGCCTGGGGCTGCCATGTCGACTTGGCAAGTGCGCACACTTGCAAGTCCCTAAACCTTCCCTTTTCTACATGTTAGTCACCCCTAAGGTAGGCCCAAGGTACCCCTGTGGGCAGGGTGCGTTGTATGCGAAAGGTAGGACATGCCATGGTGTGTGTGGCATGTCCTGATAGTGAATTACAGCCTAGTTCGTTTTTCACTATTGCAAGGCTACCTGTTCCCCATAGGCCAGAACGGGCAGTTTTGATTATTACAGGTTATAATCCTAACTGACCCCGGGAACATGGTAGAAATTCGAGTTTAGTATGCCTGGACTCAGAATGATAAAACTCATCTTTTAGTGAAGTTGGTTTTAACATTCTGTGTTTGAAAATACCCCTTTTAGAAAGTGGGTATTTTCTTGTCTAACCATCCAAGCCTGCCTCTGCTAGGTTGTGTATTCCTTGTCTGGAGTGTGAGTGACAGGGGCTGGGGGAAGCCAGGAGACAGGGTGAGTCAGCACAGGGCTGAATAGCAAGATCTACATGTAGATGGGTGGGAGGGGTTGCACCTGGGCCCTGAATAGGACAGTGCCTTCCCTCCACAATGCTGGCTCCACCTCCTGTGGTGCGTCTGATGTCCCTGGCCTACTCACTGAAAGAAGGGACGGAAACTTGTCAACAAAGTGCTCCAGAACTGGTTTGGACTAGGCAAAGGCCTTCTGCCTTCAGAGAACAAAGGAATTTGGGATATAAATATTGGGGCCCTGACCCCATGAATTTAGATCTCGCTGGAATCAAGGAACCTGCCAAGACGAAGAGCTGGAAGAGCTGCCAGGAGGAGTACTGCCCCTTTGCCGTGTTGTTGCTTTGTTGGGTTGGCCTGCAGCTGCTGCTTCTGCCTTGGGCAGTGAAAGGACTGAACTTTCTACAAACTTGTGCTGAGTATCTCCAAGGGCCTGGAACTGAGCTGGCCTCCTGTTAAGAAGTCTCAGGGACTACAAAGACTTCACAAACCTCTGGGTACCGCTTCTGGAACGCTGTTTCAGTTGCCACAGAGGAAGGGAACTGCAACCGACTCCGTCAACCGAATCCATCCCTGACCGGTGACCTGTTTGCACCGCAGACCGCCTCGCCCCGCTCGCATCGCAACCCTGGTCTCACCGTAGGCGACGTCCGACGCCGTCAACATCGAGCCGCTGCTTGCACCGTGACCTGTGGGCACCGCAGTTCGCATCGCATCGCTTCACTGAACCAGCCGGACCCGACCGACGCGGACGCTGCAACTGGCTCAAGAGTCGTGGACCGCATCGCATTTGGGGCACCGCTCGCACGCCTGCGACGCACCGCTCCGACTCGCACCGCTGTCCGACGCCAGCTCCCGCACTCCGGCTTGGTCGCCTGCATCGCAACCTGTCAGCACCGCATCGAGCATCGTCTCACCCTGCATCGCACGCCTTGGACTCACCGACTCCGTCTGCACGACGCTCATCGAGCCGCTGCCTGCACCGCATTGAGGGACACCGCACCTTGCAGCGCTCCGTCTTGCACCACAACTGCGACGAACGCCGACCGGCTCGTACACTCCGTACCAGCCACAACGAGAAAGGTACTGTGACCGAGTCTGTTCACGACTCTGCTGGCCCGTAGCGACGCGGTCGGCTGGAACTGTTAGACTCTGTGTATTTCAGCATCGCGGTAGGCCCGGACGGGGCTACCGACTCGTACGAACTTTGCTTTTGTGTTATTCCTGCAAAGAAGAAGTTACCTTATCAAGCATTCATTTTTAAAGTATAGTATTGTGGATTTTTGTCGTAATTGGTCTTGTCTTGAGTATATAAAAATTGGTTATTTTTCTAAACTGGTGTGGTGTCCGTTTGTAGTGCTTACACTGTATTACTGTTGGTTATGTGCAAATGCTTTACACACTGCCTCTGAATTAAGCTTCTCCGACTGCTCGTGCTAAGCTACCACGAGGGTGAGCAGGTGTTACTTCATGAGTGTAACACCCTTACCCTGACTAGGAAGAAGGGTCCCTACTTGGACAGAGGTGCAAGCCCTTGCCAACTAGAGATCCCATTTCTAACAGACCCCTTATGTCAGGTGGGGCCACCATGAAGATTACTGCCATGCTGATCTGGCTGTAGCCTGTGTGCAGAGTGAGGTTGGAGACCACGTATGCCAGATAGGGCTATCATGAAGATTAGTGCTGTGCCAACTGGTTTGTAGCCCAAGTGCAATGGAAATTCGGTGACCCTGTATGCCCGGTGGGGCTGTCATGAAGATTACTGCCGTGCAGATCTGCCTGTAGCAAGTGTGTGGAGTAAAGTCAGTGACCCTGTATGCCAGGTGGGCCACTATGAAGATTACTGCCATGCCGATCGTGCCGAAGCCCTTGTGCATAGTGAAGGCGGTGACCCTGTATGCCTGGTTGGGCCGCCGTGAAGATTAATGCCATGCCGATTGGGTCATAGCAGTTGTGTAGAGTGAAGTCGGCGACCCTGTATGCCAGGTGGGGCCTCCGTGAAGATTGCTGCTGTGCCAATTGAGCTGTAGGATGTGTGCAGAGTGAGGATGGTGACCCCAGTATGCTAGGTGGGGCCAAAAAAGGCAAAGAGCGAAGTCTGGTTGAGACCGTTGTCGAGACGAAGAGACCACCGTGGTAACCAGAGTGGACCGAAGCCCTGACTGAGTATATGCACCAGGATCATCGAATTCCCCTCCCACCTGTGGGGAGGATCCAAGGAAACCTACCAGCATCGGAGGAGCAACGAGGACCACTGGCTGCTTTCCCCATAGGACCGTGTGTGAGGAACTCAAGGACACCTGGCCAGTGGCACTGCAGGGCAGTGTGTGCAGTACTCACCTGTGACAACCACTGCAGCTGCAGGGTCCACGAGAGGGGTTGTGGAGAAGAGAAATTATTAGTAACACAGCTGGACCATCTCGTCTGGTTCAAAACCACTCTGTCCACTCGTAGACAAATAACCAGGTAGTCAGAGGGAAAGTATAACAAGCAATATTTATTATACACTCGAGCAAGCACCGGTCCGTACAGCCTCCAGGGAGGGTGTACAGGAGTGAGCTGATGTAAAGTATCTGAGAGCTACATTTATAGTAGTGAACAAACAGGAAGGTGATAAAAGACCGGTGAGAACCAGTTTTCTCCAGTTAGCTCAAGCTCAGACATGTCTTACAGAAATCTGCAGATGCGGAAAACATGTTCTTATCAGTATCAGACACTGCAGCCTTGAAAAGGGCAGAACGCTCTCTAGACTAAGGCGCAGCTGGGTTGTCTAACATAAGTCACATGATTTACAAGAAATGTTAAGACACAACTTTCGATTAGCCAAGAACAGCAACCCAGCAAGCAAGGAAATGCATGAAACAGATGTGCACTGAAGACGTGGCATACAAAATGGAGGAGCAAATGCTCAAACTAAATGTGGCCTATTGCATATTTTCTAACAATTCCTCCTTTTTGAGCTTTGATCAAACATTTTTCTGCACCCGGTCCCCACTATTGCAAGAGGTGTCATCTTCATCAGTCCAAAGGTCCTCGTTAGTGTCAGGCTTGGAAGAGAATCCAACCATTATCTCAGTGCCATGATTTAACTCACATACTTCATAAGTCAAAGCTGGATATGATACACACCTAGGTGTGTCATATGATAGGACACTTTCATCAATATTCATCAGATCATATACTTCTTGCTGTTGCATTAACATCCTGTTAGTGTCCTTAACCGAAAATGAAGTTGGTTTACATGCAGATAAATACATGGAACAACAAATAGGCACACATTGGACACATAAACAACAGGCTGGTATACTTCCCCCCACGGCAGCAGCTATGAGGAGAAGTTTCCAACCCCAATGTGGTAAGTATTTTCATGAACCACCAAGACCAGGCACCCTTATCCTGATGTATCTCATCGGAAATGCGGTGTAAGCTCTGAATGGCTGCATAAACATTGGGGGCATTATCAGGAATTTAAACACAGCAGAAGCTACCTATTACCCGACAGACTCCACCTCTGTCAGTGAGGATGATGTCTAAAACCATTCTGTTTTGAAGCGTCATAAGGCGGTTAGCCTGCATCTCTGTAGTTATATTGGCAAGGGCCCCTGATGTTTTGTTTATTACCGCATCAACAACCTCAGCAGTTGGCGAACCTGAACACTGTTAGCCATAGAACCCCAAAGGGTACTAGGCCCTTCATGGCATCAATAAATGGCTGTAGGGTGGTATCTGTTTGATCTATCTCAGTGATGGCCACTGCTCTTGTGATTCTGAACATCCTACTTTCTCTTCTCTGGAGATGATGTATTTTATAATAATTGGGAGGGGCAACATATACTGAAGGCAAGAGAAAAGCCAAGTAATAGTATCCTGTTCAATTGAAAGGGGGAGAAGTATAGGCTGTTTGACCACATATGAAATAACTATTTCGCATAGATAGGAATACAAGCAAATTGGTGGCATTCAATGACAATACCTGCTTACACCGGTATGGAGCCCCGTCCGTTGACACAGAGGGGTGCCTGGGAGAAGACAACTGGTACTCCTTTACCTAACTTAGATGTCCCATTTTCCCTGAACCACTGCATATACTTAAACATTGTATTCCAGTCTGTATACGTTTCACTCTCTAATTCATTACCATACACGGACCCATTGACGAAGCAACTATTGTAGACCAACTCGGCTGGAATCTTCGGAGTGTGAAAGGACCCCAACTGAGCTACAGAAGAGGAAATCTGAATCCATGCACTGCAAGACCCATTGTAGGTGAAAGGCAAGGTAATAAACTGCAGCGGGCAACAGGCCACAAACCCAACACTTGGTCGTGTTTAGTGAATCATGCGTTTCATGAAGGCTCTGAATAAATGTATTATTCTGGTAACCCAACCTATGACTCTGCTTGGGTGGGCTAAGGGTCAAGTGGTAATGTTTCTGTGGTATCGGAATGAGATTGACTAGTGTATGAACAGGGAAATTCTCTTCTAAAAACCAGGACATACCAAATATTCCTGCAACTATTATCAGTAAGATAAAACCCAAAGCACATTTCTCCTTACAGGACCATTTCCTAAGAGGTGCTTGTCGAACCAATGGGGCACCTTCCCCTACATTATCCGGATGCACGTTTCTGCCAAATGGGTGCAGCTCCATTATTACAACTCAGAGATATTATAATACACACAAGTATAATATAAGCAAAAGAACCAGGAGGGTAAATGAGTACCAAAGGAGGATAAAAGAACCAATGTTCACAGCTTCCTTATTTTACTAACCCTGCTGCACAAGTAAGTCCATTAAAGTTGGTGCTCTTGAGCACCTGGCAGTTGGAGCTTGTTCCGTCCTAAGCTCTTCTCTAACTGATCTCACAATGATAAAGGTGGTGTCCCAAGCAATGGGACACTTCCCTACACTAAGTGTTTTGTGCAGCTGGCTTACGTGCCTCAAATTGTAACGCTGAAGACCAGGTTGATCATGGTCCTCAAACAACAAAGTGTCATGAGAAAGCGGCAGAGGCCTTTGAAGCTCCTTCTCGTGGGCCTCTCTCAGTTTTGCATCCTCAACCAGAACTTCATTACTGAATGGCACAAAGGCAGGTATTTTCTCCCACTCCTCGTCTGGGAGACCATTCCTTACCCGCTGATCATACGGGAGGGGCAAAGGCACCTTCTTGCAATGTGTTGCATGAATCCAATTCTTTCGTCCAGCGGCCTTCATAGCAGTTTGCATCACCAAGAGGACCTGAACAGGGCCCTTCCACCTGGGATGGAGGCAATTGGACTGCTGAACGTTCTTCGTCAGGACCCAGTCCCCGGGCCTGATGCTGTGTCCCGGGCCTTCCAAACGAGGAGGTAGACTGGACCTGACCTGTTGTTGAATCAAGTAGAAGTCTTTAGTGAGTTGTTTACAATAGTCAGCAAGCAAAGGATATTCAAGTTCTGTAAATCTCTTTGGTCTCGGCACACCCCACACATTTGCTGGTCGGCCCATCACCACCTCATATGGTGATAGGCCCATTTGACTATGTATAGTCATTCTTATGGAGAGTAGGGCTATTGACAGGGAGTCTGGCCATTTTAATCCTGTACTAGCACATATTTGTGCAAATTTGAGTTTTAATGTGCCATTATAGCGCTCCACTAATCCCGCAGATTGAGGATGATTGGCAGTGTGAAACTTTTGCTTGATCTGGAATCCAGAACACACCCTGTCCATTATCTGACCAATGAAATGTGACCTGTTGTCACTCCAAATAATTCTGGGCATTCCATATCTAGGAAAATATTCTTTAAGCAATACTTTAGCAGTGCTAAGACCTGTATTGTCTTTAAGGGGATAGGCTTCAATCCATTTGCTAAACACACAGACCACCACCAAAACATACCTCAAGTTATTACACCTTTCCATATCTATATAGTCTATCTGAAGAACTTCAAATGGTAAGTCAGGGGGGGCAAAATGTCCTGAGGGTGTCGGTATACCTTTCCCCGCATTATACTGGAGGCATATCATACTATTCTTAACTATGGCATTGGCTGTTTTATTGATATTTGCATTACACCAAACAGGATCTAGAATCTTTTGTAGCCCTTCGAACTTATGTGGGCTGGCCCATGAGCCATAGAAACAACTGCATGGATGTAAGCATTTGGTAGCAGCCGTCTGTGATTATCAGTGCGATCCACCCAACAATTTTCATCATTTAACCTGTCAGTCTCCATCCACATTTCCAGCTCTTCAGAGGCATGACTCTGAGTGTCCCTTACACTTTCCATTGTAGTTTCACACATTCCGGCTTCAGGGACCCACCTAGCTGTTCCCGAGATCTACATACCATTCTTTTTGGTACTAGCTGTAGTTTTTGCTGTCTCATCAGCAAGAGCATTACCTCGACCTACATCATCAGTAATCTTCTTATGAGCGCTACATTTGATTATACCTACTTTTGCAGGCAAGGTAAGTGCATCTAGCAGATGTTAAACTAAGTCTCCATGTTGTATCCGGGTCCCATGTGATGTAAGAAACCCACGTTCTGCCCACAATCTCCCAAAATGATGTACCACTCCAAATGCTTACTGTGAATCTGTGTATATATTTACTCTGAGATCTTCACTCAATTCACATGCTCTAATCAAAGCTATCAACTCTGCAGCCTGAGCGGAGTTGTGGGGTGTCTTCTCAGTCTCAACCACTGTCTGAAGTGTGGTAATTGCATACACAGCTATTGTTTTTCCATCAGGTAGCTTGAAACATGAACCATCTACGAACAACACGCCCTGAGGGTCAGATAGGGGTGTGATTGTCAAGTCTACCTGTCCCTTTCTCTCATCTTCTGTTGTGAATAAACAATCATGATACATTTTCTCTTCGTCAGAAGGGAGGGGTAGTAACATAGCTGGATTCAAAACATTGCATCTTTTTAGGATGATGGTTGGGCTAAATAAATTCAATTCATATCCTGTTAGACATGCACTGGTGAGGTGCTGTGTCTGTGTCTTATTTAATAGAGCATCCACCTCATGGGATACCATTACGGTGAGATCATTTCCTCCCACAAAACCTTCACTTTGTTTTATCGCTGCTGCAGGTGAAGCCACTCCGCGTAAGCAACTTGGCAAAGCTTTAGCGACTGGATCCAGGGTTGCGGAAAAATATGCACATGGCCTATTCTTCCCACCCTGATCCTGTGTCAAAACTGAGAGTGCGCACCCCCCCTTCTCATGCACGAACAAAATGAAGGGTTTGTGGTAGTCTGGATTTCCCAATGCTGGAACACTGCACAGAACTGATTTCAATTGTACAAAGGCGCGCTCGCATTCATCAGTCCACGGCAAAGGTTCGCACACATCCTTTGTGGTTAAGGCTATCTAAGGCTTAACTATTAAAGAAAAGTTGGGGATCCATTGGCGACAGAAGGACATTATGCCTATGAATCCACGTACTTCAGATTGTGTTTTTGGGAGGGGCATGGACTGTATCAATTGTATCCTGTCCGGATGTATACATCTACCCCCCTTCGACTGGAAGTGACCGAAATAGGTGACCTCCTGTTGACAATACTGCAATTTTGAAAGGGACACTTTATGCCCTAATTGAAACAAATGCTGGAGGAGGGACACTGTGTCATCTCTACAATCTTGTTCAGTGTTGGAGGCTATCAGAATGTCATCAATATATTGTATGAGAGTGGAATTCCTTGGTAAACTTATTTGATCAAGTTGCTTCTTCAAGGCCTGGCTGTAAATGCTACGGCTTTCTGTGTACCCCTGAGGGGCACAACAAAATGTAAATGAATGACCAGCCAAGCAAAACCCAAAATGATACAGACTCTCTTAGGTAATAGGAATACTGAAGAAGGCATTCTTAAGATCTATGACTGTGAAATACTGGGCAGAAGGAGGGATCATGGTGAATATAGTGTTCATGTCTGGAACAACGGGGAACAACTATTTTATTAATGGCTCGCAAATCAACTACTAGGCGATATGTATAATTTTTTTCTTGTTTTAAGCACAGGCAGTATAGGACTATTACATGGACTACCTGTTATTTCTTTAACTATGCCTGCATGGACTAGATCCGACACCACCTGTTTTATGCCTTCCTCTCCTTCCTTTGAAATTTTATATTGAGGTATACCTGGTAATTTACCATTTTCTTTTATTTTAATATGAATAGGGTCTATATCCATTTTGCCTAC
This sequence comes from Calotriton arnoldi, assembly GCA_963921515.1. Classification (NCBI taxonomy): domain Eukaryota; kingdom Metazoa; phylum Chordata; class Amphibia; order Caudata; family Salamandridae; genus Calotriton; species Calotriton arnoldi. The sequence goes on along the minus strand of CAWUFW010001053.1, from coordinate 537,874 downwards.
ATCATTGTCGCCCTTTGCCCAGAGGTCTATATTTATGGCACGCTATTTGGGAGGCAAGGAGTCTGGTTTAGAAAACATACATCTGGTATAATCAGTAGCACCCATAGTGACATAAACCCCATCTGGAGTGCAATAGATGGTAGCATGTAACCTTTTCAACATGCCTAATCCAAGTAGATTTTCACCGCAATCTGTTGTTAACACAAAAGGAGTATCTACAGTAAAGGGACCAATGGCTGCTGTCATCGGTGCAGAAATGGGGCTTTTTACAGGAATTCTAGAGAACCCCGCAGAAACATTTGTGTGCCCAGAAAGAGAAGCCCCCGGGACCAAGTGGTGAGCTACTGACATTCTGGCGGACCCAGTAACCAAAAGGGACTTCTGCGGCTTTCCGTATATTGCTAAATCCACACATGGTCCCGACTGGTCAACAGGTATTTTAATCTGACCAGTACTCTTTCTGTGGCGATCCTAACAGTAATCGTCTTCAAGATAGTCCACATGGTAGTATTGCTTATTGTCAAAAATGTTCGCATTTCTGTTGTTGGAACCCATATTTCCTGAACATCTCTGCCGACCACGTCCTCTCCCTCTCTGCACTGACTTACTTTTTCCTTCAACCAGTTGACGACACTCGGACCTCCAATGGCCCTCCTGTTTGCAGTAGGCAAATTGGTTAGGTCCTAGTGTTTGATCTGTTGGTGGGGCTGAATAGCCCCGCCCTCTTCCCCTGCCTCTTGCCATGCCGTGTCCCCTATCGGGAAATGCTTGTTGCAAAAGTACCTTGGTCTTCAAATCCTTTGTCTTTTTCTCTGCCTTTCATTCTTGTCCTTTTTCCACTTCTCATAATACTGGGCCATATGCAGAATCTCTGCAGGTGTCTTAACGGCCCAAGAAGTTTCCGACTGAACTAACTTATGTATCTCCTTCAACAAGCCTCCAACAAATCTGTCCACGAACAGTCTTTTCCCAGCTTCCGTCGCTACGTCTTGGCCACTAAAGTCAGAAAAAGAATCTTCAAATCTGGTAAAATAGTCAGACACATCTTCATTTGGCTTTTGTTTGCAAACCCCTAACTTATCCCAATTAATAGTCTGTGGAGGTATGATAGTCTGTAATTTTGCCAAAATATGTTCTGGTAATTTAGCAGTATCCGCGTCTAGGGGTGCACCAGCTGGTCTATCTTTTTCTAACTGAACGAATTGGTCCCATGTTTTTCCCAGCGTAGTTTCGTCATCGTTCGCCCTAATGGAGTTCCATATTTCAGTGGGTAGTAAGCTCTTGAAAAAAAAATCAATATCTCCTAGGGTCATTGTGGCCTTGGAAATTGCCATCTTAAGTTCTTTATAGAACCCGGATGGGTTTTTCCGTGGTTCGGGTAGGTCTCTTTTTATAGACATAACCTCTTCACATTTCCTAGGGACATGAATGAATTGGGGCTTACTCTGCTTATCTGGCTCATTTACTGCAGCAGGATCTCCCGGAATGGGAGGCACTTCCCTCATAGGGTATTGCTTTGCTCTCGAAGGGGAGGTGTTGGGTTTCTCAATCTCTCTACCTGTTCTATGTTTTCTGGTGCATAAAGGCACCCATTAGCGCATTTCCAAGTCTCTCAAACCACTTTCGGGCAATATTCCCTGTACCTCCGCAAACCTTCCCAGGTTTTCTCTATTCTAGCAGCCATGCAGGCTATGACATAATTTTGGGATGCCAAAGGCATATCTCCCACCGTTTGCATAATGTCCTTGACGGTTTAGATATCTGAATCCATCCAATTGTTGGACATATCCCTTATTACATCCTTCTCTTCCTGAGGCAAACCTGACCGCAACTGCATCATCCTATCCATCCGTCTAACAAACTGCCTCTCCACCTTCCCTTGCAGTTCTGCCTTCAGCTCCCACTTCAGTTAATGTTCGAACATCCGGGTATATTTGAGTAGGGGGAATATCTATTACGGGTGGAGGTGCTGTGGGGTTGGGCACATACGGCAGTGGCGCTACTGGAGTAGTCTGTAATAAGTGTTCCATAACCTCATCATCTTGTGAATTCTCAGTGCACGGCTGGGAGACATAAGTTTTCTCAGTTCACATTCTATGCTCCTGTCATGACAATCTATACTATCTTTTACCCTATTATAATCATGTTCCCACGCTTTCGCTGTTATAGTTTTATTTTGCTCCTGATGCGACCTTTTAAATTCCTCCTGCCTTCTCCTATTTGCTTCATCTTGCCATGACTTCAGAATCCCAAACATAACCTGTTGAGACTTCCTAGCAAATAGGCATTGCTCACGGTAATCTAATTTCTGTTGATCAAAACTACCATCTATAGGTCATTGCAACTCCGGCATTCTTTTTAGTGTATTTGTGCCACGAACAATTAAACAATTCTGCATCATATCCTTTCTTTTTCATCATATCCCACACTGGGGTTCCTTCCCTCGGAACCGGCTGACTTTCATCCAATCTCACACTCAAGCAACAACAGCACCTAGAAAATAATCTACACAGTTTGCTAAAACACAGCATTTTGTAATTACACTTCTCACACCCAGTTTCTGAACTATATTTTCAGTGCCCCTCAAATGTCGATCTAACTCGACCTATGCCTCGAGGACTTTTACCAAAAACCAATACTTAGGGGTCTTCATCAAGCAAATAACACCAAATGTCGACTCAGAACAATCTCACCTGATAATGTCTCCCGATTCTTCTCTCCGTCCACCCACCTGTTCTGGGACCAAACAGTCTTCTTTTTCAAGCTCACCAGTTCAGGATCTCTGTCGGGATGACCCAGTGCCAAGGAGTCTCAGTTCGAGACTTCGGATTTCAGATGTGAGAAACTAGTCTCCTCGTGTGGTGCCCCTGTAATCCAGCCGTCTCGGGTCATTGCTCCTCAGCCTCAGTCTGTCTCCGGACTCGTCTGATGGATCATCCGAAGAGGTCCCTGTTTGGGCGCCATTTGTGGAGACGAGAAATTATTAGTAACACAGAGGGACCATCTCGTCTGGTTCAAAACCACTCTGTCCACTCGAAGACAAAGAACCAGGTAGTTGGAGGGAAAGTATAACAAACAATATTTATTATACACTCGAGCGGGCACAGCTCTGTACAGCCTCCAGTGAGGGTGTACAGGAGGGAGCTGACGTAAAGTATCTGAGGGCCACATTTATAATAGTGAACAAAAAGGACGGTGATAAAAGACCGGTTAGAACCAGTTTTCTCCAGTTAGCTCAAGCTCAGACATGTCTTACAGAAATCTGCAGATGCGGCAAACATGTTCTTATCAGTATCAGACACTGCAGCCTTGAAAAGGGAAGAGCGCTCTCTAGACTAAGGTTCAGCTGGGTTGTCTCACATAAGTCACATGATTTACAAGAAATGTTAAGACATAACTTTCGATCAACTAAGAACAGCAACCCAGCAAGCAACGAAGTGCATGAGACAGATGTGCACTGAAGACGTGGCATACAAAATGGAGGAGCAAATGCTCAAACTAAATGCGGCCTATTACATATTTTTTAACAGGGTGCTCTCAAAGACTCAATCCTGCCGGTCCTGACTGATTAATGGGTTAGAAGGCCCCATGGGAACTTGCCTGTGGTATAGCCCTTCGGCACTTGAACACTTTGACTTTAATTGGAGTCAGTGGGACTCTTGAGACTCGGACTACTAGTGGGGCTTAACCTAAATGTTGCTTATAGTGAATGTGAAATAACCACTACCACTAGTGAGAGGGGAGTGGTACTTAGGAACCCCCATTTGAAACAGTAGAGCCCTGGCCTCAAGGGACTGTGTGTATTGTGTGTGCATGCCGCATTTTACTTTGTGTTGGTGTATAAATACAAATTTTATCATAAAAGCAAGTATTTGACTGGGCAATCATTTATTGTTTCTATTGAATGTATTTTGAGAGTCAAGTGCTGAAGGGGTACTTGGCCAATTTTTTGGGGTGTTTTATACAGCGCAAACTAGGCCCGAAGGTATCAGAGCACTTTACATGAGCACCAGTTGCGTTACAGATGGACACATTCATTTTTAGGGCTCGCCTAGGCAGCGCGCATACGCTGCCCTAGGAGGGCCTTTAGCCATCGGTCTTCACTTTTCAAGCACTGCACTCATGCTTGTGGCGGCATCCACCTTGCGGGAGCGAGCAGCGGCGCGCCACAAGCACGAGTGCAGTGCTTGAAAAGTGAAGACTGATTGTTAGGTCTCGCCTGAGCCAGCGCGCATGCGCTGCTAAGCGAGACATTTAGTAAGGGCTTTAGAGTTTGGAATACACGCTCGTGCGTGTGCTTTTCTTTTCTCTACCTGCTATTGGCCTTGGCATGCGTCTTTTTAATAAAGACAGCACGCAATTGGCCAAAGGCGGGGGCATGTCCTGCCTTCTCTTTGTTGTGACCTAGGGTCCGCGGGAGCGAGCAGCAGCCCTGCCGTGTGCCATATGTTTTTAATTAGCAGGGCATTGGCGCGCAGTGTGCCAGATGGTGGGCTGGCTGCATTCCAGCTTCAGGTTACTTGTTTCATCGGCTTGGAATGCGCCTCTTTATCACCTCGTGTGCACTCTGTTTAAGTTGCAGCATGACATGGGAGTTTATTTAAGCCTGGGAATGTGGAATAAAAGGGATCTGTGTCTTTTTAAGCTGCGGGGAGATATCGGCTTTCCACGTGCTTATAATGGTCGCCTTTGCCTCTTATGTTCACACTGCCTATAGCATCCGCTCTCTGGCTATGCCGCCGTGTGTGTGCCCTCTCCCAGCTCCCACGGCCGCATGCCCACTGTTCTCACGGCTTGTACCCCTCACTGTGCACACGCTCTGGAATACCCACGTGCCCATTGCCCCTCACTGTCTGTGTCCCTCTGTTTGTCATTGCCCTCTGCTCCCCCTGCTTGCACCAGTGGTTGCGCCCCATGACCCCTCTGTGTGCAGCTCCACCCAGACCACAGTCCGTTTCTGCCTGAACCTCCCAATGCCAACGTTCTGCCCGAACCTCTCACTGTCCCCTTTCTGCCTGACCCTCTCACAGTCTCCGTTCTGCCCGTATTTCTCACTGTCCCATTTCTGCCTGAACCTCTCATTGCCCCCCGCTCTGCCCGAATCTCACACTGCCACTTTTCTGCCTGAACCTGTCCCTTTCCCTTTCTGCTTGAACCTCTCACTGTCCCCGCTCTGCCCGAATCTCTCACTGTCCTATTTCTGCTAGAACCTTCTCATTGCCCCCGTTCTGCCCGAATCTCACACTGTCACTTTTCTGCCTGAACCTGTCACTTTCCCCTTTCTGTTTGAACCTCTCATTGTCCCCGCTGTCCCCTAACCTGTCACTGTCCTATTTCTGCTCGAACCTCTGATTGCCCCCGTTCTGCCCGAACCTATCCCTGTCCCTTGTCTCCCCGAACCTGTCACTCCCTCCTTTCAGCCTGAACTTCTTCCTGTCTCTGCTCTGCCCGAACCTGTCACTGTCCTCTTACATACAATTCTACCTGCATCATTTGTGCGCCTGTTAACTCACATTGCCTCGCCTCATAGTGTTTGGAAGCCTCTCTTTGCCCCTCGCCCATGCCCGCCTGTGCCTCTCCCTGCCCTTCCACGTGCTTATAATAGTCGCCTTTGCCTCTTATGTTCACACTGCCTATAGCATCCGCTCTCTGACTATGCTGCCGTGTGTGTGCCCTCTCCCAGCTCCCACGGCCGCATACCCACTGTTCTTACGGCTTGTACCCCTCACTGTGCACATGCTCTGGAAGGCCCACGTGCCCATTGCCCCTCACTGTCTGTGTCCCTCTGTTTGTCATTGCCCTCTGCTCCCCCTGCTTGCACCAGTGGTTGCGCCCCATGACCCCTCTGTGTGCAACTCCACCCAGACCACAGTCCGTTTCTGCCTGAACCTCCCAATGTTAACGTTCTGCCCGAACCTCTCACTGTCCCCTTTCTGCCTGACCCTCTCACAGTCTCCGTTCTGCCCGTACCTCTCACTGTCCCATTTCTGCCTGAACCTCTCATTGCTCCCCGCTCTGCCCGAATCTCACACTCACTTTTCTGCCTGAACCTGTCCCTTTCCCCTTTCTGCTTGAACCTCTCACTGTCCCCGCTCTGCCCGAATCTCTCACTGTCCTATTTCTGCTCGAACCTCTCATTGTCCCCGTTCTGCCAGAATCTCACACTGTCACTTTTCTGCCTGAACCTGTCACTTTCCCCTTTCTGTTTGAACCTCTCATTGTCCCCGCTGTCCCCCCTAATACCCCGACGATCACAGAATAACAATTCATGAGAACTGAGTTGTATGATAAGCGTGACATGTAGAAGTAGTACAGACGTATGAATTAGAATCCCACTACACACACATAAATTGTGTTAAATGGTGAACAATGTGTGTTCATGCTTCGTTCGTAAGCATAGCCAATAGGTCTCGCCTTTGGGACCTTATAAGTGTTTAGCCATGCAGCACATTTTCCTGGCTTAAACTTGCGTAAATGCGAGAACTATTGCATTGATACCAATGAGTGATACCAAAACGCAACAGTATCTCCCCCAAAACTACTGTTTTATCTTGCCACTGCTCCCTCTCTGCTGTTGACGTACCTCCTGTCGCACGTCAGTCACATCTTGTATTTAGCACCGTCATCGGAAAGCTGCAACGCTACACACTTATAAGGTCCCAAAGGCGAGACCTATTGGCTATGCCAATGCTTGTTTTGTTAGGCATGGGGAGATTAAGTGATTTGCCAGAATCACAGGATGTTGAGCGACCCTGCCAAGACTCGAGCCCGGTTCCCCAGCTTCGAGGTCGACTGCCCTAGCAGTTAGGCCACATCCTCTCCCCTTTGCTCAGGATCCATAGCAGCTCGGGCCCAGGGACATCAGGAGTAAAAAGCCTCAACCCCAACAGTTGGGCCCAGTAGACACTTTCCAGTAACAATACAACATTTAAACTGGCTGTCTGCATCTAGCATTGTTTTGTGCATTTTGCACTGCAATAGAAGCAGTGAATTGCTGAGACCTCAAGAAACACAGGATAAAATGCTAAAACTGATACGGGGTAGGCCTGCTGAAAAAGCGATAGCCTACCACCTAAATTGCTGGCAAGTAACCATCTTTTACCTTTTCGTTCTTGTAAGTCCATCACCTTTTTACATCAAATGGTATTACATTAAATACATGTTGGGAAGGAAACATGGCTTTTTTCCAAGTGAATCATATGCCCACATCATGCCTAGTGTATGATAGCACAAGCAAGAATTCGTCACAACCACCTCTTTACATGTCTCCTGGTTTATTGGGGCTGGTCACTGCCCAGTGATGGGACTGGATGCTACTGTGTAGGAAAGTACCCCTTTTTGACATGGTCACCCCCACATTTTGCCCTGGTACTGATGCTTTTTGACTGAAAGTACACCGGGGCTCTGCTAACCAGGCCACCAGTGCTCTTTCCCTTAAAACAGGTAAATGTCTAAATGTAGGTAAATGTCTAATTGTAACCAAATTGGCAAGGACTTTATAACTTCTGTAAGTCGCTAGTAAATGGTACCTCCGGTACCCAGGTCATGGGTACTAAAGAGGGTCCTTATGGGCTGCAGCATGAATTATGCCACCCAAAGGGCCCCACACAAATACTGCATGCAGCCTACCATTGCAGGATGCGTGAAATGGTGCAAACCATTTTGAAAACACGACAGGACACACTCCCTGCGTGCCATGCCCATGCAAATTGCATATACTATATGTAAGTCTTCCCTACAGAAGGTCTTAGAGCCCTAAGGCAGGGTGCATTATATTACATACATGAGGACATATCTGCAAGAGCAAATATGCCCCTGTGATATCTGGTTCCATTGCCACAACAATGCAAGTGATCAGGAAGTCATCTTAAGGATATGTACTGGGCACTGGTCATTAGAAGTTACCCAGCTACATAACGGTTTCACTGAAAATAGTGGTATTTGGTATCAAAATCCTCGTCTTAAAAAATCCACACTGATGCCAGTGTTTGATGTATTATGACATGCACCCAGAGGGCACCTTAGAGGTACCATCTGAACCCTACCAGTCATTTAATGTGCTGGTTGACTGGACTCTTCCAGCCTGCCACCACAGACTTCAATTCAATTCAAGTACTTGTATAGCGCATGGCTACCCAAACAGGCCTCCCAGCGCTTGATGCAAGAAACAACCTCCACAAAACTGAGATGAACCATTTCCTCAAGCAGGAAGGGGTGGGAGCACACTGCTGACCTCCCAGCACAGTTCGCACCTTAGCATTCTGGTAAATGCAGTTTGTAGTGCCTGCTTACTTGGTATTTTGTTGGAGTGTTCCACCAAAGTTGGTGCAGATTAGTGCTGTCATCTCTAGACACATGTGTTTCTGGATTTTATCCGTCATCAGTAGAGATCAAAAACGATTTTCTTCTGGGGTTGCTGAGCAGGCTGCCACAATTCTTACAGGTCTCAGTACCTCTCACAGGCGCACAGGTGCATCTCCACTAGCTCGGCAGCTCAATGGCTCAAGGGAGCCTTTTTAAACAGGAAGGGGTGGGAGCACACTGCTGACCTCCCAGCACAGTTCGCCCCTTAGCATTCTGGTAAATGCAGTTTGTAGTGCATGCTTACTTGGTATTTTGCTGGAGTGTTCCACCAAAGTTGGTGCAGATTAGTGCTGTCATCTCTAGACACATGTGTTTCTGGATTTTATCCGTCATCAGTAGAGATCAAAAACGATTTTGTTCTGGGGTTGCTGAGCAGGCTGCCACAATTCTTACAGGTCTCAGTACCTCTCACAGGCGCACAGGTGCATCTCCACTAGCTCGTCAGCTCAATGGCTCAAGGGAGCCTTTTTAAACAGGAAGGGGTGGGAGCACACTGCTGACCTCCCAGCACAGTTCGCCCCTTAGCATTCTGGTAAATGCAGTTTGTAGTGCATGCTTACTTGGTGTTTTGCCGGAGTGTTCCACCAAAGTTGGTGCAGATTAGTGCTGTCATCTCTAGACACGTGTTTCTGGATTTTATCCGTCATCAGTAGAGATCAAAAACGATTTTCTTCTGGGGTTGCTGAAAAGGCTGCCACAATTCTTACAGGTCTCAGTACCTGTGCTGGGAGGTGAAGCAGTGTGCTCCCACCCCTTTTTTGTTTGAAAAGGCTCCCTTGAGCCATTGAGTTGACGAGCTTGTGGAGATGCACCTGTGAGAGGTACTGAGACCTGAAAGGATTGTGGCAGCCTGCTCAGCAACCCCAGATCAAATTCGTTTTTATCTCTACTGATGACGGATGATATCCAGAAACACGTGTCTAGAGATTTACAGCACTAACCTGCACCAACTTTGGTGGAATACTCCAGTAAAACTTCAAGTAAGCATGTACCATGAACTGCATTTACCATAATGCTAAGGGGCGAACTGTGCTGGGAGGTGAAGCAGTGTGCTGCCACCCCTTTTTTGTTTTTCATTTCCTCAAGCCATGTTTAAAAAATGTGGGTTTTTAGCATTTTCCTGAAACAGGCCTCCAACGGCTGACTTCTCAGAGAAACAGGAAGAGCATTCCAGAGCCTGGAGGTGAGGAAAACAAAAGAGCAGCCTCCACTCCTTGCTCTTTTTTATCTTGGGCTCCACCAGAAGTCCTTGGTTGCCAGAGCAAATGGCCCTTCCTGGAGCATAGGGGGTAAGCAGGGGTTGCCTTTTCCATGAATGACAGTATGTTTGATACAGAGACCCTTGAAGTGAATTCTTTTCTGAACTGGAAGCCAGTGCAGGGCTACGAGAGCTGGTCTGGCTGATTGATGCTTCAGTAGTTTTTGAAGAATTCTTATGGCGGCATTTTGTACCACATGGAGCCTTTTGATCACATATTTTGGGATCCCATGATACAAGGAGTTGCCTTAATCAAGGCAAGAGTTTATAAGACTCTGCACCACTATTCTAGCAGGGAAAGGTTGCATCTGCAAGAATTTCCTTAGAGATCTTAAAATGCCAAAGCATGAACCTGCCAATTTTTGGCTTGTGTCTTCTTCGTGAGCTTGTCCTCTATCCAGACGCCTATGCTTTTTACTGCTTGGGCTGGCTTAGGGCTATCGCCCAGATAGTCTGGCCATGAGCGTTCCTGCAGCCTAGAGCTGTTATTGCCTACCACCAGAATCTCCTTTTTCCTGCCGTTAAGCTTTAGCCTACTGCTGGATAGCCAATCTGTAACCTCCCTGAGGCAGGAAGTTAGTTGGGAGGTAGTTTGAGTGGTGTTGGGTGTAATGGCCAGGATAACCTGAGTGTCATCAGCATATGACACTAGGGCAAGCCCATGTAAGTGGACAATTTAATCCAAGAGGCGTACATACAAGTTAAACAATGTGGGGCTAAGTAAGGGACCCTGTGGGACCGCACACGACAGAGGATGTGTAGAGGAAGAAAATGAGCCTTCATGTACTTGGAAGCTCCTATACGCTAAAAAGGCTTCCAGCCATTCAATAGCGATCCCTGTGAGTCCAACATCCAGCATCTTCTGGATGAGGATAACGTGTGACACAGAATCGAAGGCTGCACTCATGTCCAGCATGTCCGTTGCCACTGAGCCACCTAGGTCTAGAATGGAGCGGAGTTCTTCGGTGGCTACCAGCAGTGCAGTCTCCATACTGTGGCCAGACCTAAAGCCTGTCTGAGTGGGATGGTAAATGTCATGCAGTTCCAAAAAACAGGACAGATGTTGATTAACATGTTTTTCCGGCATTTTGCTCACTACTGGGAGCAGGGAAATAGGCCTGTAGCTGTCTGGTAGCTCAGGGTTTGCCGTTGGTTTCCTTAATAATGGCTTCACTATAGGGTGTATCCAGATGAGTTTCTGACCCCCTGCTTGGGAGAGCCAACGCTCCCACAGGTCAGAAACAATGCCTGCTCTGGCAGTAGGTGTTTACATCTTCTCCAGCAGGATGGCTAGGGATTTAGCATATCAAGGCCAGAGGTTTCAAAGCCTCTGCTGCTTTTGAGATGTGACCCTGGCATTCTCCAGACCTGGAGAATGCCACCCCCTGCCCATTTGGCACCACAGCAGGTGGTAAAATTAGCTAGTCAGTAGTGATGTTGCACTATCAGGCTAGGCACACCCCTAAGGTGAGCAACCTCAAGTGGACCTTCGAAGAAGGATTTCACCATCTTGTTTTTTTAAACATGTTTTTATTGGCATTTGTCATAATCACAGTAAGTCAGATGCAGTCATTCCCAATTTTTCAGTTATCCCACATATTGGGAAACAATACAATTACATTTTAACCAGTGTCCTTTCTCCATATGCGGGCTTGTCAATCACAGCATTTATCTAAAGATAACAACTTACATAGCATACAGCGTGATTCAAATCATTATGAGTTGCTATACATTGTAAGAATTTCCCTCTACTACGAAAACCTTCTCCAAACTGCTAGTACCTATGTAAGGTTTATGGTCTGACATATCTCAAATAGGAGCTCCAACGGGAAGATATCCTTTATCATGCCTCCTATTGGTAACTATTAATGAACTTATGCTGGGAGGTGTCTTGTGTCCCAGGATCCAAGGTAATACCCTTTCCTGACATGTGCAGTAGTGGCTATTCGGGGGGGAGGGGGAACCAGAGGAATGTTACGCTCAGCTGGCTGCCTTTTCAGTCTCTCTATAGATCCTGTCACTTGTAAAGAAACCCCTCAGACGTACCCACTTCCCATGTATACCATCTTGGACCTGGCCCATCCATCCCATCTCTCGGAGACCCCCTTCTATCTTTTGTTATTATCTTTAGTGTGTACCCTCTCTCTGTCCTGGTTCTTGGGCTGTCAATGATCTTCATATTCCTCTGGGTGACCCGGCTTGGTCACTGCTTCTCGCATCTTGGTCCCTCTCCGGGTGCTCACAGACCCCAAAAGTTTCTCTCCACTGTGCTGCGATAGGGAGCTTTCGTAGGCCCCTTGCTTCTTCCCTAGTCAAAGCCCTGCCCTCTGCCCCGGCCAAGAATGTGACATCCTGTCTCCAGAGTCCCATCCCTGGACCAATAGTGGATTTCCAAGCCATGGCGATCCTTCGTCTGGTAAGGGCTTGAGCCAGATTTATGAATCTATTCCCAACTTTTTGCTTAGGTGGGCGGGGGAAGAGTCCCAGGAGGCAGACCTCAATCGTGGGGCAAAGTGTACGTCCCAGTGTCACACCCACCGCCTCCACCAATCCAGCCCAGAACGGCCTCAGGTCAGGACATGCCCATGTCCTATGTATAAAATCCGCATCTTCGCAACGACACCTGGGGCAACTGCGAGCATCACCACGATAGGCAACCCGCAGCCTGTGGGGCGTCATGTAAGTCATGTGTAGGTACTTAAACTGCGTGTATTTCAACCTTGCAGAGTGAGAATCAATTTTGGGATAAGCAAGGGCCTTGTTCCATTCTGGGTCTGTAAGCTCCCTCTCCAGTGACAACTCCCAGCGTTCACGCAGCTTTCTCAAGGGCTTACAAGTTGCTTCAGACAAAGAGCAGCATAGCCACTTCACCAAATTGCCAGCTGACCCCAGGGTCAGCAAGGAATGTAACACTGGGTGTGTTTTTTCCTCCTCCCTACCGCCCCCTCCCCCCCATAAATCTCTAAATGTTCGCACTAGGGCTTCATACTGGAGAAACTGGCCTGAAGGGAGGCCAGCATCTTCCGCCAAGTCCTCAAAGGTAACCAAGGTATTCTGGTGGTAGAGGTCTCCCACTGTGTCCAACCCCGCCCTGGCCTATGCCGATAATTGTTCAGGTGTAAAGACTGAAATCGGGTCCCCATGCAGCAGTCTTATCAGGGGCAGGACTGATGAGTACTGGGGGGTGTCCGCCGTTTTGGACACTCCTCGCCTCTAGCATCGCAGAGCCGTGGTCAGGAGCAGCGATTGCTGCGGGCCGTCCACCGCTGGAATAATCAGTTTGGCAAACAGCCATGGTGCACCTGCCCTATCCCTCGTCCTGTCCATATCCTCCAGCCCCCTCCCTTCCAGCCACTGTGCGACCCATTGAAGTTCGCCAGCTAAGAAATATAACTCAAAGTGTGGCACCCCGAGGCCTCCTTCCTTCATGGGTCTTTGTAGGGTTGCCGAGGACACTCTCCGCCTTTCCGTGTCAAGGGCTTATAGGTTGCTTCAGACAAAGATCAGCATAGCCACTTCACCAAGCCCCCAGGGTCAGCAAGGAATGTAACACTGGGTGTGTTTTCAGGCTCCTCCCTACCGCCCCCCCCCCCCATAAATCTCTAAATGTTCACACTAGGGCGTCATACTGGAGAAACTGGCCTGAAGGGAGGCCAGCATCTTCTGCCAAGTCCTCAAAGGGAACCAAGGTATTCTGGTGGTAGAGGTCTCCCACTGTGTCCAACCCCGCCCTGGTCCATGCCGATAATTGTTCAGGTGTAAAGACTGAAATCGGGTCCCCATACAGCACTCTTATCAGGGGCAGGACTGGTGAGTACTGGGGGGGTGTCCACCGTTTTGGACACTCCTTACCTCTTGCATCGCAGAGCCGTGGTCAGGAGCGGCGATTGCTGCGGGCCCGTCCACCGCTGGAATAATCAGTTTGGCAATAAGCCATGGTGCACCTGCCCTATCCCTTGTCCAGTCCATATCCTCCAGCCCCCTCCCTTCCAGCCACTGTGCGACCCAGTGCAGTTGGCCGGCTAAGAAATATATCTCAAAGTGTGGCACCCGGAGGCCTCCTTCCTTCATGGGTCCTTGTAGGGTTGCCAAGGACACTCTCCGCCTTCCCGTGTCCCAGATAAGATTTCTCAGTAGGGAGTCCAGCTGACGGAACCAACCAGGCGGCATTGTGATCGGGAGATTAATGAAATAATACAATAGGTGTGGGAGCATAACCATCTTAGATATGGAGACCCGGGCCATAATAGGTAGCCGTAAGGAGCACCAGAAGGGGACACATGCCCGAAGGGATGGTAGAGCCCTCACGAGGTTACCCTGTCGAAGATCATCCAAAGTATGGTAGACATAGATACCGAGGTATCTAAAGGTCGACTGTGCCTAATTAAGTTCCACTGGAAGTTCCGGGGGCCGCGGAAGCGATGGGGATACGGGAATAGGTAAGTCTTACTCCTATTCACTTTCAAACCTGACACGTTTTCAAATTTCCCTAAGAGCTTGAGGGCTGTAATGGTGCCTGTTGCTACGTCGGACAAATAAATCAGAAGGTCATCCGTATATAGAGAGATATATGTTCTCACTCTCGTAGACGTATACCCATGCCCTCCCTGCCCGATCTAAACAGAATCGCTAGTGGCTCAATCGCTAAGGAGAACAACAGTGGTGATAGGGGGCATCCCTGCCTAGTCTGCCTGAAGACTCCATATTGCTGAGACACGATCTTGCCAGTTCGACCTCGCGGCCTGGTGCCCTCATACAGTAACTTCGTCAATTTCAGGCACTCTCCCTCTAGTCCCATCTGCTACATGGTTGCAAACAAATAATCCCACCGTACAGTATCAAAGGCCTTTTCCAGGTCAATTGGCAGGAAGGCCGCTTGCGGGATGGCTTGGATTTCCGAATGGAATAATACCGAATAAAGGCACTGTAGATTAAGTGTAGTGTTCCTAGACGGTATTAACCCGTTCTGGTCAGAATGTATTAGGGTGGGCATATCTGGGAGCAGTCTAAGCGCCATGATTTTACTTAGGATCTTAAAGTCCATATTCAACATGGAGAGTGAACGGAAATCTTTTGTAGTGGCCCCTGGGGTCTTGGACTTAGGGAGAGGGATCACCACGGCATCGCGCATAGAGCCAGCCTCCTAGATTCCGTGTAAAGAGCCACCAGTCTGGGAACAAATATTGAGGCATATGTAGAATAGAATTCTGCTGGAAGGTCATTTGGGCCCAGGGTTTTCCCAGTGGCCATGGTTTTAATGATGACTCAGACTTCTTGCTCCGTCACTGGACCAGCCAAAGCTTCTCTATCTTGTGGATCCAGTTTCCAGAGCTGCAAGTCCCCCAGAAAATCTGCCTGTATCTGCGATGTGAGAAGGGCTGGTGCACTGTATAAGTCTTCATAGTACTCATAAAATAAGGTGTTAATTGCTTCGGGGTCGTAAATAGCTGCACCGTCCCCTTCCCTCACTTGTGTGATTGGAGACCCCGGGATTCCGGCTTGATCATCCACGCTAATAATCGGCCCGGTCTCCCTTCCTCCTCTTGGACCCTCGTGAGGTATCCCCTATAATCATGGCATTGCAGCTTCTCTAGAGCCTCGTTGTATTGCTTACGCGCTTCCCTCAAGCCCTCCGTGTCCTCGGCCTCTGTGCCCTGGGCCTTTCCTAATTGATGTAGTTTGTCTTATAGTGATTCCAACTCTGAGTACAATTCTCTCTGGGCCCCTATTGAGTGTCCCAGGCAGTATCCGCGTATCACTGTCTTAAATGCTTCCCATTCCACCAGCCTCGTAGAGGCCGTCTGTGCATTGTCTGCGAAGTAATTATCAATGGCTGACCGCAGTGTTTCTTTAAAACACGCATCCTCTAGGACCAGAGGATTGAGCCTCCATAGGGAGATTAAAGGCCGGCTCCTCAACGGTCTGAACTCAAGTAACAATGGGCAGTGGTCAGATATTAATGAACCTAGATATTCAGTGTGGGGGATAGCCGCCCCCGGGGTATGTGAGCACAGAAAGGCATCCAAATATGTATGCAGACGTACATGGGTGAATAAAAGGAATAATCCCTTACATTAGTATGTTGTGTCCTCCAAATATCCTCCACTTCCCAGTGGGACATCCAGTCCCGCATCCCTGTCGCATTACGGTGTGCTTGGGCCCCTGGCAGTGGGGGTATCGAACAATCCATAATGACAGACACAGTGTTGAAATCACCCCCAGGAGTTTATCTCCTGTAGCTAAATCGGCCAGTGGAGCCGAGAATCTATGTAGGAAGGAGACCTGATCCTGATTAGGGGCATACACGCTCCTGAGGGTAATCTCCTGTCCCCACAGCCTCCCCACAACTAAAACATATCACCCTTTTCTGTCAATAAGTGTACACTGTGGTTCGAATGGTACTCCTGCCCTCAGCCATATCAACACCCCTCTGGCATATGCCGAAAAGGAGGTAACAAATATCTGTCCTCTCCATCTCCTGCGCAACTTCTCCACCTCGCATTGAATAAGATGCGTTTCTTGCAGCATAGCTATCTGCACACCTTTCCTTTGCAAATATCTATGGATATTGTGTCACTTGGTTGCAGACCCCATCCCTCTAATATTCCATGTTGTTCGTTTATAAACTTTATTCGGGTGTATAAAAATACAGCCATAAAAGTACATAGCTAAAATCAACATATAAATATAAGCATACGTAGAATAAAATCCATATTGTGTATAAAATATTATATAAGAAGAGGTGGTCAAAACACATCTAAAAATAATATGTACAGATGATCTTATAGGTGGATACTACAAATCAGTAATATAAACATATCAAAGTCCAACCTTCCATATGCCTTTTAGTACATCACCGTTAGCTATTGCGGTATGCTTTCCTATTTTTAATAGCATTCGTTATAAATAGTGCAACATTGTAACACACAAATAGGGGCCACCTAGTGACACCAAAAAGTTCAGTGCATTTTTATGCGTTCAGATATTCTGGGCGATAAACATAGGTTTCAGAAAACGGGGCCTCAAATTCTGGTACATTTTACATAATAATAAAAAGTGCAGAGTGCTTTGTTTACTATGGCCATCACAAGGGCACAAAATTGCATCAGAGGGGCAAGACTTCATATGTGGGAAAGCGACTAGGTGATGCACAATATCGCATCTCAACCTTGTCAGCACAAAGCAGTGTTGTATGATATTTACGTATGTCAAATAATGGTTAGGCCCCTCTTCCATGTCCAGGGTGTTGTAAAATATCACTAGTGATTTTTTTCCCTCGTCCAGATCACGTTTGGCGAGCCTAAATTGGGAAAAAATGTGTTTGATCCTATTCTTATTAAGTGATATAAACCGGGTAGTATCAGGCCAAACGGACAACTTACACAATTCGCCCAAAAGGGAGTCAATGTAAAATAGCCACAGTATGTTTCAGGCTTTTTCCATAGTTAGACAGTCAAGGATTATATTTCTAGTAAAGCTAATCTCATCCTTGGCCCACAGCGATATCCATTATAACAAGGGTTTAACCAGAAGGATGTCCTCTATAAATTGCAAGTTAACCTCATTGTGGACTATAGTGTTTGCTGCACAAGGTGGCAAATATAAAAGCCTTTAAAATAAATTATTTTCCATAATTTGCAGGACATGGGCATTGGCGTGGCCCCACATACTGGCTCCATAAGTTGCTGTTGTCACGCTCTGCTCTTAGCTTTATATATAGCTACCATTTCCTTGGACGGCTACCCAGTTTCGATGTAAACTTGAAGATCCCCTGGGAGACCTTACCCATTTTGGCTCCGGTATCTAATACATGCTGGGTCCATGAGCCATTGCCCGCAAACAATATCCCCAGATAGATAAAGGATTTCACTGAAACAATTGGGGTACTATCAATAAAAAAAGTTCTACATGGTTGGCGTATATGACCACAGACCATAGTGAATGTTTTGATTTTGTTAATAACCATTTTCCATGAAGTCATAAATTCGCCAAATGCATTCATCAGTTTCTGCAGGCCTACTGGTGTTCTGGCTAGGAGTACAGCGTCATCTGCATAAAGCAGTACTGGTATTGAGAATCCTAGGGCCTTAGGGGCATCGGTCTGTATCGACTTAAGATGACTGTCCACCCCATTAATAAAGAGTGAAAAAAGTAATGGAGCCAAAACACACCCCTGACGGATGCCACACCCTACTTTAAATTGTGGCGTGCATTCTCCTTGGGGGCCAAAACGTACCTGACTCCCTAGCTTTTCATAGAGGCGTGAGAGAAACCCCACAATCGGTCTTGGTGTGCCTAGGGAAATCAACAATACCCACAGTAGGTTATGGTCAACCAAATCAAAAGTGCTGCTCAGATCAGCAAAATATAAATATAGGTTACATGTCTTAGCCCTTGTGTATTTACCAATTAGGAGCTCCAGGTAAGTGCATTGTTCAACTGTACCCATCTCCTTCCTGAAGCTATACTGAGCCGGGGACAGGATCGAGTTTTCTTGTACCCATTCCTCTAGCCTTACCAACAGTACTCTACTCATGACCTTTAATGAGGAGTCTAAAAGTGAAATCGGCGATAATTTTTGGGGTCTGCTTTGTCCCCCTTCTTGTAAATGGGTATAATAGTTGATGTCTCCCATGAAGGCGGGATGCTATCTGTCGATGCTGCATTAAAGACCCTGGTCAGGATAGGCCCCCAAAGGTCGGGGGCAGATTTATATACATCAACTGGCACACCATCTGGACCAGGGGCCCGTCGACCTGCACTAGTTTTAATAGCCAGCTTGACTTCATCAAGGGAAATTTCTAGGTTTTCTAATCCCCCTTCCCCTTCCCCTCCCGTCCTCCGTATAGGCCTAACTAAATCCTCACTATGCTCTTTAAAAATTTCTGAAAAATGTGACACCCAACTATCAAAGGGGACAAGATGCATGAACTCAGGGTTATCATCATTTTTTAAGAATGGAGCATTCAGAGTCAATATACTTTATTTCGGCCTACAAGACCATTAAAGTACAAAACACGTTAAAATACAATAAACACATATACAATTCATTAAAACTATGCTCTTCCATTATGCATTTCAGTTCATCTGTATACCACTTTTATGCTTACAGGCAATATTAATTTGGAGAAAGCTGTTATATGTTTCACTAGCTAGCTGGTCTTCTCAAAGAAATTTAGTTTGAGTTACTAGGGAAACAGAGTAGGGAGGTTATTCCCAACCCGTGGCCATTCCTTGGGGAGCATCTAATACCTCAATTGTGCAAAATCGCAATTATTTAAGACTTCCCACTTGAAATAAAATATTCATATAAAAAATCAATAAAATATGCATTCAATGTGTCTATCAAATCTTAAAATTGTCCACTTCAATTAAGGACACAAAAATTCAGTAAAACTCCCATTATCCAAATAGTGCAACATTTGCACAAGTGAACGCGGTTTCCTTTTATACCCCTTGTTTCTTAGTAAAGGGACTTTCATACCTCTGTTACAGTTCTGCTTTAATTGCTACAAGACCTCTATAACCCCGTCGGTCAGTACTTTGTTTAATTAAATTTTACTAATTGCTTCGGGTCTATGATAGTTGTTTAAAATAATGTCAAGATACCACTTCTCTAGCCCGGACCCAAGTCATTACTGAAAGGTACGAATTCCTCGGACCCAACTCGTGTGCAACCTATAATCTTTGCCCTTTCTTTTTCCTAATGAAATTTATGGCCAATAGGAAACGACTAACACCAAATACTATTAGACGGGAATTATCTGTTTTTAAAATTCTCATCATATCCTCCATTCTCCTAACATTAAAATACCTGCCCAGAGGTTTTATCCACTTTATTCTGGGGCCATAATATGCTGGGCAGAAGAACAGAACATGTGGCATATCTTCTGCAACCCACATTTGACATAAAATACAATGGGCCTCCCTATCCTCAAGCGGTGTAGAAAACCATTTAGCAACAAAGGTGTTTAGTTGCAATGTTCCATATCTGAATTTCAGATATAGGCTCTTTGCTTGTTGCGGTTCTACCTCATCAAGGAACGGCTCAAAGCTAGGGGACATCTTATGCTGGAGAAATTCAACAGTGAGCCTACCTTGTGTACCACTCCTAATCTCCCTATCTCTAATAAAATCCCAATATATAAGCTTAAACTCCGATTTAGATTTGCGAGTCAATAGCCCTGGGTTCGACCAATATCGGCTCAATCCCAAGTCAGTGAGCCACCCTCGGATGTGTTTTAGCCAGGGGAACGTAAGATGGGTGTCAAGTGCCTGCAGTTCAGCTTGTGACTCTCCATATACAATTAACTCTGGAGTTGTCCAGGTTCTTATCCAGAACATCAGAGATCTCCAAACTGCAAGAGGCTCCAAACGTTTGATATCCAGATCGTATGTCAGAGGGATCAACGGAGTATTTTGGGGGAGGGCAACAAACATCCTCAATATTTTATTCTCCATGGTACCTAAGGTCTTAAGGTTTCCACTGCCCCAGATCTCTGCTCCATACAACGCTGCAGATTGTGCTCTTGCTTTGTAGACCTCCAAAGCCGGTGTAATAGCCTTGGTGGAGGTCGCCGCCATTTTCTTGACAATAGGGATGGCATTTTGCGTTAGTATGGCTTTTGACTTCTCCATCTGGGTAGACCAAGAAAGTCTAGAGTCAAGGGTAACCCCTAGATATACAAAGTTTGGTACCCGTTCCAGTTCAGTGCCATTCCAATAGATTTTACTTTTAAAACTTTTATGAGGCCTTATCGTCATATATTTAGTTTTGGCTGGATTCACCTCTAGGCCTTTCCCTTTACAGTAGTTGTTAAGACTGTAGAGTAAATTCTGCAGGCCGTTAGGTGTCTGGGACAACAAGATGGTGTCGTCCGCAAAAGTTAGAGCGCAGATGTGATTACCCCCTAATTTTGGGGAGTCATGAGCACAATTTTGGAGATGTTCTACTAAGTCATTTACATATAGGAGGAACAGTGTTGGGGCCAGGACACAGCCCTGGCGCACTCCCCTCCTAACTGGAATTTCCTCTGTGAGCTCGCCATTTTTGCCCCATCGCACCTTAGCATAATTGTCTTGATGTAACCTAATGATTTGGGTTAAGATCTCCTCGGGGACACCCTGCTGGCTCAAATTTTCCCACAACTGGGCCTCTAGGGATGGAATCGAAGCCGCCTTTAAATCTATAAAGGCGACATTTAAATGGCTCGATTTTAATCTAGTATATTTCCATCCCAGGATAAAAGTCTAAATACTTGATCAATTGTACTGATCTTCTGTCTAAATCCCGCCTGGCATGGTGACAATATGTTCTCTACGGCTATCCAGTCTATAAGTCTATTTAAAATGTGTTTGGCATAAATCTTTTGTAAAACGTCTATCAAGCTTATAGGCCTGTAATTTGCTGGGTCATCCCTTTTGCCCTTCTTATAAATGGGAATTATTTCTGCTCCCTTCCAGGAGGGCGGCACCGGCTGTCCCCTGGCTATAGCATTTGATAGTTCGTTTATATATGGTACCCAAACTGGAGCATTCACTGTGTCCCAGAATAGCTTGGTGTTTTTATTCTCTGCTGCAATAGTAAGGTTGTCCCATGCTTCATTCTGGAGTGATTTTATCCTAATATCCCTGGCCTATTTATATTGGATACCCAGGGTCTTGATTGTCATGGTGTCCCGCAGTAACCTGTTCATGGCACGTTTCAGCAACCGGAGTGTTTTAGAGCAAGCGGTGTCAAACCATCCTTTATTCTTCTTCCCTACTCTAATGGGGTGGCGAAAAAGTAGTAGATTTATGGAGCTGGTAATTTGGCTAAAATCTTTAACTATCAAAATCGGAACAGTATCCTCCTCGAGGCAGTAATCAATTTCCACGATATTTTTTTCTACTATTGTTTGCAACATAGTGGTGGGGTCAACACCTTCTCATTTAATTGTAATACCATTAGGCCTGCTTGCAGTGATGCTGTTTACAACCGGGAAAATATGGTGCCTCTTACTCCAGAGATATAGTGGTATTGTGATCAAGTTATGGTCACTTAAGGGTGCCGGTACGGTGGTGGGCGTACCGCATAGAACATTTGCTGGTGCTGATATCAGCAAATGGTCAATGATAGAGATCGAATTCCTACCCGTAAATGTTGGAACTGTTTCACCATTTATATCACAGTCACACCTCAATATTTCAAAATCATATTTAGTAATAATAGAATTCAAAGCTTCACCATATTCATTATGGCAAAAATAGCCATATCCCATCCCATCCTGATTAGTACAACCACATGTCCAAGTATCACCTAGAGCACAGGCTTGTATGTTAAAATCTCCTGCCCATATTAACATATAATTAGTATGTATAACACTTAGGAAGGTTTCCAAATGGTGATCTAATACCGCCGCCACCCCACTACGTGTTGCATCAAACACATTGTTATAGTAGTTTATTATAACCAGGTCTTTCTCTCCATTTTTCTTCAGCCATAATATTTGAAAGAGTGGGTCAGGGTTAAAAATCTTCTTGACTTTAACTGAGATTTTGTTAGAAGTAAGGGTAACAGCCCCCCTTTAGCCCGCCCTGCAGGTGATGCTGTTGCTTCTAAGGAATATCAAGAGAACCCATCTACGTGTATAGGTTTCAAACACCATGTTTCTTGCAGACATATTATTTCATATTTCAATATAAAATTATGCCAGCCTGGGTTCCCTAATTTGTTCATAAGCCCATTCACATTCCATGTTGCAAAGCTATGTAAACCACCCTCCGTCCCATTGGTTGAAATCATGGTTGAGGTTATAGTTACTGCGGATCGTACTGTTGGCATGATTATTTTTTCCAGGCTTGAGCAGCTCCCTACTAAGCTTAATGGCCTTGTCATGGTTACAGTTGTTGGCATTGGGGGGCACGTTACTCTCCTGAACCTTGGCAGCCTCCTTTCTATAATGCTTTACTGTATTATCTGCCACGTATTTATCGCTACTGAGTCAATCGTTATCTTCCGTTGTACTTAGTGGTAGGAACCTATTTGGCAAAGGTAAAGCCTGGGAACAGGGATAAGTCGATCTTAGTGCCTGTACTCTTTGGGGGTAGGCCTGGGTGTGGTCATGGTTTATTAGGTGGCTGTAAAAGAACCCTAGAGGTAAGATAACCATGCCTCGGCCAGCCAAAGGTTGTAATGCTGCCTTCGCCGTGGATATTACCAGCTACACGGGGGCGTTTTGAAAATTAATGATAATGCAATCCCCCTCGTAGCTTTTCGTTTGTGGGTCTATCCACCTTACCCTTCGTGTGAATAGAATCTGGTCTGCGTTAGTTGGTGAAAGCAGGCATATGGAACTAAGCCAATGGACCACTTTATTCTTTAGGCCTTCCGCTGTTTCCCAAGTACCGTTTATTAGTGGGGGGGACATTTGCCAGGATGGCCACATATGGGCAGCAGGCTGGGGGGAGGTTGATGGTTACTTGCTCTTGGGGATGATTACAGTTGTTAAGTGTATAATTTACATTGCGGGCTACGGGGCTTTGGTTTTCTCTGGATGACAGAGTGGGAATTGTATTAATGGGTCCTAACCCTACGCTGGCTATCGGGTTTGACACTTGTGGCTACACTTATGGCGGGTTGGTCACCAGTCCCCGCCATTGTATAGACATCGATTGTATTAGGAATTTTGGGTTGCACCTCCTTGCCCCCCTGGGACTGTGTATGTAAGATACCGGGCAAGTTACTGTAACCGGAGGTAACAATTTCCAACCCTCCCTCCAGTTTGTCCATTTTCATTTTTATCGGTGCTAATAATTCATTGACAATAACAGTTAATCTGTCCCATAATGGTTTCCAGATGGCATTGTCCATGTTATCAAGGTAATTAAACAAATACTGGGCTTTTGATGGGACCAAGTGGGGCTCATTTATATGAGTAGTGTTCTTTGACTTCCTTTTGCGTTTAGCTACAAGGATGATGGTAGGCGATCCCCTCGCCCTTCTACCAAAAAAGAAAACAAGCATTTGCAATGCAATAGGTCTGGCATTTGCGAGGGTTTCAGCTATTGGCATTGTAAATGACAATGCCTTTTATTTATGTGTTGTTTTTTTAAAACAGATAAATAAAAGTCATTGTTATTTACAATGGCAATAGCTTAAACTCTCACAAATGCGAGACCTATTAAGACGGGAATAATTTTACAACACAACCGGATGTTGCAAAGCATTTAACTTGTGTCCCTGCTGTAGCGATGTGCACTGGAAATGCGATTGTGCATGTGCTACATTTTCATGTGTATTGGTGGCAAAGAAAGTGGGCGCCCGTGCTAATGTGAAAGCGGGTGCCCATGTTGTTAATTTTAAAGTGGGCGCCGTGCTGAAACCTAAAGTGGGTGCCCGGAGGCGGGACAGAGATGAGGGGCAGAGCCTTTAGTGAGTTTGTGTTAATTTCGGCAGCCATGCATAACAAAATAATTAAGCGGCTGCCTTGGGCATGTCTTAACAGCCATTGCAGGAAAGTTGTGTCTGCAGTAGGACAAAATAATTAAAGATAATAGTGCTCACAGACTAAATAATCATACCGTGTAACCACACAAGTAAAAAGTCCAGTCCTCATGGGAGGTTACAAATGCAGACAAGGCGTTAGTAAGGAGGGACTAACAAGCCTATTAAGGAATCAGAAGCAACCATTTAGAAAGAACAGCAACAGGAGCCAATTGAAAAGATGGGCGGAGCTTCAAGTCCATACCTGAGTACAGCACGCCTTGCAGAGCAGCGCGTGCACTGTCCAGGCTCGACTCAAAAAAAGGTGCCATGTACCTGCATCCGGCTACACTTGTGGCCCAAAAAAAAAAGTGGGCCCCCTGCTCATATCCTTTAAGCTATTGCATTTTTCAATTATGCAGTGCCTTTACTTCCAGGAGCTAAAGAAAACATCAGTAGGAAAACTATATTAGTGCGTGACTTAATGGTGAATAAGTGATCAAGAAGTGACAAAGTGAAAAAGTGAATACCATGTACACACCTTCTGCATAATTAATGAAGACTTTCGACATTAACATATCCTAGGCTATCTGAAGATTACGCTATGGCCCACGGAATTCGACACCACTATAATTGGCTGTCCAACACCTGTGTCCTGAAGAAGACCCGATATGTGCCCTTGTTCTAGTAATGCACGTTCCTGGGTCGAAACGTCGACGCCTCATAACAATCTATGCCCTTCGCTCTCCTCGCCCCAAAGTAGAAAAAGGACTGTTTTAGGGAATTTGAGATTATCTTGTATAGGGACGGATGTTAAACTGATTCATACATTGTACATATTGTTTTATAATCCTTACACTGTATATATGGTATTCACTTTTTCACTTTGTCACATCTTGATCACTTATTCACCATTAAGTCACGCATTTGCATTTTGAATGAAAAATATGTCTATGTGACAGCCTTACATATACAAAAAATACAAAAAAGATAAAAAGAATAAGATACTAATCTTGCAAATGAAATAATAATTCTCTTGGTGTGTTTCTTGTTACATATTCAGTATGTAACGCTAAGTAATTGGTTTTCCCGACAGAACCATTTGTAGTTTATTTCAAATGAGAGTTATGGCTGACACCCAGCCCCCCATAATAGTAGCACCTTGCCTGCACTCATCTGGGTCCCTGATCATAGCAATGGGTCAAGAAGCTACTTAGTGTGCCCATTACCCCTGATTTGTCTTGCAGTGCTTTGCCTGCCTATAATTCCTGGACCTCTAAGGCAACGTTTAGAGTGGGATTTCTGTTGGGTTTGTTCTAATTGCACCGCACCTCCCTAGGTGCTTGGGATGTTGAATATAATGATGCCGTGGATGCATCTATTTACAAGGAGGTGTCTGAGGCTATGGCTCCTTTAGAGGATTTCCTCTCCCTTCAGATTGCGCAAGCATGTGCTAATATGACAGGGTTCCCGCCAGACCCCACAACGCCCCGGGCCCCTCAGGGGCCTCTCAGCCCTCAGGGACTGATTCCACTCCAGCAAAGTGCCACCGCGAATCTGGTATTGACCTTGATGCATTTGACAGGTTAAAGCAGTCTTTCCTTGCCAGATGTGCTGCGCCCCCTCATCCCGTGGGACCCCACAGGTTTGTTTACTGATTCCCCTAACCCAGAGTCCCCTGGCCGTTCAGCTGATGACAGTCATAGGGACACAGACAATGATACTGGTCCTTCCTGGCCCTGGCTTCCCTCCTCCCAACCCCCACCTACTGCCACCGATAGTCTAGGGGCCAGTCCTGACATGTTGGATCCAGAAGAAATCCTTCATCCCTGTCTTCCGAGTGGGCCCCGTCTGATAAGGTTGTGAACTATGTGGCAGGTTGCATTTGGAAGCCTCTGGAGAAGAAATCCCGCAATTGCCTCAGAGCTGAGTGCCCTCATCCCTCCCTTGAGGGGAGGATGGTCCTTACGCCAGATATAGACCCCCCGGATGGCCACCTTCCTGCAAAAATTCATGAAGGACCCAAATAAGGGGATCGATAGGTCCTGGTGGGCGTGCCACAGCAAACTCCTGGATGCCCTCGGTCTCCTCACTAAGATACTAGACATGATTGAAGAGGCCAAGTCTTCGGGCTCCTTAATTTCCCCAGAGGTGCTTTCTGGATAGGCACAATGGGCAATCATTTTATTTGGCAAGTGCATTGTCGACTAATTGTCGCCCCTCCTTGTTGATAAAGGTCGACCCCAAGCTTGGGGACTTGGCCGATTCTGAAGCTGGAGCCATAGAGCAGGGAGGGCTATTTGGGGAAACCTTTATCAAAGAATTAGGGGAATTTGTAAACCTGTTCATCTACCTGGACAAGGCCCAGTCCTCAATTAAGAGAGTGTTTCCCTCCCATGTTTTCCACGGGGCCTGTCGAAGTAGGGGCCGCTCGATCAGCGGCCCCAACGCTCAGTATCCTCCTAAACAGCAAGGCTCCCGACACTGCCAGTATCAAGACCAGTCCAGATTCGCTAATTTCTATCTAACAAGAGGGCGACGTGCCAGAGGCAGAGGAGCCAGAGCAGCAGGTGCTTCAATCATTTCCAGTGAGTGTTCTCCCTTCTTCCCTCCTAAAGGTAGGGGGCCGGCTGTCACATTTTTTCCAGGCCTGGACTTCCATCCAAAGGGATGCATGTGTCCTGCAAACCGTCTGTGGATTTCAAATAGAATTTTATGGCTCCCCCAAGCGGGACTGCCGGCCGAGGCCCATACAGTTTTCTGTGCACGAGGCTGCTCTGGTGGACGAGGAGTTTGCTTCCCTCCTGGCCAAAGGAGCTATTTCTCTTTCAGATCCACATCCCTGAGGCTTCATTAGCAACATCTTCCTTGTCGATAAGGCCGACAGGGGTTAGTGGCCAGTCATCAACCTACACGAGTTCAATGAGTGGGTCGTATATCGTCATTTAAAGATGGAGGGGATCCACCTCCGATGAGATGTACTGAGACCCCTGATTTGGATGGTGCATTTGGATCTCAAAGACACATATCTCTCCATTCCAATTTTCCCTCCCCACAGGAGAATTCTTCAATTTTTGTAATGCCGCCACACCTATGAGCTCACAGCTCTGCCTTTTGGCTTCTCCTCCTTCCCCCATGGTGCTCCACGAAGATTCTCAAAGCGGTGGTGGAGTGCCTGAGGGCGCAGGGGATCCGCCTAAACATCTACCTTGACATACTCATGCTGGCCCAGTATCCCCACAAACTGTCTCTTCAGCTCCAAATGGCAGGCAACCTTCTACAAAGCCTAGGCTTTGTCATAAACAAGGCCAAGTCCCTTTTGGTTCCTTCTCAGAAGGGGTTTTTTCTGGGGTTTCTGATAGACTCGACCAAGGCCACCCTGAATCTTCCTACTCGGAAGGTGTCGGCGATCCGTCACGAGTTGCGGTGCACCTTAGCTAGACAGCTGGTCTCGCTGCAGCAGGTTGCTAGTCTAATGGGCCTTCTCTCGTCATCCATCCAGGCCATCTTTCCGGGCCCTCTCCACCATTGAGCTTTGCAACGGCTGAAAGCCGCACATCTACACAAGGGTCTCACTTATTCTCGGATGGTTACCCTTTCCAAGGAGGAGCAGGAGGAGATTTGTTGGTGGCTGCCAACATGGATGCTTGGAATGGGAGAGCGATCTTTGGTTCTACGCCAGATATCGTCATAGAGGTCAGACAACAGCGGGTCAGGCTGGGGCACCAGATGTGGCAAGCTTTCCATAGGGGTTTGTTGTCTCCTCACGAACAGAGAATGCAAATCAACTGTTTGGTACTGCTGGCTGGGTCCTTTGCGGTCCGCTGCTGCAACAAGGATTCAATCCAGTCATGTATGCTCCTCAAGATGGACAACATATCAGCGGTCCGGTATATCAAACATCTGGGAGGCACCTGGTCCAAGGCTCTCTCCGACCTTGCGACCAGCTTCTGGGAATATTGCCTGGACCAACAGATCTCGGTCACGGCGGAGTACTTACCTGGTCAAGCGAATCAGGTGGAGGACTACCTATCCCACAACTTCCAGGATTTCAGCCTTTGGAAGCTCCATGTGGGAGTGTTTTTGACCCTCCAAGCACAGTGGGGCCGTTCTCGGTGGACCTCTTTGCGTCCCGGTTGGATCACCAACTTCCCAGATTTTTCAGTTGGAGGCCGAATTCACTGGCTGTAGCCATGGATGAATTTCTCCAGGATTGGAATCTGGAGAAGGGTTACACCTTCCCCCCGATCACAATGATCATGCAGGCCTCTGCTCAGGTCAGGCGTCAGTGGGCGGATGTTGTGATAGTCACTCCTGTTTGGAACTTTCAAGTTTCGTTTCCGGTTCTTCTGGGGTTCTCCAATCCCTCTCCCTATTTCCAGCACTGCAGCTCAATATGGATCAGCTTCCACATCCGCTGATTCTTGAGGGGGTCGCTATCGTTCATGGCGTGGCAGATTACAGGGGACAATGTCAGTCCCAGGCCTTTCGAACACAGCTGAGGATTTCTTGTCCAAGGCCTGAGCCGACAGCATGGTCAAATGATACAGATCGGCCTGGCTTAGATGGGCCCGTTGGTGTTTGCAGCGGAGTCTCGATCTTCTGGCAGTGGATGTAGCCCATGTCCTTAATTTGTTTGGCACACCTGGCCTCGGAGGGCTTGACATATCGGTCTGTCAATACCTTCCATTTGGCCATTTCGGCAGGACATGTCCCGGTGGAAGGATCTCAATCAGGGAACATCCCTTTGCCCCCTATTACAGCAGATTAGACTGTCTCTTCCCCCAGAACCTCGGTACTCTGCTTTCTGGGATGTCAATCAGGTGCTTAACTTGTTTTTGTCATGGCAACCTAACCGTTTTTTGTCCAGAAAAGAGCTTTCAGCTAAACTAACCATGTTGCTCACCCGATCTCTTGTAGACGGGTTTCAGATGTGCGGGCCCTGGATATCACAGGCCGGACCTTTTCACCCTCCGGTGTGATCTTCACGTTCTGTAGGAGGAAGAAAGGTAGCAACAGGGTCATTTCTTACCCAGCTTTTCCTGACTTTCCTAAGTTGTGTGTAGTGCAATGTCTTAAGGTGTACAAGGAGATTTCAGCCACCCCTGAGAGACCAGTCAAAATGACACAACAGGTCTGCTACTGCAGCCTGTGTAAGGTGGTGCATGCACCCCTTACTTAGATATAGGTTCACTATATCTATCCTAATCACTGCACATATAAACCTATCAGTCACCCCTATAGCAGACTTTATCAATCCTGAAGGCAGGGTGCTGGGTTTTATGTGAGAGGGTGCCCATGCATGAGCAGAGCCCCTCTGCAGCCTTCAGAACCCATATTCCGGGGTTGTTTGTGATGCAGCCAACCATATATACTTAAGTGCATTATAACCTCGCGGTAAATGCTAACTTTAAAACGGCTGCATGGAAAAATGTCGTGTTTGGTGTCAAACACCTTGGAATCATACCTTCACACCAGTAACTGGTGTGGGAGGTATGATTCCACCCTCCTAGAGGGAGAAATATGACAACACCGGTACACCCGGTACCAGCTTTCTTGACCCTGGCATCACAAAATGGATGCTGCCAGCCACAGACACGAGTCTGCCCTCCTGCTGCTGGACGAAACTCCGGCAGGGGAAGGTTTGACAATAGGTTTCCTGTCACAGGGAGGTGTGACCACCTCCCAGACAGGCTTTCGTGTATTGGGGCTCGGTGGGTGCACTCTCAGAGTGCTTTGATGTCTGCACTGGGGGCACATTTGGTGTCCCTGTGCATAGTCCAGCTCAAACCGGTTGCAGGAGCCATATGCTCCTGCTCTGGCGCGAAACTGGACAAAGGACATGGGTGTAGCCACCCCTCTGTCCTGACCCTCCCATAGGTGGGTCCCCGGAGTTGTCCCACCCCTTTCTTGGGTATAAAGTAGGAACCCCTGACTACAGGACTTTAGATTTACCTGGACTAAACTCTGCTACAGAAACCAAGTACTTTTGACGATCTACACTTCGTTGGACGACAGAAGAATCTCCCTTGGAGTAAAGGAGTTACTCCCCTGCTGAGCAGGCACCTAAATGCATCTGACCGGTTTGCAGCTACGAAGCTCCTGAAGGACTCCGAAGATTTCTGCAACACAGGAGGTGGGTTCCAGAGATCTCCGAGGTCGATCTGCGCTCTCAGCAATCCTGAGGCCCGTATCCCTCGTGGGGACCGTGAAACCCGTACACCTGGGCACCGTGTACATTTGCAGCAGCATATACTTTTCGGCGATCCCTGAAGCTGTGCTTTGTGCTACTTGTAGTCCTGACCCCGAGCAGTAATTCCACTGAAGATTTCCGGCCTACATTCCACGAGTGTTCCGTGGACTGGTATTTAGTGATTTAGCTCGAGGTCCCTTCGCGATCCCTGGTCTGTTGGCCTGTGGGTCCCTGTGAAGGTAACTTTAACTTTCAGTGGGCTTCCCTGATTGCTCCAGATGTGCCCTGACTCTCCATTGCTTGGAGAGTCCCTAGGACCTTGCTGGTCCTCACAGAAGCATCTTTCCTCTGACCGCGTGGGTTGCAGTTGCCAAGGCTTGTTGGTCTTCAATCCGGACACTGACCCCCCAGCACTCGACATCCTTTGTGAGACAGCTCGAATCCGGACTGTGGTCATCGTCAACGTCTCCTGGTCACCGTGGCTGCAGAGTCAAGCTTCACCTCATCTTACCTGAAGCACCCGACATCGGTGGGCATTCGATTGCTCCGCTCCTGGTCATGTGAAGTGACCCAGACTTTTCCCCCTCTGCTTTAAGGTTCTTCTCATCTCCGATCCAGGCTTGGATCACACCGGACACTTTTCTTCTCCACGGCAGCAGTACTTTTTCGCATCACGCCATTGAAAACGAAGAGGGTTTCCGACACCACTTGACCCCTATGCACCCGGCTCCTCTGGGACAGGTAACACGGGTACCTCGGTACTCTCAAGGGTGCTGGCCTTAGAACCTTCTATGTTTAGCTGGGTTTGCTGAAAGTCCTCTCCTAAGTGTCCTTAATCTTTAAATTCCCAACCGCGACTTTCCCATAGGGTTGTACGGAGCTCGCATCTGTGTTCCCACACTGCACCCGTCCTCCGTGGGTCCCCTGTGTCACTACCTTGGGTGGTTCCTTGGGGTCCTACGTGCTCTAGGCACTGTGTCTAGTCAAGTCGTGGTTGTTATACCACTTTCTTAGTATATGGTTCGGTCTCCCTCTGGAGCCCACTGTGTATTGTGCTATTTACTGTTGTTCTAGTGATTTAATATTGTGTGCTTTGTTCTCTAATCTCATAAAGAGGTTAGTAGAGAGTGTTTAGTAATAAATACATATATTTTATATATACCTTGTGTGGTTCTCCTTTCATTTGGTCATTCAGGAGGTTATATATGGTAAAACAAGATGCGTTACATTCCTTCGAGACTTAGCCTGAAGGCTGCTCTCCATAGCTACCACTAGGATAGCTTTCAATAAAGGTTGTCTTTAACCTAATCATCAATAAAGGTTGTTTGGACTGGTGCAAGGTGCCCACTTTAATTAGTGGACAGCATGTACCAGGCCAACTTCTCACATTGGTGTGCAGCGGTTGGGATTCAAGCTTGCTATTGTTTTACCAGATAATCTCATTGAGTGACTAACTGAAAACCACTAAAGGTACTAAGGTACATATAAATCAAGACTAGAATAAAGTAAGTTCTACTGAACTTAGAGTTGGGTAAGTCAAGGGTCTAGCACACCCTTTCTCCAACTCAAGAGAGTTTCAGTTCTCACTAGAGTAGGTAGGTGCATACACCACACTAGTATGTCTTCTAGGCCTGAAGCCAGTGGCTCCTTGCCAACTAAGTATGACCATCTCTCATTCCAAGAATTGAGAACCATGTGTACATCTAGGAAACTGAAGACAGGGAAAAACCCAAACACTCAACGTCTCATAGAGAGTTTGATTTTAGATGACCTCAGAAAGACCCCAGGGTCTGATGAGACAGGCAAAGTGGGTGGGGCAGCAGAAGAGGAAAGGCCAGGAAGTGAGAACTTCTATGACCTAGACTCTGATGCTGGCCAGGAGGATCAAAATGATTCTAACCTGGACAATCCAATTCTTCCTGAAGGTGAGGAAGGAGGCCTCAGTGGACCTCTCTTTACCCCACCTGGAAGGGTTAACCGTTTACCAAGAAGATCAAGATCTCCTTCTCAGGAATCTAATCATTCTGGTACATCTGTAGGGAGCTCTGTTTCTCATAGGACCTCTGCTTCTCATAAAAGGGAGTCCTCTTATGAGAAGAAGTGCCAACTGCTTGAGTTTGAGAGAGCTAAGCTCAGAATCAAGAGAGAGCAATTGGCCTTAGATAGGGAATCCCTGGAGCTTCAGAGAGCTTCTCAGAAGTTGGGGCTAGAGCCCCATGGTGGCAGCAACAGTGTCCCTAGAGGTAGAGAACATACTCATGACCATAGGAACCTGAACAAGATTGTCCCTCCCTACCAGAGTGGGGATGACATCCACAAATGGATAACTGCACTGGAGAGGGCCTGTAAGGTACAGAGGGTCCCTCAGGAGCAGTGGGCAGCAATCTTGTGGCTCTCCTTTGCAGACAAAGGTAGAGACAGGCTCCTCACTGTAAGAGAAGAGGATGCTGATAATTACAAAGTCCTGAAGAGTGCTCTGATTGTTGGGTTTGGCTTAACCACTGAACAATACAGGATAAAGTTCAGAGACACCCAAAAGGCACAGACTCCTGGAGAGGGGAAATACTGGGCCCTTTAATCCCGGTGATATACATATCTTACCACTGGGTTACTTTTATAAACCATCGAATTTTTTAGACCAACGAGGCCCCACTTTTGTGGGAGGCAACTCCAGGGGTTTTGGGGAGCCTAGATTTTCGATTCCAGTTTCTAACCCCTTTAATGCTTTGCGCTCGCTGGAAGATATAGATTGACAGGACATAGGAATATGGGTATCCCCACGGTGTGTTGTGAAAGGGCCCAGCGTTGGACAAAATTCCAGTATCCCTAGGTTGGGAGTAGTCGGCCTCTCTCCTAGTTGCACCAATATATGTGACACTAACGAGGTACAAGGAACGACTGAGGTGGAGATCTTAACATCGGCTGAACCCTTGGATTTCCCAAACGTTTCTTTTCTATCTAGTAACAGATTGGGGGACCCAATCGGGGTAGCCTTAGCTGATTGCTCTAGGAGTGGTAAAACCGGCCTTTGCAATGTTCTTTCTTGGAACATTGCTGGTATTTCCTCTAAGTTAAACAACCATCTGTGAGGCGAACTTATCAGCCAGTTTGAGATCCTGTGTCTCCAGGAAACTTGGATTAAGGAGCCGGTACACATGAACGGATTTAGGACTTATCACACTCCAGCTGTGAACAGTTCGAGCGGTATGGCTAAGGGAGGCCTCTGCATATATATATCGAGCAACATAAATTACAAAAAGATAACATCATTTGCTCATGACAAATACTACCAACTAGCTAAATTGGACCTAGATTCTATGCATTCCATAGTCGTCATTAATTTTTATAACAACATTCCCTCTGATAAAGTGAGAACTGTCATGCAAAATATGATAAAAACGTTAAAAAATGTTGGCAGAAGCAAAGATACAATGTTGGTTTTGGCTGGAGATTTTAACTGCACTTTATGTAGGAATGTTGGGGACAAACTATGTGAAGGGCTAACTGTTGATGGCACATGCGTCTCCCATTTTCGTCACTCAGCGTTGGGGGAACAATTTAATGAGCTTGTTTGTTCTCTTGACCTGGGATTTGCAAATGAAATGTGTCCAGTCCCTGTGTCCATGCCTTGGACATTTAATGGCAGGGGTTTTTGCTCTACTATTGATTATGTGTTAGTCTCCAATAGCCATGCACACACCCTTCATTCATTTTATGTGTCGGATAATTCTCTTAGCGATTACTTCCCGCTTTGCTTGGCGTTTTCACCGCCGTCCAACATAATCCTAAAATCTGAAAAGAATAACCATATCCTAGGAAATCTAACTATAGGGAGCACTAATGGCTATTCTCTCCGTTGGACA
Source organism: Calotriton arnoldi (assembly GCA_963921515.1). Lineage (NCBI taxonomy): Eukaryota > Metazoa > Chordata > Amphibia > Caudata > Salamandridae > Calotriton > Calotriton arnoldi. The sequence continues at coordinate 503,732 of CAWUFW010001053.1, read as the reverse complement.
ATGGTAGACCAAGCTGCACTGGTCAAAACTGTGCTGGGCAACAGTAAATCAGCTATAGAGACATGCCTGAGTGAATCAGCCGCCCAAGAAGATATTCTGGCTTCATTTCAGGTTATCTCCAACGTCGTTAGAGAGTCCCTCACTAAACGTAAAAGCACTAGGGGCCCTCACAAAGGCTGGTTTGACTCTAGGTGCACTCGAGCTTATTCCCACTTGAAAAAGGAGTTACATAAAACTCCAAGAAATAAACTTGATGTAAAGATGGCCAGAGAGGCGTATAAACAAGCAATTAGGGATAGGAAAGCTACCATAAAGAAGGAGGTGTGGGAAGCATTATATTCAGCTTCAGTACTTAATGATAGTGTGTCCTTTTGGAAAGTTATTAGGGCCCCCTTCCTGCCTAGAGAGGATGGACCATCATTTGAAATAGCAATAACTGAGGAACAGTGGATTCAGCATTTTTCCAAAGTATATCAGTGTAAGGAAAATCCAGCCATGAGGGAAAGTCCGGTCCAAGACGCCTGGAATTTGAAACTGTTCCCCGAAGCTAGTGCACTATCGTTTTCCCTGGATGAGGTCGAGCGGGCCTTGTCTGTCAGCAAGGGTGGTAAGGCTCCAGGATCAGATGGGGTACCAGTAGATTTGTTTAAAGCAAATACCACATTGTGGGCACCCCTTTTGACACAGGTCTTAAACGCGAGTTGTAGTGCAGTTTTTCCACCCACTTGGGTGGAATCAACCATTGTCCCTATTTTTAAAAAGGGGGACAGGCAAGATCCGGCATGCTATAGGCCCATTTCATTACTTGATGCTATAACTAAAGTAGTGGGCAGAATAATATTGGAACGCCTCCAGGATTGGGCGGAGGAGAGCTCTGTCCTGTCGGACCTGCAATATGGCTTTCGAGCCGGAGTGGGGACCATAGAGCAGGGTTTGAACCTGTCTCTCCTAGTAGGCAAATATACTAGGGCTAAGGCGGGGAATCTATATTTAGCTTTTGTTGACCTCACAGCCGCATTTGATTGCGTGATCCATAATAAACTTTGGTCAATTTTAGAAGTGATGGGGGTTGATTTACAGATTATTTATTTTATTAGACGTTTTAATAGTGATGCCAATGCACGTGTGCGCTGTGGTTTGCAGGGTGAATGCTCCGCTCTTTTCCGATCATAAGTGGAGTTAGGCAAGGTTGCGTCCTGGCACCGTTTCTTTTTAATTTGTATATAAACGGTCTGGGGGAGGCCCTTTTAAAAGACAATCACGACTTCCCCCATGTGGCGGGACGTCCTATTCCAGCCCTCATGTATGCAGATGATGCAGTGCTGATGTCCCGCACTCAAGTAGGACTCCAGAGGGTTCTGGATAGTTTTACTAATTTTATGAACGAGTTAGGCTTAAGAGTTAATTCCTCTAAGACCTTTATCATGCGTTGCGGTACTGGCATCAAAAAAACCAAAGCTATGTTTGTGGCAGGACAGAAGATCGGGGTCACTAAGAAATTTTCATATCTAGGAATTCTTTTTGCCCATAATGATTCTTGGTCTCAGGCAGTGTCCGCGAAAAAACTGGCATTAATGCGTACTACTTCCGCCCTTAGTGCTTTTGCTAAAAAACTAGGAAAAAGACCACCTGATGAGCTTATCAAGATATATAAAGCAAAGTGTGTGTCTGCGGCAGTCTATGGGACTGGGGTTTGGGGACCAGTTGATTTGTCTCCCATTCAAAGAGTAGAAAACTCCTTTTTGAAATATATTCTAGCTGTACCGAACGGCACTTCTGCAGGTATATGTCACGCGGAGTTGGGACTCTCCTTTATCTCAGATCTAATAAAGCTTGAGCCTGTGCTGCTATGGCACAGACTCTGGTTAAAAGAAGAGACAAAATTAAATAGAGACATCATCTCGGATGTTTTGAAATTGGAGGGGGCCCTGAAGATTCCATGGATAAGCTATGTTTGCAAATTCTTACAAGATCTTGATCATCCTGAGTTTTTTTTACCAACCCCAGTAGTATCCGGGAAATAACCAGGAAGGAATTAAAAGCGAAGGGCTTGTCATTATTAGACACCTCCAGACTATCATCTGAAATTGCAAAACCTTCTGTCCTACACAACCAGTTGATTTTAATTACTTTTAACATTCAACCCTATCTCACTTCCGTATTGAGAGAATATGATAGATTCCTACTAGTCCGATTTCGATTGGGGGTCTTTTATAGATTAGTCACTTTTCCTAAAGTGAATGACTGGTCTCAAGACCTCCAATTGTGGCCTTGTGATAACATCTCCAAACAAACTATGATCCATGTTATTCTCTTTTGCAAATTCTATTCTGAGGCCAGGAGAATGTGTATAGTCCCTGTATTGAAATGGTTTGGGCTTCGTCAATGTCGCCCTGCCCTTTTGGCACTACAACAACTAGATAATGTGCCTAGTGTTTTTAGGACGGCAATCTTCTTGAAAAAAGTTTTATCCCAAAGAAAATGTATGTTTCCTTCTTAACTGTATTTTAAATTAATTTGTATAAATGTATTTTATATGAATTTTTATATATGAAATTTTGTTATTACGCTTTTATGATTGTTTGTTTTCAATCGAATAAAGCTTTCTTGAATTGAATTGACTTTGTAGATTGTGCTACTAAGGCTCTGGAGGGCTGGTTACTTGGCAGTAAAGTGTGTGACTTTAAAGGATTGTATAATTTAATTATGAGAGAGCAGATCCTTAATAACTGTCAAAATCAGCTGTTGCATCAGTACCTGGTGGACTCTGATCTGACCTCTCCCCAAGAATTGGGCCAGAAGGCAGACAAATGGGTCAGAACCAGGGTGAGGCAGAAGGTTCAGAACCAAGGTGGTGACTCCAGGAAGCAAGATTCTAAAAACTCTGATAAGGGTGGGGAGAAGGGTAAAGACCAGAAGCCTTCTCAAGGGCCCCAAAAATCTGCATCTGGTGGGGAGTCACAATCAAACAAGGGTAAAGGCAAGAAGAAGCCATGGTTTCAAATCTGTAAACAGAAGACCCATTGGACAAGTGATTGTACCAAGTCCAAGGACTCAACTCCAACCACCACTGCCCCTAAGGCAACTGTTCCCCCTAGTTCAGCTCCAAGTGGTGGTACTCAGAATAAGGGTGTAGTAGGGTTAACCCTGGGATCTGAGATGGACTATGGTCTAGTCAGAGTTCCAGCTCAGGCTGTGTTGGTCTGTGATGGAGGCATGGATATTGCCTCCTTATTTGTAAGCCCCAGTATTCTGGGCAAATACAGACGGCAGCCTTTGATAAATGGAAAAGAGGCCTTAGCATTCAGGGACACAGGAGCAAGTGTCACAATGGTGACAAAGGATCTTGTGGCTCCTGAGCAAATCATACTTGGTGAGATGTACCAAGTGACTAATGCTAGCAATGTCAGGACAGACCATTCCTTGGCAGTTGTTAATTTCACCTGGGGAGGGGTAACTGGCCCTAAAAAGGTTGTGGTAAGTGCAGACCTCCCTGTTGAATGCTTGTTGGGCAATGATTTAGAAACTTCAGCGTGGGCTGAAGTGGAACTCAGGACTCATGCAGAAATGTTGGGTATCCCTGCAGATGTGTTTGCTATGACCAGGTCACAGGCAAAAATGTCTAACACTGAACAGGCCCTGGATCCTGGAAAAATGGACAAGGTGCCTTCCAAGAGGAGGAGCAGTAGGGGTAAGGCAGTGTCTTCCCCCCTGCCTCAGATTCCAGACCAGTCTCTTGAGGGAGCTGATCTGAGTCCTGAAGAAGGAACTGTCCCAGATGAGCTTGAACCTGATCAGGTTGAGTTCTTGGGGACAGGGGGCCCTTCCAGGGCAGATCTGAGCCAGGAGCAGCTGAGCTGCCCCTCTCTTGAACCCCTCAGACAGCAAGCTGCTGCTGAGGCTGCTGGGAGTGCTAGTGGCTCCCATAGGATCACTCCTTTACTCAGAGTGTTGAGACCCCAAGCCTGGAGCCACCAGGAGGTTGGTTACACCTCTGAAGTTTAGGAGCTTCATACTGACACTAGCACATGACATCCCCTTAGCAGGTCACCTAGGCCAAAACAAGACTTGGGACAGAATTGTCCCTCACTTTCATTGGCCTCACATGTCTGAAGACACCAAGGAGTTTTGTCGCTCCTGTGTCACCTGTCAAGCCAGTGGTAAGGCAGGTGGCACTACAAAGGCCCCCCTGATACCACTACCTGTGGTGGGGTTCCCTTTGAGAGGGTTGGGATTGACATTGTTGGTCCCATGGATCCTCCAACTGCATCTGGGCACACTGGTGGTGGTGGACCATGCCACTAGGTATCCAGAGGCAATTCCCCTTAGGACTACCACAGCTCATGTGGTGGCAAGGGCCCTCCTGGGAATCTTTTCCAGGGTGGGTTTTCCTAAGGAGGTAGTATCAGACCGAGATGCAAACTTCATGTCTAGTTACTTAACTGCTATGTGGAAGGAGTGTGGTGTAAATTACATATTTACCACCCCTTATCACCCACAATGCAATGGGTTAGTTGAAAGGTTCAACAAAACCCTAAAGAGCATGATTAAAGGACTTCCAGAAAAGCTTAGGTGCAGATGGGACATACTTTTGCCCTGCCTTCTCTTTGCCTACAGAGAGGTTCCTCAGAAGGGGGTTGGTTACAGCCCATTTGAGCTTCTGTTTGGACATCCAGTTAGGGGTCCATTGTGTCTAGTGAAGGAGGGATGGGAGTTAACTCTCAAACCCCCTAAACAGGATATTGTGGACTATGTACTTGGTCTCCGCTCCAGGATGGCTGAGTACATGAAGAAGGCAACTAAAAACCTTGAGGCTAGCCAGGAATTGCAAAAGGCCTGGCATGACCAAATGGCTGTGTTGACTGTTTATCAGCCAGGACAGAAAGTATGGGTGTTGGAGCCTGTGGCCCCAGCAGCCCTCCAAGACAAGTGGAGTGGCCCTCATACAATTGTTGAGCAAAAGGGAGAGGTTACCTACCTGGTGGACCTTGGAACTCCCAGGAGCCCCCATAGGGTGCTCCATGTCAACAGGCTCAAACCATATGTTGACAGGGCAGACATGGGCTTGCTCATGGCTACTGATGAGGGACAGGAGGAAGAGAGTGATCCACTCCCTGACCTGCTCTCACAGAACCCTGATGATGGTTCAGTAGATGGTGTAGCCTTGGCAGGCAGCCTCACTGACCAGCAACAAACTGATTGCAGAAAAGTTCTCAACCAGTTTAGACATATGTTTTCACTGACTCCAAGTCAGACTACCTGGTGCACTCATGAAGTGGACACTGGGGACAGTCTGCCTGTTAAAAATAAGATTTACAGGCAACCTGACCATGTCAGGGACTGCATCAGGACTGAGGTCCAAAAGATGTTGGATTTGGGAGTGATTGAACCCTCAGATAGCCCTTGGGCTAGTCCAGTAGTCTTGGTACCTAAACCTCACACCCAGGGTGGTAAGAGAGAGATGAGATTTTGTGTTGACTACAGAGGTCTCAATGCAGTCACTAGGACTGATGCCCATCCAATCCCTAGGGCAGATGAGCTTATAGATACTTTGGCCTCAGCCAAGTTTCTGAGCACATTTGACCTGACAGCTGGCTACTGGCAGATCAGACTAGCTGAGGATGCAAAAGCCAAAACAGCATTCTCAACCCCTAGTGGGCACTACCAATTTGTGGTGATGCCCTTTGGTTTGAAGAATGCACCTGCCACTTTTCAAAGGTTGGTGAATAAAATCCTTACAGGCCTGGAAGCCTATAGTGCAGCTTATCTAGATGATATTGCTGTCTTTAGCTCCACCTGGGAGGATCACCTGGTCCACCTGAGAAATGTTTTGGAGGCCCTGCAGCAAGCAGGCCTCACTATCAAGGCCACCAAGTGCCAGATAGGGCAGAGTCACGTTGTATACCTAGGCCACCTTGTGGGTGGAGGCCAGGTTCAACCATTGCAGAGCAAAATCCAGACCATCATGAACTGGGTTGCTCCAACCACCCAGACTCAGGTCAGAGCTTTCTTGGGCCTGACTGGGTACTATAGGAGGTTTGTCAAAGGATATGGATCCATAGTGACCCCTTTGAATGACTTAACTTCCAAGAGAATGCCAAAGAAAGTTCAGTGGACAGTTAGATGTCAAAAGGCATTTGATGACCTGAAGCAGGCCATGTGCACTGCTCCCATTCTGCAAAGTCCTGACTACTCCAAACAATTCATTGTCCAAACAGATGCATCTCAGTTGGGGGTAGGGGCTGTGTTATCACAATTGAATGATGAAGGTCAGGATCAGCCAGTAGCTTTTATTAGCAGAAGGCTGACCCCCAGAGAGAAACGTTGGTCAGCCATTGAGAGGGAAGCCTTTGCTGTGGTTTGGGCTCTGAAGAAGCTGAGGCCATACTTGTTTGGCACTCACTTCATTTTTCAGACAGACCATAAGCCCCTCTTATGGCTAAAACAGATGAAGGGTGAAAACCCCAAACTTTTGAGGTGGTCCATTTCCCTACAGGGGATGGACTATACAGCGGAACATAGACCTGGGAGTAACCCTGCCAATGCAGATGGACTCTCCAGATATTTCCAATTAGAACATGAAGACTCAACTGGTCAAGTTAGTTTAATGCCCTGACGTTTGGGGGGGGGGGTTGTGTAGGAGAGTAGGATCTGCTTCTTATAGTTACCCCCACTTTTTGCTGATGTTTCACTGTTTTCGACTTAGTCTGACTGGGATCCTGCTATTCAGGACCCCAGTCTATCTGCTTTCTCCTCTAAATTGATTGCATGTACTTTAGGTACACCACAGATTGGATTCTGGGGTGCCCTTATAAGTCCCTAGTATATGGTATACTATGTACCCAGGGCATAGGTACCCCAGAGGCCTCCCAGGGGCTGCAGCATGTATTATGCCACCCCTGAGAGACCAGTCAAAATGACACAACAGGTCTGCTACAGCAGCCTGTGTAAGGTGGTGCATGCACCCCTTACTTAGATATAGGTTCACTATATCTATCCTAATCACTGCACATATAAACCTATCAGTCACCCCTATAGCAGGCCTTATCAATCCTGAAGGCAGGGTGCTGGGTTTTATGTGAGAGGGTGCCCATGCATGAGCAGAGCCCCTCTGCAGCCTTCGGAACCCATATTCCGGGGTTGTTTGTGATGCAGCCAACCATATATACTTAAGTGCATTATAACCTCGCGGTAAATGCTAACTTTAAAACGGCTGCATGGAAAAATGTTGTGTTTGGTGTCAAACACCTTGGAATCATACCTTCACACCAGTAACTGGTGTGGGAGTTATGATTCCACCCTCCTAGAGGGAGAAATATGACAACACCGGTACACCCGGTACCAGCTTTCTTGACCCTGGCATCACAAAATGGATGCTGCCAGCCACAGACACGAGTCTGCCCTCCTGCTGCTGGACGAAACTCCGGCAGGGGAAGGTTTGACAATAGGTTTCCTGTCACAGGGAGGTGTGACCACCTCCCAGACAGGCTTTAGTGTATTGGGGCTGGGTGGGTGCACTCTCAGAGTGCTTTGATGTCTGCACTGGGGGCACATTTGGTGTCCCTGTGCATAGTCCAGCTCAAACCGGTTGCAGGAGCCATTTGCTCCTGCTCTGGTGCAAAACTGGACAAAGGACATGGGTATAGCCACCTCTCTGTCCTGACCCTCCCATAGGTGGGTCCCCAGAGTTGTCCCACCCCAACTTGGGTATAAAGTAGGAACCCCTGACTACAGGACTTTAGATTTACCTGGACTAAACTCTGCTACAGAAACCAAGTACTTTTGACGATCTACACTTCGTTGGACGACAGAAGAATCTCCCTTGGAGTAAAGGAGTTACTCCCCTGCTGAGCAGGCACCTAAACGCATCTGACCGGTTTGCAGCTACGAAGCTCCTGAAGGACTCCGAAGATTCCTGCAACACAGGAGGTGGGTTCCGGAGGTCTCCGAGGTTGATCTGCGCTCTCAGCAATCCTGAGGCCCGTATCCCTCGTGGGGACCGTGAAACCCGTACACCTGGGCACCCTGTAAATTTGCAGCAGCATATGCTTTTCGGCGATCCCTGAATCTGTGCTTTGGGCTACTTATAGTCCTGACCCCGAGCAGTAATTCCACTGAAGATTTCCGGCCTACACTCCACGAGTGTTCCGTGGGCTGGTATTTAGTGATTCAGCTCGAGGTCCCTTTGCGATCCCTGGTCTGTTGGCCTGTGGGTCCCTGTGAAGGTAACTTTAACTTTCAGTGGGCTTCCCTGATTGCTCCAGATGTGCCCTGACTCTCCATTGCTTGGAGAGTCCCTAGGACCTTGCTGGTCCTCACAGAAGCATCTTTCCTCTGACCGCGTGGGTTGCAGTTGCCAAGGCTTGTTGGTGTTCAATCCGGACACTGACACCCCAGCACTCGACATCCTTTGTGAGACAGCTCGAATCCGGACTGTGGTCATCGTCGACATCTCCTGGTCACCGTGGCTGCAGAGTCAAGCTTCACCTCATCTCACCTGAAGCACCCGACATCGGTGGGCATTCGATTGCTCCGCTCCTAGTCATGTGAAGTGACCCAGACTTTTTCCCCTCTGCTTTAAGGTTCTTCTCATCTCCGATCCAGGCTTGGATCACACCGGACACTTTTCTTCTCCACGGCAGCAGTACTTTTTCGCATCACGCCATTGAAAACGACGAGGGTTTCCGATACCACTTGACCCCTATGCACCCGGCTCCTCTGGGATAGGTAACACGGGTACCTCGGTACTCTCAAGGGTGCTGGCCTTAGAACCTTCTATGTTTAGCTGGGTTTGCTGAAAGTCCTCTCCTAAGTGTCCTTAATCTTTAAATTCCCAACCGCGACTTTCCCATAGGGTTGTACGGAGCTCGCGTCTCTGTTCCCACACTGCACCCGGTCTCCGTGGGTCCCCTGTGTCACTACCTTGGGTGGTTCCTTGGGGTCCCAGCGATTCTACATGCTCTAGGCACTGTGTCTAGTCAAGTCGTGGTTGTTATACCACTTTCTTAGTATATGGTTCGGTCTCCCTCTGGAGCCCACTGTGTATTGTGCTATTTACTGTCGTTCTAGTGATTTAATATTGTGTGCTTTGTTCTCTAATCTCATAAAGAGGTTAGTAGAGAGTGTTTAGTAATAAATACATATATTTTATATATACCTTGTGTGGTTCTCCTTTCATTTGGTCATTCAGGAGGTTATATATGGTAAAACAAGATGCTTTACATTCCTTCGAGACTTAGCCTGAAGGCTGCTCTCCATAGCTACCACTAGGATAGCTTTCAATAAAGGTTGTCTTTAACCTAATCATCAATAAAGGTTGTTTGGACTGGTGCAAGGTGCCCACTTTAATTAGTGGACAGCATGTACCAGGCCAACTTCTCACATTGGTGTGCAGCGGTTGGGATTCAAGCTTGCTATTGTTTTACCAGATAATCTCATTGAGTGACTAACTGAAAACCACTAAAGGTACTAAGGTACATATAAATCAAGACTAGAATAAAGTAAGTTCTACTGAACTTAGAGTTTGGTAAGTCAAGGGTCTAGCACACCCTTTCTCCAACTCAAGAGAGTTTCAGTTTCCACTAGAGTAGGTAGGTGCATACACCACACCACACTAGTATGTCTTCTAGGCCTGAAGCCAGTGGCTCCTCGCCAACTAAGTATGACCATCTCTCATTCCAAGAATTGAGAACCATGTGTACATCTAGGAAACTGAAGACAGGGAAAAACCCAAACACTCAACGTCTCATAGCGAGTTTGATTTTAGATGACCTCAGAAAGACCCCAGGGTCTGATGAGACAGGCAAAGTGGGTGGGGCAGCAGAAGAGGAAAGGCCAGGAAGTGAGAACTTCTATGACCTAGACTCTGATGCTGGCCAGGAGGATCAAAATGATTCTAACCTGGACAATCCAATTCTTCCTGAAGGTGAGGAAGGAGGCCTCAGTGGACCTCTCTTTATCCCACCTGGAAGGGTTAACCGTTTACCAAGAAGATCAAGATCTCCTTCTCAGGAATCTAATCATTCTGGTACATCTGTAGGGAGCTCTGTTTCTCATAGGACCTCTGCTTCTCATAAAAGGGAGTCCTCTTATGAGAAGAAGTGCCAACTGCTTGAGTTTGAGAGAGCTAAGTTCAGAATCAAGAGAGAGCAATTGGCCTTAGATAGGGAATCCCTGGAGCTTCAAAGAGCTTCTCAGAAGTTGGGGCTAGAGCCCCATGGTGGCAGCAACAGTGTCCCTAGAGGTAGAGAACATACTCATGACCATAGGAACCTGAACAAGATTGTCCCTCCCTACCAGAGTGGGGATGACATCCACAAATGGATAACTGCACTGGAGAGGGCCTGTAAGGTACAGAGGGTCCCTCAGGAGCAGTGGGCAGCAATCTTGTGGCTCTCCTTTGCAGACAAAGGTAGAGACAGGCTCCTCACTGTAAGAGAAGAGGATGCTGATAATTACTAATTAATAAGTCCTGAAGAGTGCTCTGATTGATGGGTTTGGCTTAACCACTGAACAATACTTGATAAAGTTCAGAGACACCCAAAAGGCACAGACTCAGGACTGGGTTGACTTTGTAGATTGTGCTACTAAGGCTCTGGAGGGCTGGTTACTTGGCAGTAAAGTGTGTGACTTTAAAGGACTGTATAATTTAATTATGAGAGAGCAGATAACTTAATAACTGTCAAAATCAGCTGTTGCATCAGTACCTGGTGGACTCTGATCTGACCTCTCCCCGACACCACTTGACCCCTATGCACCCGGCTCCTCTGGGATAGGTAACACGGGTACCTCGGTACTCTCAAGGGTGCTGGCCTTAGAACCTTCTATGTTTAGCTGGGTTTGCTGAAAGTCCTCTCCTAAGTGTCCTTAATCTTTAAATTCCCAACCGCGACTTTCCCATAGAGTTGTACGGAGCTCGCGTCTGTGTTCCCACACTGCACCCGTCCTCCGTGGGTCCCCTCTGTCACTACCTTGGGTGGTTCCTTGGGGTCCCAGCGATTGTACGTGCTCTAGGCACTGTGTCTAGTCAAGTCGTGGTTGTTATACCACTTTCTTAGTATATGGTTTGGTCTCCCCCTGGAGCCCACTGTGTATTGTGCTATTTACTGTCGTTCTAGTGATTTAATATTGTGTGCTTTGTTCTCTAATCTCATAAAGAGGTTAGTAGAGAGTGTTTAGTAATAAATACATATATTTTATATATACCTTGTGTGGTTCTCCTTTCATTTGGTCATTCAGGAGGTTATATACTGGTAAAACAAGCTGCTTTACATTCCTTCGAGACTTAGCCTGAAGGCTGCTCTCCATAGCTACCACTAGGATAGCTTTCAATAAAGGTTGTCTTTAACCTAATCATCAATAAAGGTCGTTTGGACTGGTGCAAGGTGCCCACTTTAATTAGTGGACAGCATATACCAGGCCAACTTCTCACACTCAATACTCATTGGTCTTCAGACTCTACCTTTAATAGGTTCTATTTTAAGCCTGTGTTGGATATGGCTCACTTGGTCGTGAGCAAGCTTTGAACTAGCATAATCCTTGCCTCCAGTCCAGACATAGAATGAAAAATGTCCTAGCTATCGTAATGGAAAGTTTCATTTCTAGTAAGGATTTGTAGGTGAGGATTATCCCACCCAGGGAATTATGATCCGAATTACCCTCCCCGTGACGAGTAAGTATTGAGTTTATTATAGTCAGTTGTTGTCATTATGCTCAGTCGTTCCTTATTATGTGCGTATCATATGCATTTACTCTCAGGTTTTTTAACTACTGCTAATCGCGGTTGTAGAGATGGAGACGGGTAAACAGGAAGTGTGTGGATGGTGCAACAACAGCTAGACTTGTGCGATGAAAGAGGCCGAAGGGACACAGATGATGGACTATGTTATGGACTGTGGCTTGCTGACTGTTCTCCCATTGGATGTTATTGTTTTTATTGCATTCCCAAGGCTTCATGGGAATGGTAGTTTGTTTTGCTAAAGTTTGTCAAATGGCTGCTGTTGAATAAAGTGAAGAAAGGATAGCATAATCCTTGTCTCCGAGTCCTTAATAGAATTGAAACTTTCTGTTACAATAGCTAGGAACTTTTTCACTCTCAAGCTCTTCGACCTTATTCTCCAAGTACCCCCTTTTCTTTTCCAGATTGAGCCCCCTGCTGTACGGATTCCATCTTATCCTTGAGCTCTGATATCCTAGATTCTGCTTCTTTTACTCTAGCTGGCAGTTGTGACATATTTTCCTCTATTTTAGTTAATCGTTCATGGAGAGCAGCAATCTCTTGTGCCCAAGACAGCTTCATCTCTCTTATCTCAAGCAATAAAGTATCAAGTATGGTTTTTACTGGGTCCGGCTGGTTATCCCCTTACGGGCAATTCACCCCTTGTTCACTCCTGGGATTGAACAAGTTCCCTCTAGGGCTTCATTGTTGGACTCTGAAATTGGTGCAGGCTTCTGCTGGGGGGATCTCAGTCGCTGGTGCAATTACTGGCTGTGTTCCTAACTCTGAAATTTTCACTGCTTCTGCCACTGCAGATTCCATCTGAGCCATCAATATGCTTGTGAAAAGAATCAAATCCCTAGTTTAGCTATAGGCCCTAATCATTCTGTTCATTATTTTGTTTTACCTGTCTCTCACCCAGAAACTGCAAAGCATTACTATTGTGTAAAGAAGGAAATTTTGTATGAGGCTGTTTAAATGTATGGTTAAAGTGCATGTATAAGTTGTAGATTTATGTGGTAATAATTTACAGCCTACTTTGAAAAAAGGTCTAAATGTGGTCTGAGTTTTAAGTGTTTTTTCCTCCTATTGTGTGTTTCTGGGAACCTTTGTGACTTGAATATTTTGCAGGAAATTCAGAGCAGCAGAGGATGTTCCAAACTTAGATTTGTGTAGGTAGCGTGACTGATAACGCCCGAAAAGAGGAAAGCTGCGCTTTGAGGAAATGTGTGCAGACTGGGTGGGACAGAACGGAAAAGCAGAAAGCTTTTTCTATCGTAATATTGTATTGAAGTTGTGGCTGTTTGCCAAAAATAGTATTACAAGAATGGACCGGCAGCGTGTGTAATTTGAGACTGACTTGTGCTTCTCTTATGGTGCGGTCACTCTCCCAGGTGTTTCATTTTGTGAATATATAATAAACGTGCTTGTCCTCCCTTTGTTGCAGATGTGGTAACTAATGATTTTAGCTACATTAAGGATTTTTTCCTGACATCATGGCAGAGCCAGCCAAGAGATCCCCTTTGCTCCGGCCTGCCACTGGGAGGTTCCCCTTTGGGGCCCCTTCGGACAACTAATTTAGTTGTGCACAATTCGAGGAGGAGATGAAAGATCTGCTTTTTAGACGACAGGGGTACTGGTCTGGGGGACGTCTGCAGCGGCCAGATAAGGTAGGAAAAAAGGGTGATCGTTGATTCCTTGTGTATTGATCTACAACTATTACAAACAGAGATGTTAAGTTAAGTTAATCCTGGCAGACCTTTGTTTAGGAATTGTCAGAGAGGGAGAGAGAGAAGTAAATGTGTTTTGTTGCTCCCGACAGACCCTTGTTAGGAATCGTCAGAGAAATATATGTGTATTTGGTTAAACTTGATAGACTGTTTTTTCCTTTTGGATTAGAGAAATAGGAATTATATAAGAAGTTTATCCTGACAGTTCGAATTAAGAAAACGTCAGAGAAAGAGAGAAAAAGTTGACATGTGTAAATATGTTAGGTGAGTTGTTTTAAAAAAAAAAGAAAATATATATATATATATATATATATATATATATATATATATATATATAGGTTAAAAATACAAAAAAATAAGCAGATTGTGATCAATAAATCAGACAAGGGTGGCAACATTGTGCTATGGCCCAGGTCACAATATCTTGAAGAAGCACATAGACACCTAAACGATTGCACCTGCTACAGAATATCCAACATGCAGGAAATCGCCATAATCAGCAAAGAGTTGAAACATAAACTCAACAAATTCAAACTAGAGGGATTCTTGACTAAAGAAGAAATTCTTTTCCTCAATAATGAAACACCAGTCATGCCGGTGTTGTATTTTTTACCTAAAATTCATAAGGGCACGTTACCGATCCCAGGACGCCCGATCATCTCAGCTTGCAACAGCCTGTGTGAAAACAGTTCTATGTATGTGGATTACTTCTTGCAAGATTTCGTTACTCAGTTACCTTCCTACCTGAGGGACATGGGTGACTTTCTGCTAAAAATCAAATATATACCTTGGTCTAACAACTACATCTTGTTGTCGATGGACATAACTTCCCTGTACACCAGCATCAAACACAGTGATGGTTTGAGAGCCTGTGAACATTTCTTAGAGGACAGACCCATACAGTGTTACAAACATAATGAGTTGATTCTTTTTATGATTGAATGGTGTCTCAACAACAACTTTTTTATGTTTGACAAAGAAATTTTCCAACAGCTCAGGGGTGTTGCAATGGGAGCTTGCTTCTCCCCCAGCTACGTATGCTTGCATGTGGGCGAGTGGGAGGAGCAGGTTCTCAAGGTGGTTCACCATGCAGCTTGGGGTGCCAATGTCGTCACATGGCTTCGTTATATTGATGATGTTTTTGTTGTTTGGAATGGCACAAGGGAGAGTGCACAGACTTTTGTTTCTGCTCTCAACAATAATGACCTCAACCTTGAATTCAATGCTACTATGAGTAGTACTACCATAGAATTTCTGGATGTTACTGTATATATAGAGAATGAGTCACTTCACTCCAGGTTACACCGCAAATCTACTGCTGGTAATTCCACATTACATGCATCCAGTTTACACCCTAGGCACCTCATAGCTAGTATCCCCTATGGAGAACTGCTACGGCTACATTGATTTGCAGTTCTGACGTTAACCTCAAACAATGCTAAACTGAAGCCCACAAAAGATTCTTAGCACGTGGTTATTCTGAACAAACCATCACCAAAGCCATAACTAGAGCTAACGCTACACTTAGAGAACAACTTCTGACAGGCCATATGTGTCATGAACAGGGAAATACCACCGTCTTCCCTGACGCCAGTGAGAGTGGTGCAGTTGACACACGCTTAGTCATCACATACAGCAAGGAAGAAAGAGCCATCAGATCCATCATAAATAGACAATGACGCATTATCTTGACTGATCCTATTCTAGGCCCAATAGTTTCCAAATGTCCAACCATTACCTTCCGTCGAGCATACTCTATGAGAGATGCGTTGGTCAAAAGTAGTCCTGAGGTCATTGCTAAATTTAACTGGCTTTCTGACATAAAGGGTTTTTTCAAGTGTAGCACTTGCAGGGCATGTCGATTTGGCATAAACATCACCCAAGTCACCGCCACTTTCCGCTCTGAACCCATCATCATCAATAGAAAATACACATGCAGAACGGATTTTGCAGTTTATGTATTACAGTGCACCTGGGTCTCAAGTATGTGGGCAGTAAAAAACTTCAAGTCCAAATGAGAATTTTGCATCATCTGAGGGCTATTGTTAATAATGACCATACATACCCAGCCTGTGCTGTCAATTATTTAATTGAAGGATCGAGGCAATATATACTGAAACCTGTAGGAATGTGCAACATTTGAAACCTGGGCAGTGCCGAGGGACTGAATTACAGCGAAAATGGCACCAGTAATTTAGGCACAGTGGCCGTTTTTTACACGAAGGATCCCATGGAACATGCTGCGTGTGAGTGACATCAGACATTTCAGCTTTTCTTTCTATACAAGATGATATGCAGTTATTGTCTATAAGAGACTGAGAACTTTGAAATAAGAAAAACGAAATGCTTACCATTAGGTTGCAAGCAGTAAAACACACGCTGGCATGGCAGCCAGGGAGATTGGTATTATGACCGTGAACTTTACTAGTCCCTCATTGCTGGCCGTAACCGTGTGCTTCTCCAATGAAATCACTTCAAAATGTATTTAAACATGTTATGTTTGGTGCTAAGTGGATGAGCACTGAGGAAGGCTAGAGGCCGAAATGCATTTGCTTTAATAAATCTACTTTAACACGTCCCGTGAGTGCTCTGCATTTGTGCAGCTATGGAATATTTCTACGTGTTTTCGCCCTCACGTCAGCGGACTACAGCACCCGCCCTGAGTTCGGCAGTTACAGGGTGATACTTGGGCAAACATTGTTAATTTCTGCCAGAACTGCAGAGGAAAAATTTGAAACTATCCTATCAGCCTGTGCTGTCAATTATTTAATTGAAGGATCGAAGTAATATATACTGAAACCTGTAGGAATGTGCAACATTTGAAACCTGGGCAGTGGCGAGGGACTGAATTACAGCGATAATGGCACCAGTAATTGGAGGCACAGTGGCCTTTTTTTTACGAAGGATCCCATGGAACATGCTGCATGTGAGTGATATCAGACATTTCAGATTTTCTATTTATACAAGATGATATGCAGTTATTGTCTATAAGAGACTGAGAACTTTGAAATAAGTAAAACAAAATGTTTACCATTAGGTTGCAAGCAGTAAAACACACGCTGGCATGGCAGCCAGGGAGATTGCTATTATGACCGTGAACTTTACTAGTCCCTCGTTGCTGTCCGTGACCGTGTGCTTCTCCAATGAATTCACTTCAAAATGTATTTAAACGTGTTATGTTTGGTGCCAAGTGGATGAGCACTGAGGAAGGCTAGAGGCCGAAATGCATTTGCTTTAATAAATCTACTTTAACATGTCCCGTGAGTGCTCCGCATTTGTGCAGCTTTGGAATATATATATATATATATATATATATATATATATATATATATATATATATATATATATATATATCAAAAGAAGCTTTATTCGACTATACAAGTCATAAAAGCTTTGTACATAAAAAATTAAAAACAATACAAAAAATGTAAATCCGGGTTAAAATGTTTGTACAAAATGGCATAAAAACAGACAAAGTAATCACTATATGGTGCATTTCATAACGTGGCAAAGGTAAGAGCATAAAATTCAGACAGTCTCGTAAACATTTAAAACCATGTTAGACCCCCCACATATCACATCAAGCCCACATGCATCTACATGATTGGAAAGATATTCTCGTTTTCATTTTTCAGCCATAATTTGCTGGGATTGGATGTACCACATCCACCTTAAGAATTTTGCCACCGGGATTGCATACCTAGGTGATGAGTCAGTGCAAAGAATTTGCAGAGCTGTGCCAAATGATCTAGTACCCATATTCCTACAAGTCTGCACCAACCACACTTTGCGCGGGCCATCGTAGGCAGGGCAGGCAAACAGCACATGTGAATATGTTTCTACGTGTTTGACACGTGTGGCATTTGTTCTTCCCAGTGGAGGACCATTTGGATGTAAAGCACTTTAGGGGCAAAGATCCTGATCTAAGTTGGAAATAGAGTTTCTGGTCTAAGGGCTTTGTGATGATATCCCAATAAAGCTCGAGGCTCGGGCATGGTTTAATCTGTAAAAAGGAACCAGAGAGGGAAGTGGAGTCATGGCGCCTGATCCCTTCATGTGCAGCCATTTTCCCAGTAAGTTTCTTTGAGAATGACTTTTGACGGGAACATGGGCGTGGAAGGGGAATCCCATAAATATGATAAGCCCATTTTATTAAAAAGACTTCTCAAGTCTCGCAACCAGCTGATTTTATGAAATTGGTCCGTATTGATAATATCCCTTAAACCCTCCACATATGGAGCCAGTTCCGGCGTACACCATATTCTGCGCCAGTATAGAATTGGCCGTAACCTGGCGAGATCCACCGAGGCTTTCCTGCCTAGATCATTCCTTAGGGGGAGAGAGGGTGGGTGTACTCTGTGGGAGACTAGTTATCGCACGCAGGAACGTGTTCTCGGCAATTGTTAGCTGGGGCATGTTCTCTAGGCCCCACAACTCGGCCCCATAAAGGACTGAGCGCAACATTTAACTATTGTAAATTTGAAGTACCGGGCTAAGGGGCTTTGTCAGGGAGGTTTTGAATTCCTTTCTCAGGGTACTGGCTAACTGTCGGTGTTTTAGTGCCATGGCTTCTATATGTGGCTTCCACCTTATGTCCTTCTGTAGTTAATGCCCAGATAGACAAATGCATCAACCTGCTCCAGGGGAAGCCCATTCATCGTCATTATCCCCTTAAAGGATCTGTGCTGATTGAAGGCCATGAACCTTGTCTTAGCAGCATTCATTTATATATATATAATGTAGATTTGTGATTATTATAGCATGTGTAATAGATCATGAGTTCTCTTGCATTATCAGAGGTACCAACTGTTTTTTTAGTGTTAACTTCATTAGGACAGGAGCCTTTAAGAATAGTAAGAGTTGGGTCTACTAGGATACCAGGTAGATTTATTCTGTGTAATATAGATCCATCTGATTGTAGGTGTGTCGTGTGAAACTCTTGTAAGTCTCCCACACCTTGCTTATTTAGGAATAACTGAAGACGAGGATGAACAAAAGGGAGTAGTCTGTCTTATAGTGCACGAGTATGTACCCCGTGAACAGGAATAGTAAGAGTTTCTGGTAGATTAAAAGAAAAAATTGTGAGGTCATTCCTTTCTTTAAGAAATCTTCCCCGGGGAGGCAGCGAGAGAAAGGGACTCATTTAGGCTACACGATTTCCACATTTCCTGGGGATTTTGATAGGATAAAAAGATATTGTCAGGAATGGGCAGAAGGTACAAAGACTTCCCTGGTTCCATGGCCCCCAGATGGCTCTTTTGATCATATAGTGATAGACCATGTAATATTGTATATCTTAGGAGCATAGAAAGGAGATAAAAGAACAAAAAGATTAGCATCATTAGACATGTGGAAGATATGCAGTCAAGATTCCCATGTAAAATCCACAGCACCACCCCCAACATATTTTGAGATAATTAAAGGGTAATTAAATGCTGACAGGGTATGTATCCATCATTGTTAGTGGAAGATAAGGATTCCACTACCTCAATAGACTCAGTGGACACTGATGTTCTAGCTGTAGGCTACAAAGACCTGACAGTAATACCCCTGACTGACATAAACAAAATTACACCAAAGGTTGATGACTTGTTAAACATGGGGGAGGTTGATCTTGCTCAAACAATTAATAAAGATTCTCTTAAACCTGAAAAAGTATATGAGGGAACAGTGTCCCTAACAGGAGACATTTCAGTAAAATTAAGACAGGACAATAATGGAAAATTGATGGAACAAAAGTCAAAAGACATATTGGAATGGGCTAGCAAGATCCCCCAAAACTCAAGTGAAGGAAATGGGTACTATATTAGTACCCCACAGGTGAAGTTTGACTTAGGGGCACAATCAAAGATGTATCAGAAAGAGGATAAGGGTTATCGTGACATGGCCACCAGTGTAAAAGGAATACAGAACACAATTGAGAGACCAAGCCATATTGCTGATTACTGTTCAAATATATGTTAATCTATATTATATAAGACAGATGAAACTCCAGTTGTAAGGGATATAGGATATGATGTAGAAATCAAGAATATGACATGCGAAGATAAGAAAGATGAGGAAAATATAAACTCAGTGGGGAGTGAAATCAGAAGGGTTCTTGACCGTGAACGCATGGAATTGTGGCAAGACGCGGAGAACAGAAATGCTGAAATGAATAGAAGATTAGAGGAACAAAGTGCCTTTAGAGAACAAACAAGAGGCGAGCAGGTGGTTCCTAGTAGTATAGCAAAGTCTGGGCATCCGTTTCGAGCAGAGGGTATGATAGAGTTAGGACAAAGTTCCCCTCCGGCTGGAGCAAGATCCCTTCATGTGCGAAATATGCAGGGAATGACAAGTTTTATACAGAGACAAGAAAGGAAAGAAAATAGTGACTTGACACCCAATGAAATAGTAGTGAAGGGAGAAAACAGTTGGTATAATGTTGTCACAGTATTTCAGCAAATTACTAAACTACTAGGAGTGGAACACCAGTTTACCTCAGTTTACCACCAAGGAATAACAGAATAGTTGAGAGGATGAATGGCTTATTAATAAGTAAAGTGTCAAAAATTTGTGAGACATTGAAAAAGAATTGGCTTTACTGCCTTCCCCTAGTTCTGTATGCGTTGAGGAATGCCCCTTCAAAGGATCATCATTTGACCCCCTCACCAAGTTGTAACAGGTAGGCATTCTAATTTTTCTTCTAAACAAAACCAAATGATTCGTTCTGATACTAAGTCTGCATCAGAAAGTGTTTGGCAAGAAATGAATGCATGCATGTCTGCCTTAACAAAAGCTGTACAGGTTTATTCTAAACAGGTTCAGCTGCAACAGGCCAACAGTACTGCACCACCTCTGCCTTTGTCTTCAGCAATAAGCATCGGTTCCTGGGTCTTCATACAAAATTTTGTGAGGACATGGATGGACCCCAAGTTTCTAGGCCCCTACCAAGAAAGACAGAGCACACCAACAGCAGTAAAAGTGGAGGGGATGCGGAACTGGGTGCACTTAACAGACCTCATTCCATTTTCGGCCTCACTCCAGCAGAGAGGGGAGGAGGCAATAGTCCAAGGGTTAAAGAGACAATGAAGAGACAGTTAAATGATATTTTTTGTATTATAATAATGAGTTCAGTGGTTATGATTATTACTCTGATAATTTGCTTTATATTATGTGTTATGTAGATGCAAAAGACCCCACCCATAGGGAAGAAATATTACGCTTTTGCAGACCTATTTTTAATGAAACTGATATACATCCTTTGCATGATCCTTTACTTGATAATTTATGGTATAAATATATACATAATATGGGTAGCAATACACAAAATGATAGTTCTTATGTATGTTCTCTTATTCCCCTTGCCATAGAAATGCCACCTTTAGTGTATCCTAAAGAAGTGCCTGTTAATATAACGTACTGTTTATTGCATCTTTTCTTGTGTAGGATAAAAGCACAGTTACAGCCAACTCATGTTAGTCCTGAGACTGCCGGAGTTAATACAACTAGATTTGATACAACCCCTGAAATGTTACAAATTCTGACAGATAAAACAGAGATAATGAAAGAGATATCCCGAATGAAGGGAACAGGGCAGAAATATAGTTATGTAAATTGGGTGGAAGCTGGATTGGAACGAGCTATTCTAGGGAGATCTAATCCATCATCCACCTGTAGTCATTATTCTACCAAACCACTGCCCCAGATTGTGCATCCAGGCTCTGTGGAGAGGTGTGGTGCAGCGGCCAGGGCAGCTGACTTCGGAGCACAGGGCTCACGGTTCGATCCCCGGCTCAGGCCTCAGCTCAGCACCTTGTGACTCTGGGCAATAGCTCACTTAATTTCCACGACGGCCCCCAGCGCCTTGAGACCCGTAAGGGTGAGTAGTTTGCGCTTTACAAATACGGATTTAGATTTAGGCCAATATTAAGTATTGAAGCATCTGCATTTGCCAATAATAAATGGTTTACTGGAGCTAGGTTCACATATAGGGCCATATATTTATGGAATGGCACAGAAATAAATAGTCCTTTGAGATTTGAAGATGTAAAAGGATCATGTCAGCAAGTATGGGATGAAAACATACATGGACTGGAACTAAACATCCTCCTAAGCTAGCTGTGAAATGAATGAGATTCTCTCTTTGCTTTCAGGGAAATGGGAATGTTAAAGTGGGACAGAATCTCAATTGTGGCTCAACTATATACAATGCCGATATGTATGGTGGTACCTCCAGTCTTATGGTTTTATTCTGGCAGTGTGGCACTCGAATGTACACTCAAATACTCCCCGACTGGAGTGGAATCTGCTCTCTGGTGACTCTGCACACTTCATCTATGGTAATACCAGCAAAAGGAATAAAAGATTTGTATTTGCATTCTATGAGTAAAGCATCAACTTTGCTGCATCATCACAGATAAAAAAGAATGGCTGACTACTTTGGAACTTCAGTGTGACAGGATGTGCCCAAAGAGTATAGGCTGTTTAATGACGTCCAAACATTTTTTGGGAGTCTGTCACCCATGTTTCAAGCAAAAGCAACTGCACGCTGGGTGCAAATTACCCAGTGGGAATTGATGAAGACCATTAATGCGACTGAAGATGGCTTTAATGCCATTAAAGAGGAACTGCGTACAATCAGACTTATGGTAATGGAGCATCAATATATATTGGACTAGATGACAGCGATCGAAGGGTGGGTGCAAGAAGATTGGTGCTGTATGCTGCACTTTCATACCAGCAAATGATGAAGATGAAGGAAACCTGACTCAGGCCATACTGACTTTGCATAATTTGCATACACAAATGAAGAAAGAGAGGGCTGCTCCAGATTAGTGGTTCACTGGCTGGTTCGACTGGGTGCCGTCTTAGATGTTGGGGTTGGCTAATGCCTTGTTGCCTATAATAGTTCTGTTGCTATTGATGTGCCTAGTATTTCAGATTATCTCAGCATGTTGCAAGAGGGTTACAGCTAAGGTGGGAGGTATGTGTCCTATAATGAGGAATAAAGAGATGGGAAATATAGAAATGGGAGAAATGTACAGGGGTAGTGAAGAAGTAGTCGAAGAATCAACTAGAGAGCAGAATGAAAGGAATCAAAAACCTAATTTAGCTTTAGGCCCTAATCATTCTGTTCATTATTCTGTTTTACCTGTCACTTTACAGAAACTGCAAAGCATTATTATTGTGTAAAGAAGGACATTTTGTATGAGGCTGTTTAAATGTATGGTTAAAGTGCATGTATAAGTTGCACATTTATCTGGTAATAATCTACAGCCTGCTTTGGAAAATGGCCTAAATGCAGTCTGACTTTTAAGTGTTTTCTCCTCCTATTGTGTGTTTCTGGGAACCTTCGTGACTTGAATATTTTGCAGGAAATTCAAAGCAGCAGAGGATGTTCCAAACTTAGATTTGTATAGGTAGCGTGACTGCTAGAGTCATGAAAGCAGGAAAGCTGCACTTTGAGGAAATGTGTGCCGACTGGGTGGGACAGAACAGAAAAGCAGGAAGCTTTTTCTATTGTTAATATTGTATTGAAGTTGTGGCTGTTTGCCAAAAATAGTATTACAAGAATGGACTCACAGCGTGTGTAATTTGAGACTGACTTGTGCTTCTCTTATGGTGCAGTCACTCTCCCAGCTGTTTCATTTTGTGAATATATAATAAACGTGCTTGCCCTCCCTTTGTTTCAGATTTGGGGCCAGATGTACGCCGCTTTTTAGCGTGCGAAAACGGGTCTTAGACCCGTTTGCGCACGCTAAAAAGCATGTGCCCATGTACAAACAGTATTTTGCTAGTCGCAAATAAATTCGACTCGTAAAATACTGTTTTGTGACTCGCTATTAGGAAGGGGCGTTCCCTTCTTAATAGCGACCGCAAAGCTATGTACCAATGTTTTGCAACCGCAATTGCGGTCGCAAAACACTCGCAAATTACCACCTACTTCAAGTAGGTGGTAATACATTCGCAAATAGGGAGGGGTCCCCATGGGACCCCTTCCCCTTTGCAAATGCATGCAATATTATTTTTTAGGGGCAGGCAGTGGTCCCAGGGACCACTGCCTGCCCTTAAAAAATAAAACAAAAACGTTTCATTTCTTTTTTTTTAACCCCTTGGCCGCAGCTGTAATTCTGCCGCGGCGCTGGGGGGGGCGGGGGTGAGCGCGGCACCGCCATGCTCGTGACGGAACCACGCCGTCATGAGTCACGGGCGAGCTGTGCTCATGACGGCGTGGTTCCGTCACGACCCCGCCCACTCACTAATTCGCCCGCACAGGCGGGGAATCAGTCCCGCGTGGGCGGAGCGGCCGCAGCATGACGGAACCACGCCGTCATGCGCACATGTCGCCCGTGGCTCATGACGGCGTGGTTCCGTCATGCGCAGGGAAGGGGTTAAATGCATCCCGTTTTCCTTTAAGGAAAACGGGCTGCATTTAAAAAAAAAAAAGCTACTTTATTTAAAAGCAGTCCCAGACATGGTGGTCTGCTGAGCCTGCTTAGAAACCCACCTCCTGTGTTGCTGGAGCCTTCGGAGTCTGTAGGAGCTCAGTATCAGCAGACCGGTCAGTCGTGATGTGGTGCGGTTGCAGGGGAGTGACTCCTTCACTCCAAGGGAGATATCTTCAGTTGTCCTTGATGCTCCATAGGTCCTGCATGGAGCTGTATGGTGCCCAGGCTTTATACTGAGAGGGAGATGAAGTCGGGCCCAAACGAAGTCCAGAGTGTCCAGACGGTCGAAGTTCAGTGGTTTCTGGTTCAGAATCTTGTCCATGTCGAATCTAGGGTCCTACGGCCAGGTAAGCCCTTTTGTACCCACGGGAGAGGGTTGGACAGATTCAGGGTCCCTCCCAGGGGAGGGTCTGGACAGTGGGGAGGTTACTCCAATGTCCTTTGTCCAGTTTCGCGCCAGAGCAGGAGCCAACGGCTCCCAGGACTGGTTTGAGCTGGACTATGCACAGGGACACCAAATGTGCCCCTCATGCAGACTTTTGGTCGTTGGCAAGCGCACCCACCCAGGCCTAATGCACTAAATCCTGCCTGGGAGGTGGTAACCACACCCTGTGACAGGATGCCTATTGTTCTGCCTTCACCTGCTCAAGCTTGGCTCAGCAGCAGGAGGGCAGAAATGTGTCTCTGGTCGGCAGCAACCATTTTGTGCTGCCCGGGACTAGAAGGCTGGTACCGGGAACACCAGGGACCTCACAAAACTCGTTTCTGAGGGGTGGAATCATACCTCCCACACCAGTTGCAGGTGTGGGGGTATGATTCCACAATGTTTGACACCAAACACGATAGGGTTGCTTTCAGCCGTTTTAGAATTGGTCATCACGAGGTCGCATAATGCCACTCTATATGTCGTAAATGGCTGATGCACTGACAACCCGGGAGAATGGACTCCCTAGGCTGCAGGGGTGTCCTGCTCATGCAGTGGTACCCTCTCACTTAGAACCAAGCACCCTGCCTTCAGGATTGTTAAGGCCTGCTATAGGGGTGACCTATAGGTTTTAAGTGCAGTGACCCTTAGATATAGAAAACCTATATCTTAAGTAAGTGGTGCATGCACCAAATTACACAGGCTGCAATGGCAGGCCTATAGGTTCCATTTTGCATGGACTCCCATGGGTGGCATACTACATGCTTCAGCCCATGGGAGGTCTCTGGGGTACCTATGCCCTGGGTACATGGGTACCATATACTAGGGACAGACAAGGGTACCCCAGTATCCAATCTGGAGTGTACCAAAGTACATAACATTACAGTTTAGGGAGAAAGCAGATAGACTGAGTTCCTGATTAGCAGGATCCCAGTAAGACTAGTCAAAAACAGTATCACATTTAGCAAAACGTGGGGGTAACCATAAGAAGCAGGTCCTACTTTCCTACACCCCCCCAAACGTAAGGAGATGAGACTAACCTTGCCCAGTTGAGTCTTCATTTTCTAAGTGGAAATATCTGTAGAGTCAATCTGCATTGGCATGGTTACTCCCAGGTCTATGTTCCACTGTATAGTCCATCCCCCAGTGGCGTAGGTAGGCACTCTGCCGCCCGTGGCGGTCCCTGCCTTTTGCCGCCGCCGCCGAGCGCCGAAGAGGGGGGGGGGGGGGGTGCTAGCGATAAATTTACCTGCCGCCCCGAAATCTCGTGCCGCCCGGGGCGTACCGCCCCCTCCGCCCCCCCCTTGCTACGCCAGTGCCATCCCCTGTAGGGAAATGGACCACCTCAAAAGTTTGGGGTTTCCACCCTTCATCTGTTTTAGCTATAGGAGGGGCTTATGGTCTGTCTGGACAATGAAGTGAGTGCCAAACAGGGATGGCCTCAACTTCTTCAGGGCCCAGACCACAGCAAATGCTTCCCTCTCTATAGCTAACCAACGTTTCTCTCTGGGGGTCAACCTTCTGCTGATAAAAGCTACTGGTTGATCCTGACCCTCTGCATTACGTTGTGATAACACAGCCCCTACCCCCAACTCAGATGCATCTGTTTGGACAATAAATTGCTTGGAGTAGTCAGGACTCTGCAGAATGGGAGCAGTGCACATGGCCTGCTTGAGATCATCAAATGCCTTCTGACACCTAACTGTCCACTAAACCTTCTTGGGCATTATTTTTGATGTAAGATCATTCAAGGGAGTCACTATAGACCCATAGCCCTTCACAAATCTTCTGTAGTACCCAGTCAGGCCCAAGAAAGCTCTGACCTGAGTCTGGTTAGTTGGAGCAACCCAGTCCATAATGGTCTGGATTTTGCTCTGTAATGGTTGAACCTGGCCTCCACCCACAAATTGGCCCAGGTACACAACCTTGCTCTGCCCTATCTGGCACTTAGTAGCCTTGATAGTGAGGCCTGCTTTCTGCAGAGCCTCCAAAACATTCTTCAGGTGGACCAGGTGATCCTCCCAGGTGGAGCTAAAGACAGCTATATCATCAAGATATGCTGGACTATAGGCTTCCAGGCCTGTAAGGACTTTATTCATCACCCTTTGGAATGTGGCAGGTGCATTCTTCAAACCAAAGGGCATTACAATAAATTGATAATGCCCACTAGGGGTTGAAAATGCTGTTTTTTGTTTGGCATCCTCAGCTAGTCTGATTTGCCAATAGCCAGCAGTTAGGTCAAATGTACTTGGATACTTGGCTGAGGCCAGAGTATCAATAAGCTGATCTGCCCTAGGAATTGGGTGAGCATCAGTCCCAGTGACTGCATTGAGTCCCCTGTAGTCCACTCAAAACCGCATCTCTCTCTTACCACCTTGGGTGTGAGGTTTAGGTACCAGGATTACTGGGCTAGCCCAAGGGCTATCTGAGGGCTCAATCACTCCCAGTTCCAGCATCTTTTGGATCTCTGTCCTGATGCAATCTCTGACATGGTCAGGCTGCCTGTAGATTTTATTCTTTACAGGTAGACTCTCACCTGTGACCACGTCATGGGTACACCAGGTGGTTTGACTGGGTGTCAGAGAAAACAAATGCCTGCATTGATTGAGGACTTTCCTACAATCAATCTGATGTTGACCAGTGAGGCTGTCTGCCAAGACTACACCATCAACTGATCCATCATCAGGGTTCTATGAGAGGAGGTCAGGGAGTGGGTCACTCTGTTCCTCCTGCCCTCATCAGTTGCCATGAGCAAGACCATGTCAGCCCTGTCCCCATAGGGTTTGAGCCTGTTTACATGGAGGACCCTATGGGGGCTCCTGGGAGTACCAAGGTCCACCAGGTAGGTGACCGCTCCCTTCTGCTCAAGAATGGTATGGGGTCCACTCCACTTGTCCTGGAGAGCTGTTGGGGCCTCAGGCTCCAACACCCAAACCTTCTGCCCTGGCTGATAAACAGTCAAGACAGCCTTTTGGTCATGCCAAGCTTTTTGCAATTCTTGACTTGCCTCAAGGTTTTTACTGGCCTTCTTCATGTATTCAGCCATCCAGGAGCGGAGACCAAGTACATAATCTACTTTGTCTTGCTGGGGAGCTTTGAGAGGCAACTCCCATCCCTCCTTCACCAAACACAAGGGACCCCTAACTGGATGCCCAAACAGAAGTTCAAAAGGGCTGTAGCCAACCACCTTCTATGGGACCTCTCTGGAGGCAAAGAGAAGGCAGGGCAACAGGACATCCCATTTTTGCCTAAGCATTTCAGGGAGACCCATGATCATGCCCTTGAGGGTTTTGTTGAACCTTTTAACTAACCCATTGCATTGTGGGTGATAGGGTGTGGTGAACTTATAGTTTACTCCACACTCCTTCCACATAGCAGTTATGTAACTTGACATAAAGTTGGTACCTCTGTCAGTTAAGACCTCCTTAGGGAAACACACTCTGGAAAAAACTCCCAGGAGGGCCCTGGCCACCACAGGGGCTGTGGCGGTTCTAAGGGGTATGGCTTCTGGATACCTAGTGGCATGGTCCACCACCACTAGAATATAACTGTGTCCAGATGCTGTTGGAGGGTTCATGGGACCGATGATATCAATCCCAACCCTTTCAAAGGGTACCCCCACCACTGGTAGTGGTATGAGGGGGGCCTTTGTGGTACCACCTGACTTACCACTGGCTTGGCAGGTGGTCTAGGAGAGACAAAAGTCCTTTGTGTCTTCAGACATGTGAGGCAAGTGAAAGTGTGGGACAAGCCTGTCCCAAGTCTTACTTTGGCCTAGGTGTCCTGCTAAGGGAATGTCATGTGCCAAGGTGAGTAGGAAGTCCCTAAACTTCAGAGGTATGACCAACCTCCTGGTGGCACCAGGCTTGGGGTCTCTACCTTCTGAGTACAGGAGTCCCTCATCCCAATAGATCCTGTGGGATCCACTGACACTCCCAGCAGCCTCAGCAGCAGCTTGCTGTCTGAGGGGTTCAAGAGAGGGGCAGGTTTGCTTCTCCATACTCAAGCCTGCCCTGGAAGGATCCCCTGCCCCCAAGAACTCAACCTGATTAGGTTCAAGTTCATCTGAGACAGTTCCTTCACAGGGACTAGGATCATCTCCCTCAAGAGATTGATCCTCACTCTGAGTCTGGGGGGAAGACACAGCCTTACCCCTCCTGCTCCTTCTCTTGGGAGGCCCTTGGTCCATTGTTTCAGGCTTGTTCAGTGTTTGTCAGTTTGGCCTGTGACCTGGTCACAGCAAACACATCTGCAGAGATGCCCAGCATTGCTGCATGAGTCCTAAGTTCCGCTTCAGCCCAGGCTGAAGTTTCCAAATCATTGCCCAACAAACATTCTACTGGTAGGTCTGAGCTAACCACAACTTTCATAGGGCCAGTTACCCCTCCCCAGCTGTAATTAACAACGGCCAAGGAATGGTCAGTCCTGACATTGTTAGTATTGGTCACTTGGTACATTTCTCCAAGTATGATTTGGTCAGGGGTCACAAGATCCTGTGTCACCATAGAGACACTTGCACCTGTGTCCCTGTATGCCATGGCATCCTTACCATTAATTAAAGACTGCTGTCTGTATTTGCCCAGGTTGCTAGAACCGACAAATAGGGTGGCAATATCAATGCCAATATCAATGCTGTAAAACCATCACAGACAAGCACAGCCTGAGCTGGAGTTCTGACTAGGCCAGAACCCACCTCAGAGCCCAAGTTTACCCCTACTAATCCCTTGTTCCCTGTGCCACCACTTGTACTTGTGCTAAGGGTCGCAGTTGCCTTAGGGGCAGTGGTGGTAGGAGAATTTTCCTTGGCTTTTGGACAATCTGCATCTCTTGTCCAATGTGTTTTCTGTTTACAGAGATGACACCAAGGTTTCTTCTTGCCTTTACCTTTGTTGGATTGTGTCTCCCCCCCCAGAGGCAGGTTTTTGGGGCCCTGATGAAGACTGTTTTTGGTCTTTACCCTTGTCCCCACCCTTATCTGGAGTTTTAGAATCTTGTTTCTTTTGGTCACCACCATTGTTCTGGTTTTTCTGCTTCACCCTTGTTCTGACCCACTTATCTGCCTTATTTCCCAATTCTTGGGGAGAAGTCAGATCAGAGTCAACCAGGTACTGATGCAATAACTGATTTTGGCAATTATCAAGGATCTGCTCCCTCATAATCAAATTGTACAATCCCTTGAAATCATTCACTTTGCTGCCAAGCAACCATCCTTCCAGAGCCTTAATGACACTATCCACAAAGTCTACCCAATCTTGATTCTGTGCATTCTGGGTGTCTCTGAACTTAATCCTTAATCCTTAAGCCAAACCCATCAATGAGAGCACTCTTCAAGATTGAGTAGTTGTCAGCATCCTCTTCGCTAACAGTGAGGAGCTTATCTCTACCTTTGTCAGCAAAGGAGAGCCACAAGATAGCTGCCCACTGCTCTTGAGGGACCCTCTGAACTTTACAGGCCCTCTCTAAAGCAGTTATCCATTTCTGGATGTCATCCCCAACATGGTAGGGAGGGACAATCTTGCTCAGGTTCCTATTATCAACGGAATGTTCCTTAACTCTAGGGACACTGTTGCTGCCACGATGGGACTCTAGTCACAACTTTTTCTAGCTTTCTGGACTTCTAGGGACTCTTTATCAAGGGCCAATTGTTCTTGACTGAGCCTAAGCCTAGCTTTCTCAAGTTCAAGCAATTGGTATTCCCTATCATAAGAGTGGTCCCTCTTGCTAGATACAGAGGTCCCTACAGACTGTCCTCAGTGATTAGACTCTGCAGAGGAAGATCTAGATCTCCTTGGTAAACTCTGCACTCTTCCAGGAGGGGTGAAGAGGGGGGCATCATGGCCTTCTCCACTACCTTCTGGAAGATCTGAGTTATCCAGGTGGGAACCATCTTGGTCCCACTGGTCAGGGTTAGAGTCTAGGTCATAAAAGGTGTCACCTCCTGACCTGCCTTCATTACCTGTCCCACCCACTCTCTCTTGTTCACCAGACCGAGGGGTTTTCCTTAAGTCATCCAGAAGTAACATCTCTATCAGACGTTGGGTGTTGGCACTTCTCCCTGTCTTCAACTTTCTAGAGGCACACAGGGATTTCAGTTCTTGGAACAAAAGCTCACTGTATCTAGAAGGCAGAGAGCCACTGGCATCTCCTTTAGTAGACATACTAAGTGTGGTGAGGTGTTGCGCCTACCTAACCTAGTGGGAACTAAACTCTCTGATGTTGGGTGTGCTAGACCCTTGACTTACCCAACCCTAAGCTCAGTAGAACTTACTTATTCTAAGCTAGTATTATATGTACCTAGTACTTAGTGGTTTTCAGTTAATCAATACAAAGATTTATCTGGTAAAACAATGCAGGCTTGAATCCCAACTGCTGCACACCAATGTGAGAAGTTGGCCTGGTATATGCTGTCCACTAATTAAAGTGGGCACCCTGTACCAGTCCAAACAACCCTTATGGTGATTTAAGAGGTCAAAGATAACCTTAGAAAGCTATCCAATTGGTAGCTGTGGAGAGCGGCCTTCAGGCTTAGTCTTGAAGGAATGTTAAGCAGCTTGTTTTACCAAAATGCAACCTTATAGTATTGGTTAAATGAAAGGAGAACCACACAGTAGTTATAAAAATATGTATTTATTAATATAACCCTCTCTAGTACGACAAAGTATCTTCTACACGAAGATAATCACAAGGCACACAATACTGTAGCACAGACACAATAGTAAATAGCACTAATACACAGTGGGCTCCAGGGGGAGACCAAACCATATACTAAAATAGTGGTATAAGAACCACGACTCGAGTCAAGACAGTGTCTAGAGGATGGGACCCTAAGGAACCACCCAAGGTGAGCAAGTAGGGACCCCACGGAGGACGGCTGCAGTGTGGGAACACGTCTGCGTGCTCCATACAATTATATGGGAAAGTTGCATTTGGCGTTTTGAAGGTTAAGGACCCTTCCCAGTGGACTTTGAAGAAACCCCGTGGAAGTTAGGAGGTTGGAGATCCACCCCACTGTGGATACCGAAGTAGCAGAGTTACCTATCCCAGGAAAGCCAGGTGCATAGGTCTGAAGTGGCATCGGAAACCGCCGTCGAACCCAATGGAGGACTTTGAAGAAGAGCCGCTGCTAGAAGGAAGAAAAGTGTCAGATAGAATCCAAGGGTGGATTCTTGTTGAAGAGTACCTGAAAGCAGAGGGGACAGAGTCTGGGTCACTCAAGAGTGACCAGGGGTTCGGTAGACGAATGCCTACTGATGTCGGGTGCTTCAGGTGCGTTGAGGAGGTTCTTGACTCTACAGCCATCGGGACCAGGAGATGTTGAGGATGACCAGGAGCCGGATACGAGCTGTCCCGCAAAGGATGTCGAGTCCTGAGAGGTCGGTGTCTGGCTGGAGCACCAACAAGCCGTGGCAACGGCAACCTATGCAGAAGGTCAAAGAAAGTTACGGTTTGGACCAGCAAGGTCCAGGAGACTCTCCAAACACAGGGGAGTCAGGGCAGGCCTGGAGCAACCAGGGGAGCCCAAGAAAAGCAAAGTTGACCCTCAAATGGACCCACTGGCTGGAGGCACAGGAGTCGCAAGAGGACCTCAAGCAATTTCACAAAGCAGCAGCCCACGGAGCACTCAGTGCGAGGAGGCCGGAGTTCTTTGTAGGAAATGGTGCCAGAAGTTGGGGCTACTCGGAGCCCAATGCACTTGCTCGGGAAATGCCAACAAGCATATGCACTTGCTAATGATTGCGATGCACAGGGGTATGGGTATTGCAGCGCTCACGAGGGATTCTGGCCTCAAATTTTGTAAGAGGGCAGCTCGGACCACGAGGGACATAGAAACCCACCTCCTGTGCTGCTGGAGCCTTCTGAGTCTGTAGGAGCTTAGGATCAGCAGACCGGTCAGTCGTGATGTGGTGCCTGCGGTTGCAGGGGAGTGACTCCTTCACTCCAAAGGAGATATCTTCAGTTGTCCTTGATGCTCCACAGGTCCTGCATGGAGCCTGTATGGTGCACGGGCACAGATGATTCTTTAGACTGAGAGGGAGACAAAGTCCGGCCCAAACAAAGTCCGGCAAAGTCCAGAGTGTCCAGACAGTCGAAATTCAGTGGTTTCTGGTTCAGAATCTTGTCCACGTCGAATCTAGGGTCCTACACCTAGGTAAGCCCGTTTGTACCTACGGGAGAGTGTTGGACAGATTCAGGGGCCCCTCCCAGGGGAGGGTCTGGACAGTGGGGAGGTTACTCCCATGTCCTTTGTCCAGTTTCGCGCCAGAGCAGGAGCCAACGGCTCCCAGGACTAGTTTGAACTGGACTATGCACAGGGATACCAAATGTGCCCCTCATGTAGACTTTCGGTCGCTGGCAAGCGCACCCACCCAGGCCTAATACACCAAATCCTGACTGGGAGGTGGTCACACCTCCCTGTGACAGGATGCCTATTGCTCTGCCTTCCCCTGCTCGAGCTTGGCTCAGCAGCAGGAGGGCAGAAATGTGTTTCTGGTCGGCAGCAACCATTTTGTGCTGCCCGGGACTAGAAGGCTGGTACCGGGAACACCAGGGACCTCACGAAGCTCGTTTCTGAGGGGTGGAATCATACCTGCCACACCGGACCTCCCACACCAGTTACCGGTGTGGGGGTATGAGTCCACAATGTTTGACACCAAACACAATAGGGTTACTTTCAGCCGTTTTAGAGTTGGTCACCCTGCGGTCACATAATGCCACTCTATATGTCGTAAATAGCTGATGCACTGACAACCCGGGAGAATGGACTCCGTAGGCTGCAGGGGTGTCCTGCTCATGCAGTGGCACCCTCTCACTTAGAACCGAGCACCCTGCCTTCAGGATTGTTAAGGCCTGCTATAGGGGTGACCTATAGGTTTTAAGTGCAGTGACCCATAGATATAGTAAACCTATATCTTAAGTAAGTGGTGCATGCACCAACTTACACAGGCTGCAATGGCAGGCCTGTAGGTTCCATTTTGCATGGACTCTCATGGGTGGCATAATACATGCTTCAGCCCATGGGAGGCCTCTGGGGTAGCTATGCCCTGGGTACATGGGTACCATATACTAGGGACTGACAAGGGTACCTCAGTATCCAATCTGGAGTGTACCAAAGTACATAACATTACAGTTTAGGGAGAAAGCAGATAGACTGGAGTCCTGATTAGACTAGTCAAAAACAGTATCACATTTAGCAAAAAGTGGGGGTAACCATAAGAAGCAGATCCTACTTTCCTACTGCCCACATGCTGGGTGAATCAAACATGTGTCCCCCACCCACTATTTTGGTGCCACATGGGCACCTAAAGGAAGGACTTGGGCTTTTGCTGACTCTCTCCTCATGGAAGGTAAAATTACCCTACTTTTGCATGATGGAAAGCCCAGAGAGTGGTTCCTTGAATTATGGCCCGGGACTTGATGCACAAGAGGATGGTACTTAGAAGCGATGGTGTTGGAGGCGTGGCCAAGCTGGCAACCATGATGGGCACTCGGTCATTGAAGCTCCGCCGAGTATCGCCGGCAACATTCGCCCTATCGAGCATCTACCAACTAACTATGAGCTCTACATTACTTTCCATTCTGCCCTGTCTACACTGAGGGAGAAAATTCCTGGTTCTGACTCCATTGCGGCCCCCTGCCTGGGCCCTGCCTGAAGATCCGCCCACCGCGGCCCGATGATGCCCCACGGGGGAAACATCGTTTACAATGCATGCGATACATCACATGCCATTACAACGCGGTCATTACAACGACCGCGTTGTTAAATCGCAAACCATTACAAAGCAAGTTGTTACAACGACTTGCTGTAGGGGGCAGAAGGTGTTGGATTTAAGATCCAACACCTTCCCTACTGTTGCACAGACTAGTGTTGGAATAGTAAATTATACCATTCCAAAATCCAGCGCGCCCCCTACAGTAAGTCGTTGTAACGACTTGCGTTGTAATGGTATGCAATGTAACAACGCTGTCGTTGTAATGACCGCGTTGTAATGGCATGCGGTGTATCGCATGCGTTGTAACGTGGCCTATTCCCCCGGGGGGACAGGGCCCATGGGTGAGCCTGAGGGCGGGGCTCAGCGCGGTCGGTGGCTGCTGCTTTCACTCCCTCTTTGCCCACTGGTGCAGGGCGTGCCTGAGCGCTCCCGGTGTGAAACCGGCCTGTACCCTTCATGGTATTGGAACTCTCCCCCTCCCCGGGCCCTATCTGTGCAACAACAACTCCGCTGCGATGTCCTGTGCCTGGAAACGGTTTCCAGAGTGCTAATTGCTGTGACCTGGGGCCAGGTC
Organism: Calotriton arnoldi; assembly: GCA_963921515.1. Taxonomy (NCBI): domain Eukaryota; kingdom Metazoa; phylum Chordata; class Amphibia; order Caudata; family Salamandridae; genus Calotriton; species Calotriton arnoldi. The sequence goes on along the minus strand of CAWUFW010001053.1, from coordinate 469,148 downwards.
GAGGATCGCATGGCGGGCCCGGTGATGTGTCCAGGCCCACCGGCTCTATTGAGTAATGGATTTGTGTCCCACACGCAGCACTGTCTCTGCGATAAGACAGGGGCGGGCTGGTGTGCGACAGTGTAGGATTTGAACTGTCTTCTGTCTACTATGTACCGCCAACTCCTCTACTTTGCTATACCTGCTTTTGCCAGCTTTGACCTCAGATTTGTGGTTGTGCTACCCAAATCAGATTAACTTATTCCACGAATTTCACTAGTTCCCTAATTTCTTCCTTTGCCTCCAAATATTACTGCCATCACTGCTATCTCTGCCTTCCTGAGCTGCCTGTGCCTGGCCTGGTCCTATTCCTCCTGCTGCGTGGTGCGACTGATCCTATCGCCCTAGTGGAGAACACGATCCACTCTCAACCTTCACTATCTTCTTACATTGGTAAACGCTGTATCTGCTATCACTACAGATGTCACTATCATCATGGGATGCAGTGATCCTAAGCAAAAACAGCTCACTTTTGAGTTTGCCGGGACTCTGCCCTGCCTGTGCTCACCCTCCGGATCTAGTGGCACCTCTGATCACGCAATGGCTGACCCCCCCTCTTGATGGCACTGCCGCAATTATGTCTGAGCTGCAAGCCGGTTTCAGGGCATTTGACTCTAGATTTGATACTCTAACGCAGTCTCTGGATACCATGACTGAACGCAGAGAACGTCACAGTGCCAGGATTGAAGGTACTGAGAGCAGAATATCTGAGATAGAGTACAGCAATGTGGAGGTGATGAAGCGCTTCGAATGCGTTGAGCGCATCCTTAAAACTATAGTCGCTAAGAACGGAGATTTGGAGGCGAGGTCCCGCCATGATAACATCCGCATCCCTGGATTACTGGAATCGACCCACACTGGACCTATGGATGTCTTTGTGGAACACCTCTTGGCTGAACTTTTCGACAGGCAATCCTTCACAGATACCTTTGTAGTTGAAAGGGCACACCGCACGCTTGGTCCCCGTCTGGTTCCTGGGGTGCTGCGGTGGCAGATTATCGCCAGGATTTTACACTTTAGAGATCGTGACACTGCGTTTGACACGTAACAAGGGTCCATTACAGTATCAAAGCACAGCAGTTTCCCTCTTTCCAGATTATACACCAAAGGTACAGGAGGCCTGTAGTAACTTCACTGATGTTAAGCGATCCAACCAAAAGCTTGGATTTAAATATGGGATGCTTTACCCTGCACGTCTTCTTGTAGAGATGAACAGTCGCCTCTTTGTCTTCAATTCCCCAGCAGACGCTGCACAATTTCATTAGAAACATTAGTCCAGTGGATCCTCCCCTGGCAATGCCTCTACAGACTTGCCACCTGCTTCTCCTGGTGCACACGTGTCCTAGCTTGTTCCTTGCTACCTTGCCTCATGGACATGGTTGCGGGCACACTGCTCTTCAGATGTCTTCCTTTCACTCAATGTATACAGGCCTGTATGGTTCGTAGTTAACTACTTTATATTGATAACTTGCTTGATGACTTCTATTGTTCTTATATATTCATTGCATATTGGGCACTGCTCCTCTGAGCGTTGTCACCCCCTGAGGTGTATACCACTATGTTTGTATTTTTTATTTCTCTGCAGGATCATTGGGTTTTCCAACAACTATTCTTGCTGGGGTAGGTGGGTGGTAGGGTAGTTAATGTTCTAGTTTTTTTGTCTGATGAAGCCTTTATTTTACTGTGGTACGTGTCGAGCATACACTTAAAAGTTTTGCTTTCATATTGTAATGTCCTTAGGCACTACACCTATACATATTACTAAAGACTCAGTGTATCAGCTCTCTTGCATGACGTGGAACATCAGGTGTTTAAACAATTTCCAAAAAGGAAACATGTCCTTGTCTATTTGCGCAGACACAGGGTCCAGCTCATCTTCCCCCAGGAAACACACCTGGCACCTGGATCAGATTGTATCTACGCTTCCTCGTAAGGTTCTCACCGCTATTTCTCTCACTATAGTACCTATACGTGGGGGTGAATTTTGATACATAGCAGTGTCCCCTTCAAGATGATAAGAACCACCTCTGACCCCGCCGGTCGGTACTTATTGGTGCTCGGGGAGCTAGCGGGTCGAAGTGTATCTGCACCTAATACCAACTTCCCTGATTTCTTCATTGACCTTTCTTCGCAGATTAGCCAATATCAGGCTGACCACATCGTACTGGGGGGAGATCTCAATATTACCTGCCCGCCAGACCTTGACTTTACTGGCTCACCAGTAAATACTAAACCTCGTTCCCTGCAAACACTGACTAACTTTCTAGACACGTTTCATTTATCAGATGCATGGCGGTACAAATACCCACATTAGCACGATTATACTTTCTACTCTGCTCCGCATAATGTGTGGACACGTATTGATCACTCGTACATGTCCCAAGGCACGTTATTGTGGCTCAACAACATTACACATCTTCCCTGCATGCTATTGGACCATGCTCCTGTATTAGTCACCCTAAATATACCCATACGTGTCCCCATGGTCCGTCATTGACGTTTTCCAGCCACCGCACTCTGTGATGCAGTCTTTCACTCTGAAGTCCACAAGGCTATCATTGAATGTTTTTCATCAACGCTGGCACTATCGAGAAACCCTCTACGCTATGGAGGCATTTAAGGCCTATATAAGAGGTATTTTTCTTGTCTTGTTGCAATACGAGTAACACAGAGATTGTGGCCAAGTGGCCTAGAATGAAGAACAGTCCGTTCAATGTTATAGAAAACCTAAATAATTGTGCATATCCGATTCCAAGCATCCCTCACCTCAATCTCTTATCTACCAAACCCTTGGTGCTCGCTCTGAGAGCAACTCAGTGTTAGTGCAACTATAATCCTTGAAAACTAAATAAAAAACAAATAAAGAGCAGCACAAAATCAGCTTCTCCATTTGAGCTCAAAAAGGGGGACGAGGAGGGAACAGGGGATGATGCTATTCATCCGTTCCAAATTACAAAGGAAGAGGCATAGAGCCTGCCATCAAGGTGAGTAGTGGTCACAACAGGAACATAACATACGTCAAGTTATCTAATAATATTCAGGAGGCAAGGGAAAAGAGGGACCTAGGTGCAAAGACATACGAGTGAGAGGAAACAGAATGATAAGACTTCAGTAAAGTACCACATCAGCCAATGTGCATACGAAGCTCCTCACTCTCATTCAATCATGCAGGGAACTTACTGCCAAGCAGAATAATGTATTCGGATTTCCTCTGCCACAGATGTCTCATCCTGTTACCAGCTCTGATGGTTCTCTCGATCCTGTCAATGGCAAAGAATACAAGAAGGTCAGCATTTTGTTGATGCATTTTTGCCCAGTATCTAGCGACAGGGTACAACTGATCCAAATTCTTTATTGCCCTATAGTGTTCCAAAATTCACTTCTTGACTGGGCCAATAGTGCTGGCAACATACCTGAGACTGCATGGTCATGTGAGGACATAGATGCAAAAGTCACTCCCACAAGTCATAAATTTGTTAATACTTCTCTGTTTGCCCATAGCTGTCGTGAATGTTCTAGTGTTACTACTTTTCTTGCAAGCCTTACACCTGCCACACTTAAACAAGCATTGGAAATGCAATAGGTCTCGCATTTGTTGGAGCTGGAGCTATTGGCATTGTAAATGGCAATGTTTTGTACTTTGCAATAGGTCTTGTATTTGTTGGAGCTATTCACATTGTAAATGGCAATGTTTTTCATTTATCCTTGGGATTTTATATAGCGCAAACTTAACAGCCTCAGTTGTGAATTTCGATTCATCAAAGTTTTGTGAGCCCTGAAATTTGTACAAGTAAAGTGCTAACAGTATAAATATGGGCACTGTTTAATAAACAAAGCCACTGCAATACAAGAGCAAAGGTGACCGAGTGACTGCTTCTGGGTTGACGGAGTTGCTTACAGTCACTGCCCGTTAAAGCTAGCTAGCCCGCTACTATGAGTTTTTCAAACTTAATGCTATGTTTTTTTATGTTATGTTCTGCTATGCTATGGTATGCTATGCTATGCTTTGTTATGCTATGCTTTGTTGTGTTTTGTTATGCTATGCTAAGTTTTGTTATGTTATACTATGTTATGTTATATTATGTTATGTTATGCTATACTATGTTATGTCATGCTATACAATGTTATGTTTTATTATGCTATGTTATGATTTGTTATGTTTTGTTGTGTTATGCTATGCTATGTTTTATTATGCTATGCTATGCTTTGTTATGCTCTGCTATGTTTTGTTGTGTTTTGTTATGCGATGCTATGTTTTGTTGTGCTTTGCTATGCTATGTTTTGTTGTGTTATGCTATGTTTTGTTATGCTATGCTATGTTTTGTTTTGTTATGCTATGCTATGATTTGTTATGTTGTGTTAGGCTAGGCTATGTTATGTTGTGTTAGGCTACACTGTGTTATGTTGTGTTAGGCTAGGCTGTGTTATGTTGTGTTAGGCTAGGTTGTGTTGTGTTGTGCTGTGTTTTGTTTTGTTATGTTATGTTTTTGTTTTGTTATGTTTTGTTATGTTATACTATGTTTTGTTATGTTATACTATGTTATGTTATACTATGTTATGTTATGCTATACTATGTTATGTTATGCTATACTATGTTATGTTATGCTATACAATGTTATGTTTTGTTATGCTTTGTTATGATTTGTTATGTTGTGTTAGGCTAGGCTATGTCTTGTTATGTTATGTTATGTTAAGTTTTGTTAAGTTATGTTATGTTATGCTATGCAATGGTATGCAATGCTATGCTATGTTTTGTTATGTTATTTAATGGTATGTTATGTTATGTTAGGCTATGTTTTGTTATGTTATGCTGTTATGTTAGGCTAGGCTATGTTTTGTTGTGTTTTGTTATGCTATGTTTTGTTATGCTATGCTATGTTTTGTTGTATTTTGCTATGCTATGCTTTGTTTTGTTATGCTATGCTATGTTTTGTTATGCTATGCTATGTTTTGTTATGCTATGTTTTGGTGTGTTTTGTTATGCTATGCTTTTTTTGCTATGCTATGCTATGTTTTGTTATGCTATGCTATGTTTTGTGTTGTTATGCTATGCTATGTTTTGTTTTGCTATGCTATGCTTTGTTATGTTATGCTATGCTATGTTTTGTTTTGTTATGCTATGCTTGGTTGTGTTTTGTTATACTATGTTTTGTTTTGTTATGCTATGCTATGTTTTGGTGTGTTTTGTTATGCTATGCTATGTTTTGTTATGCTATGCTTTGCTATGCTATGATATGTTTTGTTATGCTATGCTATGTTTCATTGTGTTTTGCTATGCTATGCTTTGTTTTGTTACGCTATGCTATGTTTTGTTATGCTATGCTATGTTTTGTTGTGTTTTGTTATGCTATGCTTTTTTTTGTTATGCTATGCTATGTTTTGTTATGCTATGCTATGTATTGGTGTGTTTTGTTATGCTATGCTATGTTTTGTTATGCTATGCTATGCTATGTTTTGTTATGCTATGCTTTGCTATGCTATGCTATGTTTTGTTATGCTATGCTATGTTTTGTTGTGTTTTGTTATGCTATGCTATGTTTTGTTATGCTATGCTATGTTTTGTTGTGTTTTGCTATGCTATGCTTTGTTTTGTTATGCTATGCTATGTTTTGTTATGCTATGCTATGTTTTGTTACGCTATGCTATGTTTTGTTGTGTTTTGTTATGCTATGCTATGTTTTGTTATGCTATGCTATGTTTTGTTGTGTTTTTACGCTATGCTTTTTTTTGTTATGCTATGCTATGTTTTGTTACGCTATGCTATGTTTTGTTGTGTTTTGTTATGCTATGCTATGTTTTGTTATGCTATGCTATGTTTTGCTTTGCTATGCTATGCTTTGTTATGCTATGCTAAGCTTTATTTTGTTATGCTATGCTATGTTTTGTTATGCTATGCTATGTTTTGTTATGCTATGCTTTGTTATGCTCTGCTATGTTTTGTGTGTTGTGTTATGCTATGCTATGTTTTGTTGTGCTTTGCTATGCTATGCTATGTTTTGTTGTGTTATGCTATGTTTTGCTATGCTATGCTATGTTTTGTTATGCTATGCTTTGATTTGTTATGCTAGGCTATGTTATGTTGTGTTAGGCTAGGCTGTGTTATGTTGTGTTAGGCTAGGTTGTGTTGTGTTGTGCTGTGTTGTGTTGTGCTGTGTTGTGTTGTGCTGTGTTGTGTTGTGTCGTGTTGTGCTGTGTTGTGTTGTGGTGTGTTTTGTTTTGTTATGTTATGTTATACTATGTTATGTTATGCTATACAATGTTATGTTTTGTTATGCTATGTTATGATTTGTTATGTTATGTTGTGTTAGGCTAGGCTATGTTTTGTTATGTTATGATAAGTTTTGTTAAGTTATGTTATGTTATGCTATGCAATGGTATGCAATGCTATGCTATGTTTTGTTATGTTATGTAATGTATGTTATGTTATGTTAGGCTATGTTGTGTTTTGTTTTGCTATGCTATGCTTTGTTATGCTATGCTATGCTTTGTTTTGTAATGCTATGCTATGTTTTGTTATGCTATGCTATGATTTGTTGTGTTTTGTTATGCATTTTTTTGTTATGCTATGCTATGTTTTGTTATGCTATGCTATGTTTTGCTGTGTTTTGTTTTGCTATGCTATGCTTTGTTATGCTATGCTATGTTTTGTTGTGTTATGCTATGCTATGTTTTGTTATGTTATGCTATGCTATGCTTTGTTATGTTATGCTATGCTATGCTTTGTTATGCTATGCTATGTTTTGTTGTGTTTTGTTATGCTATGCTATGTTTTGTTGTGTTTTGTTATGCTATGCTATGTTTTGTTGTGCTTTGATATGCTATGCTTTGTTTTGTTGTGTTATGCTATGTTTTGTTATGCTATGCTATGTTTTGTTTTGTTATGCTATGCTATGATTTGTTATGTTATGTTATGTTGTGTTAGGCTAGGCTATGTTATGTTATGTTTTGTTTCGTTTTGTTATGCTATGCTATGTTTTGTTATGCTATGTTTTTTTTTATGCTATGCTATGTTTTGGTGTGTTTTGTTATGCTATGCTATGTTTTGTTATGCTATGCTATGTTTTGTTTTGCTATGCTATGCTTTGTTATGCTATGCTATGTTTCATTGTGTTTTGCTATGCTATGCTTTGTTTTGTTACGCTATGCTATGTTTTGTTATGCTATGCTATGTTTTGTTGTGTTTTGTTATGCTATGCTTTTTTTTGTTATGCTATGCTATGTTTTGTTATGCTATGCTATGTATTGGTGTGTTTTGTTATGCTATGCTATGTTTTGTTATGCTATGCTATGTTTTGTTATGCTATGCTTTGCTATGCTATGCTATGTTTTGTTATGCTATGCTATGCTATGTTTTGTGTTTTGTTATGCTATGCTATGTTTTGTTATGCTATGCTATGTTTTGTTGTGTTTTGCTATGCTATGCTTTGTTTTGTTACGCTATGCTATGTTTTGTTATGCTATGCTATGTTTTGTTGTGTTTTGTTATGCTATGCTTTTTTTTGTTATGCTATGCTATGTTTTGTTATGCTATGCTATGTTTTGTTGTGTTTTTACGCTATGCTTTTTTTTGTTATGCTATGCTATGTTTTGTTACGCTATGCTATGTTTTGTTGTGTTTTGTTATGCTATGCTATGCTTTGTTATGCTATGCTATGCTTTGTTATGCTATGCTAAGCTTTGTTTTGTTATGCTATGCTATGTTTTGTTATGCTGTGCTATGTTTTGTTATGCTATGCTTTGTTATGCTCTGCTATGTTTTGTTGTGTTGTGTTATGCTATGTTTTGTTGTGCTTTGCTATGCTATGCTATGTTTTGTTGTGTTATGCTATGTTTTGCTATGCTATGTTTTGTTTTGTTATGCTATGCTATGATTTGTTATGTTGTGTTAGGCTAGGCTATGTTATGTTGTGTTAGGCTAGGCTGTGTTATGTTGTGTTAGGCTAGGTTGTGTTGTGTTGTGTTGTGCTGTGTTGTGTTGTGCTGTGTTGTGTTGTGTCGTGTTGTGCTGTGTTGTGTTGTGGTGTGTTTTGTTTTGTTATGTTATGTTTTTGTTTTGTTATGTTTTGTTATGTTATACTATGTTATGTTATACTATGTTATGTTATGCTATACAATGTTATGTTTTGTTATGCTATGTTATGATTTGTTATGTTATGTTGTGTTAGGCTAGGCTATGTTTTGTTATGTTATGATAAGTTTTGTTAAGTTATGTTATGTTATGCTATGCAATGGTATGCAATGCTATGCTATGTTTTGTTATGTTATGTAATGTATGTTATGTTATGTTAGGCTATGTTGTGTTTTGTTTTGTTTTGCTATGCTATGCTTTGTTATGCTATGCTATGCTTTGTTTTGTAATGCTATGCTATGTTTTGTTATGATGATATGATTTGTTGTGTTTTGTTATGCATTTTTTTGTTATGCTATGCTATGTTTTGTTATGCTATGCTATGTTTTGCTGTGTTTTGTTTTGCTATGCTATGCTTTGTTATGCTATGCTATGTTTTGTTGTGTTATGCTATGCTATGTTTTGTTATGTTATGCTATGCTATGCTTTGTTATGTTATGCTATGCTATGCTTTGTTATGCTATGCTATGTTTTGTTGTGTTTTGTTATGCTATGCTATGTTTTGTTGTGTTTTGTTATGCTATGCTATGTTTTGTTGTGCTTTGCTATGCTATGCTTTGTTTTGTTGTGTTATGCTATGTTTTGTTATGCTATGCTATGTTTTGTTTTGTTATGCTATGCTATGATTTGTTATGTTATGTTATGTTGTGTTAGGCTAGGCTATGTTATGTTTTGTTTTGTTTTGTTATGCTATGCTATGTTTTGTTATGCTATGTTTTTTTATGCTATGCTATGTTTTGGTGTGTTTTGTTATGCTATGCTATGTTTTGTTATGCTATGCTATGTTTTGTTTTGATATGCTATGCTTTGTTATGCTATGCTATGCTTTGTTTTGTTATGCTATGCTATGTTTTGTTGTGTTTTGTTATGCTATGTTTTGTTTTGTTATGCTATGTTTTGGTGTGTTTTGTTATGCTATGCTATGTTTTGTTATGGTATGCTATGTTTTGTTTTGTTATGCTATGCTTTGTTATGCTATGCTCTGCTATGTTTTGTTTTGTTATGCACACTCTGGAGTCTGTGTATGTTAGCCTGGAGTTTACCAAAAGCTCCTACAAATAATTTATGCTGATTAGTGAATAGAGGTAAGCATGGGGTCTCATAGCATATGCTCAGATTGCTCTTACTTAATGTCATTTTTTTTAAATCTTTGTGGTGAAATAGATCGTATGGTCAAAAAGAACATGGGATTTGGTGTTGGGTGGAATGTCTGATTAGGTGAATTCTGCATACAGAGTTTTCATTGACACCACTGCAGCTCTGGTGAACAAATGACATTTTGCCCTTTGAGCACTCCCTCGCATCTTCTTGTGAACATTTGTGGTGGCACCAAAAGCCAGTTGCCTGCAGTGGTCTTAAGCACCCCAGTTTTAGATCCATTAAATTTGAGTTCGCGTGTGTTTCTCTACTTGGCTGGCAAAGACCTTGGACACATGTGGCACGGATGCACGAGTCTATAATTGCAACTGAAGATCACGAGCAGCCTCGTAATGGATTTTGCCCAGATGTTGCAAAAATAGGGAGACGCTATGTTTATTTAGTATGTAAAGCGTCACGGAAAAATTCAGTATGGTACGTGGTTTGGATTGCATCATTAGCCCTTACTGTTCTAGCAGTAACATCCCCGTTTATGTCTAATGCCGCTGAGGTGGGTAGGCCTCACGTGTAATTGCCGGATATTCTGAAGGCGCCTGCATTGCTCAGAGAGGACGGGACAATGCAGAGCCTCTCGGAGCTGCAGACCTGCCCTCGGACAGCCCTGCGCCTGCCCGCCGTTCAGATATGTCGCTGTTGCACATGTCCCCGCCTTCCCAGTCCAAGCAATCTCAATTTGGAGAAAGAAGTGTAACGAGCCCAAGAGAGAACGATTTGAAGTGTTTCTTTTTGAGGACCTCGGAACCACGTGAAATCCGCATTTAGGATCCAGGGAGGGCTGCGTCTGTTAGTTCAAACAGAGAGCAGCGCGCAGCCCACACTATTTATTTACCTGGCAACACTTTGTCACTCTATGAACGTGGACGTCAATCAAAAACTAGGACTGTAATATTTTTGCAAATATCAACAGACGGCGCAAACAATATTGCTTCTGCAAGTGCCGCACTACCACTACCTTGCCTCAAAGGGATGAGGAAGCATGAGCCAGGCTCATGGCCGAACTTCGCAGTTTCATTCCACTCGAGTAATCTGTGGCGAGCACAACTGTAACACAGTCGCCTCCAGTGCCGGTGGGCGTCTGTCAATCAACCGAGCGGATTGTTGAGGTATCGGGTAGGGCTGGTTGTATGCCGAGGCTGAACTAGTCGAAGCACAATACACCACCAATGGGATACACTGTGAGCTTATTAAAATACCTTGGAGACCTAAAAAGACAACAGACACATGCCCTGCAACATAAAACGGTCTTCAACCAGGAAACTTGGAGAAAGCTACAATTCAGACGCCGCAAGCCCCCTGGGCTGTGACAGCTAGTAATTGATGCACAATGCGGGCCTTGTTCTCAGGGACTACACTGAATGCAAATTAGACCCACTAGCACCCCTCCCCCATCACAAGTTGTGGGACAGCATGCCCAGTGGGACAACCAAAAACATGGGGGCCAGCAGCAGAGGCCGGCTGATTCCTCCCACTGACACCGTCGCAAAGCATCAACTCAATGACACGAGAGGTCTGTATACTGCAGTCACAAGTTCAGGGTATTTAAAAGGCAAAACTAGAATAACCCTAAAAAGACGGGGAAAACGAAAGTTAAGATGAGGAAAGGTTAAAACAGCCAGGATCTACTTGGTAGTTAAACGAAAAACAACAGAATAGCCGCTCTGCTCACCTCCCCCGGGTGAGAGCCCGGAGCGGGGGAAGCGTGTGTATAAAATGCCAGCAGTGAAGGCTGCTGCAGATTCCAAAATGGCGGTCCGACCACAAGCTGCTGGACGTGCTTCAAAAACAGCGGGATCGGGGCCCCAGTGGTCACTCTGAGAGCCGCGGCCGCCCCTCTTCCAGCCTGTACTTACGCAGGGATGATGCTGCAGTCCCGGGAGGCTGGACTGCGTGTTAGCACGTCCTGGGTGCTGACCAGGTGGCCTGCCTGCCGCCAACCAATCACAGAGCCGACTGCAACCACGCTGCCTTCATGCTCCAGGCGTGAAGGCAGCGTGGTTGCAGGAAGCCCGGAGCAATGGCTCGTGTGCTTCACGGCTGTTGTGAAGACTTTTCTTATCGCTTGTTAAAATAAACAAGCAGATAAGAAAAAGTCTTCACGACAGCTGCAAAGCAGGCGAGCCAGTCCCGGTGAGCCGGCCAAAAAGGGAAAAGGAGGCACCCTGGAAACCTTATTTCCAATGGCAGCCCACCGTTTAACATAAACGGTGACGCAAGCCAATGGGAATAAGGGGCGGGCTTCAAGCCCTTTACAGAAAGTACTCATCTGCAATAATCTCGCAGAGCGAGCTGCGCATGTGCGCAGCAACGTTAGGCGAGACCTAAAAAGCCTTTTTGTTCCTGTAGCCATCCCTCTCTTCTGTTGTGTGTACCTGTGTGACTGTGCACCAAAATATCACGTAAAGATTTTGATTTTCGGTATGTGATTTGGGGAAATCGACAAACACTTTTGCCTATTACGTGATCACTTGACAAGATGCCAATGTCGAGCAACCACCTTTCTGGCTGCATGGCTCTCACTGTTAAATGTCGTGATAAGTCTCACTTGGTCCTGACCCTTATCCTTTTTTCTCCTTTTCATGAGTAATTTGTCCCTTGTGACATGTGATGTCTTGTCACTAGCTGCTCTCAAAACTTTGACTGGATATCCCCTAGCACTGAACCGCAACTGAGACATCCAAAAAGTCAATCCTGGTGGAGTGTATTTTATGTGTGAAAGACAAATTCAGATCATTATGCCCAATATGTGTCAAGAACTCTACCAGCTCACGCCTAGGGCCTTCCCGAATGATAAACAAGTCATCAATGTACCTTGTCCATAATGTGATGTGCCTCGTCCACTTCTCATTTTCTTCCATCCACACACGGTTGGCCTCCCACCACCCATAAAGATGCAGGCATAGCTCAGCGCAAAGCAACTGCCCATCGCAGTGCTGACCAACTGACAAAACCACAAGTCGTTGAATACATAAAAGTTGTTGTTAAGACAGAATTTCAACATTTCAAATAACATTACAGTATGGTCAAACTGGTTTATCCCTGAAGAAAAATGTACCAGCTGGAATTCCCAAGGTGTGATTAATGCAAGTGTATAATGCTGTCACATCCATAGTTACCAGAAGAAAATGTGACTGCCACAGAATATTTTGTACCTTAGTGACAAAATGAGTGCTGTCCCTGCAATATGGTGAGAGCGCTAAAACATAGGGCAATAGAAAAAAGTCTAAGTACAGGGAGGTGTGCTAAAGGAGACTCTCAGTGGTCTAAACTATAGGGCTGCCTGTTGGGTTCTCTCTGTCCTTGTGTATCTTTGGGAGCATATAGAAACAAGGAACTACTGGAAGTTTTACAAACAGAAATTGAAATTCCTCTGTGGTGAGTAGTCTCTTGTCCCTCTAACTGGAGGCGGAAAAAAAACTACACAGCAGTCACATAATTTCCACCTCCATGCAGTGGCGTAGCTAGGCACTCTGCCGCCCGTGGCGGTCCCTGCCTTTTGCCGCCGCCGCGCGCTGAAGTGCGAGGGGTGGGTGCTGGCGATGATTTTAGCCGCCCCCAAAACTCGTGCCGCCCGGGGCGCACCGCCCCCTCCGCCCCCCCTTGTTACGCCGGTGCCTCCATGTTTATTCACCGAAAACCAGGACGACAAATACATATATATGTACACACACACATATATATGTCTTACTGCAATTAGGTTCAGACCTGGCGCGCTCAACTGCAGGTACTGGCGATGGGCTGAACCTTAGAGCCCACACTTATTATTTATATACAAACACGCCGCACTCAGTGAATCCTTTGTATTTCTTTAATGACGAACACCACTACTCCAGCTATGGTGGAGTGGTGGTGTTTGCCATTAAAGGAATACAAAGGATTCACTGAGTGCGGCGTTTTTATATATATATATGAAATATAACAAACTAATAGCAAATCAACTGCAAAACATTGAATAAATTGCCAAATTAATTAAACATAAAAACTATAAAATCCCAAAAAGACATTTACTAAAAATATTGTAAACATTCAAAATATATATAAATATAAACAAATAATATAACCTTAAAAAAATAAACTAACAATAATAATAGATATAGTTAAACAATATTAAGAAAAGTATTGAAGTCTGGGAATAATAGATATACTAGTCCCACTCCAGTTTATGCAACAGTAGTGAAAGCGTAGACTTTCAGAGGGTTTCATATACTATTCCCACTCCAAACAGGCCAACAGTAGGGAAAGTATTGGACTTAGATGGAGTTAAATTTACTATTCCTACTCCAGTCTGTGCAACAGTAGGGAAAGAGTTGAACTTTGGAGGAATTAAATTTACTATTCCCACTCCAGTCTGTGCAACAGTAGGGAAAGTGTTGGACTTCGGAGGGGTAAGAGTTACTATTCACACTCCAGTCTGTGCAACAGTAGGGAAAGCGTTGGACTTAGGAGGGGTTACATTTACTATTCCTACTCCAGTCTGTGCAACAGTACGGAAAGCATTGGACTTCGAAGGGGTTAAATTTACTATTCCCACTCCAGTCTGAACAACAGTACGGAAAGTACTTCACTTCAAACACATAACATATTTGAATAACTCTACTAGTTTAGAACAAAAATAAAACTCTTAATATGGACATTATTAATTAACCCAAATATATTTATATATATGTGTGTAAACAAGGGTTAGTGGTGCCCGAAACGCGTAGCAAGGAAGCAGCAATAAAGATTTGATTTGCCTGCATTTTTGGTGGTTCGCGAGTCCTTTGTGGCGGAAGGAGCGCTGGGAACGCTACGAGCAGATGAGGGACTTCTGGTGATTTGTATATATATATATATATATATATATATATATATTACCTACAGGCGGTCGCCAGTAGGTAGTTATAGTTAGGACCTTGTTTCTATTCAAAAAGCGTTTATTCTTTTGCCAATATCTTTTGCGCCGTTTGACGAATCTTCACAAAAGTTTCAAAACTAATGGTGCACTCAGGTCAGCTCCTGTCCTGAAAGTTTCGGAGTGATTCGTCAAGCGGGGGCCGGCAAAAAAGGGGGGTCCCAAAACGCGTTTTCCTCATGTTAATTTCCATAGGAACTTTAGACACGGCTACAGCCCGAACTGCTGAACGGAATTACACCAAATTTGGCAAAAAGGTAGCTCTTGGTCCAGAAAAAGACCTTTTTTTTAAAAATAGTGTGAATCCGTTCAGTAGTTGCTGAGAAATTAAAAAAATAAAAATGTATATATCTGAGCACCGAGGAGGAGTCGCGACTCCTACCGAGCACGAGCTTCATTCTAATTGGCTGCCAACACTCCAAACCAGGAAGTTTTGGCAGCCATCTTGTGACTCGGTAACTGAGTCACAAGAAAACAGTACAAAAAAGGTGAAAAACAAGAAAAGGGGGCAGGGTAGAAACACCCTGACCCCCTAGGCCTGCCAGGCCCAGGCCCAAAAAAAGCATTTTTAAAAATAATTTCGGCCGAATTTGCGCTGGGTGCGCGAATCCGGCCGAAATTATAAAAAAAGGAAGCGCAGACTCCCGCACTTCGTTTGTTTCAAGCCCCCGGGTGGGCCAGGTCCCGGGGGCAGTTCTTAATTATGGTGTGGGGGCCCGTGGTGGCCCCCACAGCCCCGGGGACCGCCCCCTCCCTGGGGCTTTGTTTATCATATGTGGGGGGCACGCGGCCCCCCCGCTGCCCCGGGGACCGCCACCTCCCTGGGGCATTCCTAATCATGTGCGGGGGGCCTCACGGGCCCCCCAACCCCCGGGGACCGCCACCTCCCCGGGGCTTATATTTATGTAAATAAGTGTGGGGGGGCTCCTGCCCACCAGGTACCTCCAGTAAGCGCCACACAGCTGGATTGCAGAGAGGTGGTCCAAGGCCACGCCCCTTTTTACACCACTCTGCAAACACGCCTCTTGGCGCACTGCTGGTGGGGCGATGAGGTCCACTTGTGTCCTGAGGACCTCAGGACACAAGTGGACTTCATCCCCCGAGCAGCAGTGCGCCAGTAGCCGTGTTTGCAGAGTGGTGTAAAAAGGGGGCGTGGCCTCGGACCACTCTCAGCAATCCAGGTGTGTGGCGCTTACTGCAGGTACCTGGTGGGCTAGTTGGCCCCCAGGGACCCTCAGGAATGAAGGGGATTTAATACCCCAACTTAGAACGCGCCAGGAGGAGCGTTTACAGAGTGGTGGGGGAAGGGGGCATGGCCTTTGTCCACCTCTCAGCAATCCCAATGTGTGGGGCTTACTGGAGGTTAGAGGTAGGTTAGTTGGCTCCTAAAGGACCCCCAGCAGAGAAGGGGACTTCAATCCCCATCCAAGAGCGCGCCAGGGAGCGCGTTTGCAGAGTGGTGGGCAAAGGGGGCGTGGCCTGCTATGAGAACTTAGCAATCCTGCTGTGTGGGACTTACTGGAGGAAATAGGAGGGTAGTTGGCCCCCAAGGATGTCCTTGGGGCCAACTACCCTCTTGTTACCTCCAGTAAGTCCCACACAGTGGGATTGCTAAGACATCTTCGGAGGCCATGCCCCCTTTCTCCACCACTCTGTAAACACGCCTCCTGGCAGACTACGGGATGGGGGATGAAGTCCAATTTACTCCTGAGGGACTTTGGGGGCCAAGAAGCCCTCCTGGTACCTCCTGTAAGTCCTACGCAGCGGAATTCCTGAGCGCTGGTCCAGCACCCTTTCTCCACCATTCTGCAAACGCGACTACTAGTTAAAGAACTGTTTTCAATGTAATATGTTTCGCATTTGCGAGAATTAGAGCTATTGCCGTTGTAAATGTAAAAGTGTTTTATTAATGTTTCTTGGAGTGGAGTGGAGTGCATGTAGTTTGTGTGTAGTGGAATTATGTGGTATGTTGTTCAGTGAA
Source organism: Calotriton arnoldi (assembly GCA_963921515.1). Taxonomy (NCBI): domain Eukaryota; kingdom Metazoa; phylum Chordata; class Amphibia; order Caudata; family Salamandridae; genus Calotriton; species Calotriton arnoldi. The sequence continues at coordinate 452,954 of CAWUFW010001053.1, read as the reverse complement.
ATTTTGTGAATAGAAAGTAGGTGGTATTTAGTGTATAGGAATTATGTAGAGTGGGATTATGTGTTATGGAGAGTAATTATGTGGTATGGTAGTCTGTGTTGTGGAGTGGTAACGTCAGGTTTAGTCTTCCTCGTTTCCATAGAAGCTCAACTATGAACTCAGTGAGACAAAAAAAGAAGGAATCACTGAGGAGCACTTGTGGACCTAGTCAGAGGTATGAGCAGGGCCACTGGAATTATGCGACTGTTTGGCTGCACCGACTTTCGCACAATTATACATTTTCTGCATTAGCCACATAATTCATCATCTGCTCCCTAATCTGCAGATTTGAACACAAAAAGCCTTGTTTCTAGCTCAAACGGCACCAAAAATGCAGCGACAAGTGTTACAGCGTGGTGGAAGGCCGTTTGCAAACCTAGAATGGTCACCTGTTACTTATTGCTAAATGTGGGTGTTAAATTGGTACTAATGGTGTGCAAACCACTCTTGCTTCCTTCTGCGCCTCTTTCCTCTTTCTGCATTTCTGTTGCTTCTTTCTGCACATTTCTCTCTTTTTCTGCACTTCTCTTGCCTCTTTCTGCAAATCTCTTCTACTTTCTGCACCTCTCTTCCCTCTTTTTGCACATCTGTTGCCTCTTTCTGCACCTCATTTGCTTCTTTCTGTACCCCTCTTGCCTCTTTCTGCACCCTTTTTCCCTCTTTCTGCACCTCTCTTGCCTTTTTCTGTACCCCTCTTACGTCTTTCGGCACCCTTTTTGCCTCTTTCTGCACCTCTGTTCCCTCTTTCTGCACTTATTTTGTTTCTTTTTGCACCTGTCCTGCTTTTTTCTGTACCCCTCTTGCCTCTCTCTCCACCCCTCTTCTCTCTTTCTGCACTTCTGTTGCTTCTTTCTGCACTTATCTTGCTTCTTTCTGCACCTCACTGCCCTCTTTCTGCACCACTCTTGCTGTACCTCTGTTCCTACTTTCTTCACCTGTCTTGTCTCTTTCTGCACCTTTGTGCCTCTTTCAGCACCTCTGTTGCTTCTTTCTGCAGTTCTCTTCCTCTTTCTGCACCCCTCCTGCCTCTTTCTGTACCCCTCTTGCCTCTTTGTGCACCTCTCCTAGCCCTTTCTGCACCCCTCTTGCCTCTTTTTCCACCTATGTTGGTTCTTTCTGCACCTCTTTTGCTTCGTTCTACACTTCACTTGCCTCTTTCTGTACCCCTCTTGCCTCTTTCTTCACCTCTGTTGGTTCTTCCTGCACCTCTGTTCCAAATTCCTGCATCCCTCTTGCCTTTTTGTGCACCCCTCTTCCCCCTTTCTGCACCTCTCTTGCCTCAGTCTGCTTACCTGTTCCCTCTTTCTGTACACCTTTTAACTGTTTCTGCAACTCCCTTGCCTCTTTCTGCAGTTCTCTTGCCTCCTTCTGCACCTCACTTGCCTCTTTTTGCACCTCTGTTGGTTCTTTTACACTGCTCTTGCTTCTTTCTGCACCTCTCTTGCAAATTTCTGCACCCCTCTTGCCTCTTTCTGCACCCCTTTTACCTGTTTCTGCGCATCTCTTGCCTCTATCTGCACCTCTGTTCCCTCTTTCTGTACCTCTTTTGCCTTTCTGCAACTCTCTTGCCTCTTTCTGCAGTTCTCTTGCCTCTTTCTGCACCTCTGTTGCTTCTTTCTGCACTTCTCTTGCCTCTTTCTGCTCCCCTGTTGCTTCATTCTGCACTTTCCATGCTTCTTTCTGCACCTGTCTTGCTTCTTTCTGCTCCCCTGTTGTCTCTTTCTCCACTCGTCTTCCCTCTTTCTGTGCCTTTCTTGCCTGTTTCTGCATCTCACGTGCCTCTTTCTGCACTTTTCCTGCTTCTTTCTACACCTCTGTTGCTTCTTTCAGCAATTCTCTTGCCTCTTTCTGCACTTCTCTTGCCTGTTTCTGCACCTCTCTTGCCTCTTTCTGTACCTCTCTTGCCTCTTTCTGTACCTCACTTGCTTCTTTCTGCACTTCTCTTGCCTCTTTCTGCACCCCTTTTGCTTCATTCTCCACTTTCCATGCTTCTTTCTGCACCTGTCTTGCTTCTTTCTGCACCCCTGTTGTCTCTTTATGTACCTCTTTTGCCTGTTTCTGCAACTCTCTTGCCTCTTTCTGCAGTTCTCTTGCCTCCTTCGACACCTCTGTTGCTTCTTTCTGCACTTCTCTTGCCTCTTTCTGTACCCTTCGTACCTCTGTTGCTTCTTTCTGCACTTCTCTTCCTTCTTTCTGCACCCCTCCTGCCTCTTTCTGTACCTCTCTTGCCTCTTTCTGCACCTCTCCTACCTCTTTCTGCACCCCTCTTGCCCCTTTTTGTACCTCTGTTGGTTCTTTCTGCACTGCTCTTGCTTCTTTCTGCACCTCACTTGCCTCTTTTTGCACTTCTCTTGGTTCTTTCTAAACCTCTGTTGTATCTTTCAGCAATTCTCTTGCCTCTTTCTGCACTTCTCTTGCTTGTTTCTGCACCTCTCTTGCGTCTTTCTGCACCTCTGATGCCTCTTTCTGCACTTCACTTGCTTCTTTCTGCATCTCTCTTCCTCTTTCGGCACCTCTGTTGCTTCTTTCTGCACCCCTCCTGCCTCTTTCTGCACCCCTCTTCCCTCTTTGTGCAACTCTCTTGCCTCTTTCTACACCTCTCTTCCCTCTTTCTGCACCACTCTTGCCTCTTTCAGCACCTCTGTTGCTTTTTTCTGTAGATCTTTTGCCTCTTTCTGCACCCCTCTTTTCTCTTTCTGCACCTCTCTTGCCTCTTTCTGCACCCCTGTTCCCTCTTTCTGCACCTTTCCTCCCTGTTTCTGCACCTCTCTTGCCTCTTTCTGTACCTCTGTTGCCTCTTTCTGCACTTTTCTTGCCTCTTTCTGCACCCCTTTTGCCTCTTTCTGCACCTGTTACTTCTTTCTGCACTTCCATTGCCTCTTTCTGCACCTCTCTTGCTTCTTTCTGCACCTCACTTGCCTCTTTCAGCACCTTTGTTGCAATTTTCTGCAGATCTCTTGACCCTATCTGCACCTCACTTGCCTCTTTCAGCACCTCTGTTGCTTTTTAGGTCGAGCCTAGCGCAGCGCGCATGCGCTGCTCTATGGGAGGCTTCTTGTAAGTACTCTAAACTTCTCCGTGTGGGTCTGACTCCTCCCACACATCGGATTGGCTTTTGCGTGTGTCTTTCACTAATGAAAGCACGCAAATGGCTAAAGGCGGGTGCATGTCCCACCTTCTTTTTGAATGTTCACTCCCACAGCGTTTTGTTCTCGGGAGCGAGCAGCGGCGCGCAGGGTGGCAGCTGCATTCCTCGTGGGTCAGGTTACCGTGCTTTCTCTTTCGCTTGTTTTCTTTTCCTGTCGTCAGCATCTTTGATGTTTTCCGTGTGATCAAGGGTTCCTGTTGTGTGTGCTAGAATCTCTTTTGTTTGTTTATTTGTTACTATGTTATATTTTCAGCTAGGCAGTAACCATTCCAATACGAATTGTCATGCAAAACAGGACGGAGCTAAGATTTACATGCCACAGAAATGTATGTGCCTTTTTGCCTGTGTGTCTGTGCCATGGAAGTGTCCGTGTCTTTACCCGTGTGCCTGTGTGTGCGACGCACATGTTTGTTTTTCTTCTCCACTTTGAACCTTTGCTTTCAGTGTCTGCATGCTTCACATGTGATCTTCCGCAGCCGGGAACCCATCCCTCACACTTACTCTGCTTCCATGCCCCTGATTTACCTATAATATTGCCCTAGGTATATCCCCACATGTGCAGTGCTTCTCTTGACTCCGTGCTTAACTTGTAACTCTTCCACACGTGTACCACTGCTCCACGAGTACCCAGCTTCCTGTGCCTGATGCTTTACGTGCACTTTTGCCTCAAGTGTAACCATCCTCCACATGTGCCGTGCTTCCTGTGTCTCTGTGCTTCCCTTGTAATTCTGCCCTCGTGTACCCCTTCTCCCCACAAGTACCCCGTTTCCTTGATGGATGCTTTACGCGGAGTTCTGCCTCAGGTGTAACCCTCCTCCACATGTGCTGTGCTTCCCGTGTGTCCGTGCTTCTCTTGTTATTCTGCCCCGCGTTTACCCCTTCTCCACAAGTAACCTGTTTCCCGTGCCTGATGCTTTACTTGGAGTTCTGCTTCAAGTATAACCTTCTTCCACAGGTGCCGTGCTTCCCGTGTGTCCATGCTTTACTCGTTATTCTGCCCCGCGTGTACTCCGTATCCCCACTAGTACCCATTCCCCATGATGGATGTAGTGTTCTGCCTCCGGTGTAACCCTCCTCCACATGTGCCCTGCTTCCCGTGTGTCCGTGCTTCCCATGTGTCTTTGCTTCACACGTTATTCTGCCCCGCGTGTACTCCGTATCCCCACAAGTACCCATTCCCCGTGACGGATGTGGAGTTCTGCCTCCGGTGTAACCCTCCTCCACATGTGCCCTGCTTCCCGTGTGTCCATGTTTCCCATGTGTCTGTGCTTCACTTGCTATTTTGCCCCGCATTTACCCCTTCTCCACAAGTACCCATTCCCCCATGACGGATGCTTTAGGTGGAGTCGTGGAGCTCTGCCTCAGGTGTAACCCTCCTCCACATGTGCCCTGCTTCCCATGTCTCTGTGCATCACTTGTTATTATGCCCTTCTTCACAAGTACCCCAATTCCCGTACCTGAAGCTTTTTGTGGCGCTCTACCTCGGGCGCAGCCCTCCTCCACATGTGCCGTGTCTCACGTGTAAATCTACCCCGCGTGTACCACTGCTCCACAGTTACCTTGCATCCCGTGCCACATGCTTCATGTGTAATGATGCCCCAGCCCTGTGCTTCCCGTCTCTCTGTGTTGCTGACATGCAGTCGTGCTTTCGCTGTAGCACTGCCCTACGTGCACCCTTGCTTCCTTTACTCCCGTGTTTCAAGCATACCACGACCCCAGGCGATCTCTCCCTTCTGTGTATCCAGGCTTTGTGCTTGGCTCCTCAGGGTAACCTTGTATCCCTGCTCCACGCATATCATTGCCTCCTATGTCCCCATCCCCTGCTCGGTCCTCAGATTCCTGTGTACTCCTGTTTTTTAAGCAGCTTTCACGTTTAAGCCATCTCGGCTGTTAACCCTGATTTTGTGTTCCCTGCTTCATGTGCATCCCATACTTCACATGTAAACATGGCTCACCGACACCCAACTTTAGGTGCATCTCGTTTTATGCAAACACGCTTCCCTATTTGAAAACGTGTGCTACATTATAATAACACCTCATCTGCCACTGTAAACACACCATAAAAATAAATCTTAATTTTGCTGCCACAGTAGTGGGACAATAATCACAAAACCAGAAATAATTTTTTATGTTAATTTTATTTTTAATAAGGTCGTTCAGTTGTACATAATGTCTTCTTGGTTATTTTATAAGGTAACAAAAATGCTTATAAGACTTTTTTATTCTAACTTTTCAACATGCTGCACAGCAGCCACAATGCTCTACAACATAGCTTGAACACAATGGCAAACCCAATAGCTCTGGCTAAACACTTATAAGGTCCCAAAGGCGAGACCTATTGGCTATGCCAATGCTTGTTTCTGCAGATCTCTTGCCTCTTTCTGCACCCCTCTTTTCTCTTTCTGCACCTCTCTTGCCTCTATTTGCACCCCTGTTCCCTCTTTCTGCACCTTTCCTGCCTGTTTCTGCACCTCTCTTGCCTCTTTCTGCACTTCTCTTGCTCTTTCTGCACCCTTCGCACCTCTTTCAGCACCTCTGTTACTTCTTTCTGCACCTCTCTTGCCTCTATTTGCACCCCTGTTCCCTCTTTCTGCACCCCTCCTGCCTCTTTCTGTACCTCTCTTGCCTCTTTGTGCACCCCTCCTACCTTTTTCTGCACCCCTCTTGCCTCTTTTTGCACCTCTGTTGGTTCTTTCTGCACTGCTCTTGCTTCTTTATGCACCTTACTTGCCTCTTTCTGCACTTCTCTTGCTTCTTTCTACACCTCTGTTGCTTCTTTCAGCAATTCTCTTGCCTCTTTCTGCACTTCTCTTCCTTCTTTCTGCACCCCTCCTGCCTCTTTCTGTACCTCTCTTGCCTCTTTGTGCACCTCTCCTACCTCTTTGTGCACCCCTCTTGCCTCTTTTTCCACCTCTGTTGGTTCTTTCTGCACCTCTTTTGCTTCGTTCTGCACTTCACTTGCCTCTTTCTGTACCCCTCTTGCCTCTTTCTTCACCCCTCTTGCCTCTTTCTTCACCTCTGTTGGTTCTTTCTGCACTGCTCTGGCTTCTTCCTGCACCTCTGTTCCAAATTTCTGCATCCCTCTTGCCTTTTTGTGCACCCCTCTTCCCTCTTTCTGCACCTCTCTTGCCTCAGTCTGCTTACCTGTTCCCTCTTTCTGCACCCCTGTTGCTTCTTTCTGCACCTCATTTGCCTCTTTTTGCACTTCTCTTGGTTCTTTCTAAACCTCTGTTGCTTCTTTCAGCAATTCTCTTGCCTCTTTCTGCACTTCTCTTGCTTGTTTCTGCACCTCTCTTGCGTCTTTCTGCACCTCTGTTGCTTCTTTCTGCACTCCACTTGCTTCTTTCTGTACCTCTCTTGCCTCTTTCGGCACCTCTGTTGCTTCTTTCTGCACCCCTCCTGCCTCTTTCTGCACCCCTCTTCCCTCTTTGTGCAACTCTCTTGCCTCTTTCTGCACCTCTCTTCCCTCTTTCTGCACCACTCTTGCCTCTTTCTGTACCTCTGTTGCTTCTTACTGCACTTCTCTTGCCTCTTTCTGCATCCCTCTTGCCTCTTTGAGCACCTATTTTGCTTCTTTCTGCACTTCTCTCTCCTCTTTCTGCACCCCTCTTGCTTCTTTCTGCACCTCTGTTGCTTCTTTCTGCACTTCTATTGCCTCTTTCTGCACCTCTCTTGCTTCTTTCTGCACCTCACTTGCCTATTCAGCACCTCTGTTGCTTTTTTCTGCAGATCTCTTGCCTCTTTCTGCACCTCACTTGCCTCTTTCAGCACTTCTGTTGCTTTTTTCTGCAGATCCCTTGCCTCTTTCTGCACCCCTCTTTTCTCTTTCTGTATCTCTCTTGCCTCTTTCTGCACCTCTCTTGCCTCTTTCTGCACTCCACTTGCTTCTTTCTGGACCTCTCTTGCCTCTTTCAGCACCTCTGTTGCTTCTTTCTGCACTTCTCTTGCCTCTTTCTGCACCTCTGAGTTAGAGGTAGTTTTAATCCCCCTGCCCTATTATGTACTAATGCCTTACAGGGGAGGTCATGCCAATCACAGGGGTACCCCAACCCATAGTGTACCCTAGTGTATGTAGGTGTTTTCACTGTATTCTAAGTGTGTCAGGGTGCACCAGTCCGGTGTCCACTGACTGCCGATGATAATGAGAGGAGCAGGAACAGCGTGAACTACAGTTCCCGGCATTCCTCCTGTCAGGGACGTTCTGCGTATGCAGGACGTAACGGCAAGAACCCGGATATAGCCGAGGAGTACGAGCGGGACGCTGCCGATTATTTTGGAGACTCCCGGTTCACGAACAGTCCCGGTCCTTTGTTGGCAAGAGGCGGTAAGGGTGCTCGTAGCACCAACGTTACCTTCTCTGAGAATTTCCTTTGTTGTTCCCTCCTGTGGATTGAGGGGGTTTCTCTGCCGTCTCCCCCGTTGGCGAGATTGCGTTTGCGGCGGTCTCTTGCGGAGGAGAGCACAGAACTCCTTGCTGGGGTCCCTGTCTTCCTTCCCTGTTGGATAGACCTGCAAATTGCCGCGGTCTCATGCAGTGAAGAAACAATCCGATAAATACATAGTTAGGCCACATATCGAGCGCACACTCTCATATTGGTAAAGAGTGGGAAGCGCATTGTTTTGTTGACATTTCTGCTTGGTCTTCGTCAATTATCCGGCGGAGCCTTCCGGATTAACTTTTTATTTTTGTGAGTTAGTACTTCAGGTCTTTGAGGACTCGTGGGAGTTACCTTGCCCTGCATGCCATTAATCATCGTGCAATTCCAATGAGAGTGGAATGCTATTTTCCGACAAGGCTATCATTTGACTGTATATATATATATATGTCATTTGAGATGTCATCAGTGATGTCATCAGTGATGTCACTGACCATGTCATGAGTGATGTAATATGTGACGTCATCAGCAGTGCATTGCGGGGGCGCGAGTTATAGTTAGCTGAACTAACTATAACAGGGGAATTTCACGGGTTTTGTACGAGTGCAATGTCCAACAAACTATAACTGTCCCTAAAACCTATGGTTTTTCAGTGAATTTCAAAGGTTTTTTAAATGCTAATTTCTAACTATAACGTGTCTGAAACCTATGGTTTTTTCAGTGAATTTCAAAGGTTTTTTAAATGCTAATTTCTAACTATAACGTGCCTGAAACCTATGGTTTTTTCAGTGAATTTCAAAGGTTTTTTAAATGCTAATTTCTAACTATAACGTGCCTGAACCCTATGGTTTTTTCAGTGAATTTCAAAGGTTTTTAAATGCTAATTTCTAACCATAACGTGCCTGAAACCTATGATTTTTTAAGTGAATTTCAAAGGTTTTTTAAATGCTAGTTTCTAACTGTGCCAACAGAGGTAGGACATGTGAAGAAAGAAGAAAAACGCACAGAAAGAAGCAAAAGATGTGCAGAAAGAACCAACAGAGGAGCAGAAAGAGGCCTTGTTGCAAAATCATCCTGTGCCCACAACTTTTTCAGACGGGTACTGGTGGTAACTGACTCTGACTAACCAGAGCCAGTGCACGTTTGCACAGTGGTGAAGGGAGGGGGGGCCTGAGGTGACATGTGTGCAAACGCGCCCCGTGGCGCGTTTTAAGTTGCGGGATTAAGTCCCCTTGAATCCTGAGGGTCCCTGGGGCCCAACTAGCCCCCCAGGTACCTACAGTTAGGACCACAGAGCTGAGTTGCAGAGAGGCGTTCCGAGGCCACGCACTTTTTTTCACCTCTCTGCAACGCAACTCTGTTGTGCTTACTGAAGGTACCTGGTGGGCTAGTTGGCCCCCAGGATTCAAAGGGAATTAACTCCCCAACTTAAAACGCACCATAGGGCGTGTTTGCGCACATGTCACCTGAGGCCCCGCCCCCTCCCTTCACCACTGTGCAAACGCGCCCCGTGGCGCGTTTTAAGTTGGGGGATTAGGTCACCTTGAATCCTGAGAGTCCCTGGGGCCCAACTAGCCCACCAGGTACTTCCAGTAAGCACCACAGGCCTGCGTTGCAATGCCTGTAACAAATTGTGCAGTTGTGTTTAGGTAGTGAAGAGGGTCGTGCAGGGGGTAGTGTTTTAGGGTTTAGGGTAGTGCAGTGGTGTTTGTGTAGTGTAGGGGGTCATGCTGGGGGTAGATTTAGGGTTTAGGGTAGTGCAGTGGTGTTTGGGTAGTGTAGGGAGTCGTGCTGGGGGGAGTGTTTTAGGGTTTAGGGTAGTACAGTGGTGTTTGGGTAGTGTAGGGGGTCGTGCTGGGGTTAGTGTTTTAGGGTTTTAGGGTTTAGGGTAGTGCAGTGGTGTTTGGGTAGTGTAGGGGATACTGCTGTGGGTAGTGTTTTAGGGTTTAGGGTAGTGCAATGGTGTTTGGGTAGTGTAGGGGGTACTGCTGGGGGTAGTGTTTTAGGGTTTAGGGTAGTGCAGTGGTGTTTGGGTAGCGTAGGGGTACTGCTGGGGGTAGTGTTTTATGGTGTTTTATGGTTTAGGGTAGTGCAGTGGTGTTTGGGTAGTGTAGGGGTTCGTGCTGGGGGTAGTTTTTTAGGGTTTAGGGTAGTGCAGTGGTGTTTGTGTAGTGTAGGAGGTCGTGTTTTAGGGTTTAGGGTAGTGCAGTGGTCTTTGGGTAGTGTAGGGAGTCGTGCGGGGGTATTGTTTTAGAGATTAGGGTAGTGCAGTGGTCTTTGGGTAGTGTAGGGGGTTGTGCGGGGGTAGTGTTTTAGGGATTAGGGTAGTGCATTGGTATTTGGGTAGTGTAGGGGGTCATGCGGGGGTAGTGTTTTAGGGTTTAGGGCAGTGCAGTGGTGTTTAGGTAGTGTAGGGGGTCGTGCTGGGGGAGTGTTTTAGGGTTTAGGGCAGTGCAGTGGTGTTCGGGTAGTGTAGGGGGTCGTGCTGGGGGGAGTGTTTTAGGGTTTAGGGCAGTGAAGTGGTGTTCGGGTAGTGTAGGGGGTCGTGCTGGGGGAGTATTTTAGGGTTTAGGGTAGTGCAGTGGTGTTCGGGTAGTGTAGGGGTCATGCTGGGGGCAGTGTTCTAGGGTTTAGGGCAGTGCAGTGGTGTTCGGGCAGTGTAGGGGTGGTGTTTTTAGGGTTTAGGGCAGTGCAGTGGTGTTCGGGCAGTGTAGGGGTCGTGCTGGGGGTGGTGTTTCAGGGTTTAGGGCAGTGCAGTGGTGTTCGGGCAGTGTAGGGGGTCGTGAAGGGGGTGGTGTTTCAGGGTTTAGGGCAGTGCAGTGGTGTTCGGGCAGTGTAGGGGGTCGTGCTAGGGGTGGTGTTTCAGGGCTTAGGGCAGTGCAGTGGTGTTCGGGCAGTGTAGGGGGTCATGCTGGGGGTGGTGTTTCAGGGTTTGGGGCAGTGCAGTGGTGTTCGAGCAGTAAAGGGGGTCATGCTGGGGGTGGTGTTTCAGGGTTTAGGGCAGTGCAGTGGTGTTCGGGCAGTGTAGGGGGTGGTGCAGGGGGTGGTGTTTCAGGGTTTAGGGCAGTGCAGTGGTGTTCGGGCAGTGTAGGGGGTGGTGCAGGGGGTGGTGTTTCAGGGTTTAGGGCAGTGCAGTGGTGTTCGGGCAGTGTAGGGGGTCATGCAGGGGGTGGTGTTTCAGGGTTTAGGGCAGTGCAGTGGTGTTCGGACAGTGTAGGGGGCGGTGCAGGGGGTGGTGTTTCAGGGTTTAGGGCAGTACAGTGGTGTTCGGGCATTGTAGGGGGTGGTGCTGGGGCTGGTGTTTCAGGGTCTAGGGCAGTGCAGTGGTGTTCGGGCAGTGTAGGGGGTCGTGCTGGGGCTGGTGTTTCAGGGTTTAGGGCAGTGCAGTGGTGTTTGGGCAGTGTAGGGGGTCGTGCTGGGGCTGGTGTTTCAGGGTTTAGGGCAGTGCAGTGGTGTTCGGGCAGTGTAGGGTGTTGTGCTGGGGCTGGTGTTTCAGGGTTCAGGGCAGTGCAGTGGTGTTCAGGCAGTGTAGGGGGTTGTGCTGAGGCTGGTGTTTCACGGTTTAGGGCAGTGCAGTGGTGTTCGGGCAGTGTAGGGGGTCGTGCTGGGGCTGGTGTTTCAGGGTTTAGGGCAGTGCAGTGGTGTTCGGGCACTGTAGGCGGTCGTGCTGGGGCTGGTGTTTCAGGGTTTAGGGCAGTGCAGTGGTGTTCGGGCAGTGTAGGGGGTTGTGCTGGGGCTGGTGTTTCAGGGTTTAGGGCAGTGCAGTGGTGCTCGGGCAGTGTAGGGGGTCGTGCTGGGGGTGATGTGTCAGGGTTTAGGGTAGTGCAGTGGTGTTCGGGCAGTGTAGGGGGTCGTGCAGGGGCTGGTGTTTCAAGGTTTAGGGCAGTGCAGTGGTGTTCGGGCAGTGTAGGGGGTCGTGTTGGGGCTGGTGTTTCAGGGTTTTGGGCAGAGCAGTGGTGTTCGGGCAGTGTAGGGGGTCATGCTGGGTGTAGTGTTTCAGGGTTTAGGGCAGTGCAGTGGTGTTCGGGCAGTGTAGGGGGTCGTGCTGGGGGTGGTGTTTCAGGGTTTAGGTCAGTGGTGTTCGGGCAGTGTAGGGGGTCTTGCTGGGGGTGATGTTTCAGGGTTTAGGGCAGTGCAGTGGTGTTCGGGTAGTGTAGGGGGTCTTGCTGGGGGTAGTGTTTCAGGGTTTAGGGCAGTGCAGTGGTGTTCGGGCAGTGTAGGGGGTCATGCTGTGGGTGGTGTTTCAGGGTTTAGGGCAGTGCAGTGGTGTTCGGGCAGTGTAGGGGGTCGTGAAGGGGGTGGTGTTTCATGGTTTAGGGCAGTGCAGTGGTGTTCGGGCAGTGTAGGGGGTCGTGCTAGGGGTGGTGTTTCAGGGTTTAGGGCAGTGCAGTGGTGTTCGGGCAGTGTAGAGGGTCATGCAGGGGCTGGTGTTTCAGGGTTTAGGGCAGTGCAGTGGTGTTCGGGCAGTGTAGGGGGTCATGCTGGGGGTAGTGTTTTAGGGTTTAGGGTAGTGCAGTGGTGCTTGTGTAGTGTAGGGGGTCGTGCTGGGGGTAGTGTTTTAGGGTTTAGGGTAGTGCAGTGGTGTTTGTGTAGTGTAGGGGGTCATGTTTTAGGGTAGTGCAGTAGTGTTTGGGTAGTGTAGGGGGTCGTGCTGGGGGTAGTGTTTTAGGATTTAGGTTAGTGCAGTGGTGTTTGGGTAGTGTAGGGGGTCGTGCTGGGGGTAGTGTTTTAGGGTTTAGGGTAGTGCAGTGGTGTTTGTGTTGTGTAGGGGGTCGTGCTGGGGGTAGTGTTTTAGGGTTTAGGGTAGTGCAGTGGTGCTTGTGTAGTGTAGGGGGTCGTGCTGGGGGTAGTGTTTTAGGGTTTAGGGTAGTGCAGTGGTGTTTGTGTAGTGTAGGGGGTCATGTTTTAGGGTAGTGCAGTGGTGTTTGGGTAGTGTAGGGGGTCGTGCTGGTGGTAGTGTTTTAGGATTTAGGTAGTGCAGTGGTGTTTGGGTAGTGTAGGGGGTCGTGCTGGGGGTAGTGTTTGAGGGTTTAGGATAGTGCAGTGGTGCTTGTGTAGTGTAGGGGGTCGTGCTGGGGGTAGTGTTTTAGGGTTTAAGGTAGTGCAGTGGTGTTTTTGTAGTGTAGGGGGGTCATGTTTTAAGATGCAATGCTCCAATACCTGACCAGTCTGCACTACATAAAACTGCAAAAAAACTAAAAAAAAAAGTGTTTTGCACACTTTTGTCATTGGGCTATATGTGGGCTACATCTGGGTAATATTTGTGCTACATTTGGGCTCTTTTTTCACTGGTGGCCATCTTGGAAGACTTCCTTGTTATGAAGCTTCCTAATTTCTTCATTTACTGCAGTCTCCTCAGTAGGAAATGCTTTCAGTTTTTTACTTTGATTCCATCAAGAAGGCATTCAGATGTGTCTCACATCTGCCATAAATTCAGAATGTTAGCACTCTAGTTGCTCATTAGATCACTGGAGTAAAGCTACTGCTCACCAGGGAGTTAACTGGTAGTCTGCTGCTGGTATTGAAAGTGATTGTTTCAGTCTGCATGTCAGAATTTTCTAATGAAATAGAAGAGGATTTGAGATCTCACTTAAAACATGCCCTAATTTTTCTTTCTGCAGCACTAACCATAATTTCTATTTCAAAAAGAACCCCTCATTTTGTTCCTTTTTAAATTAAATGTTTTAAGTGTTACCGGTTTATTCCAATCAAGATGGCTTCAGGTGTGCCATACTTTTGTCATAAGTAAGGCTGTTAGCGCTCTAGTTGTTCTTTAGAACACTCTGGGAAGCTGCAGTAGAACACAAAGGCATCAACTGGCAGGCTGCTCCTGTTGAAATATAACAGGAAGATATTTGAGATCACACTTGAAATATGTCCTAATTTTTCTTTCTACAGCACTAACCATAATTTCTATGACAAAATGAACCCCATCATTTTGTTCCTTTTTAAATTAAATGTTTTAAGTGTTACCAGTTTATTCCAATCGAGATGGCTTCAGGTGTGCCATACTTTTGTCATAAGTAAGGCTGTTAGCACTCTAGTTGTTCTTTAGAACACTCTGGGAAGCTGCAGTAGAACACAAAGGCATCAACTGGCAGGCTGCTCCTGTTGAAATATAACAGGAAGATATTTGAGATCACACTTGAAACATGTCCTAATTTTTCTTTCTACAGCACTAACCATAATTTCTATGACAAAATGAACCCCATCATTTTGTTCCTTTTTAAATTAAATTGTTTAAGTGTTACCAGTTTATTCCAATCAAGATGGCTTCAGGTGTGCCATACTTTTGTCATAAGTAAGGCTGTTAGCACTCTAGTTGTTCTTTAGAACACTCTGGGAAGCTGCAGTAGAACACAAAGGAATCAACTGACAGTCTCTGCCCTTGTTGGATGTACATGTTTTACTGAGAATGTCAGACTTCATTCTCACATGAGTGAGAAAGATAATGTGAATTTACAGAAAATATGCTCTCATTTTAGCTTCTGGAGCACCTTCCAAACCTCCATGGGACAAGCATGAGAAAATAGTGTTCTCTCTAACATGATTCATGATATCCCAGCAGAAGGTTTTCACATGGTAAAATCACCTTAGAATACACCACAATTCCTAAAATTAGTATGGTACCAGCAACAAATAAATTCTAATGTAACTAAAGCCTGTTATCACCCTTTATAGTTCTCCTTTTGGTGACCCTCAACATCTTCTATTCACTACAATGCATTTCAATGAGGTACTATCATTTATATTGGTCCCAAGATGGCTGCCAGCAATTCCAGGATGAAGTGCTGACAGCCAATCAGATCTCACAATGACATGTGTGGTTAGGCTCCGCCCAGATATATATGTGAATTTACTTTTGATTTTCTCAGGAACTACTGAACGGATTTACACCATTTAAGCAAAAGGCACGACACTGAACCAAGGGCTACCTCTTTGCCAAATTTGGTGTAATTCCGTTCAGCAGTTCGGGCTGTAGCTGCGACTAAAGGTTCCTAGCGAAAAATGAATGGGGAAAACGTGTTTTGGGTCCCCCCTTTTTTCTCGGCCCCCGCTTAATGTATCACCCCGAGACTTTCAGGATAGGAGCGGACCGGAGCGCCCCAACAAGTTGGAAACTTTCGCGAACATTCGTCAACCGGCGCCAACGTTATTTCAAATAGAATGTCGCGGATTTCCTATGGATAATAGGTTTTAACTATAACTATCTACTGGCGACCGCCAGTAGATAATATATATATATATATATATATATATATATATATATATATATATATATATATATGTATATATATATATGCCAATCGAAACTGCTACCAGTAGAAGACACCACACGCAACGTTCAGTTTACCCTTTTTATTCGGAAGGCAGCAGCAGGCTGAAACAGGTCCTCGCAACTTCAGTGTATGCCGTATCTGCCATACGCGTTTCGGAAATCTCTTCCTTTCTCACTGGCTGGTGTTAGAGGGGGAAAGGAGCAGCTTCCACGTTCTCAGGTGATGTTCAATATTTAGTCCCGCCCCACTGGGCGTGTGCTCGCTGTGCACTCTGGATAATGCAGTCCTTTAGCAAAATTAATGCCCATAATGAGCCGCTGATCCCTGCCCTCCACAATTATAATCCCGTTGGGTCGTTGTTGGAACCAGTCCCGCCTGCCGCTTAGTAATGCCCAACCAAACAGGTACGTTGCTCCGTTCTCTGCGCCAACATCCTCAGCACACGGACCTGCTTTACATACAGTGGGGTCGTCTTCGTGGTCAGAGCGGACCACAATATATGCCAATCGAAACTGCTCCCAGTAGAAGACACCACACGCAACGTTCAGTTTACCCTTTTTATTCGTAAGGCAGCAGCAGGCTGAAACAGGTCCTCGCAACTTCAGTGTATGCCGTATCTGCCATACGCGTTTCGGAAATCTCTTCCTTTCTCACTGGCTGGCGTTAGAGGGGAAAGGAGCAGCTTACACGTTCTCAGGTGATGTTCAATATTTAGTCCCGCCCCACTGGGCGTGTGCTCGCTGTGCACTCTGGATAATGCAGTCCTTTAGCAAAATGAATGCCCATAATGAGCCGCTGATCCCTGCCCTCCACAATTATAATCCCGTTGGGTCGTTGTTGGAACCAGTCCTGCCGCTTAGTAACGCCCAACCAAACAGGTACGTTGCTCCGTTCTCTGCGCCAACATCCTCAGCACACGGACCTGCTTTACATACAGTGGGGTCGTCTTCGTGGTCAGAGCGGACCACAATATATGCCAATTGAAACTGCTCCCAGTAGAAGACACCACACGCAACGTTCAGTTTACCCTTTTTATTCGGAAGGCAGCAGCAGGCTGAAACAGGTCCTCGCAACTTCAGTGTACGCTGTATCTGCCAGACGCGTTTCGGAAATCTCTTCCTTTCTCACTGGCTGGCGTTAGAGGGGGAAAGGAGCAGCTTACACGTTCTCAGGTGATGTTCAATATTTAGTCCCGCCCCACTGGGCGTGTGCTCGCTGTGCACTCTGGATAATGCAGTCCTTTAGCAAAATTAATGGGCGCGCGCTGATGATTAACGCATCAGCGCGCGCCCATCCCAGCTGATTAGACAGCGTCACCACCTGAGCCTGGGTATTTAAACTACGCCCCCTACGTTGAACAGCGTGCGCTCCAGCCCAGTGAATTGCTGCCCAGCCGCCAGGAAGGTGTTTCACTCCTACCCGTGATCTACAAATAGTAAGTTAGTGCCTCCCCTCCCCTCCTTCCTTTCCCCCAATGTCCACGAGACACACAGGGCACCACACTCTTCGACTGCCTTTGTTTCATGTAGAAAAAAGACTCAGAAGACATCCTCGTCTCCTGACTGTGAATACTCCGCCTAACCAGATGGCTAACTCCATGCCTGTAGCACCCCCGTAATTGGTTCTTTTTCCTTCCCGTAGGCTGCAAATAATTATCACTCTGGCCTTACACACATCCCAGCTACGAGCCCAACACCTAAGTGTAAGTTGCACGGCGCGGCTAATTAATCTCCTGTCCGTTTAACCGAAAAAATAATTAATAACAATTTTGATCTCTAACAGAAACAGCCTTCGCTCTGAGCAACACCTGTAGCCCATACCTCAGGATCTGCAGATCTACAGGCCTGCTCTTCCAATTAATTACATGTGTGAGTTGCACGGCGCTGCTAATTAATCCCGCGCCAGCACGTTTACCCTCAGATTGCGAATTGTTAACAATTGATCTCTCACAGAAATAGAGAGCATTCGCACCAAGTGACACGTGAAGCCCATACCGCCGGAACTGTTGGCCTACAGTCCTGCCCCGACACTCCCACTAAGTCCCTTTCTGGGTAGCAGTCACTATCAGTAAGTACCCACATCCCCCAGTAATTAATTGCAATAAACCACCTCCCCCGCGCTGCCACGCTCTGATTTTCTGACTCCTTTCAGACTCAAGACACACTCGGCCTCGCAATCGTCATCTCTTAACCCTGGCTGACATCACCACCTCAAGTCCAGTGCCGCCCACCCATCAATAGAGAGTAAGTCTGCAAACAAGCGCTTCAATTTAACTGCTGCGCAAACACCCCGACCTCGCAAATGAATACTCGGCGCCCCGCGCGCACCGCCTCACATTGGTTGTTCTAATTAGTTTTTACTTGATTGGTTGTGCCGTATAGCCGGTTTTTCCTTAAATGAATACAGTCCTAATTTTTATACACACTGGGAGCACTAAGTCACCATCATTATTGTATATTGTAGGGTCCATATTGTAACATTCCTATGTGTCCCCTTTAGTTTCAGGCTGCTCACTATATGTCCTGAAGATGATCTTAATTGTGTAAAGATCGAAACGCCGTCGACCCCCACAACAGGAACTCCTTCCACTGTAAAAAAATCCTGTGGAGTTCTACCCTATGCCGTCAATGCGATGTTATGTTTTTAAATTCACTATCACCCTGTCACGACACGCCCACTTTTCACTTTTTGTGAGCACCTGAAAACTATTTGAAAAACTTGTGTAAAATAAACTGTTCATTTTCCACAACATATGCTACCCTACTCTTCCTTCCCAGTATGACAAACTGCTTTGTTTATAATTAATTCTCAGAATCCCCTTGGGGAGCTCACCTCTTGCTCTGGACCCACAGTGGCCAACTTTGAACCATTGTTTTGCCTAAACACTAATGTAAGTGGGCACCTTGCACCAGTCCAGACAACCCTTATGGTGATTTAAGAGGTCTCAGACAACCTTAGTAAGCTATCCAAGTGGTAGCTGTGGAGAGCAGCCTTCAGGCTTAGTCCTAAAGGAGTGTAAAGCAGCTTGTTTTACCAGAATGCAATCTTATAGTATAGATTAAATGAAAAAGAACCACAAAAAGTATTTATAAAAATATGTATTTATTATATAACTCTATCTAGTACATTACAGTATCTCCTACATGGAGATAGACACAAAGTACACAATACCTTAGCAAATAAATCACAGTAAATAGCACTAGTACACAGTGGGCCCCAGGGGGGGACCAAACCATATACTAAGAAAGTGGTATAAGAACCACGACTCAAGTCAGGACAATGTCGAGAGGACGTAGAATTGCTGGGGACCCATAGAACCACCCAAGGTAAGTAGATAGGTACCCCACAGAGAGCATGTGCAGTGTGTGAACACAACCGCGTGCTCCGTACAAGTCTATGTGCAAGTCGCGGTTGGATTTTTAAAGATGAGGGACCCTTCCCAGTGGACCCTGAAGAAACCCCATGGAAGACAGAAGGTTGGAGAGCCACCCCACCCATGGATACCGTGGTACCCAAGTTACCTATCCCAGGGGAGCCTGGTGCATAGGTGTGAAGTGGCGTCGGAAACCGCCGTCGAACCCAACGGAGGACTTCAGAAAAGTGCCGCTGCTGGAAGAGGAGAAAGTGGCTGGAGGAATACAAACGTGGATTCTGGAAGAGGAGTACCTGAAAGCAGAGGGGACAGAGTCTACGTCACTCGGGAGTGACCAAGAGACTTGGAAGACTGATGCCCCTCCGATGTCAGGTGCTTCAGGAAAGATGACGGTGACCTTGACTCTGCAGCTGTGAAGACAAGGCGATGCTGAGGACAACCAGGATCCGCATATGAGCTTCCCCACAAAGGATGTCGAGTGCTGATGGGTCGGTGTCTGGCGGGAGCACCAACAAGCCTTGGCAAATGCAACCCTCGCAGGAAGTCAAGATGGTGCACGGTTGGGACCAGCAAGCTCCAGGAGACTCACTACAACCAGGGGAGTCAGGGCAGGCCCAGAGAAATCAGGGAGCCCAAGGAAAACAAAGGTGACCCATAAATTGACCCACAGGCCGGAGGCACAAGAGTCGCAAGAGGACCTCAAGCAGCTCACCAAAAGATGCAGGCCACAATGCACTCGATGAGGTGTGGCTGAAGATTCTGGTCACAGGAGGTGCTCGAGGTTGGGGATACTTGGAGCCCAAAGATCTTCTGGTAAAGATGTCAACAAGCCTTTGCAACTGCACAGGGGACACGGTACCCAGGGGTTCGGTTATTTGCAACCCCCACAAGAACTACTGGCCTCAAACTTGGTAAGAGGGCAGAGCAGACCTCGGGAGCTGAGGAAAACCACCACCTGTGTTGCTGAGCCCACGGAGTCCGGAGGAGCTCGGGATCTGCAGACCGGTCGTCTTCGTTGGGGTGACTGCAAATGCAAGGGAGTGACCCCTTCACTCCAAGGGAGATTACTTCAGTTGTCCTTGATGCTTCACAGGCCTTGGAAGGTTCCTGTATGAGGCACAGGCACAGACGATGCAGCAGACTGGAAGAGAGACAAAGTCAGGCCCAAACGAAGTCCAGAGTGCGCAGACGGTGGAAGTGCAGTGGTTTCAGTTCTGAATCTTATCCCACGATGAATCTAGGGACCTACACCCAGGTAAGCCCTTAAGTACCCTAAGGAAAGGGTTGGGAAGATTCAGGGGACCCTCCCAGGGGAGGGTCTGGACAGGGGGGAGGTTACTCCCATGTCCTTTGTCCAGTTTTGCGACAGAGTGGGAGCCAACGGCTCCCAGGACTGGTTAGAACTGGACTATGCACAGGGATACCAAATGTGCCCCTCTTGCAGACTTTCAGGCACTGGCAAGCGCACCCACCCAGCCCTAATACACTAAATCCTGTTTGGGAGAAACAGAAACAGAAACCGGTCCCAGGATGCTTTTTTCCGGTCTAGGGAAGACATGGCTTGGCAGTTCGGGCTGGACTGTTCCCATGAGGCACAGGGTCAGACTGATTTGCATATGGCCATGTCTGAACTGGGGTGGTGGAGTGAGCTAAAGAATGATGATGGATTAAACCCAGATCAGTTGACTGGGGGTGAGTGTTTGATTAGCTCAAACGCTCCGTCCATCATCCCCTTTGGTATCGCCAGGTGATCACACCTACCTGTGACTGGATGCCTATTGTTCTGCCTTCTCCTGCTCGAGCTTGGCTCAGCAGCAGGAGAGCAGAAATGTGTCTCTGGTCAGCAGCAACCATTTTGTGCTGTCCGTGTCAGGGACTGTCCGGGACTATGTCAGGAACACAGTCAGGGACTTGAGCAAGGACTGGGGACTGGGTAGAAAACGTACCGTGCACAGAAAGAGTAGTACAACGCTGCCCAGGATCACACAAGGAGTCAGAGGAGAAAAAGGGATCCAAAGGGGAAGCCTGTACAAGATGGCTAAGACTCAGAAAGGAAGGGCACTCACCAGGCAATTTAGCATTCAGACTAACTACACCCAGGACGGACGTGCAAGACATATATATAATACAACATTAACAATAAAGGGAATGTGGGGTAAAGCACTCAGGAGCTCCACACGGTAAGACTGAAGCTCAGTAAGTTCCTCACCCACAATTGCTGTTACAGATACTGACTGAAAATACCACATATAGGATATACATGCAAAGGCAGGGTCTGTGGAGCTGATACCTATGGTGATGTTATAACTGTAACTCAAAGACAAAACTCACAGTGAACAAGAAACACCACCTAGGTAGTCAGCTGTGCCCACGGATCCTGGCGATCAAACAGGAACACGCAAGGCAGTAACAGCAAAGGGGTAGAACTAAACACAAGCACAATAGACAAGGAGCTAGCAAGGAGGAGTGCTTAACAGGAAAGGAAGGAAATCACAGGGCACACTTGGCAGAAAGCAGGTAACTGACATACAAGGTAACAGAAGCAAGACAGCAGAATAGAAAGACAGCAAAGTAGAACTGGAACCAAGGAAATGGGAAGAAAGGCAGGGACTGGAAAAGGATATACAGAAGGGGAGGCTACAAGGGTATACTAGAATAGTGCAGGTTCAGGAATCAAGAAAACAAAGTAGCATAGAAGGCAGTGCTGGGGCAGGAACAAGAACTGAGCTAAGGCTCAGGAGTCAAGGTAGCACTGCAGGCAGTGCGGGTTCAGGAACAGGTAATTACCAAAGCTTCAGGAGTCAAGGTAGCACTGCAGGCAGTGCTAGTTCAGGAACAGGGAATTACCAAAGCTTCAGGAGTCAAGGTAGCACTGCAGGCAGTGCTAGTTCAGGAACAGGGAATTACTAAAGCTTCAGGAGTCAAGGTAGCACTGCAGGCAGTACTGGTTCAAGGAAACGGGAAATATCTACTGCTCAGGAAACAAGGAGTCAAGAGAGTACTGCAAGCAGTGCAAATCAGGAACAAGAAATAGCTGAAGCCCAGGAACAGGAACAAAGAATAACTATAGCTCAGGAACTCAGGAAACAAGGTAGCACTGCAGGCAGGCTAATTCAGGCACAAGGAATAGCTATAGCTCTAGAATTAAGGAACAAGGATTAACTATAGCTCAGGAATCACTGGAAACAAGGGTATCAAAAGCTCAGGAAACAAGGATCGGTCTCAGCGGTATACAGCTACAATGAACAACCCTGGACTGAAGGGAGCTAGGGCTTAAAAGAGCTCACAGTAATTACATGCATCAGGTGTGAGCAGGCTAGCAGCAGCCAGCCACAGGTGAGCTGAATTCCTCCACCCATCCTTGGCCTGCAGGGGTGGAGACGAAGCAGTGAGCAGGGAATTCTAGGTAATGGAGTTTCAGGCATGAGTAGGATGGCTTCCACAAAACCCGGCATGGATTGGGAATGGATGTCAATTCCCAAATAGTGTCCAAATGGCTGGAAGTCAGTATGTACATGAAGGGGAGGGTCTGGAAGCTTATTAGAACACTGGAGAGTCCCACAGTTCAGCCCCCTGGTGGTGGACACGAGAACGCAGGGAGCAATTTGTGACAGTCCGGGATTAGAAGGCTGGTACCTGGAACACTGAGAGCGTAACGGTGGGCTTTCCCAGTGCTTTGAATCATACCTCCCACACCGTTTAGGGTGTGGGGGTATGATTCCAACATGTTTGATACCAAACATGATAGGATTTGTTGCAGCCGTTTTCGAGATGGTCATCGCGTGATTACGCAGTGCCCCTCTATATAGTATATGGCTACTTCACTGACAACCCAAGAGAATGGACTCCGTAGGCTGCAGGGGTATCCTGCTCATGCAGGGGCACCCTCTCACTTAGAACCAAGCACCCGGCCCTCAGGATTGTAAAGGCCTGCTATAGGGGTGACTTATAGGTTTTAAGTGCAGTGACCCTTAGATATAGTAAACCTATATCTTTAGTAAGTGGTGCATGCACCAACTTAAACAGGCTACAATGGCAGACCTGTAGTTCCATTTTGAATGGTCTCTCATGGGTGGCATAATGCATGCCTCAGCCCATGGGAGCCCTCTGGGGTACCTACGCCCTGGGTACATGGGTACCATATGCTAGGGACTAGCAAGGTACCCCAGTATCCAATCTGGGATGTACCTAGGTACTGAACACAACAGTTTAGGGAGAAAACAGATAGACTGGGGTCCTGATTAGCAGTATCCCAGTCAGACTAGTCAAAAACAGCATCACATCAAGCAAAAAGTGGGGGTAACCATAAGAAGCAGATCCTACTTTCCTACAGGGACCATGCCTGGAATGGCCCTGAGTACCAGCCTGCAAAGATGTTTTTTTGGGGCAGGTACTCAGACAACATTCTTATGATTTGGAATGGGACAGAGACTGAGCTTAAACATATCATGAATAGCTGAACGAAAATGATTTTAATGTCCTTTTGAGTTTAAACTATCATAGAAGCATAATTGTCTTCTTGGATGTGGAACTGTATAATGAAAATAATACCCTTTCAACTAGAATCCATAGGAAACCAAGTTCTGTGACCATATTACTTTATGCCCAATCTGCACACACATGAAAGCAAAAGAATATTATACCATATAGGTCCTTATTACGATGTCAGGTGGATTCTTGTCCACCCGACACAGTTGCGGAACTGGGACCGACAGACCTCCGGTCGGCGGTCCCGACCACAGCATTACAATGCGACCGCATACTCCCATTTGTCTATGGGAGCTTGTGCTGCGGCCGTAAATCGGATGTAGCACAAGTTCCCATAGACAAATGGAAGGATCTGTTCATCCGTACACCTTGTGGCAGGCACCTCAGGGTCCCCAACCGGAGGCCGCAGGGTGAAGGGGGCCCTGCTAGGGCCCCCCAGTGGTGCTTTCCGACAGGCTTTCCATGTCGGAAAGCCTGACATGGAAAGCCTGTCGGAAGCCTACATCGTAATCCCTACGGCAGAAACGCTGTCCATAGGGATTAAGGGCAGGACTCCAAATGGCCGACGGGTACCTTGATCCCGTCGGAATCCAGCCGGAATGACCGGCCAGTTTAACTTTCCAACGCCTGCATCGTAATGCGGCGGTTGAAACTGAAACCAGCGATGAGACCCAAAAAGCCTCCGATCTGCGGCTGGAGGCCTACTGGGTCTCATCGTAATGAGGCCCATAGTGATTTCCTTTAGGCTAGTAGTTCAATAGATGAGTACTCAAGAGAGGAAAAGGTCATAGTTGATAGACTTCAGGAAAGAGTTTAAAACATGCAAGTGGTACTGGAAGCAAGAGATAGAGACAAGAAAATTCCACTTACAGACTTATTGAAACCAAAGCATGAATGGTAGTACAGAATTTAGTTATAATGATATAGGGTGTACAAAATAAAATCCTTTCTCAATTGTACTGCCAAAATTTGCATTGATAAGGTAATTTGTTTATGTGGTTTACAATATATAGCATCCACCATAAGGAAACTTAAAGAAAGATGGAGGGGACTTCTGAGAGTCATTAAAAATGGCGATATTAAATACCCTCTTGTGAAACATATAAGAGATTAACATGGTCTTTCCACTGATATTTTAATCTACTTTCTAGGAATCAAAGTGGGCAAATTAGATCAATGAGGAGGAGACTTGGAACATAAACTAAGCTCGAGAGACATTTTGGATGGATAAAATGAAAACTGTAAAGAAAGGTTTACATTGTGACAGAGAACTATAAACTTTATTATGAACATAGGGAACAGCATGTTGGTCTGGTGGACTGCCAAAAATAATATAAATTACTGTCCTGCTAGGAGAAATGTGAGTCAACTTACCCTTTGTTGGACATGGCCCTTCTTAGGGGAATTTACACCAAACCTTTTTGCTTTTTTCTACTAGTCTTTGCTGACTTTCTCCACATGACCGTAGGAATCTGGGCACCTTCCCACTGTACTGCAGAGGGAAGGTGCACATACCTGCCTTGCCACCAGTAGGTTCAGTACCTGTGCTCCCCGTAAACAGGAACACTACATACCCAGGGTGGGTACAGCCCTGTTAGTAGTGGCACGTAGCACTGAGTGTGCCACTCACTGGCTAGCCTGTCAACCATGGATCATGCCTGCCATCGCAGGCCTGTGGGGTGCCATTTCACCCCTGCCTAGGTTGGCGTCACTTACACCTCAGTCAACCCTAAGTGGGTCATCCCATCCCATGAGTGCACCCCCCTCCATGGAAGCCCAGAACGGCGCAGGGAGGTGGTAGTCTGAAGGCCGGGCAGGTACATATGGATGTTCCCTGCTCAGGTAGTGAGGAACCCCTCACGTGGGACTTCCCCTGCCTTGGAGTTCGGCTCTTCCCCTGGGATACTCCTAGGGTGTTGTTGATTCTCTTGTGTGGCCTCAGGGCTCTGGGCACATTTTCACTGTACAGGCAGTGTTGAAGTGCGTGTGCCTTCCTACACAGGCTAGGAAGATACGCAGACATGGTGTTCTAAAACATGGAACGGTTTGGCAACACAGACCTGGGAGTGCACACTTACACCTGTGGGGTGTGAACTATGCACACAGCCTGCCATTATAGGCCGGGGTGCACGCACCAGCTCTTATGCTATTTTGAATAGGTGCCCAGCCTGCCATTGCAGGCTGGTGGATGCGCACTGGCATCTATGGCATTTTGGATAGGTACTCGGCCTGCCATTGCGGGCCGGTGAGTGCATACCTGCATCTTGATGTTCTAACAACCGGGGCAGGCCTACCATTGTAGGCCTGTGTCCGCGTGCTTGCACCCATGGTGCTAGTGGCAAGGTGCCCGGTCTGCCATTGCACCCGCATGGGGTCAACCTGTGTCCAGCTGGCCGAGGAAGGGGTGTGTGTGCGCATTCGCACCTAAGGTGCAAGTGCTTGGGTAAGCCCATTGGCTAGTCTGCCATCGCAGACTGGTGTGTGCACACTGGCATCTATAATGATTAAACTCATGAGCAGCCTGCCATTGCAGACCGCTGTGTGTGCACACCCACATCTATGGTGCCCGTGATTGCGAGTGCAGCCTTCCTTCGCAGGCCTGTGTGCAAGCACTGACATGCGTATTAGTTAAACCAGTGTCCAGTCTACCGTTGCAGACTGGGGCGGGCGCGCACGCCCCCCTGATGCTGGGGACTAGGTGTCCAACCTGCCATTGCAGATCGGAGTGCTCACTAGCACACATGCACCCAGGTAGTGAGGAATACCTGTGTGTGTTTTAACTACCTATGAGGCTTGCTCCTCCCATAGGTTAAAATTGTGAATTGTTAGGCATTACATCGGGCTGCAATAGGGGATTGCAGTGGAACAGTCTCAAGATGTTTCCTATCAATGGATTCGTCATGCCAAACCCTTTGCAGTGGTAAAGGTGGTTTTAGCATAACTCGCATAGAAATGCCACTTATAGAATATGGGCATCTCTATGCTCTGAGCGTCTCGTGTTCTGTGGTGCATGTCTCCAGTGGATACCAGGGGTCAGAGAGCACATCTGTGAATTCCCCATCAACAGCCATAAACCATGGGCATACAATGGGAACGACAGACCTCTGTCATTTGAGGGTCAGATGGAATAGATAAGAGGAAGAGGTTTCGACACTTGGTCTCTAGGGACCGGATCATGGCCCCTCTAAAGATTAAGATCCACATTCCACAGCCCCATGGCAGACAGGCCTACATTTTAGGGGAGACATCTGTGGTTCAAAGGGAAACCCCTTAAACAACCCTAACTTCAAAGACACACAACAGTATAACTACTGGTGCCATCCTTCAGCAAGGGAGCTACATAGGCTGGAGCGATACGCTTGTGGGGATGCTGGACCGTAAAACCCGGACTGTGTGGTGCACATTGCCAGAGGACTCTGTTGTGCACATGGAGGATTACTGACATTGAAGGGGACTGATTGTCCTTTCTGAATAGTGGCTGGCCTGGGCTGAAAGACGTGCTGAAGTGTGGCAGCCTGAAATGTGCTCTCCAAAGGCCCATCGGCGGACCTCCTGTTTTTTCGGGGATCTCAGGGACATCAAAGATCTCCCATGAGGGACCTACCATCTACCTGACATCTGGATAGCAGTGCCCTCTCAAGTGCCCACATCGGCTACTGAATCCCAACAGGTAACATAGTGTGAGCGTGGAACTAAGACTTGTGCCTGGAGACCAGATTGTCTAGTGCAGAGCCCCAAAAATCTTGCCCGCATCTAAGGCATGTGGTTCCTGCACCGCAGGGACCCAGACACTCATAAGCATCTTGTTGGTGGTGAGCGGATTCACCGGTTGAGAGACCCAGAGTGGCCCGTTTTGTTGATCGTGCTGCATCTGCATGCTCATTGTGTGCGGTGTCCGATTCACGGGGTGCAACCCTCATAGTTGGGGGTGTACCAGTAGTAGTCCCTTATTCTACATCATGAGACTCTGCTGAACTTGTGCCTGTGTGATGTGTGACCAGAGTGGTTTGGTGCAACCTGTGGTACAGAATTTGCAACTCTTCGTTGTATTTGACTGGAATCGCCTGGTGCAGCCCACCTCAACGTGCACCGGTCATTGTGCCTCATTTCCAGGGAGGAACGGAATTTTGCAACTCTTCGTGATTGAAACATGAAGTGTCTGGTGCAACTCATTCCAACACACACCAGACCCTGTGCCTGGATTGCCTGGGCATGACCCTAATCAATGTGTACCTGTCGGGGCCCCTCCTCCTACTGAGAGGCTCCCCTGTGTTATTCTCTATTCATCGGTTGTTCCCCTTTGACGCTCTCGCCACACCTAGTACCTCCCGAAGACATCTTGGCGCCAGGTAGTGGCGAAGAGAGATTGACTGGGTTGAAGGAACGCTTCAGAGACAGTTCGGAAGTGGGTCAAGAGACTGTGTGACTCCATTGTATTTTGAGACCTGTGGGGGAACTTCCTGAATGGCGGCTAAACTCCCCTTGTTTACGGCTACTTTTATTTATTTTATTTATTTATTTTGAAGGTTTTATATAGCGCGAACAAGACCCTTGCGGGTATCAGAGCGCTTTACATGTCAGATGTAGGAAACAATAGTAGACATAACAAACACAGTTATAAGTGATTCAGATATACGATACTCAGAATGGTAAAAACTAACGATTAAGATATGGAGCTCAAAAACAGAACTAGTAGTTAAAATACGGAATAAGTCAGTAAATTCACGTGAATTTAGCCATGAGAATCGCTTTCACTTCTTTTTAAAGGAGGCGGTGGAAGGGTTCAGTCTTGTTTCAGTGGGCAAAGCATTCCAGATCCTGGGAGCCATACCAGAGAAGGATCGGTTATAGGTTTTTTCTTGGCAAATCGTTGTGGTTTCAGTAGAAGAGTCTTGGCACTCCTGGAGGCTCTATTACCCGCAGAGAGCACCAGTTTCTGAGCTAGGTAGAGCGGAGAATTGTGGTGTAGGGCCTTGTGCGTCATACAGGCGATTTTCAGATGAATTCTAGCTTCAAACGGTAGCCAGTTGAGAGCTCTAAGGTCTGGAGAGATGCGAGAGGATCTCTTTGAGCCCGTGATGAGTCTCGCCGCTGAGTTGATCGCGGCTCTTAGCGGGGCTGTCGATGATCTTGGGAGGCCGCATAAGGTTACAGCCCCATATTCCACTCTTGGGATTAGTAGGGCTTGAACTGCTTGTTTGAAATCGTAGGCTGGCAGGAAGGGTTTCAGTTTTCGCAGGGTCTTCATGTGGAAGTTAGCTCCTTTTGTGGAAGCGCTGATATGCTTTTGCATCTTTAGGTTACTGTCCAGAGTCACACCTAGCGATTTCGCTGATTCGACAATGAGAGGTTGTCCTTTGAGAGCTGTTAAGTGCTTCATCCAGTCCAGGATAGTGGATGCTTTGTTAGGGGAGCGATTAAGAGGAACTCCGTTTTGAGGGAGTTTAGTTTCAAATGGTTTTCGGCCAGCCATGATTGGGTTTTTGTAGAGTTGTGTTGAGCGATTTGATGTCTTCAAGTGAGTGGATCTTGATGTATATTTGGGTGTTGTCTGCATACATATGGAAGTGAATGTTGGAGAGACTGAGAAGTTCGGTGAGTGGTTCCATAAAAGGTTGAAGAGAGTGGGTGAGAGGGAGGAGCCTTGCGGAACTCCTAACGTGACTGGCATGGGGTTGGACAGGGATTGATTGACCTTGAAACTTTGAGATCTATTTTGGAGGAATGAGGCGAACCAGTTAAATACAGCTCCAGACAATCCCATTCTGTGTTTCAGGAGCTCTAGCAAGTTGCCATGTTTGATGGTGTCAAATGCAGATGACAGGTCGAGTAAGATTAGTAAACAGGCTTCGTTTTGGTCCAGGATTTTTAGAGCGTCGTCAATTATGTGTGTCATGGCTGATTCGGTACTGTGACCTGCTCGGAAGCCTGATTGAAATTGGTTAAGCAGGTTGAATTGTTCGATGTGTCTGTTCAGCTGCATGTTAACGCATTTTTCCAAGAGTTTGGCTAGCATAGGTATGTTGGATATCGGACGATAGTTATTTAGCTCCGAAGGGTCAGCTGTTGGTTTCTTTAGGATAGGGGATACCTGACCAGTTTTCAGGATGTCTGGAATGGATCCTTGAAGGAGGGAGGTATTTATGATCTTGGTCCAGAGAGGCAGTAACAGAGGAATGAAGTCTTTTAAGTAGTTGGCAGGAAGCGGGTCTGTGAAGTGGTTGGAAGGTTTCAGGGCGGTTAGCGTCTTTCGGATGGTGTCTTCACTGTAAGTGTTGAAGTAGGACCAAGTACTTCCTAATTTAAATTTGCTACCTAGGCCCTTCTGCTTTTTGGGACACAGACAGAGTGTGACTTCGGCCACGTGCAGCCTAGTATCCAGGAGGAGGGGCTGGTTATCTTCCATCCGGGGTATAGGACAGTCAGGGTGAACTAGAGGGTGGAGGTCGGTTGAGGCCACGGAGTCTGCAGGGTATGATCCATTGACCTGCTGGGTGCCAGTGGCACCGCATTAGTGTGCAAGAGTGTGCAAGAGCGTTCCATACGGACTGGGCTGGTGCCTGTCACACTGTGTAGGGGTGTGGAGTGAGTGTGTGTGTGAGTGGAAGCGATAGTCTGGGGACAGTCGGTGATTCACGACACTGGCCGTTGGGGCCGCTTTATACGTAGATTTCATGCCAAAAGTGCAATACATTTAACATTGGGTTTACCCACACGTCTCCAGCCGGCGGTGGTGCTAAAATGTTTTTTAATTCATGTATGTACCTATTTTTGATATCGTTGTGACCCGAGGTGTACCCTATAACTGTGTGGGATTGTATTCTCAGGATTGCTAGGGTGGACCTGGGGTGACCAGCGTGTTGCACCGCATAAGGATGCTCTCTCTCTGTGGGGCGGGGTTAGATTAGGAATTGTCCTATGGTGTGCATACTATTGAGATCATAAAAATACGAGTGGGCCTAGTACTGTTAGTAATATTTCTGAATGTGTTTTATGCCCAAAAAGTACCTGATGTTCATGTTATAATCATTGAATATGTGTGTTGAATACAAACGTTTTTACATACATCCTGTGTGAAGTCTCTTGTGATGCTCAGTGTATTTATCACGAGTGACTGCTGTGCCTTTGCTCTACACATTGCCTCTGAATTAAACCTGACTGCTCAGGGCCAAGCTACCCAAGAGTGCACACAGGTTATACAGCGAGTGTAATCACCCACCCTTGACGGGAGCAGTAGGTTCTGCCTAGCTGGGGGCATCCCTTCAGCCAACTAGAATGTGCCTGTTCTAGCACCCTTGATTTGAGTTAAATTAAAGATGTTATCAATTCATCTGCGATTAAATTTGGAGACTGGTTGATACCTTTCTGATGACAACTTAGTAGACATCAAGAACTAAATGGTTGGGATTCAGAACTCAGTTTTTTGGGGGATTACCCTTCAAAAATTAAATATAATTTCAATTTTAATAATCGTTTTTGCATGCTGATATGATTTAAAATTAGGGTAATGCATGCTTATGATATGATGGAATATTTTGGAAGTCTAGGTTGGTAAAATGGAAAGAAGTTTCTAGTGAGTACAACTTGGTAGAAGATGAATGGTCTTTTCTCCCCTTTTTCCATATAACATGTTAGTAAATAGAAGGTGCTATCATTTCGTTTGAGATTACATTTAAAGACCATGGTTGAAACCTGTCTTGTGACAGCTTAATGATCAATTGCATAGACATTACGACCTAAATGGTCAGGGTTCAAAAATCATTTTTGGGGGATTACGCTTTACAAATTAAATATAATTTCGGTTTTAAAAATTTTAGTTTTTTCATGTTACAAATAAAATGAGAATAATGCATGTATGTGATGTGGTAGAATATTTTGGAGATCTGGGTTAATAAAATGTTAAGAAGGTCCTAATGAGTCAAATATGGTAGAAGACGAGTAGTCTTTTTTCCACCTAATTTGTTGGTAGTACCCATGGATAAAATGGTGGTACTTCCAGGTCAGACAGTGTGCTTAGTGATATGGTGGATCATAGAATATTATAAAAGAGGAAATGAAAGGATGCCATGTTTTAAATTTGCTACTGTTTCACGAGGCGTACATGGGGAAACCTGTACATTCATGGTGAGTGTGGATGAATATGGGTTTGAGTGCAATAAGATTCTGTGGCAGTCGAAGTATTTGTATTTGGTACTTAGAGAAGATCTTTTAATGAAGATCTACCTTTTGCTGTTCCACATACCATATGCTTGGGGGAATAATTATAGGTTGACACAGACGAACAATTGATGGTTGAACCTTGGTAAATCTACATGAATATCTTTAGGTGAGTTCATATAATGTATCAAGTTCTCGTATAGTATGGGATATGTGGGGAGTTTAAAAGTTGGTCATTGAGGATTCACGCTTGCATTGTGGAATTAAGGATCTGAGTCTTAAAGTGAATTTAGAGTAATCCTAATGGAAGTCCAGTCAATGATTTATATGTAATAGTAAATCATGTATATAAATGTATACAGATGGCCTAATGTTCATTGGGGATAACACTATAACCTATTAATTGTGTGATAGTAAGGTGTGAAATAAATTAAATTAGTGTATTTGGAGAATTCTCAAATGGTCTTTTGTATAATGGAGATACTTTGCATCATAAGTCGCAGTTGGGCACATTGGATGTAATAATGTTGTCTGATTCATAGAATTAGCATTTGTTGAAAGAATGTTTTTAAGGATGTTATGTGTTTAAAATGTGATCTTAAGAGAATGTTTTTTTCTTTGCTTACAGCATTGAGAAAGAGGTTGGGCCCGAAACACGTGCTGGCTGTATTGTCTAAAAATAATTTGAATGAAGGACTGTGGAAAAGAACATTTCCAAAAGAGAAGTTTCTGTGGTAACATATGTCACTAAGACCTCCTAAGAGATTGTTCTAAAAATCTTCCCAAGGGGTTTGTCAAAGAGGGTAATCAACACCAGCATCCTCGCCTAGCCAGTGCTTCCATATAGGGCTGTATATGGCCTTGAAGATAGTGAAATACCAATCCACCCTTAAAGGCAGATTGGCTTTAACAAATGCTTTTCAGAATAAATAGGTCATGCCTACCAACTCATAGCTTATCTTAATAAACAGATCAGATCTGTGGCATCTGACATAACTTTTCCTAATGAACCAACTCAAGCCCATAGCCTTTATCATTGGCTTGTCTCCATTACCTTTCAGCATTGGTCTGTCAGCATAACATTTCCCACAATGCAACCAGCAGGCATACAGTCATAGAATTGCAAATATATACAAAATGATACCTAGAAAAACAAAATGTCACTGCTTATATGTGGGGATAACAAGGATTTTCATAGTGAATATCTTCTACCTCGGGGTTTGCTAGTGGGATTTACCAACACTAAAGCCCATGCCTAGTACAATAATTTGTTTAATTCCATGCAGCAGAATACCTGCCTTTACATTTTAACAGAGTCTAATAATACTGCTCCCCTAAAGACCTATTGGTTTTAACAAATATATTTCCCAGTAAATGAGCCAGGCCTAGTGAACTTATTATAACCTTTCATAATAAACTGGTCAGGCTTAAGGCATCAGACATACTTTTCCCATTGAACCAACAGGGCCTAATGCCTTTGTCTTTGGCTTGTCACCATAACCTACTCCCACCCTGTGACCCTGTGTATTGAACATGAATTTTCCAACAAGCGAACCATCAGGCATACAGTCCTGAAATTACAAATATATATAATTACAGTTGACAAAACAAAATACAGCCCCTCCTAAGAAGGGGTAACGAGGATTATCACAGTGTAAATATTCTAAACCACCCCCCCTCCCTCCCCAGGGTTTGTCATTTGGGGTTACCAACACCAAAATCCTTACATACTATGGTAATCTATCAGATTTCCTGTAACAAAATACCCATCTACAGTCTAAACACAGTGTATTAACCACCCACCCTTAATGGCCAATAGGGTTTTATGAATACTTTTCACAATAAACAAGCCAGGCATACTGCCTTTGTCATAATGTTCCATACCAAAGAGGTCTGACCTATGCCATCAGACATAACTTTTCTCAGTGAACCAATTAGGCTTATAGCCTTCACCATAACCCACTCAGACTAACTGTATTGAGCATAAGCATTCCCACAAGGCAATCATTAGATATACATTAATAAAGTTATAAATGTATATATACAAAATTTGAGTCAGTAAAACAAAATACAACCTACCTAAGAGGGCCTATCAAGGGTTTTCACTGTGCAAATTTTCTACCTCAAAGATTTGCCACAGGAGGTAACCAGCACCAAAGCCCTTGCCTACTATTGTCATTTGCGAGATTCCATGTAGCAAAATGCCTCTTTACTGGCCTTAACACAGCGTAATAGTGGTCCACCCTTTTCTTACCCAGAATCCCCTGCAAACCTCAAATTTAGCTGAAAAAATCTGATTTTTCTCACATTTCTGTGTGGGATCACCGGGCTGCGGTATCATTTTACTCAGGAGACCGAGGGTAACACTGAGTGGTAGGACATTTGTGCCGGCATGGTGATCCCAGAGAGAAAACAGTGATTTTTTGTAGCTAACTTTGAGGTTTGCAGGGGATTCTGGGTAAGAAAACATTGGGGGATCCACACAAGTCACACCTCCCTGGAGTTCCCCGGGTGTCTAGTTTTTAGAAATGTGTGGGTTTGGTAGGTTTCCCTAGATGGCCGCGAAGCCCAGGACCAAAAACGCAGGTATCACCCTTGCAAAACCAGGTCGTTTTTTGGTAGATAATTTTGATGTCTCCACAATACAATTTGGGCCCTTCCCTGCCGCAGGTACTTGCCCACCTCACAAGTGAGGTACCATTTTTATCAGGAGACCTGGGATAACGCTGGGTGGTAGGAAATATGTGTCAGCCAGGTGATCCCACAACTTTCCCACACAGAAATGTGAGAAAAATTAGATTTTTTTCAGCTAAAATTGAAGTTTGCAGGGGATTCTGAGTAAGAAAACATTGAGGGATCCACACAAACCACACCTCAATGGACTCTCCCGGGTGTCTAGTTTTCAGAAATGTCTGGGTTTGGTAGGTTTCTCTAGATGGCCGCCGAGCCCGGGACCAAAAAAGCAGTGACTTCCTCGCAAAACAAGGTCTTTTTGTAATCAATAATTTTGAAGTCTCCACTGTGCGTTTTGGGCCGTTTCCTGTGGTGGGCACTAGACCTAACCACATAAGTGGGGTACCATTTTTATCTAGAGACTTGGGGGAATGCTGGGTGGGTGGGAGTTTGTGGATCCACGCAGATTCCAAAACTTTCAATCACAGAAATTTGAGAAAAATGTTTTTTTTTTTTTACAAAGTTTGAGGTTTGCTAGGGATTCTGCATAACTCCCCTGGGTGTCTAGTTTTCAGAAATGTCCAGGATTGGTAGATTCCCTAGATGGCCGCCAAACCTGGTACCTATAAAGCAGGTGTCCCTTTGCAAAACCAGGTCGTTTTGTGATAGATAGGGGGCACCAGCGTTTTTGGTCCTGGGCTCGGTGGCCATCTAGGGAAACCAACCAAACCCACATATTTCTAAAAAAACTAGACACCTGGGGGAGTCCAGGGAGGTGTGACAAGCGTGGATCCCCCAACGTTTTCCTACCCAGAATCCCCTGCAAACCTCAAATTTAGCTAAAAAAATCATATTTTTCTAAGATTTCTGTGTAAGGAAGTTGTGGGATCACCGAGCTGATACAAATTTCCTACCACCCAGCGTTCCCCCAGGTCTCCCGATAAAAATGATACCACACTTGTGTGGGTGGGCCAAGTACCCGCGGCAGGGAAGGGCCCAACAAGTATTGTGGAGACATCAAAATTATCTATCACAATACAACCTGGTTTTGCAAGGGGGGCATCTGCGTTTTTGGTCCCGGGCTAGGCGGCCATCTAGGGAAATCTACCAAACCAATATATTTCTGAAAACCTAGACACCCAGGGGAGTCCAGGCAGGTGTGACTCCAGGCAGGGGATCCTCTTTCAGGCCAGACCAATTATTCTTTCCTCGCTGGCCCGGGGAGGGGCCGTGACACTTCGTAGAGGCGCCGGAGCGCCATTAAAAGCATATGAGGCGTCCCACAGCGCGGGGGCCTCTTTCAGCCCGGACCAGTTGTTCTTTCTTTGCTGGCCCGAGGAGGGGCTGTGACACATCGCAGATGCGCCGGAGCACCATTAAAAGCAAATGAGGCGTCCAACAGCGCGGGAGCCTCTTTCAGCCCGGACCAGTTGTTCTTTCCTTGCCGGCCTGGGGAGGGGCCGTGACGCATCGCAGAGGAGCCGGCGCGCCATTAAAAGCATACGAGTCGACCCGCAGCACAGGAGCCTCTTTCAGCCCCGACCAGTTGTTCTTTCCTTGCCAGCCCGGGAAGGGGCCGTGATGCATCACAGAGGCTCTGGAGCGCCATTAAAACCATACAAGGCGTCCCGCAGCGTGGAACGCGCGTGGGGCGTGCCTGGGCCAAGCCCAAGCCAAGGGCGGGCCCATGTCCGCGCCCGTAATAGCCCGGAAGAGGCTAGGCTGGGCCACCCCCCTGACATCTTGCTCCAGAGGACTATGTTTTGACATCTGTGACATTTATGATAAGAAAAAGGTACTGTATTTAGATAGCGTTTCCTTGAAATCACTGTCAGAGCCCCCCTGAAGGTTACCTGTTGGTAGAGTCGTTTCTCCATTACCTCTTGCTAATTTGAAATATAATGGGGAAGCGGAAGGTTTCTGAGGGAAGTTCGGGTGAAGCTCATAAGAAGAAGGCAAAAAAGAAAGCACTGACTCTAAGCCCTGCTGCTGAGGCCGGTGTATTGGATCGTATAGATAGTTTACTATCTGAATGTGCGAAATTTCATGATACAACCCCCACCGATACCTCACCTAAGCACAGCAACCCACAGGCACCCAGAAGCCCTATACACACTGGGCGTATCCCAGCTATGTTTAAAAGGGCAGCTAGCAGGAATCAGCCGCCAGAAGCCTCAAATGTACCACCTAGGAGATCCTGCAAGCGGGGATACTACAGCGCAAGCAACCTTGACTGATCTGGCTGTTTTTCCCTGTAGTAATAGATTTTCACCACTCTTGGACCACGCAGAATCATGGGATACCCCTACTAGTCCAGGGAGTCAGGTGCATAGGGAGGGTACAGAGGCTACCACATGCAATACAATAGATGTCCAATTAGCAGTGTGCCCAGTTTTACACCTAAATAGCCCAAATACCAATAGCAGTGATGGGCAACCAAACCATATTAACGTCATGTCCACCGAGGAACCCTCTCAAAGACCACCCACCCTGCAGATAACAGACCTGGTGTGGGAAATTAGAGCTCTCAAAGTAACTGTCAGCAGCCTCTCCGATTCCCTAAGTAAGGTACTTTTAGATGTGCAACAAGTAAAAAAAACAATTGGGAACTCACACAATTTTCACACCTAATGCTCAAGGGGTCACGGACCCCACGTAAGACAGCACTTTGGTAATAACAGGGGCCCTGCAAGACATAGCATGAATAGAGTAGGCAGAGAAAATCTATCAACACGCATTAATACTAATCTCCCAGACCCTACACAACCTAGCAGGGCAGATCAAAATAGGGTAGGCCATTGGCAATTAGCCAATCCCATTGTGGCCTAGGCCGTTCACTCGGCCCCGCTCCCCCATGGGCAGATATGACTCAAGCACTACCAAGTGCCGTAAGAACCCCAGATATGAGAAGTATAGTATATATGATAAATGTACCAACGCTTCCTCTCAGCCTATCTAAAGAAGATGAGGGATCCCTTATAAATAAGTGCACCCAATGGCTCCGACATGTAAGGGGGTGCCGGTTTGTTATAAGGGACGACGTCACAGGGGCCAAAAGATACTCCCCTCCGAGGGCCGCCTATGATTTTATTGCACTTACGTCCTCACACCGAGATCCAGTTGAGAACCTGGTAGCCTTTGACAACCGCACCCAACACCTCACCAAAACTAACATCTGTTTTAAATATAACCCCCCCCGGAAACGGCCTCACAGACAAAACCAACCCATCCTATACCATCCCACAATGGTGTGGCTACTTTACGAGAGATAGATTGAAGGTTACTTCTATCCCATGGTCGCACCCAGGTCACGATGCCAGCACCCACCAGTGAGCCTATTGCACCCCTCCAAATAGCAAAATCTCCCCTAGAGTTAATTTGTCCCACTAACACAAAGAGTAAGGTGGGTTGCACATCAGGGACCTTAGATCCTGGGAGTAGGATGACACTAGAATTACAGCCAACATAATGTAGAATATCGCTCTTGTCATGGAATATCGCTGGGTTGAGGTCTAAGGGTGCCTCCCCTGACTGGAACAGCTTTGACGAACGGTACGACATTTGCGCATTTCAGGAAACATGGACCGTAGATCCACTTTATCACCCAGGGTATTTAAACTATTATATCCCAGCAACTCATGGTAGAAAGTGTCGCCCATCGGGGGGACTAACAATCTGGGTTCGCCTTAAGATACAGGAACTTGCGACACAGAGTAATGATATTCTTGCCATCCACTTGGTGACCGGCTCCTATGGTAACATCGACATTTATAATGTATATGGAAGAGGGCATAGTGGGGGACGGAGGTCTGCAACTATAATTGCCCCAGATGAGCTCCTAGACAACCTCTCTTAAGCCACTTCAGTTGTCACAGTAGAGAAATTTTAATTCGCCTTTTGAGCCTCTTCATAGTGAGGAAAACGACCTGGCGGGGGAGGAAGATGCGCAGTGGGGCATTCAATGCCTCGAAATAGCACCAATTAAAAGATGGACAGAAGCAGCTATCCAACTTAAAGATATCTGCCTAGAAAAAGGCTTAAGAGCGGCCAATGGCAGAACCATCTCTGATAGGCAAGGGGCTAATAGGTTCAATAACGGCTACCATTCAAGCTGTATTGACTATCTTCTAATTAACCTAAAAATATGGGACGCCCTGGAGGACATGGTCGTGTTGGACCGTGTGGAGAGCGATCACAATCCATTATGCTCTGTATTTGAATTTAGGAACCTACACTAACCAACACAACCCCATAATCTATCTACCACCGGAGACTTGCGAACCACCAATGATATGAGGCGACTTAAACGGTCTATGATCTTAGAAACACCGGACACACTGTCCTCTATTGCTAGTGATGTGGAGAACTTGCTAGCAGAGACTGAGGCTTCCCTCCTTAACTCTCAGCCAATTAACGAAATAATAAAGATCCATGATACACTATTCGCCAAAATGCGCTCACACTTTCAAAGACCGCACAGGCTTTAGGAGAACTGTATTAAGCCCCAGCACCACTGGTTTAATAAAGAATGCAGGCAAGCCCGCAGACCTTTAGAGGAGGGCATCAGATCAGGAGATTAGCGCAGAGTACAGAATGCCAGGAAAATCTATAAAATGGCGCTGGAAAAGGCTAAAATAATGTGGGATGAAAACAGATGGCAGGATCTTAAACTAGCATGCACTGGGAACAATCCCCAACGTTTCTGGAACCTGGTAAAATGGGGTAGGGGTGGAGTCTCACTGCCCCCTCAAAACCATGTAGCACCAGACTCCTGGGTTAACCACTTCGCCACACAATATGTCAACGATGATGAAGAGGTTAGCGAGCCTTTCACCGCCCACTTTTACTTAACTGACAAGGTTTTTGACCTAGCTGATGTAAGAGCTGTCCTAAGTGTCATTGCAGGGGGGGGAGCGCCAGGCATTGACAGTATTCCTGCAGATATCTTTTCACATGACAAGGTCAAATGGAGCAGGTATATAATGTTATTGGCTAATGCTGTTGCCCATGGTGCCCCCATCCCGGACACCTGGAGGGGGGAGGAGGGGGGGAGATTATCTCAGTATATAAAAAAGGTGATAAGTCTCTGCCAGGAAACTACAGGCCAATAAGCCTAATTGATTCTATCAAAAAGGTGGTAGCCCTACTTGTCTTGGCCCTCCTTGTCTTGGCAAAGGTTAAAGAGTGGATAGACGCTAGCGATATCTTAACCCCACTCCAGGTGGGCTTTCTGGAACATATTAGCACCATACACCAGGTCTTCAGATTTATCTTAATATACTGGCGGACCGTAGTCCTTGGCAAGGGCAGCATGACTGCTGCCTTTGTCGACCTTAAGTCAGAGTTTGACCTGGTCTCACGCAATAAACTCTGGGTGGTGCTACAGGAGTTGGGGATGCCTATGGATTTGCTCTCCCTCATTGCCCGCCTTCATGAGAAAAACTTTGCACAAATACACTGGGTCTCACAGGGGAAGGTAACTGATCCTTTCCCTGTAGAGAAGAGCGTGCCCCAAGGGTGTGTAATGGCACCCACACTATTTTCCCTTTTTATCAATGGAGTTGCTCAATTTTTGACCACCATTCCCACTGACGCACCGGTTTTAGCAGGCAAAAAGATCCCAATTTTAATGTTTGCTGACGACGCGCTTATTTAAAAAACTCCTAGTGGCCTACTGCGTGTGCTGCTACATTTTGAAGACTTTTGTTCTCTACGAGGCCTAAAAATCAATGCAGCAAAGACTAAGTTTATGACTTTTAAACAGCATAGAACATTCAGGGGTAGAATAACTTTGGATGGGACACCCCTAGAACAGGTAGACGCATTTACCTACCTAGGAATTACCCTTCAGAAGGAAATGAGATAGAGGCCACACATTGATACTATGACATTGAAACATTGGCAATTAGCTGGTGCTTTAAACAATGAATTTAAAACATCCCTGACAAAGCCAGTTAATCCGGTGCTGTAGATCTATAATGCAAAAGTAGTGAGCTCGGTCCTATATGGGGCAGAACTATGGGGCTTTGAAAAACTTACACAGCTAGCCATAGCGGAAAATAGGTTCCTCTGAATGATCACCAGCCTACCACAAAGCACCCCTGTGCTACCCTTGCTGAATGACCTAGGCAGGAAAGCACTGGTAGACTTAGCTAGGCTACGCCCTATTGTATATTGGCGCAGAATCTGGTGCCCCCCGGAACTGGCCACCTTTGCAGATGGTCTCAGGGATATTATCGAGTCAGGTCATTTCCACATAATCAGCTGGCTATGTGATATCAGAGGTGCCCTGGTCAGCATGGGTCTGTCGAACCTGTGGGAAACCCCATCTAGTACCCAGTTCCAATCAAGAGATATAATCAAGGAAAGATATTGGGAACTGGTTGAACAAAATATTATCAGAAAAAGTGACAGTACAACGCTGACTGGGAGCTTTTTAACACTTAAATCCTGGACAAGTCTCGAGCATTACTGGGACGCAATTTCAAAACCTTTTGATCGCAAACTGTATTTCCAATTCAGAGTGGGTTCCCTACCATTAAAGTCTTTTACCGCTAATTGGGCCACATCAGGTGACAATAAGTCAATAAATGCCCTACTTGTACCAACCAAGAAGAAACCTACTGCCACCCATTGTTTGTTTGCCCCGCCTACGCTGGTCCCCGTAAAGTATGGCTCACGCAGACCTGCAGGAATTTGGGTATCAGACAAAGTAAGGAAAATGTGATTTTTTTTTTAGCTAAATTTTAGGTTTGCAGGGGATCTGGGTAGGAAAATGTTGGGGGATCCACGCAAGCCACACCTCCCTGGACTCGACCAGGTGTCTATTTTTCAGAAATGTATGGGTTTGGTAGGTTTCCCTTGATGGCTCCCGAGCCCGGGATCAAAAACACAGGTGCCCCTCTTGCAAAACCAGGTAGTTTTGTGATAGATAATTTTGATGTCTCCACAATACGTTTTGGGCACTTGCCTGTCGCAGGTACTTGGCCCACCCACACAAGCCTGGTACAATTTTTATTGGGAGAACTGGGGGAACACTGGGTGGTAGGAAATATGTGTCAGCCCGGTGATCCCACAACTTTCCCACACAGAACTAGTAGTCTTTTCATTCTACTCACCTTGGGCGGTTCCTTGGGCCCCCAGCACTTCTACGCCCTCTCGACATTGTCTTAACCCGAGTCGTGGTTTGGTCCCCCCCTGGGGCCACTGTGTGTTTCTTTGCTAAAGTATTGTGTGCATTGTGCATATCTCCGGGTAGGAGATATTTCTATGTGTTAGAGAGTATTATATAATAAATACATATTTTTATAAATACCTTGTGTGGTTCTTTTTCACTTAATCTATACTATAAGATAGCATTCTGGTAAAACAAGCTGCTTTACACTCCTCCTGGACTAGGCCTGAAGGCTGCTCTCCACAGCTACCACTTAGAGAGCTTTCTAAGTTTGTCTAAGACCTCTTAAATCACCATAAGGGTTGTCTGGACTGGTGCAAGGTGTCCACTTACATAAGTGTACATCATATACCAGGCCAGCTTCTCACAGTCGTAGTCTTTTCATAGTTGAGAGATGTGATCCGTGGTAGAGGTTGCTGGCGTAATCAGGGTTAGACAGTACAAGAGAGATAGCGGTTTGGACCTTGTGTGGAAATTCTAGGTGGGTGAAGATCGCATAGCTTTCATAGTGATAAAAGTTGAGCTTGCTGACTTATCCACTTGGGTATTCATTGATAGCTTGGAGACCATGGTAATTCCAAGGTTTCTTACCTCTTTGGATGCTTTAGGAGGTGGATCATCAGACCAGGAGTGGGGAGGTCCTAGTTTTTCCAATAGGTGAGTATTTCTGTTGTGGACGCATTCACTTTGAGGTGGCTTTATGTCATTCACTGATCAATGTCACGGAGGCAACTGAAGATTTTTGAGTTTCCAATGTGTTTGAGGCTTTCCAGTTTAAAAAAGTGTTTGCATTGTCATCAGCGTAGTTATAGCAGGTGAACTGAAATTCATTGATTATTGCTGGTAATGACTTCATGTAGATGTTGAAAAGAGTGGGTGAGATGATAGAGCCTTGAGGGACTCCTGTTTTTGGGATGTGGGGTTTGGATGCGAAAGGAGGAGCATGGATGACATTTGTTCTATTTTGAAGGTAGGAGGTGATCCAATCTAGAGTGGTGCCCTCTATGCTGGCTTCGTGGAGTTTTTGGATTAAAGTGCCATGATCAACTGAGTTGCAGGCAGCTGAAAGGTCCAAGAGAAGTAGTGCAGCAACCTCATTG
Organism: Calotriton arnoldi; assembly: GCA_963921515.1. NCBI lineage: Eukaryota > Metazoa > Chordata > Amphibia > Caudata > Salamandridae > Calotriton > Calotriton arnoldi. The sequence goes on along the minus strand of CAWUFW010001053.1, from coordinate 411,146 downwards.
TAGTCTACTGTATTTTTAAGGTCACCCCAGATGGCAATTAGGGCAGATTTGGTGCCTCTTCCAGGGCGGAATCCTGTTTGGAAGTTAGAAAGTATGGAGTTATCTTCAATAGATTGTGATGTTTGGGTTGAAGGCTGCTCTTTCTATCAGTTTGCCCAGGAATGGTCCGTTTGAATAGGTCTGTAATTGTTAGGGTCTTGAGAGTCCAGGTTTTTGTTTCTTTAACAATAGGCATATGTATGCCTTTATAAAGTCTTCAGGAAAAACTCCTGTTGTTAAGGAGTTGTTGATGATTGTTCTGACTGGGGTGAAAGTAGAGCTTGTTCAAATGATGTTCTTGAAGATTTTGGTTGACAAGGGTCAGAGGGGCAACCAGCTGGCCAGCTTGTTTTGACAAGATTCATAAATTCAATTTCTGATAGTTGTTTGAAGAAATGCAGAGGATGTGTTAAATTTCCCTTGGAGGGGATTGTTGGAAATGGGTTGGTGCTGGGGATATCCTTTGGTTTAGGAATCCAACATGTCTCCTTTGATTGTATCATAATTTGTCAGTTTGTCAGAAAATTCCTGAGAAATGGGATGGGTTCCTTCTGTGCTTTAAAGTTTACAAAATTCAGTGAGAGGTTTTATAAAATCGTTTATTTGCAATTGTGAATTCTGTTTGAATAGTAGCTTTTTTGATAGTTGACTTGTACATTCTGTTATGTTTGTGTAGTGTAGGCAAAGTCTGTCTTGAGTGTGTTTGTTTAGAGCCAGGAACATTGCAGTTTGTTGTTTTATCTTTTTAGTTCTACATTCATCCAAGGAGCTTGTTTTCTTTTGTCATGATTTGTTGTTTGTAGTGGTATTAGGATATCAAAAGCTTCCTAGAGCCACGCATAGAGTTTTTGAACTGAATTTATTGTGTCCGTACCTGTGTTGGATGTTAGTTGTGTTTCTAGGGTCCCCGAAATTCAGGTTATTCCAAGGCTGATATGCCGTTACAGGTAAGGTGGGCTTAGGTGTGGTGAGCTGTGACATCTTGTGTTGAAAAGCTACCAGGTTGTTGTCTGATCACATGACTGGAGTAATTCTTTGGAAGGTAACTAGCTCTGGAGTTTCAAAAATGACATCTAGGATGTATCCAGCGATGTGTGTGGGTTTGGGGACGATGTGATGTAGGTTCAGTGTGTCAAGGCCAGTGATGATAGTTCTGGGATGAGGCATATTAGGTTTGTCAAACCATATGTTTAGGTCACCAAAGATGCATAGGTTTGAATATACTGTAAGAAGGTTTGAAACTGTGGCTAGTTGTGTCTGGGAATGTTCTATTTCTAGGTGGCAGTCTGTAAAGAAGGAGGAAGTTACAAGGGAAAGTTGGGTAGAGTTGCAGGGGAAAGTTGGGTAGAGTTGCAGAGTCTGGCAATGAGGGCCTCACACCCGTCTATGGAAACATCCTTAGCTTTGGTGAGATTTGTTATTTCTTTAAATATAACAGCTAGTCCGCCTCCTCTTTTACCTATGTGATTTTGTGTGACAGTTTGATTGCCTGGAGGAACAGCTGCATGCAGTACTGGAGCCATGCCATCTCCCAACTATGTTCAGTTATGAAGAGTAAGTCAGGTTGTGTGACTGTGAGTAGGTTATAGATGTGGTACTTGTTTTTAGAAAGGCATCGAGCATTTATTTGTTGGCAGTTTAAAGATTGTGTTTTGAGGGGGTGAATTTGTTTTCCAGAAGAGCGAGTAGTGTCCTTTGAACTTGTTGTGGTACTATTTGTGATGGTATTTACTATATCAGGACACTAATAGTGTTGTTTGTCTAAGTCGTTATCCTCATCCAAAGGGCCTACATGGCATTTTGTTGGGTCTGTGTGGGCAGTTGGTGGAAATAGTGGTGCAGAGTCAGGTGGTGGGCTGTGCAGTTGTTTTTGTAGTGTCATCTTGTTGTGTATTAGGCAAGGAGGTGCGAAGTTGTAAAGAGTGATGTGTTGTTTATGTCATTTGCGTATGTTTAGAGTGGAAGGTGTATGGGTTAGGGGTGGTGGTAGAGCATGTGGGTCATACTTTAAGGCTCTAAATTCTGCTATGAATAAAAGGTGGGTGAATGAGGGTTGTTGTGTATTGGAGGAGTTTGTGGTTGGTGTTAGTATAGATTGAAAATTGTGGGGTAAAGTTGGTTTAGGGTGTGGCATGAAATGAAAGGAAAACTCTTTATTGTTTGGTTAATTAAAACCGTAACAATGTTACATAAAAATATTATTTTAAAACTAAGTAAAAACACAGTAGACACATGTGACTTCCTTCAATGTGGATTAAAATTTCGGTTCAATATAAAAGAGAATTTGATTGTATTGTCCATTAAACGTGTGCATTTTTTAGGCTATTTCATCATACTTTAAAAACTTTAGTAGCTTACAGTTCAGTTGGTTGTCTAATGGATTAAAGCTCTGTGTTTCCGAGAAACGGAAAGGCAAGCCGCACATTTTCTGAACGCTCATATTTCAAGCGGCGTCCGTGCGGCTTGCCTTTCCGAAAAACAGAAAGGAAAGCCGAATGGACTCAACATGAAATACGAGCGTTCAGAAAAAGGACCTGTAGAGGTTGAGTGAACGTTGTTTCTACTAACGAAAGATTAAGGACGAAGACTAATGAGAAACCCGAAAAAGTTTATTTAGCGGGACCGAAAACAAAATAAGAAGGTTTTATTGACAACGATTCCATAAGAGAGATACAAGTTTGGTCTTGAAAAAGGTGGTCGATATTTGTGTAACACCACTGAAACACGTCGACGCATCGAATAGACTTAGGGACCGATTCCGATGTCGTTCGTAAGGCCTCCGAATCGGATTTGGCTTTCCCGGATCCGATTCGCAGCCCTTGTTTATGACCGAATCGTACACAGGTCCGAACGACCAAGTACGATGCGAAGATCGCATAGACGCCGACCGAATTGTTTACAGGACCGGAAGCTGTCCGTACGACTCGTTCGTAGCAGAATCGTGCTGTGCTATGGAGCCGAATTCCGACAGAGCGAGTACGATGCACGATTCGGACAGCCGCTTCGCCTCGGTCTCAGCGAGACAAAACGGCTGTTGGAATCGTACTTCGGGGGGCCGTAGCAGGCCCCCCTTCACCCGGGGCCCTCCGAATCTGTCATGGGGGTGTGCCCATCGGTCCCCCCGATCCAGGCATGCACAGTGTGGTGGGCACCGTGGGGTGCCCGCCACAGGGTGTACGCTTTTCCCCACCCACCCCTTTTTGCTATGGAAGCCTGCAGTGGCGTAGCTAGGGGGGGGCGATGGGGGCGGACCGCCCCAGGCGGCACGAGCTTTCGGGCGGCAGCCGGCCCCCCTTCCCCCCCGCTCTTACCTGCGGCCGTTGCGGCCGCCAGAATCGGCTGCGGACGCTAAACCCCCCCGCTCTTCTATCATTTTGCCGAGGGCGGCAAACGCAGGGGCCGCCACGGGCAGCCTAAGGCCTAGCTACGCCCCTGGAAGCCTGTGTACGCGTCTGTACACAGGCTCCCATAGAGTTCAATGGGAGTCCGAGCAAACCGAGTCCGTACGCATACGGCTGCATCGTACTCGCTCGTTCCAACTCCCGGAGCACGTTTCGCTCGGAAAGCCCTCCGGATCCGAGTCGTACGGAGGGCTTTCCTAGCGAGATCGGAATCAGGCCCTAAATCTCTAGAACATAACGGCATGCTTGATGAAAATCTTGTACTAAACAGATGCCTGTCATGATTACATATATGGATTAGTTAACGAACTGAAACAAAGCGTATTGTTGTATGTGTTCTATCTCTCTTTCCCTTTTTTCTTGGTTCTTTTTCCGCATAAATCTGTATGATTTTTTATTGTATTGCAAATATGATTTAGCACACATGCTGATTCACTGACTTATGATTTGTATTTTATAGATTTTAATGGGTCTTTCTATTTATGGAAGATAATTGATTGTTTTGGAATTCCTATTTCTACAAAACAGTTCTTTATTGACAAATTGGTTTTTAGTATTGTGGTGTGATTAATATTATCACATTACTTTTAATAAATACATAAGATCTTTACACTGTTTGTGGCACTATAATTAAGAGTGGGGTTTAGATGCATACATGAAATGTGATTGAGTTTGGAATTGCATGATTGGGAGTGCTTGGTTAGGTTAAAGACCAAAGGAAATACTAATTTTACATTCCAGTCTCGATCTGTCCTGACCAGGCCCAAACAAGCAATTGACCTTGTCCTCTCTGTCCTTAGCCTCGATGCCTGAGCTGAAACGCCCTGGGGGGCCTTGAAAAGGCTGGTGGTGAGGTCAGATGACTCTCTCTCAGCCTTTTAGGCTCACCTGCAGGCCCAGCCAAATGGACGCCTGACAGACAGGCAAATTAGTGCACCTGCAGGAGGAGTTTGTTCAATTTTCTAATCCAAGAGCAGTTAAGAAGAGGAGAACTGGAGAGGGTGGAGGTGGAAAAAACTGGCTTTTCAATCTGTAAAGTTTTGCTATTGATATGCGGAATTGCACAAAAATCATTAACTTTAACAGTGTCACTTTTAGAAAAAAACAGAAGCCCAGTTTAACACCAAAAATCTAACAAATAGCTCTAAACAAGCATTTCGATTATAGTAAAGGAGTACACAGCTATTGGGATGATAGGCGGACTCAGGGAGCTAACAGGGCCCTGTGTCTGGACAGTCATGGAGTCAGAGAGAGAAGGAGGGAAACAGAGGAAGACAGAGGATGCAAAGAGGGAAAGCAGAACAAACAAAGGGGAGCAGAACCTGTAAAATGGAAGGGGGTGGGAGGTAGAGTGGCACCAGAGACGAAAAAGGGGTGCAGAGCATATGATAAAGAGAGGGAGACAGAGGCTGCAAAGAGGGAAAGCAGAGCAAACAAAGGGGAGCAGAACCTGTAAAATGGAGGGGGTGGGGGCAGAGTGCATCAGAGAGGAAAAAGGGAAGCAGAGAATATGCTAAAGAGAGGGAGACAGAGGCTGCAAAGAGGGAAAGCAGAGCAAACACAGGGGAGCAGAACCTGTAAAATGGAAGGGGGTGGGAGGCAGAGTGGCACCAGAGAAGAACAAGCATTTGCAATGCAATAGGTCTCACATTTGTTTGAGTTAGAGTATTGGCATTGTAAATGGCAATGTCTTTTGCCTATGTATTATGGAGTGTATGAATGTGGTGTGTACTGGAATTATGTGGGAGGGATTGGATTAGTTAGTTGTGTAATTGTGTGGCATGGAATTGTGTTGTGGAATTATGTGGCGTGGTGTGATGTGGAATTATGTGGATGGTAATTATGTGGTATTGAGTGTTTTGGAATTATTTGGAGTGGGATTGTGTGTAATTATGTGGAATGGTATTTTGTGTTGTAGAGTGGTATGTAGTGGAGTTTAATTATGGGGTGCGCAGTTGAATTTTGTGGCACGATGTGGAATTGTGTGGTGTGTATTGGATGTATGTGGTGTGTAATTGTATTGTTGAGCTGTATTATGTGGTTTGTTGTCGAATTATGTGGTGTGGATTGGAAATGTGTGGAGTTGAATTGTGTGGCATGGAAATGTGTGGATAGCTTTGCGTTTAGTGGAGTGTATGTATGCGGTGTGGATTGGAATTATGTGGGTTGGATTGGAATTGTTTGTTGTGTAATTGTGTGGCGTGGATAGTGTAGTGTTGAATGGAGTTATGTGTAGTGGCATTATGTGGCATGGTGTGCAGGGGTATTATGTGGGTAGAAATTATGTGGCATTGAGTGTACAGGAATTATGTGGAGTGGGATTGTGTGTTATGGATTAATTATGTGGCATCGAGTGTACTGGTATTATGTGTTGTGTGATTGTGTGTAATGGAGTGTAACATTCCATTCTGTTTGATCTCAGAGGGTGAAGCAAGGATAAAAGGCCAGACAGAGGCCAGAGAAAACAACCACAGCCCTCTAAACTGGCAAGGAAAGCAGGAAAACTATATATGTCAATGCCACTGTAAATATACCACAAGTTTACTGCTTGAGCTAAACATAAAAGTAAATAGAGTTCCAAAAGTACCCAAAACAGAGAATACATGCAGGGGCCTGGCAGGCAAGTTTAGCGGTCACTGCCATAACGTACATGTACATTATAGGAAGTCCTTTATGATGCAACAGTTTTCGGAGTGTAGTGCTTTTAGGTGAGAGAGGATGGTGTTTTTGGGGCCCTGAAGCCTGAAATTATAACAATTGGTGACTCTAACCGTTTGTAAGGTTACCCGAATATCCAGACGCGGTTTAATTATGATATAGCTGTTACGCGTTAGGTGGAGTTTGAAGGAAACTTGTAAGTACTGTACACTGAAGTAGAGACTCGTTATAATAGCCCCCTATGCTTTAAACTTGTTGAATAATCCACCCAGCTTGAATACTGTTGAATTGTGATCTGCGTCACACAGTGAGTTCCAAGGAGGGTAAAAGGGAGTTGACTGCTTAACATTCTTAGGGACCCTTTCGCAATTATGGCGGCTAAGCAAGACAACAAGTTAAAATGAAGATTCTGTGCCACTAAATTCAACAAAGCCTGGTGTATAAACTTTCATAGGGATGGGTGAACTTTTGTTACAAAATATTTTAATGTTTGGCTGATTTCTATTGAGGTGCCTTCCTCTCAGGATCTTGCTGGATTGCCAAGCACTACCAACGCCCGTCCCCGTACCAAGACGATGCAGACAGCTGAATAGGGTTTTGTAGCATTAGTAATTAGCTATTCAGCACATTATCCTGGGGTGCTACAACATGTACTGTTACTGAAAGCACACTTAGGGAGCCATGCCGTAGCCCGAGTCTGTCTGCATGATAGGAAACAAGGTTGTGCATTACAATGTGCAAAACAGATGAAGGCGCATTAAGTAAATACAGCAGTACACGCAAGGCATCCCCCTGTGACAGCACATTATTAACCACCTACCAATAATTTGGCACACCATATTGACAAGGTGCCAAGTCCATGAATGAAACACTGCATTAAAATACTGCCCTTACCCTCAGAAACAGGACCAGCGTCCAGAATGAATCCCACTTATCCAAACACAAGAAGCGTGCTGAATCTGGAACATGCGTTATATGAACAAGTAACAGAAATGAAAATGGGTCACAAGTTCATAAAGGCATGGTGGAGATGTCCCAAAGGTGTCGTTGTGATGAAGTGTGTGAAAAGGTTGTATTTATCGCTGCGAAAGGAAAGTTTCACAACTCAATACAATTATAATGCACATAATGTTGGCTGCATAAACGGTGTAAACTCTCTCGTAACACTTGTCCAGACTAGCAAGAATGTAACGAAAAGACTATGAGGCACGCCCTGCAAAATTGAGACGCTGCTGTGATTGGTGATGGACACAGTGTAGGAGGGAAAACGGCGTACTGCCATAGATCTCAGAGGAGGAAGGTGCTATAACTGGTGAATGTGGTACACAAGGGAAAGTAAAAAATCCCTCTGTAATGGTGCCCGGACCGGAGGTTTCATGCGGCAACTGTTGATCCCCCTTGGTGTGAGTGTGTGTGTGTGTACAGTGTTTCTGGTCCTGCCCACCGTACACATGTGCTCCAAGGCGGGGGTGGGCTGAAGCGAGGAGAGGCACCCCGAGCAGTCATTACGAGTGTGCAAGCCACAAAAACAAGCAAAAATAAGCAAAGCACATACATGCCTGATAAAGTAAACTGCGGCATTTGATGGATTCTTAAGTGTGAAGGTGGAGAAGAGAGTGGAGGGAAAGAGAGGAAGAGTGAAGGGGCTGGTGGGGAGACAGTGAAGGGGCAGATAGACGGGAAACAGATAACAGAGTGCTCAAAACTGTAGTCCAATTTCTGTGGTTTATTCTGTGGCTATTGAAGTGTGTGTGGTTCCTACTGGTAGTTAAAGCATGTGACGCCATTTGAAGCACAATTTAACATCTGTGTCATACTAACAGAACGAAAACTACGCTGCTTCAGCCGTGTGCCCAGACAGTTCAACAGTGTGTGCATACAATCAGCCTCGATGATTATTAGGCGCATTCATTAGCCAAGTTTATTTGGCACTAAGGAAGGATGAAAGGCCCCTCCTTTAAGGTTGCAAGCTGGCCTCTGCAGAATGCCAGAGGAAACAACAAGCCAGTGGCAGAGCTGGAAGTTTGGAGCTAATGTGTTTGGGTGTGAATAAAAGCATTGTGGCCACTTTGCGACCTATTTGTTTTGCTTTATTTAGTTAAATGAATATTTTTTGTATTGTGAACCTTTTTTGGTCTCTGTCCTTAGGCTGCATTTTGTAACAGAAAACAATTCTTACAAATATGACATTTCCAGCAAAAGCGGTTTTTTAAAATCAATTTCACAGTGGAGCGAAGAAAAGGAGTTGAAAAACAGTTTTATTGAAATCACCGTTTTGAAGAAAAACGAAAAATGAAACTAGCGCTTCAGTGTCAAACCCAAGTGGCGCTAATGTGTTTGGATATGAATAAAACCAATATGGGCACTTAGCGACCACTCTGTTTTGCTTCATTTAATTGTGGATTTTTTGTATTCTAAACTTTTTTTTTCTTTCTGTCCTGAGGCTGCACTTTCGAACAGAAAAATGTCAAACAGACAACATTACACAAACCTAAAAAAGGGAAACGGGCAACAGAAAAGTGAAAAGGCAGGAGCAGCAGACGATAAAGAAAAGAGCGATTGACTTTTCTAATCAGCTGGGTGTGGAGAAGAGGAGGGGAGGAAGGGAGGGTGAGTGCTAGTCCACTGCATTCATATGATCCGTCCTTTCAGATCCTTCACATAAAAAGAACAACAAGAGGGGGCAAGCTGGGATGAGTGAGGAGGTGGGGCATGGTGTGAGGCAGGGGCAGGCAGGAGCCCCGTGAGCGATTGGAAGGGAGGGGTAGGGGAAGAGCAGACAGTGGGGTGGAGGAGCGAGTTCAAAATCTAGGCTAGTTGTGAAAGCAAAACCAGCGCGGCGCTCGTGAAGGGGCACCGTGCTGATAAAGAGCTAATACCTGAATGTTTCGTGGAGACCAGGGCCAGTCCATGGCCAGGGGAGCTGCAAAGAGCAGGCACAGACCAGTGGCCCCTGCTCTGAGACTGGCTGCAGCATAACTAGTCTTCTCCGTCCGATTGCTCTGCTGGAGCCTACTGACTAAATTGGAGGGGGCGAACGGAGAGGAAGAGTAAATAAAGTGAAACCAGCGCAGCGCTCATGAAACGAGCACAGCGCTGATAAATGATGCTTTATCCAACATTAACGTGAAAACGAGCAGAGCGCTGATAAATAATGCTTTATTCATCAGTAACGTGAGGGGCGAAAAGCAAAGTTGCTGCAGCTGAAATCATGGTGCGCCGGAAACAAGACAAGAGAAATAGTTTTTTGCGTTGAATAATGTTGCTTGCAACATCAGTTGTCACAAAGGTCACCATTTTTGTGAGGATGTGGCAAAGTGAAAAACCTATGTACGCTGAAATATTTTGTACAGAGGCTGCAAAACACACACACACTTGTGCAACTTCGCAGAACCCAAACAGAGGGTCAGAGGCCCTGATGGAATAGCCATGCAACAGCTGGGATGCATGTTGGTCACGTGGCAACTGCTCGTCAATCAGAGCCTGTATTCACTTAGGACTGACTCACACCACTCCCCGAGGTCAATAATTGCTTTGCTATGATGAGTGGTGTTTTGTGGGAGATCTGGTGAGAACGTGACCTCCCCCTGGCCTGCTCGAGTGCTTGCTGCCCTGGCTGCCACCTTTGCTGGCGGCTGAAAGCTGAGGCCGGCGAGTCATCAATTATACACACGGGAACAAAGTGGCTGAGGGAGGGAATCTGTGAACTGCTGGCCTGGCATCAAGGGCTCTCAGGTGAGGGCAGGGAAGAGGCTGCGGTGAGAGGATGTGCCGGAGTGAGCACGGGAGGAAGAAGGCTGAGTGAGGGAGGTGTCGAGGCCGCAGAGGGAGGAGACGGCACCGGCTGTCTAAGAAGGGGCGAGTCATCATTTATGCACACGGGAACAAAGTGGCTGCCAACAGGAAAAAAAGTAAACATTGTCTTTGTGTCCACCTAAACCTCCTTCCTTAATCTAAAACAGCCGAACGTTTTTGTGCAGTTAATGCCGTACAGAGCTGACTCTGCTGAGAAAAAATCAGGTCTAAAGCGTTATCATTGCTCCATGCCACCCATAACACGCACAAATTCAAAACGCCGCACAAAAAAATTCTGTAATGCAATACTGCCTCGCTCGTCACTGAGGCTAAAATAACTAGCGAGCATACACGAAAGCGAAAGTCTTCAGTTACAAGACGCAGGCTACAGCGTGAAAAACAGATGGCACACTGCACTTCAATTAAAAGAAGTGCAAGCAGAGCGGACTAAAACTGTAGTTAGGCACCGCTGTATCGGGACTACACGGAAGTTAGCAAATGACCAACAGCCAACAGAAAGGGAGATAACAACAACACTACCACAAGTAAGCCAATAGCAAGCGGAACAACAGATTACATGAAGTTTAAGCCAACATACAGATTACTTTATGTCTCGCTGAGACAGCGCATGCAGCGCATGCGCTGCCAAGGAGAGACCTAAAAAGGGGTGGAAAGAGGAGGATAAAGAGAGGAAGACAGAAGCTGCAACAATGGAAAAGAAGGGAATTTTATTGACTGTAACAAACAAAAACTGCATTTCGTAATGAAACAAGACAATACAAAGCTATCTAGTTGAGTCCAAACTGACCACTGAGTGTACTCAGTGAAGATGAATTATCCAATGAATGCTACTGATTCAAAGATCCTTAGCGGCTTGAACCCATGGGTTTTGAAGGCGCTGGCAGTATTTATCAAAGTATGTTCTTTGGTGCTGACTGTATTTATCAAGATATTTTCTTTGCATGTACAAACCTGCAAAATTGCAGATTATTTTTAAGACATTAACACAGTTTTAAATAATGAACACTGCCTTTGAATGTGAGCACCACTCTTCTAAAAGAACACTTGTCACTGTGACATCTAGTCTTCAAAATTAGCCATTTACTCATGTATGATGTCTCTGCAGTGTGCCAAACCAACATCTGTTTGTGCTCATTCATCCTTGAATAACTCTTTTCTGGAAGGACAGTATTTTTATGTAATTGATTGTGTACCCAGAACTGCATACACTCATGAAACCGTGATTACTTTTTATCTTTAAAGTGAAGTGAGAAAACACATGCTGTAGTGCACAATCTGCCTGTAGGCACTTCTTTCCAAATGCCTTACTGGAGCAGTCGGTTGGAACACGATGTTTTTGAGACACAATAAAGGAGAATATTATATATATAGCTGTGACAAAGACCTCGTTAGGTCGAAACACGTTGCCGCAATAAATTACTTGACTAAGAAAACCTGGTGTGCGACTTTGGCTTTCCTACCCTGCGAAAGCCTTCTTCTTTGAATTTATACACGGAGCCGTCCGTGAAATCGCACCCGCCCCGCTGGTGGATGGGACCGGTCTCTACGGAACTTTCTTTTCATATATATGGGCTGGTGGGAGAAGCAAGTTGTGGATACCATCAAAAAGTTTAATGACCACGTCGTCCTCTGGGTTAGATATATAGACGACATCTTCTGTATATGGAATGGAACAGAATCGCAGGCACATGAATTTACCATTCTACTAAATGACAATTCAATGAACCTACAGTTCACTAGTCATATAAGTAACACTAGCATTGAATTCCTTGATTTGAAATTGGAAATACAAGAAAACAAAATAACAAGTCAGTTATTTCGAAAGAAAACTGCAGGGAACAGTTTGTTACATGCGGGAAGCTGCCATCCCGAAAATTTAATTCACAGCATTCCATTTGGCGAATTGTTGCGTGCAAAAAGGAATTGTAGTACAGAGGCAGGGTACCAAAAAGAAAAAGCTGTTATGATCCAAAGATTCTTAGACAGAGGATATAGTAAAGCTAGTGTGAAACAGGCAGATCAAAAAGCAGATAAACTAAAACGAAGCGATCTACTAATACCCAAAATTAGAGAAGATAAAGAACAAATCAGATTCATTACTAACTATCGCTGTCAAGCATGGGAGGTAAAAAGAAGTCTTAAAATATTTTGGGAAATTTTCAGAACAGACACTGACCTAATTGAACATATTGGAGAGACCTCATCCTTAACATTTAGAAAAGCAAAATCATTAAAGGACTCTCTCAGTACATGCCTTATAAAGGAAACCAAAAAGAAAAATGAGATTCAAGGTTTCTTTATATGCAGTCAATGCAAAGCATGCAAGCACAGTGAGAATTGTAAAACACTTAAAATTTCAGCTAATTAACCTCCGCATATAATCATGAAGCATGTTAACTGTAACACAGAATATGTGGTGTATGCCTTGAAATGCCCATGTAACAAGTTTTACATAGGGAGCACGATCCATAAAGCTAAGAAAAGAGCATTAGAGCACTTGAGAGCCATCAAAAATAATGACAGACAGTATCCCATCGCCCGCCATTTCAACGCAGTGCACAATCAAAATGCCAATCTATTGAAGTTTTATGTTCTTGACTATATACCTATCAGAGAAAGAGGAGGGAACAGAACATCTGAGCTGAGGAGATTAGAGTCTAAAATGATCATTAAGTATAACACCTTGCACCCTAAACGTCTCAACTTAGAAGAGGAATTATCAGTGCACCTGTAATTTGGGTCAAGATTTTTAGTATTGTAGCTGCCTTTCTTAAAATTTACATTTTAAGGTTTTTAAATTTGTTTAATTTTTGTATAGCACTTTTTTGTCACTTTGTAACTAAAATGTTGTATTCTCTGTTTGCCCTTTTCAGATGGGAAGATTGAAAGGCGAAAGAGCATAAATATCTCACTACGAGTTTGTTAATGGAGTCTACTGTTCTTTTCAACAATATTATATTATTTGCAACGCGCAATGTATGGTTTCGCCCACTGGGGCAAAATTGAGCATCCCTGAGTATAAAGGAAGGACGGTTTGCTATCAGCAATATAAATTCTAAATGTCTAACAGTCAGACAATGTATTTTTTTATACTTACCCACTAGGGGCAGGGTAATTTACTGTGCACAGAAAAATACATTGGACAAACCAACAATAAGCCCACTTGGGCAGAATTGTGCACCATAACAAGGATGACAAAGGTTATGAATAACGTCCAGAGTAAATCTCTAACATGAATGTTTATTAGAGATCGTGACAATCAATGAATATGCACATTTACTTGGTATATTTACGTTGTTAGACCATTCAAACAATTTCATAATACCATCGATATGTTTTGTTAAAATAAGCCTACTTTGCTTCGTGATTATGCTCTGCCATAAAACTTTATTGAAACTAAAAAAGCAACAAAGAACAACACGAACGATGTTTTCTATGTTGATGATCACGTGCACGCTATTATTTTGTATGTACCTTTAAAATAGAAAGTAATGACATCTAAACCTTACCCGTGAGAAAGGAGTGAGTTTAACTCCGAAACGCGTCGGGTGTTTGTGTTGCCTGAAATAAATTCGCTTTAAGCAAAACTGTGGCCGCGGCACTGGTGTTCTTTCCGCTGCATGAGAATTGTCACCAGAGAGTGTGGAATATATATATATATATATATATATATATATATATATATATATATATATATATATATATATATATATATACTACTGGCGGTCGCCAGTAGATAGTTATAGTTAGGACCTATTATCCATAGGAAATTCGTAACATTCTTTTCCCAATAACTTTGGCGCCGGTTGACAAATCTTCACGAAATTTTCAAAACTTATGGCCCGCTCCGGTCCGCTCCTATCTTGAAAGTTTCGGGCGATTCATCAAGCGGGGCCGAGAAAAAAGGGGGTCCCAAAACGTGTTTTCTCCATGTTAATTCCTATAGGAAATTTTAGACACGGCTACAGCTCCGAACTGTTGAACGGAATTACACCAAATTGGGCAAAAAGGTAGCGCTTGGTTCAGAAAGCGACCTTTTTTAAAATGGTGTAAATCCGCTCAGTAGTTATGGAGAAATTCAAAAAATAAGAGTCAAAAATCAATTTCCCATAGGAAACTTTATGCAAGGCTACAGCCAAATCTGCTGAACGGAATTACACCAAATTTGGAAAATGGTAGTGCTTGGTTCAGAAAGCACCCTTTTTAAAAATGGTGTAAATCCGTTCAGTAGTTGCTGAGAAAATCAAAAAATAAAAGTTTCGATATCTATGGCCGCGGTGGATCCGCGCACCCTCTTGACCACGAGCTGCATGCTAACTCCAAACCAGGAAGTGTTGGCAGCCATCTTGTGCCTCGGTAGAACCGAGGCACAAGAAAAGAGAAAAACAGTCGTGAAAAAAAAGGAAAGGGGGCAGGGTAGAAACACCCTGACGCCCTAGGCCTGCTCAGGGGGTCCCACAAGGACCCCCAGGGCCCAAAAAAGCATTTAAAAAAAAAAAAAAAAAAAAATCGGCAAAATGCACGCTGGATCCGCGGATCCGGCCGCAAAACAAAAAAAAACGAAGCGCGGGCTCCCGCTCGTTATCAATTAGCCCCCGGGTGGGCCAAGTCCCGGGGCAGTGAAAAGTGTGGGGGTGGCCCAATCCCCCCACACTGCCCCGGGACCGCCACCTCCCCGGGGCTTGAATAATGAGCTGCGGGGGCACGCAGCCCCCCGCAGCCCCGGGGACCGCCACCCCCCGGGGCTTGTTTTGTTAAAGTTTGGGGGGCCTCTAAGGCCCCCCCAAGCCCCGGGGACCGCCACCCCTGGGGCTTCAGTTTTAAAAAATACCTGTGTGGGGGGGCTTGAGCCCCCCCACACGCCCCAGGGACCGCCACCTCCCCGGGGCACTAAAAATGTAAATTTGGGGGTCCGTTAGGGACCCCCGAGCCCCGGGGACCACCACCTCCCCGGGGCTGTGCAACAGGTGGGAGGGGGGCCGCGGGGGCCCCCTCCTGGAGCCTGTGATGGCCCTGGGGACCGCCACCCCCCAGGGCCAGCTCCTGCAGTGTCCTGGGGTGCCCACCCCTGGGACACTGCTGTTTGCAATGACAGGGCGGGAGCCTCGCGGCTCCCGTCCTGCCATAGCAAACTTGCTTTGCTTCATTGAAGCGAGGGCAGGGAAACGTGCTCTCGCTTCAATGAAGCAAAGCAGATTGCTTTTCCACACGGGGAGCTGCATGTCAGCAGCTCCCCATGTGGAAAAGCAATGCCGGCTCCTGCAGGACGCGGGGAGCCGGCGGGACCGTGGGGGATTGGGGACCCCCCCACGGTCCCCAATGGAGAGGGCCAGCCCCGGGGGATGGGGTCCCCGGGGCTAGAAGTGGCCTGAGGAGGGGGGCCACGCAGCCCCACTCCATAGTAATAAAAAAAAGATATGGCCATGCCTCGGGGGATGGGGTCCCCGGGGCCCGGAATTGGCCACGGGAGGGGGGCCCATGCGGCCCCCTTCCCATTGATAAATTTTCTTTTTTTTACAAATTGGGGGTCAGGACCTGGGGGATGGGGTCCCCAGGGCCCCAAAAAAGTAAAAAGAAGGGGGGCCACACAGTCCCCCAACAATTGTTTTTTTTTTTTAAATAAACGCGATCGTGCATAGGCCCCGCCCCGCCCCCTCCAAGCAACACTCTGCAAACGCACCCTGTGGCGCGTTTTAAGTTGGGAAATCAATTCCCGCTAATACTATGGGTCCCTGGGGCCAATAGCCCACCAGGTACCTCCAGTAAGCGCCACAGGCTGCGTTGCAGAGAGGTGTTCAGAGGCCACGCCCCTTTTTACACCTCTCTGCAACGCAGCTCTGTGGCGCTTACTGGAGGTACCTGGTGGGTTAGTTGGACCCCAGGGACCCATCAGGATTCAAGGAGACTTAATCCCCCAACTTAAAACGCGCCACAGGGCGCGTTTGCACAGTGGTGAAGGGAGGGAGCGGGGCCTGAGGTGACATGTGTGCAAACACGCCCTGTGGAGCGTTTTAAGTTGGGGAATTAATTCCTCTTCAATCCGGAGGGTCCCTGGGGGCCAAATAGCCCACCAGGTACCTCCAGTAAGCGCCACAGAGCTGCGTTGCAGAGTGGTGTAAAAAGGATCGTGGCCTCTGAACACCTCTCTGCAACGCAGCTCCCTGGCGCCTACTGGAGGTACCTGGTGGGCTAGTTGGCCCCAGGGACCCTCAGTATTCAAGGGGAATTACTCCCAACTTAAAACGCGCCACGGACGCATTTGCACAGTGGTGAAGGGAGGGGGCGGGGCCAGAGGTGACATGTGTGCAAACACGCCCTGTGGTGCGTTTTAAGTTGGGGAATTAAGTCCCCTTCAATCCTGAGGGCCCCTGGGGGCCAACTAGGCCACCAGGTACCTCCAGTAAGCGCCACAGGCCTGCGTTGCAGAGAGGTGGTCCAGGCCACGCCCCTTTTTACACCTCTCTGCAACGCACTTACTGGAGGTACCTAGTGGGCTAGTTGGACACCAGGGACCCTCAGGATTCAAGGGGACTTAATCTCCCAACTTAAAACGGCCACAGGGCGTGTTTGCACACGTCACCTCAGGCCCCCCTCTCTTCACCACTGTGCAAACGCACCCCGTGGGGCATTTTAAGAGGTAGTTTTAATCCCCCTGCCCTATTATGTACTAGGGCCTTACAGAGGAGGTCATGCTAATCACAGGGGTACCCCAACGCATAGTGTTCCCTAGTTTATGTAGGTGTTTTCAATGTATTCTAAGTGTCTTTTAGCATAGCACTGGCTCTAGGCCTGGTTAGTCAGAGTCAGTTACCACCAGTACCCGTCTGAAAAAGTTGTGAGCACAGGATAATTTTGGAACAAGGCCTCTTTCTGCTCCTCTGTTGGTTCTTTCTGCACATGTCTTGCTTCTTCCTGCACTTTTCTTTGTCTTTGTGGACTTCTGTTGCTTCTTTCTGCATTTCTTTTGCTTTTTTCTCTGCGTTTTTTCTTCTTTCTTCACATGTCCTACCTCTGTAGGCATACTTAGAGACTAGCATTTAAAAAACCTTTGAAATTCACTGAAAAACCACAGGTTTCAGGCACGTTATAGTTAGAAATTAGCATTTAAAAACCTTAGAAATTCACTGAAAAAACCATAGGTTTGAGGCACGTTATAGTTAGAAATTAGCATTTAAAAAACCTTAGAAATTCACTGAAAAACCATAGGTTTCAGGGGCGTTATAGTTGGTTGGACATTTCACTCATACAAAACCCGTGAAATTCCCCCGTTATAGTTAGTTCAGCTAACTATAACTCGCGCCCCCGCAATGCACTGCTGATGACGTCACATATTACATCACTCATGACATGGTCAGTGACATCACTGATGACATCAATGATGACATCTCAAATGACATCACTGATGACATCATCCAGTGACTGTGTGTTTCTGTAAAGTTTAAATATGTTTAATATATATAGTGAAAGGCTGTATTGATGAATGAGTGGGTGTATAAGTGTCTGAATGGTTGATTTAGTAGGTGCGTGACTGACTCTATAAGTGAGTGATTAAACATATCTTTCTGAATGCATGGGTTAGTGAGTAAACTGTGTGAATGTCTGTATCCGTGTCTGTTGGTGTGTAAGCGACTGCATGGGTTTGCAAATAGCTACATGAGTGTCTATATGGCTTATTGATTAGTGGCTTTAACCCGGCCACGGCATGGCACCGCTGCAATACCCTTGCGGATACCGCTCCTGTTACACTTGGCGGGATAGCGGTTTGGGTGGCCTGGAGGTTGTCTTGAGGAGGGCTGTATGCGGTGTTCTTCCACTCCTTCTAAGAACTTTGGCTTCAAAATACAGCGGTGGGCACCCCACTGGGGGATTATCATTTTTACGGACTGCATGTTCCAGCATACACTGTTTTTCGCACTTGTGACAGACTTCCTGTGCAATAAAGTTAAAAGAAGGGTTTCATGCAGCCGCTTGCGCTTCATTATTTGAACAGGTCCATGAGGAAGGGAGGTGTTCCCGAAACGCGTCGGACCCGCTGGAGGAGGTGGTTGTTTGGAGCACCTTTTAGCCTGTCAAGAGCCTAGATCCTTACTGCCCAGAGTGCCGGCCACGAGGGTGCTTCTTCTTTAATAAATAGTGGCTTTAACCCGGCCACGGCATGGCACCGCTGCAATACCCTTGCGGATACCGCTCCTGTTACACTTGGCGGGATAGCGGTTTGGGTGGCCTGGAGGTTGTCTTGAGGAGGGCTGTATGCGGTGTTCTTTCACTCCTTCTAAGAACTTTGGCTTCAAAATACAGCGGTGGGCACCCCACTGGGGGATTATCATTTTTACGGACTGCATGTTCCAGCATACACTGTTTTTCGCACTTGTGACAGACTTCCTGTGCAACAAAGTTAAAAGAAGGGTTTCATGCAGCCGCTTGTCGCTTCATTATTTGAACAGGTCCATGAGGAAGGGAGGTGTTCCCGAAACGCGTCGGACCCGCTGGAGGAGGTGGTTGTTTGGAGCACCTTTTAGCCTGTCAAGAGCCTAGATCCTTACTGCCCAGAGTGCCGGCCACGAGGGTGCTTCTTTCTTTAATAAATAGTGGCTTTAACCCGGCCACGGCATGGCACCGCTGCAATACCCTTGCGGATACCGCTCCTGTTACACTTGGCGGGATAGCGGTTTGGGTGGCCTGGAGGTTGTCTTGAGGAGGGCTGTATGCGGTGTTCTTCCACTCCTTCTAAGAACTTTGGCTTCAAAATACAGCGGTGGGCACCCCACTGGGGGATTATCATTTTTACGGACTGCATGTTCCAGCATACACTGTTTTTCGCACTTGTGACAGACTTCCTGTGCAATAAAGTTAAAAGAAGGGTTTCATGCAGCCGCTTGCCGCTTCATTATTTGAACAGGTCCATGAGGAAGGGAGGTGTTCCTCGAAACGCGTCGGACCCGCTGGAGGAGGTGGTTGTTTGGAGCACCTTTAGCCTGTCAAGAGCCTAGATCCTTACTGCCCAGAGTGCCGGCCACGAGGGTGCTTCTTTCTTTAATATATATATATATATATATATATATTTAGCAAAAAGTTAACCTGGAGCACTCTCTTCACATACATGAATGCACACATAAACACGCATGTACAACATTAACTTCTTTCCCAACCTCTCTGTACAGTTGCACATTGATGAGTGGGTTCATTTTCTTCTGCTGCCTTAGCATATCATTTTTGTATCTAATATATTGCCTGCCATTAGACTGAATTTACCTTTGCTATTGTCTTATGTGTATCTCTGTCACTTTCTACTCCTTCTGTTTTTTTGCTCTGGCCTAGTAAATGAATGCATGAGTGACATTTTTTAAGGGCTTGCTTGCATCATCATCCTCATCACTAGTTTCCCTCTCTGCATATGAATAAACATTTTTTTCCAGTGGTGCCTTGATTAATGCTGGCGTTCATTGAAACATAAGTAAATCTTGTCGCTGTCATAGGTGGTGGAGAGCTAGCGTTTCTAATAGTACTGTATCTCTCAGCAACGCTCAACACGTTTGACCACCCAACACTCCTGAATATGTTGGCCCTTTTGATGAGGGTGTCCGACGGTGCTCCCTAGCTGGACTATTTCCATTCTGAATGGAATCCAAGGGTGGTGATTATACATGAATGTGCGGAAACCTCAATGGTCCAATGTGGCATCCCACACAGGCCCTGTCTCTTCCCACTGTTACGTATGTATATATATGTATGTATGTATGTTTCAACATTCCATTATTGCTTGAAATGGGGGTCATGCTTCAAAACTACACCAATGACATCTAGCTGGTGTTTTGATTATCGAACAAGCCGCATAGCGAATGCCAGCAGGCTGAGTCTGAATGCATTGAACATTTAGTTTTTACTTACAGTGAAGGGCATTGGCTAAAAAACACAGTATTCCACCTAAAATTCCGTGCAGTATAAGGTGGAATTCATCCTGGATGTCCATGAACTGCCGTACCAATAATGGGAGTCTAACTCTAATTAGCATCTTACATTGCTTTGTAAAATTAGGTAACCTCTGCTTGAGGGGGTACATCAATATTGCTACATCTTTGATTGGCGAACTCAACTTTGGAAATGCTCTCTTGGCAGGCTCTTTCAAATCGAATATAAAAAAATGTACAAACTCTTCCATACCCAGCAGCTGGACCACTTTGCAATCTTCTTGAGACAGGACATATTTCATCAACTTTTAGGAAACTTCATTTGCTGTCAGTGGCATCTAGGATTGCGTTCAAATCCCTAGCTGTCATGCATCGTTAATTTAAAGGGCTTGTCCCTAGTTATCTGAAGGAACAACGTCATCCATACTGCCCTCTGTTTGTGCTGTGATGCTCGAATAAGAATTTACTGACACCATCATGAACAGTTACTAAGAAAACTACTGGGAAAGCATTTGCCAGTATTATTTGCTCTGTTTGGAATTCTATTCCTGACAGTCTCAGGCACATAGAATAACTTCTGTTTTGCAGAGGTCGGAAAACCTACTTGTTTGAATAAAGTGCCTTAGTGCTACAGCACTTAGTCGCCCATTGATAATTTGATTATATACAAATTCTTGATTGATAGATTGAATACATGGATATAGGTGTCATCTTATTTACGGAAATCCATCAAAAAGGATGAATCCACTATTCCACAACAAATGGATGCCCTCAAGTAGGTAAAGTAAGGAAAACAAAACTATGGTAGATATAGGCAACACAGTAGTAGTGCGAACATGCAGTGAAATCAAGGTTAACACCTTAGCACTGATGATTATGATTAAAAGGTAATATTGTGAGATAAAATTACACCTAGATTTAGCATTAGTGGCCAGTAAATCTGTGCGTGGGCTACAGAAGATAGCTTGATTACAAGCCTGTCTGTGTCCCGCAGAGTTGGAAAAAACAGGTACATTTTTTCCACATCCAATTTTATCGACTGGAACACATACCTGCATGGAAACACTAAATCAACAGGACATTATGAATCAAAACAGGAAAAATGTCATTTCTTGGTAACAAATCTATTTCCACTAAACAGGAGAATCCAGTGACTTGATACCCTTCAGACTGCAGCACCTAAATACAGCCTAAACTTCATCTTGACCACTACATGATATCAAAACACCTCCTAACAGTCCTCTTGGATATTTTCAATCAACTGCAATCCAGCAAAAGAGAGTGCCACCCATACTTCCCGACCTGACCTATCATGGCTACAAATTCAGTGAGCCTGAATTGCAGGGACTGGCAGAGGAGGTTGTAAAAGAAGAGACGCAGCGGATCGGCTGTTTACTTTCAAAAATAAGTGCCAATAGTAGATCAAAGATTCCCCTGAAAATAACAGAAAAGGTGAATGCGGTCTCCGCACATCCCAGGACAGTTGAAGACTGAACAAACATTTCCAGGACTTAAAGTGTCATGGTCGTTGTCCACTTGCCAGGCACAGATGTGAAAGTGTTGCAACTGGAGGATAACCCGCAGGAGAACTTAGGCTGGGAGGGGCAGGTCAAAGCATAATTAATATCACCAGTATCCAAGGAATTGACGGTGGAGGTGAATCGGAGGAGATGAGGATCTAGGTGAGTAATAGGTATCATATCATCCATGACAATCTGGGTACTTGTGCCCTATGTCTATACCAGTATTGGAGATCTGAGCATTATGTAGTTGGGTTATGTTAAAAAGATTAACTGTCCTGCTATAAAACAAACAAAACAAAACATCATAAAATACATTATAAACCTGTTTTTATAAGTCCTTCTATGGGTTTGTGAGGTCATTTTACAATCCTCCACCCTTACACTTGCAGGTGACACAGCACAAGCGGATTCAGAACAGCCCTCAACAAGCTGTGCACAACCAGTAAGAGGAGAGAACGGCAAAGCGTCAGCTCTAACTACAACCACTAGTGGTTCATCTACCCACACCCAGTGTCCACAAGCACACATCTACCAACACTGCTACTGTTGTACCCAGCCCACCAGGTAGTGCCAGATCAGCAACAAGTTTAGAATCGACTGGTGTCATCACAGCCTGACTGGCTCTATGTTAGTCACCACAAAATCATCAACCACCATCTCTACAGTGGTGCAGGACATCACTGGACAACTTCAGCCAAAGACATTATTGTCTCAGGCCCATAGCAGGGCAATAACAACTACCACTGAAGCCATTACAATACCAGTTATAGCAGCCGCCATTCCTCAAAGCTAACACGCCAAATTCCACTTTCTTCGTGTCTGTGTTCATAAACCCCCTTTCTTGCATCTGTGAGCCTTGTGAACTCCTCCTAACACACTTCTGAACTAACATCAGGACATCCTTTTAGGCTTTTTCAGAAAATTGTTATGCAAGACGTTTTACAACCAGTCAGTAATTCATGTTGCAAAATCTCAAGATGCAGGGGGTCGCAGAACGACCTGCTAAATGAATATTATTAAGCAGGTCGCCATTTGGGAACACATCAGGAGGAGCAGGCAGTGGTCACACAGACCAGCGCCTGCTCCCCTGAGCTTGGCCAAGCCCAGACAATTCCCAAAAGAGAAACTTTGGAACAGGGCCAGATTCCCCTTTGCAAATTGGTTACCATCTCCATTGAGGAATCAGCAGCCAATCAATAGTTTGCCACCACAATTGTGGTGGCAAACCATTGATACAAAAATGTTGCAAATCCCAATTAAAAAGGAACGCCCCATTTATGCCCCTTTTTAATTGTGATTGCAACAAGTGGGTAAACCCATTTTGCAGTTTCAAAAGCTTCTCAGAATATTATCTGTGAAAGAACATTGTTCACAGATCTGGTTACTTTCACTGTATAGTATGCACATTAGGCATTATTTTCATCCCTTTGACTTCACAAATGTTCTCCACCATTTAATGTTCGGAGAGGAGTCAGACAGGGGTGGGTGTTGGTGCTCTTTCTGTTCTCTCTGTATATAAGTGCAGTGTTCATATTGCTTCAGGGCGAGGCCGCCGACCCGTCAGGAGTTGATGATAGAGCAGTCCCGATCCTCCTTTATGCAGACAATGCTTTTCGTTTGTCTAGGACCGCTAACTGCCTGCAACGTTTAATGAACAACTTTTGTGAATTTATAGAGGCGAGAGATCTTAAAATAAACCTGAAGAAAACTTATAGAATGATATGCGGAGAGGGAGCGTGTAAATCATGAAGCCACTTCAGTAATGACAGACAGATCACAAGGGCCATATCTTTCTCCAATCTGAGTATTCTCTGCACTACTAGTTGTTCCTGGATTAAGTACATCGAAAACAACAGGCTAAAGATGTTGCAGGCCTGTGAGGGTATTTTTAGGTTTGCCTTCAAGTTTGGTTGTAAACCAATCAGGGAAATGGTTGCAATTTACAGAACCAAATGTGAATGAATGAAAAATGCTATTTGGTTGAAAGTACAATCATAAAAGCACACAATAAACACATATAAAATTCCCTAAAATGCATAAAAATACATAAAAGAAATGAAGTAAGCGGGGGAATCCACCAATCCTTCCATATTTACAAAAATTCATGGACCATACATGAGTACCTCGTCTTCAATGAGATCTTTCCACAGTTGACAGTCATTATGGTAAATAAAAACACATAAAATCTTGTTTGCACACAGTTTACGTAAAGTGCATAGTGCCCCGTGAACGTAGTGCAGCAGGAAGGAATAGGCTTACACAAGGACACATCTGTTTATCTGATAATTGCTGAAGATAATGATACACTAAGGTGCAATGCCTTAGGTTTTTAATTCTCATAAATGGGACTAGGAATCTTTTAGTGTATCATTTGTTAAAGTCACAGAAAAAGAGAAAGTGTACCATTGGCTGTTTTGAATCATTGTTACACGGGCAGGCTCTGGAGGATAGTTTGTGCTGGTACCCAAGGGGGAAGCAGAGCTAAATGTATATCAGCAGCCTCCTTAACAGCAGTGGGCTGTGGGGCTACGCTAAACACACTACTCTCCAAACCCAAGAGAATTTTTTTCTACAGTGATTCCTTGCTGTTCCCCAAGCCACACCAGCAGATATAGTACATAAGGAGTTGAGAGAGTGGAAGATGCATATCCTACATCTGCTGAGAACAACTATGTAGATGAGGTTGCACGCTACTGTGCCTTGAATGCTTGTACTTTCAATGGAGAATACAGAAATGAGGAAACAGAAGTGACCGATTTCAACGTGATGCTGGCTGTAGCCGATACTTGGGATGAGGTGAAGCGTCTGCAGGAGGAAGTTTCTGAGGAGGAGCAGTCAGGTTGGATCAGAGCAGGCTGTGTGAAGAGAGAGGATGATATTTGGGTGTCAACTGATGAGAGAGCGGTTTTGCCCGACTGTTTATTGTACCCAATGGCAAAGCAGATTCATGGTGCAGCACATGTAGGCAGAGACAGAATGGTGAGGGTGTTTAGGCAAACATGGTTTAACCCAAGGTTTCGAGTGGATGCGGAAGCCTTGTGCCATCAGTGTGTGCCTTGTCAGCAAATGGAAGAGGATTGTTGTTACATTGAGCTACATAGGGAGGTCAGGAAGGCCTTTCAACAGGATGCAGTTGGACTTTGTTGAGATGCCTATGTGCAATGGATTGAGATACATTTTGGTTGTGGTGTATTTTTTCTCCTGTTGGGTCGAAGCCTATCCAACACGGAGATGTGACAGTTTCACAGTAGCTACGCTGTTGTTGAGGGAACTCATTCCTAGGTTCAGATTTCCAACTACATTGGAGTCAGACTGAGGGACTAATTTCAATAATTTGGTCCTAAAATTGCTGTGTGCAGCTTTGCGGGTGAAACAGAGCCTACATTGTAGTTACAGGCCCGAGGCATCGGGAATAGTTGAGCAGGTCAACAGTACTCTGAAATCGAGATTGGCAAAGGTGTGTGCTTCAACTTCTTTGAAATGGCCCAATGCATTGCCCCTTGTGCTGATGATTCTGCGCAGTATTCCTAATAGAAGAACTGGCTTGTCCCCTCATGAGATTCTTATGGGGAGGGCGATGAGATTGCCTGCTGTGTCTGCCAATGCGCTTGTTAACATATCTGATGATTTGGTCCTCGACTACTGTAAAGGATTGGCTGATGTCATTTGTTCTGTGTTTCATCAGGTTGAAGCAGCCACTGCAACGCCAACACGAAATCTCTGTCACAACCTGGCCCCTGGCGACTGGGTGCTCATAAAGAGACATGTGAGAAAGAATTGCCTTGAACTCCCTGGTGTGGACCCTAACAAGTGATACTGGTGACTATGACTGCTGTAAAGTGTGGCGAAGTTCCGAACTGGGATCATGCCTCCCACACGCGAAGAGGACCAAACCCCTCTGAAGAAACAGTTCCTCTGTCAGAAGAATTGACAAACGTGACCAGAGGGTCACCACAGGGGTAAGCCACGTTGTAAGTGATCGCCAGAGGCTGGACAGGACTTAGAGCAATCTGAGGGGGGTCCAGTTGAACAGGACACTGATGTTGCTTCGGAAGGAGACAAGACAGTTGTGTCTGAGCGCGAATCTGACCCCGACGAAGGAGTAAGTGAAGGGGAAAGGCAAGTGCAGTCAAAACCAAGGACAGACCTGAATGAGACTTGGCCAGAAAGAGAACAGAGAAGGAATCTGAGGCTTGCATCTGAGAGAGGGCTTGCACCCATTGCTGAAACGTCCGCATCTGAACAAAGTGAAACTGAAGGTGAGAGACTAAGTTCAAGGAGGTCCAAGAGAGTTAGAATGCCTTGTCGGAGGTACTCTTCCGCTGAGTGGACTTATCTGGCTGCCAATACCGACGAGGGCGAGGTCCCGGGCATCGGTACTGATAATCGACGTCCTGTTAAAGATTCCTGGGACTAAAGCGCATGCTCTTCTTTCACTGGCCGTTCCGTACCCACCAAGGTTGAGTGGCCTCAGGACTCTGATTCTGAACAACGTTGTTTTCCCTCATTTGAGCATATAACCAGCATCGGTGGAAGAAGCAAAGTTGAGAGCTGATTTGTTGCAATTGATTGTACAGCAGCAAGGTTTGGTCCTTATTAGAGATGTTGAATGAACTTTATGAACTTTGTTAAAAGTGCCTGAGGAGAAGATAACCTAGACCCGAGTGGATGAAGAATAAAATTAGGGGTTACACCTAGAAGAAGACGGAGTAGTGTTAAGGAAGTCTTACAAACTTGTGTACATAGAAAAATAAAATAAAAATAAAAGAAAGGTGAAAGAGAGAAAAAGTGTTCAAGACCCGCTTAAGAGACTTTTGTGTTTTTTGTTTTAATCGAGTGGAACCTGACAGAGAAGAAGGCGCAAAAGTATCATAAGCACACTTATAACTATTGTAATGGTAGTAATCGTGGTACTATTAGTAGAGTCATTTTCTAGGTCTTCTTAGGAGAGACATAGGGTTGTTGTCCCTGAGGTGGCTACCGCTATGCCAGGGGTTCCAAAAAGAGGTACTCTAGGACCAGTCAAAGATATTGCTGCTAAAGGAAAACAACATATCCATGTAGATTTGTCTAAGGGAGATTGCACCCTTAACACGTATGCTAGGCTATTGTATGAGTATGTTGATACCATGGAAGCTAGAGATTGGTATGTGGGTCCCGTGCTCTCCATGCCACTGGAGTCAAGCTATCCTGGCTGATGAGGGGTTGTCGGGAGTCGGAAGACGAACAGCTGACTATAGTTCCTTACTCCCCTGTCGACAACCTGATTGACGTGCTGTCACTCCGTATACAGGCGGTGCAGGAGCCCTTTAAGGATCACCCCAGCAGCTACCAGGAGGAGCACCAAGGGGTGTGGCCAACGACGCTGGTTCCGACAGCCCTATCAGAGGAGGATCGCAACTGGCGAGGGGGGCGGAACGCCATGACGACTTGGGAAGTGGAGAATAAGGGAGAAGAAGAGGAGCGGGAGACGCGGAAGCTGCTGGCTGGTACAAACCCCGAGAAGGAGAGGCAAGCCGGAGACGTAGCCCCAGATGAAAACAACACGCCAGGAGGCCAACGAGACCGCGCATCGCCCCGCCACTCTCCTGGAGGAGGGTGGCTAGACAAGGTACAGGCAAGACTGCGGGGCTTTACAGGGCACAGGGAGGGGCCGGGTACGAGGTAGAGGGAGGTCACGTTCATCCCAAAAGCCATCTCACAAGGTGGTGGAATTGGGTGCTGCTCCCCCTCACAATCCCTACCCCGTGCAAGGAAGGTTTTATTTTCCTTCGCCTGACCCTTGTTTTCATTTTCTTTTCTTTCGGTTCCTTACGCCGGGACAACGCTGGAAGCCAGTGCACCTGCCCTGCCTCAGATGGACCCTTGGTGACTGGGAGTCCCCCCCCCCCTAACCAGGAAAACCATGGGAAAACCACTGACTGTCGTGCCATCGCGTAACCCTAATAAAAAAGGAACAGTACATAACTTGCATACATAACTGGTCTCCATAGCCTTATTATCGCAACGGTACAGCCGTGCAAGGAGGTCCCGTGACAGGGGTGAAACCCCGAAACCGGTCCTAGGATGCTTGTTTCCAGTCCAGGGTAGAGCTGGCCTGGCAGTTCGGGCTGGACTGTTCCCATTGGGCGCAGGGTCAAGACTGATTTGCATATGGCTGAGTTCAAACTGGAATGGCATGGTGAGCAAAAAAACGATGGATTTAGGCCCAGATCTCTGTACTGGGGTGAATATATGACATTGTTCTGCATTCTGTCCATCAATTGTTCTTTTTGCATCTTTAATATGGAGAGCAACTTGCATCAGAAACACATGAGCCTTATGTAATACATTTCTCCAGTCGTGGGTAACTTATAGATTTTTATAGCTTCAGCGTTCACTTCTGATTACCTGGCAGTCTGCTAGGAGGCTAAGCACTTTGCTGTTGGCGCGCTTTGTTTTTAATATTTTACTGTGATTGTACTTTTAATCTGTAAATTTACCGCATCCACTTTTTGCACTTTATATCTTGACCTATACTTGATCTGACCTGTTTGCAGCCCCGCATTTGGTCTGGAGTGCTTTTGTTGGCTGTTCGTCTCCCCGGTCCACCGCAGCCATTAGCGGGCTGATTTTTGTGGAGGGAGTATCGAACCGCCGACGCCGGAGTTTTTTACTTCCGGTGTGCCATTTTCAGCCGGCATATTGTTGGTGAGGCGGTCTAGTCTTTTGGCCACCTCCCCTGAGCCTGTATTTAATCGAGCATTGGCGCGGGAGCGCAGCGGACGCGCGCAGCAGGCGCGCCGGTGGCGTGCCGAAGGTGCGCCAAAGGCAAGCCCGGCTGCGCCCGTCTGCGCCTGGACGTCGCCAGACGCCAGAAACGCTGGTAGTGGCACTTCAGGATCTTGTACCTATTCCAGGGCAGAGCTGCTGGCTGTCAATACTTTGGTAAACCCTTGTAGCTCGCTCTCCAGTAGGTCCCATGGAGGGGCCCTTTGCTGCCTTTGCTGTGGGTTTGATTCACACACATTCTCGCCTCCTCACTCCCCCTCCTCTGTCCAGGTCTTCAATGAAAATCCTTCATCTTAATGTTCGCTCTCTGGCCAAACATTACTTGGATATCTACGATCTGGTTCAGGAGGAATCCCTGGATGCCTTTTTCTTAACAGAAACCTGGCTAAGTGATGATATGGTGGCAGAACCGGGCCTAGCGCTTCCTTTAGGCTATAGTATTCTGACCTTAAACAGGGAGACTAGAGGGGGCGGTATTGCGGTTATCTTTAAGTCTTGCTACACCTGCTCATTTGTCAAAGAGTTGGTGGAGGGCTGCGAATGCGCCCGTTTCAGAATCACTTTTAGCGCTCAATCAACTATGTCAGGGTTGTTAGTCTATCGCCCCCCTGGGCCAGCTAAGGAGTTCAAATCTGCCCTCATCGATGTTACCAGCACTCTAGCAATGAGTGCAGCTAACTTTAGCATCTTGGGAGATCTTAACCTGCATTTTGACCTCCAACATGATAACGAAATCGGCAGTTTGCTCGCAGACCTGGCGGCTTGCCAATTAATTCAATTGGTTTCAGGCCCCACCCATACTGCCGGTCACTTACTGGACCCTGTTTTCTCTAATATTCCTTCCGCTTTTGTCAAGACACCCAGTCCAGTATGTTGGTCTGACCACTTTCTGGTTTCTATGTCATTCCCGGTCTTCGAGCCCACGCATAGAGCCTCTCAACTGCCCTCTTTCAAACGCCCTTGGCGTAAATTGAAGCTCGAGGATTTTCATGCCCTTCTTTCTGTAAACCCTCTTGAATTACACAGTGACTCTGATCTGGCATATAGATCACTCTGTAACTGGATTCTTCAAGCTCTTGATTCTCTCATTCCAGCCAAATGGTCTAAAGGCCGTAATTCTGACTCTAACCCATAGTTTAATGATTCTCTGGCCGCAATACGTAAATCTTGTAAAAAGCTGGAGCATGCCTGGAGAAAGGACTATGACCCAGTGGCTAAAATTTGCTATCAGGCCGCTATTAAGAGCTACCATAGGACTATACACTCTGTCCGGGTGGCTTACTTTGCCAATGAAATCAAGTTAAGCCGTAATCCGGCTAAGTGTATTTTCAAAATACTTAAGGATCTCAGAGTTAGGAAAACTCTTCTGCCTCCGTGATTATGTCTGAGCAACATTGTGAGGACCTGGCGACCTTCTTTGTTAATAAAGTGGAAACAATTTATAGGTCTTTCCCTTTGGTGCCTCCATCTCCCACTGCTCCTCACGGACCTCCTCCTTCTCACTCTTTGGAGGTTATTTCTTCCATCTCGCAGGAAGAGTTCTTACTACTGAGTGGTAAAGTTAAATCTGGCTCTCCGGTCGATCCTTTGAAACCTGCCCAGTTCAGGGACTCCTTATCTGTGCTCCTGGCTCCTTTGTGCCAGGTTGTTAATACATCTCTTTCCACAGCTGTGGTCCCTGAGCTATGGAAGCAGGCCATGGTGGTTTCTCTACTTAAAAAACCTTCGCTGGACCCGGCTAAGCTGGAAAATTTCCGTCCCATATCCCTCCTACCATGGGTAGCTAAGATCGCTGAGGCTCACGTGAATAACATCTTAACGGGGTTTCTGAATATTAATGGCACCTTGGATCCCTCCCAGAATGGCTTCCGCCCTGGTCACAGTACAGAGACGGCTCTCTTGGCTGTGACCGAACATCTGCGGACCATTCTCGATACAGGGCACACTGCAGCACTGATATTGCTTGATCTGAGTGCCGCATTCGACGCGGTCTCCCATAAGATTCTTTTACATCGTCTGGAGGAGGCGGGTGTCGTTGGCCTAGCCCTAGAATGGTTTAGATCCTTCCTGTCAGGGAGAACATTCCAAGTGACTGCCTCCCCGTTTCTCTCCCGTGTCCAGTCCATCGGGCAGGGTGTGCCTCAGGGCTCTGCTCTGAGTCCTGTACTATTTAATCTGTACGTTCAACCTCTTGCTACGGTGGCTAGGGACAAAGGCCTCACTATGGTCTCATATGCTGACGACACGCAGCTGGTGGTGGCCCTCTCCGACGACTCCACGCTGGACGCTTCCAATTTTAGAGCGGCCTGGCTGTAGTCAGCGGAGTGGATGACCACCAACTGCCTCCAGCTTAACGCCAATAAAACTGAGGTGTTGCTGGTGGGGAGAGACAGGAGACTTTGGAGTGAGCAATGGTGGCCCTCCACTCTTGGTAGTGCACCCACCCCTAAGACGGTGGTAAAATACTTGGGGGTATGGATGGATTCTACTCTCAGCTTCCAGGATCACACCAAGAAAGTGGCCGGCACTTGCTTCGGCCTTCTTCGGCGACTTAGGCCCTTGCTGGGGTTTTTTGATCCACCTACCCGCCAGTTGATCGTCCAAGCGGCCATCTTATCTAGACTGGATTATGCCAGCTCGCTCCTCTTAGGGGCTAATCAGGCTGAGGTTGTGCGCTTGCAGCGAGTCCAAAATGCAGCTGCCAGAGCCCTGTTGGGGCTCCCGCGTAGCTGCTCAACAGCCGGTGCTATCCGGCGGTTACATTGGTTGCCCATGGCCAAGCGGGTCAAATTCAAGGCTCTTTGTTTGTCCTTTAAAATTCTCAAGCTTGCGTCTCCTGGGCTCCTGGCTAACTTGCTGGTACCTTATGTTCCTAGACGCCAGCTGCGCTCTCTGGGGCAACACTTGGTTGTGGTCCCTCGAGTGAACCGTCTCCGTGCTGGGGGACGGTCCTTCCGTTGTTTGGCAGCCAAATTATGGAACTCCTTGCCCTTTCAGATTCGTATCCTGGATAGCTTGTTGGCCTTCCGAAAAGCCATTAAGACATACCTCTTCCCCTTGGCCTAGTCCCCCTTTTCTATGTGTACTACTTTCTGCGCTGTGACGCTCAGTTTCTTAGCCTCTATGTTCCTCTGCTGTTAGCGCCGGGACGCCTCTTTGCTGAGGCAGCTGTGCGCTATACAAGTCTAATTAACATAACATAATATAACATAACTTCTGGATATTGTAATAGTAGGCTAATCTCTTTCCTTCACATCAACATATCAGACACTACTTAGAAGTTTTTATTGTGGGAATATAGAGGTTTCCTGCCCGCCTTTTAGTTTTGAAAACAATGAATCCATAGGAAAGACTAATTAGCATAATAACTGCAACAAGGGATTTTAAGCATCTTGCACTTTAGGGTGATCCCTCTAGAATTAGCCAGGTACGCAACATGTCTAGCTGCGCACCCATGAGTTGGCCTTCTGCACAATTTATCCTGCAGTTTTGTCACTTTATATACCATTTTCAGGTATTAGGTACATTATTTTACCTTCACCGCTAAAGCAAGTCATTTTTAGACTACAGGTCAGCCATGCTTTATGTACATCATAGTTTTTAGTCAATGTATGTAGAATTGTAGCTCCTTTCGCGGACAAATATACATTGGTTTGCATGGCCCCAAAGAAATCTTCTGGGCTGTTTATCTTGACGTTTTTATTACTGTAATTGTTATGGTGTTTTAATTTGTTCTTATTATTTTTTTTAATGTTACTGTGTTCATTCAATTCTGTGATATGCAACTATGCTTGATTTCCTTTTTTATATGTATTTGTCTTTTATGGCCTTTCTTTAGCGGAACAAAGTTATTTAATTGATTGACTTTACAAGGCTGTGATATGTCAGAAGAGTGAAAAATCTTTTAGCCAATTGTTTATACACTGTTAACCTGCTAATCCTGCAGAATTCAGACACTTTACTGGGTGCTGTGGAGCTAGATGAATGGGGTACTACCAGTGACCGGGTTGGTGGGGCTGGGGGAAGGTGGCTGATGCCTTGGAGCCAGTTACTATACTTTTCTGAACCTGCAGATCATTGGCCTTGAATCCTGGACTGCCTACAAAAGATGTCAGGTGACTGACTATTTACACTGCTAACCTGCCACTCCTGCAGAGTTCAAGCGCTTTCCCGGAGACGATGGAGCCAGCTGATCGAAGGAAACCTATTTGTGACCGTGGGACAGAAAACTTGGAGAAGATTGTTACACTTTACCGAACCTGCGCTTTAATGATTGCCCTTGTGTGGACTACCTGCAAAAGGCATCGTGGTTTGCGGCCACATATCACAGAAAGTGCAAAGCGACACAAACATAGTTTACTGCCATTTGGTTGATCAGCCGTGATGGCAGGGCACTGGGCATGTCCAACTGCTATTTTGTTGCTGGTTTTTCATAAAAACCTCAGGTATTCAATTCATGGTCAACACAACAGATTAGCTAAGTTTACTAGCACCTAAAGAAACACAGATGATGCACTTGAATTGTACAATATCTAGACATCAAGAACCCCAGTCAGAAGTGTCAATGGTCAAGTGTTCATCTGCTATGTGGTGACAGATACTTTTCCCAAAATACTTTGGTATTTTAGATTACTTCGTCTGGGGCAACAATAGTATTAACTCAGTTTTTGAATCCATTGTTCAAAGAGATCAAAAACAATTTTGCATAGTGGTCGTTCATCTATTCTCTAAAGCACGGGACCCAACATAATCTTTGAAATTGGACATTTGACCACATTTTTAACTACAGATTTGACAAACCTGTCCAAACAAGCATTAATTCATTAAGGTAATGAGATATCTTCTGCTTAAAGTTAATACTGGCATAGATAAACTAGACAAGGACAGTACACCAACCAAATTTGAGGGCCATCTGGTTGCTATAAAGGAGCCCTCTAGAGACAGCCTAGCAGGAAGGGATGGCCCCAACTTCTGATTGCCTCAATGGCGGCATCTGTAGCATCACTATTAACCATCTTAACTTGATAATCAAGGAAAATGAATTTCCAAATTTCATTACTGGAGGAGATCGTAAGTTCAGTTTCCAATGTGGGTGAGACTGGCAGTTCGTGAAATTACTAACCACATCTAAACAATTAAAAGGAACCTTATATGCCCCCTTGTAACTGCTGATAAGGGTGCAACTGATCAAAACATTATTAAGGAGGTAGTGTCAACTAACACCTTGGTGCCTGGGAAGCTGCCAAACAGTTGAGCTCTGCGCCTACTACCCAAGGCAGGAGAGCTCGCAGAATGATTTCATTTTGAACTCTAGCACTGTAGTGATTTCAAATGAGCTAGAAGATGCACGATTAGTTAAGGATAATGTTTGTAGTGAAGACGCCACGCAGTCTGTAGTTTGAGATGTAGGTTTAATCTTAAAGTACATCCATCCATGAAGGGGCACTGGAGCAACTGACTACAAGCAGAATGCAGAATGCAGAGCTCCAGTGACTTCATGACATTCCAACTCATCTAATACTTTCCAAAACATCTGTAGTTCATGTTGCAATTGAGTCTCTTTAGGCCAACCGGATTTCACAAAGGCAACAACCTTACTAAGGACACAGTCAGATTCAATGGCAGAGATCCAATCTTTCTCGCAAATGGTTGCATCCCCTATATAAGCAATGAAACACTCCTCAATTTCTGTTTCCCATTCAAGATTCTCAGGTTCTTCAATGGGGAGCCTGGACAAGCAGTCCGCACGAGATTTTTTCCCACCAGGGATATACTCAATAGAGAAAGTGAATTCCAAAAGTTTTGCTGCTAATCTTGAAATTCTGGCAGTAGTGCGTTTGATCTTTTTGCCAGAGAGTATGTTCACCAAAGGACAGTGATCAGTTTTAAGTAAAAAGGGCCTGCCCCACACATATGCTTTAAATTTTTCTACACTCCAAACACAAGCTAAGAGCTCCTTTTTGATTACAGAATACTTGCGTTCAGCAGGTCTAAGTGTCCTAGATGCAAAGCCTACGGTAAACTCACGCCCATTATCAACTTGAGTGCGAACAGCCCCAAGACCATATTCACAGGCATCAACAGTTACTACAGTGGTTCTGCCCTCAGGAAATGGCTGTAGAGCAGGAACATTCACAATTTTCTCTTTGAAGATTTTGAAAAAACGTTCACAGGAATCTGACCAGACAAACTCTGCATTTTTCTTTAAAAGAGGCGTGAAGCATTCTGTCAGGTTGGCAAAATTCTTTAAAAACTTAGCATAAAATTCACACATGCCTAAAAAATAAAGTAACTGTTCCTTATTTTTGGGAGCAGGAGCATCTAAGATGCTTTTCACGAGGCATGGCTTGGGGCAGAAAAGACATGACCTAAATACTCAATCTCCTTGGTCTTGAAGATACACTTGTCTTTTCTCAAAGTAGCACCTCTAGATTCGAGTATGTTCAAGACTTTCGTTATTAAGACATCATGTTCAGACTCACTTTTAGTAAACAGTAAGATATCGTCTTGAAAAACAGCCACTTGTGAGATGCCATGAAACATCTCAGACATCAGTCTTTGAAAGACTGCTGCCGCTGAAGCTATGCCAAAAGGCATCCTGCAGAACTGGAAGGTGCCTTCTGGTGTGACAAAAGCAGTAAGATGACGAGAGGCTTTGTCTAATTCGACCTGGTGATAAGCTGATCTAAGGTCCAGTTTGGTGAACCAGCTAGACTGACCAATCTTCGTGATGAGATCTTCTATCCTAGGTAAGGGAAAGTTGTCAACCCAGATGGCCTCATTGACACTTCTTAAGTCCACACACATCCTAAGTTTGCCTGTCTTCTTCTTGGCTAAAACTATGGGAGATAGCCACAAGGTGACCTCAACTTTCTCAATGATTCCTTGCACACACATGTCAGACAGCATATCAGGCAATTCTTTCCTGACACTTAAGGGAATGTTATGTAACTTGTGTTTGACAGGTACTACATCTCGCTTGACTTTTACAGAATATACAAAGTCAGTGATTCTCCCGACCTTATCTTGAAAAACTTTTGGAAACTTCCTTTCCCAGTCGTTGTCAACATTAGTAATGCACTTAATGTCATGCTTACCGCAGACAGTGGTGTCGGTACACATCAAGTCATGCTTTTCAATGGTAATGGGGTTACTAGAACCAGGTCTAATGGTTAAATTGAACTCAGCTTGGTGAACAAGGCCTAAAACATTAATGCCTTTGCGTGCAACATAAACTTTTCCATTGATAGAAGAATGTAGAAGTTTGATGGAGGACCAAAAATAGCCAATGAGATCCACTTTACTACCTCCAAAAGCCACTGTCATAAGATCTGGAGGTAGTAAAGATTGTGCAACCCAAAACTGTGTGTACTTAGTGTGATCTATAATGGTAATATGAGCTCCAGTGTCTACTAAACGTTTTATTGGAGTTCCACTGATCCAAACTTCAATTTCTGGATCAGCAACTGAAGAGGATTTATCTTGTTTCACACATCTCACACCTAGTAATAACTCTGAGTGTGTCATCAACTTCGTGATCTTCACTGACTACACAGCGAACAGGGTTGTTATACCTACCCCCCTACATACTTTTAAAAAATGGCCCATTTTCCCACATTTCCTGCATTGTTGTCCATGTTTAGGACAATGTTTGAAAGTAGAAACGTGATTAGGCGATCCACATCTAAAGCAACTAACTTTCTGTGTTTGAAAAGTTTGGGGGTTGGGTTTAAAAGAGTTCTTGTTCCTTTTGTTTTCTACATTGGAAATGGATTTGTTGATGACTGCACCTGAAATGGCCGTTTTGTTGAGAGATTCCTCTAAAAATTTCACGTCTTGGCATGAACCCTCAATACTCTTAGCTATGTCAATAGCTTTGTCTAAGGATGGATTTTTACATGTGAGGGACGTTCTTGAATTTTTTTGAACTACATCTAACTACAAGCTGATCTCTGATTAACTGCAAAGCGAACTCTTCAAATTCACAGGTTGCAGCTTCAGGGCAGTGACATACGTGTCAATACTTTCTGAAGGTTTCTGTACTCTTGTGAAAAATGTAAACCTATGAACGACAAGATTTTTTGACTTGGTAAAATATTTATCAAGTTGAGCAATAGCAACGTCAAACTCATCAAGTTCCGAATCATCTAAGTCTCCATAATCAGGTAAGTGGTCAAAAATATTTTGCCCTTCAACTCCTAGATGGTAATACTTTAAACCTTTTTTTCCTATCAGGTTTAAATGTTGTGGCATCTATTGCTACTAAATACGCTTTGAAAGAACGAATCCACAATTTCCATTCTAACGGAGGTTCGCCAGGATCTTGTCGGAACGGAGCAGGTGGTGAAATGCTTTGCATAACTATTGATTCTGGTTGCTGATCGTAGATGGGGTGGAGTAAAGTGTGCAAATCACTGGGGAGTGAATCTGCTCAAAGCGTGCAGATCGCTGACAAAGTAATATTCTGTGAAAAGTGTGCAGATCACTGAAAAGTAGATCTGCAAGTTGCACTCCATGCGAAGTGTGAAAAAACGCTGCAGTGTGAATCTGCTCAAAGCGTGCAGATCGCTGTGAAAGTTGTATATTTTTATAAAGTGTGCAGATCTCTGAAAGATGGATCTGCACTGAGCGTGCATATCGCTGACTCACAGACTTGTACCAATGTGGACAATCAAAGACAGTATGTGCAGTACTGCTGTGGACCACAGGAGGCAGTATAGTTTAATTCAACTCTATGATTGAAACCGGAAAAGCAGGAAGAACAGAGCAGGATAAGAGGTGACACTCTGTGGATCGTGGAGTAGAAACAGCTGGCCAGAAGGAGGAGGTAAGCTCCAGTTATTTTTGATAAAATGTAAAAGTTGAAGTACAATGGCTGAGATGATCGTGTTACAGGAAGAACGAGTTTTATTGCGCTCGCGTAGGAGTCACGAGCTAAGACACGCTCGTACTTGAAGCTCTCGCTCTCGCGTTGGAGTCACGAGCTGAGGCACGCTCGTACTCAGAACCACTGTGCTCTCTTTAAGTAACGTAGAAGTTACGGGCATAGAAGCACTCGTGCTTAGAGTAGCTTGGCTATTGCTGGTTTACCGGTTGCCTCTCAAGCTTAGAGACGCTCGTGCTGGGAGGCGCTCGTGCTAGAAGGCGGCGTTGCCCTCTGTCATTCGGCTTTAGTGCGTGCAGGGCTTTGAAATAAGCGGTTGCTAGGCAACAACGCGACGCTCAAGCTCAATAGTAAAAGTCAATTAATGAAGAAAATCTTCATTTTTTCTTTTTAATCTTCGACGCGTGGCAGAGAAAAAAGCAAAAAGTCTCACCTTCAGTATCCACTTACGAGTGAATACACTTTTGAAGCAGTTAACGGTGTACTCAGTGGATTGCTCCCTGGCCCCTTCTTCCAAATGGTTAACAGCACAAGGATAGGCCCAAGCAAATCCCGAATCGTTAACAGTTTTGTAGTGAAGACGCCACGCAGTCTGCAGTTTGAGATGTAGGTTTAATCTTAAAGTACATCCATCCATGAAGGGGCACTGGAGCAACTGACTACAAGCAGAATGCAGAGCTCCAGTGACTTCATGACATTCCAAGCCCCATGACATTCCAAGCCTCAGGGTTGCACAATACCACAATGTTGTTTTGATTTATACCTGAATAACCTCTGAAAACATACTAAAAAAGCTCATGGTTAATCCCTGCTGTAGCTGGGTAACAAAGTAAAAAACATCGTAGGAAAGAGCATGTAAATAATCAGGATTCAGCTAACTACTCTTTTAGGCATATTAATGGACAACCATGGAAAGGACATGTAGAGAGAAATTTAAAAAACAGGAAAACATAGAAAATAAAGTGTAATAGACTGAATATGCTGAATGTAAATGCATGGTTCCACCGGTTGCCAATGATTGTATATAATCATCTGGTTGGATAAAACTGAGACTTGTAATACCAAACAAACACATAAAAACACAGAAAAGTCTTTAAAATCCACTGACCTGCAGCCCTACCTGAGTAAAAGATGTGAGGATGTGACAGATGTTCTTAGCCATAAAGGCTTAACCCGAGTCCTGAAGAGCATGATCCTGGAGAAGCGACTTGGGGAGTTATGAAACTGACTGATGATGAGGGTGAATATATCTTTATGCCACTTTACAACTCAGAAAGTCCACATAACACATTACATCGAGGACATCTTTACATGATGTGTCCTCATTAAACAGGTTGGTTGAAATCTGA
The DNA here is from genome assembly GCA_963921515.1 of Calotriton arnoldi. Taxonomy (NCBI): domain Eukaryota; kingdom Metazoa; phylum Chordata; class Amphibia; order Caudata; family Salamandridae; genus Calotriton; species Calotriton arnoldi. Next base: position 372,797 of record CAWUFW010001053.1, on the reverse strand, counting down.
GTTATAGAGAATGTGTTAATGTTGTGCCTGCACTGGTAGGAGTGCAGAAGGAGATGACAAAAGTCCAATTACGAAAGGGCGTTAATGCATCAAATTAAAGAATATACTGAGAAACAGTCAAAGATGGGCATTAAAGGTGACAAATGAAGCAAACTAGCTTATCTGTCAATCCTTAGAGGGCCCATGATGAACAGAAATGGTGTACTGTGTTGCAGACTCAAACAGCATCGCTCTCTCAGGGAGAAGCTTAGTGGTATAAGCATTAAATACTCTGCAATCAATTGAGGTCTGCTAACCACAAATTAATTATTAAAATCAACCCAAGTTACAGTGGTTCAGAGACGATAACATGGAGGATCACTCTCTCTAGTGCAACCCAGCACAGACATTGTACAAAATCAGAGGATTGGAAAAGGGTGGCTTCTGCACTAAATAGCCGTGGTGCTTGCTCACTGGAAGAAAATGACTAATAAACTGAAAGTGAGCAATCACTATAAGAACAACATTTAGTATTAGGAACTATTCTCGAAATATGATTAGTAGTGAAAATTGCTATTTCATAAAAATTCAGTCCAGCAAAGATTTGTTAGTAATGTCATGAAATATAGCAGGATTAAAACTGGTTTCTAATACTCTCACCAACTATTAACACATTCTGATATTATAGGCTTATATGAAACTTGGCTTTTGGAACAAATTAACCTAAATTGATAAGTAACTTTTGAAAAGGTGCATATGAAAGAGAGAGCTAAAGGGGGCTGGCCATCTTATGCTCCGATCAAATGACTTACGCAGACATCTGCATTCTTGCCTCTAAAGAGTATATACTCTGGGTGTCCAGGACCCCACATCCCAGGCATGGGCAATGGGGGGCTGCAGGTCGGTCGGCCATCTGTTTGATCTGGAAGGTCCTCTCTCTTTTGGTGCCTCCGTACAGAGTTCATGCTTCCAGAAAAGGAGCAATGGCTTTACACCCAGATCCACCACTGGGTGCTGCACCCTTTTATTCGCCCTGGTGCAGAGCGACACATCACTCCCTTCAAACGCTGGCTTCTGTCAAGGACATCTGACAAGCTCCTGGTCTCGGACCTGTGCCGTCTGATAAGCCCGCCTACAGAGGTCCCCAAATCTAAGAGCCAAATACGATGGGAATCAGAAATAGGCAGGGAACTCACGACTAAGGAGTGGGGAGACATCTACTACAGGGCACGGCACACTGCTCACAACATTGCCAGTATTGAAACAGCTGAGAAAATCACAAACCTACTGGTACTATACACCCCACCGGTTCCATAGATACAACCAGCCAAATCCCCGGATTGCTGGCGTCAATGTGGATCCCTAGGTACGCTGTTACACATCGTGTGGGATTGCCCGAAACTCAGGACCTACTGGTCGCAGGTGCTCACAGATATTGATACTCACTTAGACACAGAGCTTCCTAGGTTTCCCGCTTATATAATATTAGGTCTTCCTAACCCTCTCACCTTCCCCCTTGAGTCACGACGGGGCAAACAGATCAGCCTAGCCCTGGGTGCAGCCCTACAAAACATTCTTTCTCACTGGGGTACAGGGCAGATCCCCACACATCTAGGCTGGCTACACCGTATATGGTACATACTAGGAATGGAACGCATCACGCTATCCCTGTCTGATCAGGGAATGGCATTTCCTAAACTATGGGGACCATTTCTGACCCTATTGACATCAGAATTTCCGGAACTCACTTGCCCTAAATACCTTCGGTTGTTGCGACTGCCTGAGGCCCACTCTGCTTCCACCTAAGGGCCATTATATAAGATCATCCCTTCAAAGGGTTACCCAGCTACTATTTTTCCCTTTCTCTCTCCATTTCCTTTGGTCACCAGGTCCAGGGGTGGGGGATGGAAGGAGTTTGGGTTGTTATGTCATACTACATGGAGCCCTGTATTCAATGGGCCTTGAAACGCTGACGCAAGCTTCCCCTTTTCTTTTTGTCCCGTTGAAAACCCAATAAAGAAATTTAAACCATAAAGAGTATATACTTTGTATATGCTTCAAAGGCATAAATTGGTTCTCAGACAATGCATCACTACTACTATCTCACTTTTATATTACCCCTGTAAGGTGTTGTACTTGTAATGCAGAGCAGGATTTACTTATTTTAATTGAAAATCCGAAAATATATTTTCCTGCTTATATATACTTTTAACAGGCAATTTTTAATTAAGGCTCCCTGTTTTCCGTTTTTACTGATTTTTACAGATAAATACAGACAGAAAACGATTTATTTTCCTGTCTGTATTTATTTTTAAATGTGGATAAAAATGGAAATTGGGTTGTTTTTGAGTGATTCTAAATGCTGTCAGTCATGACTGCCAGGCCATTAACTGTGCGGATTGACAGGCAAGGGGATTTAAAAACTATAGGGATTTTAGTAAAGAGCCCTAAATAGCAGCAGATTTGCACAACCTTGATGCTAAAATTTACACATTTTCTTACAAGTGCATATTTTACCATCTGAGTGTGTATATATCATTGACACCTGCCAGGCATTCAGGCACAAGGGAACATTAACTGGATAAATAAATGCAGAAATATACACATTTCAGCTTCATTTTTTAACAAAACCTAAAATAAATATGGATAAATACAGGTAAAATTAGCAAAACATAAGTATGGATAAATACAGACGGAAATGACAAAAAATATAAATACCATAAAACCGGGAGCCATTTTTTAATGCGAACATGATGCCTCAAAAAGTAGACCCAACAAGTGATGACATTGAACTGTTTGGAATATTCTACAACATCATCTTCATAGGAAGTGGCTTTGAGGGAGTTGAGCATGCGAATGAGATGCGCGAGAGATAAAGCTATGAAGGGTGCCATTATGGAATTGTATGAGAAAGGGTGGGTGTAAGAGAAGAAGACTTGGTGTTGTCGATGATCTGTCAGACTTTTTGTATTTTTACAATGAAGAACAGGTTGATACCATTGCACTTGTCTGTTATGTTTAGGATAGGAGGATCAGGCAGGGGCTTGTTGCGGTGCATGCTTGTCTTTAAGAGTGCTCTGCTTCTATTGATGGCTTCATTGACTGTGCTGGTATAGTACTTTACTTTGGCTGATGTGATGAGCATTCTGTGTGTTGTGTAGATGGACTTTAGTATCATGAGGTCATCAGGAGTTCTGTTTTTCTTCCATTTTCTTTCCTGTCCGCGAAGGGAGCATTTATTGTCAGTTAGGTCTGCAGAGTAACAGAGTAAGAGTACAGAAGGTTTTGGCTTACACTTGTGTGTTTTAGTTGGAGTGTGGATTTTCACATAGTTTTCAAAAATATGTTGAAGCCATTTAGAAGGTAGATGGCATCGGATGTGGAGTTGGCAATGCGAGAGAGATGAGTTCAGGTATTAGGGTGTCAGTGGAGACGTCTTTGAGGGATATGAAGATTTGGTCTTCTCTTTTGTGTTGGCCTCGGTTTGTTGGCAGGATGATGGGAAGGGGGATGGGAGGTAGTCAATCATGTCCAGTGTTATGGGTGGTTTGGATTTGATTGTTGATGATCTTGAGAAGACGAGATCGAGGATGTGACCTTTGGAGTATGTTGTTTGGTTGACGTGCTGTACCACATTGAGCGAATCAGTAACATTGAGAAGGCTTTCGTTGAGCATATATTGTGTGAGAGGTTGAAGTCATCCAAGAGGGCTTGCCGGATTGGTGAGGTGCAGGGAGATCCAGGAAAATATCAATTAATTAACAATTAACTTCTTAAACTAATACACCTGAGTCAAGGTGTGTTTTAGTAAATTGACTCTGGCACTAAATAATTTAAGGCCTTAAATGGGGGAAACAGTATTTTAATATTTATTTAGCCAATCTGCAAAAAATGATTAGCTCTAGAATGATCACCTCCTCCAAAGATTGGTCTTATGAACTGCCACTCATAATGTATGCAAATGATCTTGTTTTACTTCACAAAGCTTCAGTTGGTTCACAACATTTGTTAGATATTCTTCCTAAATATAATCAAAAGATTTATTAAGTGTTACTCTTGCAAAAACTGTGCAGCACATGTATCAACATTAGGAATAGTGATTACCAAATTGCGATTTTCTGCGAATCGCAATTAGGTAATCGCTATTCCTAATGTATGAAACTCTAAGAGTTTAATTTAGCGAATCCTAAGGGGTCACAAATCGACGTACCTTTTTAATGTTAATGAGGTAGGTAGCAGTTTGCTACCCCCTAGTAATCGCTAACATCACGGGAATGGTGGCCTGCAATGGTCAGCAGACCACCATGTCCGTGATTGCTTTTCAATAAAGCAATCATTTTTTTTTAAATGCAGCCTATTTTCCTTAAAGGAAAATGGGAGGCGTTTAAAAGAAGAAAACTAAAAGTTTTCTTTTCATTTTTTGAGAGCAGGCAGTGGTCCGTGGGACCACTGCCTGCTCTTAAAAAACATTTTCGCCACCATTCCCAAAGGAGAAGGGCATTAACGTATTCAAGCAGTTGCATTCAAATAACACAGTTTCCAAATTCTTGTTCTTCTTATATTCTTTTTAATTTGCTCTTGGAATTCGGGCCTCAAGCCTCAAGCCAACACATGTTTCATAGCAATAGGACAATACCCGTGACTTCCTCAGGGCTGTTATTCTGGATAAGTTTACATTTATCTTCGAGCCGGTTCTAATTCCGTCCCGGTTCTCCCATTTGCTTGTAATCCGGGTAAATTTCCCCGTTTTGTTATGTCAAGTTTGTTCCCGTATCTGTGGTGGTTTACTCCTTTGCTTTAAGCTTGGTGATATTGCAGAGTCAAGCTACCGTGGGGCTAGCGAGTACGCTCAGTTGACTCCCACGCGTTCAAGTGAGTATGCTCTTTCGGCTCCGATTGTCCTATTGCGACAAAACACGTGTTGACTTGAGACCAGAATTCTAAGAACAAATTAAAAAGATTAAAAGAAGAACAAGAATTAGCTTGAACTGCTTGAATACGTTAATGCACAATAATATTAGCGTGTGCTTGAGAACAAAAGAATTGATATTTTGTTGACCACGGTCACACACTTGGGGAGTGGGTGATCTCCCTACCTCAGAGCACCGCAAAACAGATAGTGACAACTGAATTCATGTGTATAGACCTTTAGAGCACCACACACCTTTGAACAACCTCACCCACCACATATTTTCCAAAGGAGAAGGGGTCCCCTGGGGAATAGGCTACCACCAACTTGAAGTTGGTGGTAAAATGCAAATGTTTTGCGACTGCATTCACGGTCACAAAACATTCATACATACCGCTGGGATTAGGTATTTGGAAGGGACACCCTAAACGCAGCCTTTCCAAATACCGAATCTCAAACCCATTTTTTCAAATCTGTAACAGGTTACCAAATCGCAAAAATAGGGTTTGATACATAGGAAAATAAATTTTTGCATTCGCAAATGGTCCGATTCTGCAAATCGGCCTGTTTGTGAACTCAAAATAGGTTCATACATGTGACCCTAAGATACTTATGTTTGATCAGAAATGAAAAACTTATCAATGGTTTATAAATGGTCTCAATTGGAAAGGGTGAAAAGCTACTGCTATCTGGATAACATTTATTCACCCCCCTACCCCTTAAGATTGGAGTTTACAGTTAAACCTATTGTAGAATAAAGTAATTACATCATGTAGTATTAAAGATTTCTAATTCTTGTTTTCGCAGCTTGCCACCGGAAACTCTGTTAAAAGCATTCACAAGCAAAATTGAGACAATAATGCTCTATTCTGCACCTGTGTATTGTGGAAAGAAGGAAGAGATGATGAATATGTTGAGTGCTCTGCCTTGCGAAGTTTACTGGGCTTGAGACAATGTACGCCACAAGTAATAATAAGATTAGAGCAAGGTTACACTGCTGTTGGCATATAAATGGACAGGGCACCTTATTATACTTTTTAAAATAGGAGAGCATGCAACTGAGAGCCATGAGGTATTTCATAAATGAGGGTCGAAACCATATGTAAAAACAATTGGTCTAAAAAATATTAAAAATTGATGTTAAAAAATATAGACCAGCTGGGTATATAATGATCCAGAAAACAAGGAGTTGCACGAAGCAGATCATGGTAGAGATGGTAAAAAGAATCGGCTAACTGACCATTACACTGATCTTAAGCTAACAAGTCATTTACTGGCTTCCCTGCAGGATGAGACACATTGAATCTTTATGAGGTTTAGGTGAACACTTACATTTAAGCTCTTATGCTGTGCAATGGGAAGAGTCTATTGACGTAAAGGCTAAATATTGTATGTGTGGTCAGGACTGAAAATGTAGCCCACAGAATATGCATGTGTCCCTGTCTGTCATACTTAAGACGACTATTATTTTTTTTTCTTGTTAAGTATTTTTAATAGTGTTTTCATGAGGAATACAACATGGGCAATTATTAGACTACAGATGTGTAGGAAATGCCCATTGTTTGCATGTCCAAACAATAACAATATACAACACCCAACTCCGCCTCCCCCCTCCCTTCCCTCTAAATTCCAACAGAGCACGCCTTAAAGTAACGATGGAGGGGGGGGGGCGTGGCTTGGACGGCAGAGCTAATGGCTGCCTGATTCCGTCGCTCCGTCGGATCGGAGGAAAGAACACTGATCCCGATGAGTATGCGAGCAAGGGGGACACAACAATTGGAAATTTGAACATCGGAAGGGCCACTGCCAATGTGGACACCATCGCGATGACCTCCGGAGCCGGAGGAACGAAGAAAATCGTTGTTGCTCCTCAGAAAAGAGAAGCGAGACGCAAGAGCAAAATGGCGACCAGCGTTATCAAAACCGAAACCTAAGGGAAACGCAGCTGTGAGCTCAGAGCACCGCCAGACAAAGCGCACGCTGAAGGGTGCGAGCAGCTACCAGAAGGTACGCCATATCCACATGTTCGCTTTCGATAGGGGGCGCGAGTGGACGATGCGATGTGAGCTCAGCAACGGCGGTTAACACAGCCTGCTCTCTCGCCAAAAAAAAAGAGTCTGCTGCTGGAAACTGCCATCGCTAAGGTAGAACGCACCACAGTAAAGAGCGAATGAGAATAATTGGCACCAAGGAGATACCGTGCGCACCCAGCGGACTACACCTTGATCAACCCGGAGCAAGTAACGGCTCGCAAAATGGCAGCTAAGACCGTTGGAGCTCTGCACTGCTACACGGCTACAAAGCGCTGATAGAAGCTGATGGAAGCCGATGGGGGCTGCTGAAAGCAGCTGGATGCCACACGTATACAAATAACACAGGGTGGCAAAACGGGGCTGCGCGATCGAGGGGTCAGAGATATTTCACGTTTTTCGGTGCTCATCTATTAAAGGGAAAGGGTAATCGAAAGGGAAACTGCCACACGCCGCCGAGGGACTGAAGCTCAAAATGGTGCCTACCACACAGCGGCACTGATAAGGTCCGACCCTCCAACATGTCAGACCGCGCCAGTCCACGCAAGTGACCACGCAAAAGCGAAAAACCGACCACGCAAGGGACCGCCGGAATTTTGCCACACCGGCGAGGTAGCACACTGGCGAGCTAGCACCGGGTCTGTCGACCCTAAACAAGTACCGCTAGCCGGGCGCTCCGTGTTTTCTTCGAGCATGCATGTCTGCTGGCTGATGCCTGCTACCAAAGGGGCAGCCGCTTTGACACTTTGACCACGCACCACGGTCTACATACTGGGGCTACATACCACATCAGGGCACATCAGGGCACCTGCATTGCGCAAGATCGCCAGCACCAAGGGGGAAAAGTGAAGACGCCGTAAACAGGTCCCTCCTTTAAGCGTGGCTTAGCAGAGGTTCTCTCCGCCAAGGGTAACAAACGGGAGCAGAGCGGGTAGCGCAGGGTTTAAGAAGTAGCGACCCACAGAAAACCTAAAGACAAACCCGCCAGAACACAAGCCACCACGAGGGATCCAAGAGGACCGTCGGGAAGATACCAGCAGGAAGATACCAACAGGAGGTATCGAGAGAGCCCAGGAGCACCAAGGGAATACCAGAAAAGCACCAAAGACATCCCACGGAAAACAAATATGGCGGACAGAGAATGTAGACTACATCAACAACAACAAAAAAAGAGCAAGGGGGAGCCAGCAATCTCAGACTCCCCGCTCAAAATGAAGCCGGACATTAACAGCACACTGGACATGATACTAAAAAAACTAGCAGATGTCCACGATCTAGCTAAATCCACAAAGCACACCACAGACGCTATTCAACTTGAAATAGCGGCCGTCAGGGCTGACCTAAACACAGTGAATAACAGGCTAACAGCGGCCGAGCAAAGAATCAGCGATATAGAGGACAACACCCTCAACTCAAGACATGAGGTGAAGGCCTTAACAAAACTTACCTCAACACTACAAAGACAAACAGCGGAGCTGGAAGACCGTAATCGGTGGGGAAACATCCGTATACTGGGGGTCCCGGAGGGCGCGGAAGACCCAGCGGGCTCCTGCCTAGCCTTTCTTGAGGACTGGATTCCAAAACTCACCAATGTGAAGTTCGACCGCCAGTTTGAACTGGACCGTGCGCACAGAGTACCCACTTTTAAACCCATGGCAAGACAAACGGCCCGGCCTATTATCTGCAAACCACTGCGATCCCAACACACGGAAGCAATCCTTAACCACCCACGGAAAAATCACCAGATTATCTGGAACGGTCATAAGATCATTTTCACACAAGACTCCTCTAAGCCTACGGTGGACACCAGGAAGGGATTTCTTGCCCTATGCGACAAGCTCAGAAGCAGGAACATGCTGTTCTCCTTCGTTGGTCCCACCAAATTCAGGGTATCAGATGGCGGTAGACAGCATTACTTCAATGAGCCCAAGGAGCTTGCATCTTTTCTGGAAGGCCCAACAGTTCACGACATGGAGGCTTCCCAATCTGGCTCTAGCAAGAGAAGATCTTCCCCAGACCCTGGCACAGGTTGAGGGGGAAAGCCAGCACCCCCTTGGGCAGGCTAAGCCCTCTTAAATCACTACTAAAAACCACATCTAATAACGAGACTTAGCTGATAACTACCTCAGTATCTACCTCATTATCTACCTCATTATCTACCTCATTATCTACCTCATGCTAACATACATCCTAGGATGCTGACATAGAGGAAAGTGAAGATATCAAATACTCTATGGACCAGCCTACCTCATTTTTTACCTCATGCTAACATACATCCTAGGATGCTGGCATCACGACAAGTGAAGATATCAAATACTCTATGGTCCTATATCCGTACACTTTATTTTCGTTACAATGGGACACTGACTATGGACACCGTAATTGTGATGCGATGTGCCAAATAACTTTAGGCTCATGGCCAGAGGACCAACTTCTCTCTCTAGTTCAGTGCCTTGCAGGCAACTAGGCCAAGTATACTCACAGGGAGATTTACGATACAGGTCTAGCGCAACAGTAGATCTCCGAGAGACGGAATGATGATCCTGCTGTCGCACCTCCTACATACGAGGTTTGCGGGGGGAGGGGTGGGAGGAGAGAGTGGGGGGGGAGGGTGAAACCCCAGAGGTTGCAGAATGCTCCATGTAGTGACTGGATACCCACCTTGGGGTGTCTCAGACTTTGTTTTCTCTATTTTCTAGCTTCTTTTCCCTTTTTCACCTCTTTTTCTCCGAAAACAGTGTTTGGCACTTCTTGTTGCATGACCAGTCAGTGAGTTCTGGCACGCAAGGGCACCCGGAAAAGCTATGTAGACTTTATTCAAGGCACATGGAAAATGTAGTCGAGCTATGCCTAGTGGGGGGGGGAACGGTCGGCTCCTGTCACTTTTTCCCTCCTGGGCCCGGGTAGCAAGCTTTGGCTCCTTAAGATTAGATCTGATGTATCTACCACATAACATCCAATCTGATGACCTGCAATAACACACTCACCCTGGCATCTGACCTCAACATAGTGTCCCTAAATGCCAAAGGTCTTAACCACCCAATCATGCGCCTGGAAAATTCTGGACTACCTAGCCAAAACTAAAGGGGATATAATCCTACTACAGGAAACAAAGCTATCTTTGGACGATGCCAAACTCATTAGAGGTAATTGGATCTCACAGTTGGCTTGCTCGCCTGCTGATAAAAAGAAACGGGGAGTAATTACTCAAATATCCAAAAGATCCAACATCTCGCTGGACTCCCAATATCACAATAACGAGGGCAGACTCCTGGTCACACATCTGAGAAGGGGGGAAGAGCTAATTCACGTAGCAAACATATACGGCCCCAACACGGATGACCCAGCCTTTTGGTCTGAGGTGTCCAACACGCTGGAAGGGTTACCCCAAAACGACCTCATGGTAGTTGCAGGAGATTTCAACATTCCATTAGACCACATAACGGATAGACAATCCACCTGCCAATACCAACCTACGAGCTCACATGCTGTATTACAAAATATCTGCTCAAAATTTAACCTTAAGGACGCGTGGCACCTCCAACATCCAGACACTAGAGATTACACCTTCTACTCCAATCCCCACAACTCATACACCAGGATAGATTATATCCTCATCTCCGGCTCCCACACACGACTAATCGAACACACAGACATAGCCCCAAGGCTAGTGTCGGACCACTCATGCATTAGCTTAAAACTGGCTGGGTGTCACAATGAATCGGTGCCAAAGAGATGGCACTTCAACAGTGATGTACTTTCAGACCCTGCAGATAAAAAAAAGATCGAGGAGGCTATAATAGACTACCTTAAACATAATGACACTCCAGATACTACCACTAATACACTCTGGGATGCAGTGAAAGCTACCATCAGGGGTACAATAATTGAAATCAAGTCAAAAATCAACAAGAGTACCAACCTGAGATTAACCCACCTAGAACAGGAGATCAAAAACTTAGAACAGACCCACGCTACTTCCTTACACAATAGCATGCTCCTCGCTTCACTAACACAAAAAAAGTATGAATACAACAAAATCCTAAGTGAGAGGGCAGGGTTATGGATTAATAAATATAAAGCGCTTAACCTATGTGAAGCTAACAAAGCGGGGAAACTTCTTACGTCCTATCTCAAACACAAACAGAACCAGTTTGTCATCTCATCCATCAAAGACTCTAACAATAAAACCCATACCAAACATAAAGACATCCTTAGGACCTTTAAAGAATTCTATCAGGAACTCTATAAAAATGATCAGACCCTAAACTTAGAAGACTGCACCAAATACCTCGAAAAACTCAGCCTGACGCAACTAAGTTTAGAAGAGAAAATTAGGTTAGGACAGGAAATTAGCTGCACAGAGATTGAGATGGCAGTCAAATCTCTAAAAGACAACAAAGCCCCTGGCCCGGACGGGTTTACAGCCTCTTTCTACAAGACCTTCTTAAACCAGCTAAAACCAACCATGAAACAAGTTTTTAACTACTCAGCAGTTAAGGGGACCACGCCAGACACTATGTCGGAAGCTAACATAATAGTCATCCCGAAGGAGGAGAAGGACCAACTATCACCGAAAAACTATAGGCCTATATCTCTAATTAACGTAGACTGCAAAATATACGCTAAGATCTTAGCGGTCAGACTCAACGCTGCCCTACCAAAACTAATAAGCAACTCCCAAGTTGGCTTCCTACGTACACGCATGTCTAACGATAACACCCGCCTAATGTGCCACATTATAGAGCAGGCTGCCATTAAAGCCGAACCGGCAGTAGCTATCACCCTAGACGCCGAGAAGGCCTTTGATAGGGTCTCCTGGGCTTTTTTAGAACGATGCATGCAATCTTTCAATCTAGGTGAGGGCTATATACGTATGGTTATGGCCCTTTATGGGAATCCATCAGCCCGTATCGTCGTTAATGGCTCGCTCTCTGGGCCCTTCACGTTACAACAAGGTACTAGACAGGGCTGCCCACTATCTCCATCCTTATTTTTATTGGCATTGGAACCCCTTATCCGGGACATCAAATCAAACTCTAACGTTAAGGGGGTGGATATCAATGGCGTCCACATAAAATTAGCCGCCTACGCAGACGACATACTAATAGTAACAGAACAACTGAGTGCATCAATTGCTGCCCTGATGGATACAATAACAAGATACTCCGGTTTTTCAGGGTACAAACTCAACAGAGAGAAATCAGAACTCAAACCACTAAACATCCATTGCACGAGGGACATCCTGGGAGAGTCGGGACTAACATGGCAAACAGGTTATATCAAATACTTAGGGATCGAATTTGGTAGCAACTTAATAGATACCCTACACCAGAATGAGAAAACATTACTAGAAAAGATAAAGAAACTCTTGGATTCTTGGTCCCCAAAATTCATTACGTGGTGGGGAAGAATTGAAACGATTAAAATGATGATCACCCCAATGGTTAACTACCTCATAAGTATGCTCCCGCTCCTTCTCACAGACGACTTCCACCGCAAATTAGATATCCTCATCTCTAAATTCCTCTGGGGCGGGAAGAAAGCAAGGATTAGTATCAAAAAATTAAGACTGGAAAAACACTAGGAGGGGTGAACCTAGCGGATTTCAGACTATATCAGTGGGCTTTCCTGGCGAGACAAGGATCATACTGGATCGCATCACCTTCCAGCTATACCCCGGCCTGGCTAGAAGTAGAGAGAGACATCCATAATAACCTAAGCCCCCTTGCACTCCTAACAACAAATAGACTATATCCACATACCTCCAAGTCCATTTTTAAAAACACAAAAATTGCACTACTTAGGGTTGATAAAAACCTGGAGAATAGTATTAAAGGGTCTAAAATGGAATCACTCTGGGCCAATAGCAAGATACTGTACAGAGGCAAAAGTCTAACCATTGACACATGGATTAAGAAAGGTATCTTCTTCCCTTATCAACTAGAAAACACCACATACCCAGTTACATTTTCAGACCTCCAAGCGAGGTACAGCCTAGATGACATTGAATTCTACAACTTCCTGAAAATCAGATCAGCCCTTACAAAATCCAAATTATCCACCGCCCATCCATCAATTTCTCTGTTTGTGACGAATATTAACAAACTGGGCCACCAGGTCTCGCAGATATATAAACTCCTCCGCCCAAAAGCCTCTAAACGTAATGATAAGATTATATCCTTTTGGGGGCAACTATCTCCACACCCACCAAAAGAACAGGAATGGGCCTCACTATGGAGATCCGTCTCACGAAATAAGATCTCCCCTGTTCTCTCCCAAACCAAATACTGGCTACTACACAAGGCATTCTGGACCCCTGCCCGGTTATTCGCATTAGGGCTCCGGGATGACGCAACATGCTGGAACTGTAAACGAGACACAGGGGACCTAGCCCATCTTATCTTTCAGTGTACTTTACTTAAACCGTTCTGGGACAAAATCTTCGCCTTCATAACTGGGTTGTTTAAAAGTACTATGGTCAGAGACTCCTTCAATCTACCCACGGCCTGTATAAGCACAAACTTGAGGTCTGATTCTGACAAAGATCTGCTAGATCTGTTACTAACCTCTGCGGTGAAAATGGTTCTTGCTAACTGGAAGGACACGAGCAAGACATCTTATAAAAGCTGGATAAACTGGATCATCCATCTCAGAGGGGCAGACAACATAGCATTACAAAACTCTCCATGGAAACCGTCATCCAGGACGATGTGGAACTCTTTGGACACGTTTCTAGACTCTTTTAAACCTCCATGAACAAAGTGTTTACCACGGACTCATATACTGTGTACTTACTGCCGTTCCACCTGTATAATGATGCTTAAGTGTAAGGTTCATTGGTACATGTACTTGACTGTTAAACTATGTAAACCCTGCCAAGATCGGGTGCCCTGGTGCCAACATAGACATAGAATTGCTAAAGCGATGATACAGCTCGACTAGCCACTCCTCTCCCTTCCCTTCTTTTTTCTCCCCTGCTTTTTTCTTTCTCTTGCCTGTCCTTTCTTCTCCTATCACTGATCGCTTGGGTTAGGCTCATGGGTTAGGATCATGTCATCCACAAAGGCGCATTACCGACACTTTATGACTACATATGTAAAACGTTGCCTTGGATACCTTATGCTTACCCTGATTTAAGCTTTCTGTATTCCTTGTGAAAAAAACCAATAAAGTATTTTGAAAAAAAAAAAAAAAGTAACGATGGAGGAGCACATCAAGCAACAAACAAATATAATGTTGAATATGAGTCCAATGCCTATCCCCCAGCCCCTTCTCATTCTGTATCATCGTCTTTTATCAAATATTGTAGGAAGTGATAAGATATCTATTTGCCCCAGACTTTCTGGCATTTTCGGTGGTAGCCTCTGCTGGCGTATGTAGCTTTTTCGGCCATCATATACATATCTATGCCACTCTTCCACTCCTGCAATGTGGGACAGTCCCTGGATCCCCAGTGGCGTGCCACGTCCCACTTTGCCACCACCAAAGCAAGACCACAGAACAATAGGACAAATCAATATCATTCAGGATACCCAAAAGGAGAAATCTGGGGTCCAGGGGAAGAGGTGGCAAGAATGTGGCACTAAGTTCTCCAATTATGGTGTTCCAATAATATTGTATGTGGGACAACTCCAGGTGGTTTGGGAAAAGAAAGACTCAGTGTCTTTGCATCTCAAGCAGCGCAGATCTAGGGCCCTCCCCATAGGGTGAAGACACTGTCTGTCATAATAAACTCAATGGAGGATCTTATACTGGACTAGCCAGAGACGTGTCTTGATTGTGACTTCCCTGAGATGCATCAAGCCGCGTCCCAATCAATATCCTCCATGTTACCCATATCGGCCATCCATTTCTCTCGCAAGCCCATCAGGGTACCTGGTTTATTGTTGATGAGGGACTTATAAGTGGAAGAAATAGCACCCCTTCCCAGGTTTTCTATCAACAACCTCATCTCCAACAGTACAAAGTCTGGAATACCTTCCCCCGGGAGCCCCTCTGCCTTCCATGTGTGTTGGACTTGTGCATATTTGAGGAATTGATTCCTGTGCATTCCATAGTCAGGCTGGAGTGAGGAAAATGATGCAATATCACCATGTTTGATAAGGTTGCCCAATTTAGAGATCCCTATCAAGTCCCAGGCCCAGAAGCTTTTCAGCTTATTAAATTCAGGTAGCCATCTCCCCTCCCACAGTGGTGTTTCTCTAGTGGGCTTATCATGCCACCCAACAGACTTCATGGCCTTGGCCCATGCCACAATTGTCACCTGAGTGGCTGGAAGGAGCTGGCGGGATCCACATCCCCCATATAGATAATGAACACAGGATTTTGGTGTCCATTTGGAGCGTTCTAATCTCAAAGTGGAGTAGTATTGGGGGGTGTATATCCAACCACTGACATTGATAAGGTGAGATGCCCAATAGTATGCACATATATCTGGCAAGGCGATACCTCCTTTATATTGATTTTGTTGAAGGGTCGATAAGGCTATTCTGGGGTGTTTACCCTCCCACAGCAAGGTCCATAGATCGCTCTCAATCATGAAAAAAATCTCTGGGAGAATCAGGTAATACATGTGTTGGAGGGCGTACAGTAGTTTAGGCAGTGATAACATTTTAAACATAGAAGCCCTCCCTAGCAGAGTGAGGGGTAGGCCACGCCATCTCTCCATCTCCACACAGCAGACACACATCACCCTCTCTAGGTTTCATTTAAAGCATACTTCTCTCTGTGATGTCAGAAAGAAATACAAGTATTTAAACCCCAGAGAGGTGTGTGTCATGCGATAGTGGTGGGGAGGAACAGCGGTATTCTCCTGTGGAAGGTAAAGTATAGACTAATCCCAATTTTAATAAGATATCCCTAGTAACCGTCATACTCCTCCAGGAACTAGAAAAGCAAGGGGAGGGATCAGGTGGCGTCGATGACATAGAGGAGGACATCATCTGGGTATAGCGAGAGCTTTTCTTCATAGAGTGACTCTTTTGAAATACGGAAGCCTCGGATCTCTTACATGCGAGTGATTCTATGGTGAGGGCGAACAAAAGAGGGGAGAGGGGGCATCCTTGTCTCAGCCCCTCCCTATCGGGAAATCCGTAGACATCACACTGTTGACTCTAATGGAGGCTGCTGGGGCCTGGTATAAAAATCGACTGCACTTCCTATAACAGGGACCAATTCAAAATCTTTCCAGTGTATGCTCTAAGAAGGGCCAATGTAAAGCATGAAATGCTTTTTCAGCATCGAGTGCTAAAGGAATGTAAGGTTCCGGTCGATCTTTTTTATTAAGTTTAACTGATTGTGTATGCGTCTTAAATTGTATTGAGTGGATCTTCCCGGCATAAAGAGAGATTGGTCCCGATGTATCAATGGCGCAATGAATTATATAAGTCGCGAAGCTAGAATTGTAGCCAATATTTTGATCTCAATATTTAACAGGGAGATTGGACGATAAGAACCGCAATGGTCTCTGGGCTTACCGTCCTTATGTATTACTACAATGGTTGCTTGCATAACTTCAGGAGGGAGAGCTTCTGCCTGGAATGCTTCCACGAAGATGGCCAAAAGATGGGGTTCAGTGGGAATTCTGTTGGGTCCTGGAGTTTTATTGGGTTTGAGTTTGGTCACAGCCTCACGGATTTCCTCCAGTGAAATCTCAGCGTCTGATGCTGCTCGAGCAGCGTCATCTTAAACAGGGACTGTAATCGAGTCAAAATAGGATGCAGTTGTCTGACTTTATACAAGTCTGTGTAGTAAAGGGCAAAAGCGCCCACAATTTGGCTGTCTGATTCTACGGTCTCACCATCGGGCTTCACTATGCGGTGCACCCATCTGCCTCCAGCTCCCTCCTCCCCAGTGAGGCGAGAAGTCTACCCACCTTGTCACTTGCTTCATATAGTCTGTGAAAGGTGGCCACCTTCTGGTTTTTGGTAGATTCTTGCACCATTGCACAATATTCTGTAAGCAATAATGTTATTTGTTGGATGATCAAGGTGTCAGGCTCAGGTCAGGTCCCAGAGTTTTCTCCATCGCTAGCAGACAGTTTTCTAGATGTTCCAGGCAACTGGATGCTTTTACCTCTTCTGCGCAAGGTTCAATGCCCCGTGCAAAGGATCATTTTGTAAGCTTCCCAGAGCACCCTTTTGGAATTGATGGAGTCTGTGTTTTCCTTAAAGTAAAGTTCAGTATCTACCCTGAATCCGGTCGCTACCTCTTGATCTAGCAGGTCCCAGGCGTTTAGTTTCCAGTCAGACTCGATCTTAGTCCCTCTGCCTACCCGCACCAGCAAAGGTGATTGATCCGATAGGCCCCGGGCCAGGTAATATGCCTGCAGTACTGCACTCACCTCTCCCTCCGGGGCCAGTACATAGGCCAATCGAGATAAAACTCCATGGGCCCCCTCAAAGTAGGAATAGCTCCTGTTAAAGGGGTGTGCCGTCCTCCATAGATCAGAAAGTCCCAGAGTATTGGTGAAGTTTGCAAGTAGGGTGACATTCGCGCGGGGACTCACAGGGCTCCACTTGTCCAGGTCTGGTGCCATAACATCACTAAAGTCCCCACCTATGATATGAAGTGAGGACTCCGCCTCTGGAAGGATATTAGCAACATTCTCCAGAGTGGGGGAATATAGTTGGCTGGTGCATAAAAGCTGATCAATTTTATATACATGTGTCCTCAGAGTCCCTACACTCCAGCATACCGTCCTAACGAATCAGCTCATAGCTTTGGTACCACAAAGGGAGGGTTTTTCCTAACAAGGATAGCTACTCCTCTGGACCCCGAAGTATATCCAACGTGTACAAGTGTGACATATGCTCTCCTTCCCAAAAATTTACATTGTGATCCCTTGAGATCTCCATCCGGGGCCAGGAGGCGGTCTAGGCGAATACATGTGCGTTGCTCTATCTAAATCATCATCCATGGCCAGCGGATGCTCTTGTTGGCAGAACAATAACAATACCCCTTGAACTTCGCAAGTAAAAAACTCAACAATTCCTGTTGTTCACCCCCCACCCCACAAGAACCCCTGTGAGTGAAACCCCTTATCACTTAACTTGAAAACTATTCGACAGGGGAGTTTGAGAGGCCTGTAGCCCACCACCCCCACCCACTAACACAGTTATACTCACCCCACAACTATAACGATAGGTTTAACTGTCCCTGGTAACATTGACCCGATGAATATAACTAACAAGTTTGTCAATGTATCCGCTGGGCCAGCTACAGGTGCGGGTACAGCCAACCAGTTGTGAACTGGTCCTTGGTAAGGTGCCAACATGTATTTCGTGGTATTGCCTAAGGGTCTGCAGTCTTAGTAGCTGGAGGGGGGGGATTTTAGACTTTCCTTGAGGGCATTATGGCCACCACCAGAGGGTGGGTAGTTTCCATTTCCGTTTCCTGATCCCCCACCCGGAGTCTTGTGAGAGGGTGCACCCTCCATATCAGTACAGGTGGTAAGCGTGATGCTCTGCTGATGACCTTCATATGAGTTTGAGGAGGTCTGTTGTCTCTCTGGAGGGCTTTGTCACCGCCATGAGTATCAGTGTCTCTCCGTGGCCATTTCAGACCCTCCCTCTGGTGCGCCACCTGCCCTTGAGCCGGGCTCCCTCCAATGTCTACGGACGGGATCTGCACCCCTCCTCCAGCTGCCACCGAGGGCCAGGGTGTTCCTCTAGTCAATTCCAAGCTTCTTCAGGTGTTGAGAAGAAAACAGATTTTCCCTGGTACAGAACTTACAGCTTAGCTGGGAACATAAGCATGTACTTTAGCTGGAGACCCTATAGCCTCGCCTTCACCTCGTCAAAGGTGCATCTTTGCCTCTGCACCTCTCTGGTATAGTCTGGGGACTTTAGAATTTTAGAACTGTAATGGCGTACATCTCCCAATTTATGCCCCTCTGTGAGGATCACATCTCTATCGCGAAAGTTCAAGAATTGTGCTATCACAGTCCTGGGGGGTAGCCCCAGGTGGAGGTTTGCTCCCCATTGCCCGATGTGCCCTCTCTGTGATAAAACAAGAGGAAAGTTTATCCTGTGGGATAGTGGAGTGCAGCCAAGCATCTAAAAATTGCACCATGTCGGAGCCCTCGACTCCCTCAGGAAATCCCACAAATTGGAGGTTATTTCAATGACGCTGAACATCCTGTGATTCTGGGCAAATCACTTAATCTCCCCGTGCCTAACAAAAATGAATGTGTCCTCATGTAACGCAACTGGTGCTATGTAAAGCGCTCTGATACCCGATACCTTCGGGTCAAGTTCGCGCTATATAAAACTCCGTAAAATAAAAAATAAATAAAACAAGCATTGGCATAGCCAATAGGTCTCGCCTTTGGGACCTTATAAGTGTTTAGCCATGCAACAATTGTGCTGCATAACTAACACCTGGTTAAACACATATACGGTCCCAAAGGCGAGACCTATTAGCCAATAGGTCTCGCCTTTGGGGCCTTATAAGTGTTTAGGCAGAGCTATTGGTTTTGCCAATGTTTTTAAGAGCATTGTGGCTGCTGTGCAGCATGTTGAAAAGTTATAATAAAAAAGACTTATAAGCATTTTTGTTACTTTATATATAACTAAGACGACATTATGTACAACTGAATGACCCAATTAAAAAAGAATAAACATAAGAAAGGTCTTGTCGTTTATTTTGTCGTTGCAATGTTGGCAACTTCTTCCTGCCTATTCTAATGTTGAGGTGGTGCTTAGTGATGCTGAGGTGGTGTTGAGTGATGTTGAGGTGGTGCTTAGTGATGCTGTGGTGGTGCTGAGTGGTGTTGAGGTGGTGCTTAGTGATGCTGAGGTGATGCTGAGGTGGTGCTGTGGTGGTGCTGAGTGATGCTGTGGTGGTGCTGAGTGATGCTGGGGTGGTGCTGTGGTGGTGCTGAGTGGTGGTGTGGTGGTGCTGTGGTGATGCTGAGTGATGCTGTGGTGGTGCTGAGTGGTGCTGTGGTGGTGCTGTGATGCTGTGTTGGTGCTGAGTGATGCTGTGGTGGTGCTGAGTGATGCTGTGGTGGTGCTGAGTGGTGTTGTGGTGGTGCTTAGTGATGCTGTTGTGGTGCTTAGTGGTGCTGAGTGGTGGTGTGGTGGTGCTGAGTGGGGCTGTGGTGATGCTGAGTGATGCTGTGGTGGTGCTGAGTGGTGCTGTGGTGGTGCTGAGTGATGCTGTGGTGGTGCTGGTGCTGAGTGATGCTGTGGTGGTGCTGTGGTGGTGCTGAGTGGTGGTGTGGTGATGCTGAGTGATGCTGTGGTGATGCTGAGTGATGCTGTGGTAGTGCTGAGTGATGCTGTGGTGGTGCTGAGTGATGCTGTGGTGGTGCTTAGTGATGCTGTTGTGGTACTTAGTGATGCTGTGGTGGTGCTGAGTGATGCTGTGGTGGTGCTGAGTGGTGCTGTGGTGGTGCTGAGTGATGCTGTGGTGATGCTGAGTGATGCTGTGGTGGTGCTGAGTGGTGCTGTGGTGGTGCTGAGTGATGCTGTGGTGGTGCTGAGTGATGCTGTGGTGGTGCTGAGTGATGCTGTGGTGGTGCTGAGTGATTCTGTGGTGGTGCTGAGTGATGCTGTGGTGGTGCTGAGTGATGCTGTGGTGATGCTGTGGTGATGCTGAGTGATGCTGTGGTGGTGTTGAGTGGTGGTGTGGTGGTGCTGAGTGGTGCTGTGGTGGTGTGGTGGTGCTGAGAGATGCTGTGGTGGTGCTGAGTGGTGGTGCTGAGTGATGCTGTGGTGGTGCTGAGTGGTGTTGTGTTGGTGCTGAGTGATGCTGTGCTGGCTCTGATTGATGCTGTGGTTACGCTGAGTGATGCTGTGGTGTTGCCGAGTGAGAGATAGAGTGAAGATATAATGCCCAATTAGAGAGGGTGGTGAGAGAGAAAGAGAGAGAGAGAAAGGGTTACATAGAATAAAGAGTGGAGCGGGATAGAGAGAGAGAAAGAAGGGGAGAGAGAGTGAATGAAGGAGTTTGAAAGAGAAACAGATAAAGGGGTGAGAGAGAATGAAAGGCTAAAAAAGATAGAGAGGCGAGAGTTAATTAAGTAGAGAGAGAATTAGAGAGGGAGAGAGAGAGAAGGAGAGAGACAATAAGAGTGGGGGTGTGGAGTTTAAATAGAGTGAAGAAGTGACGCGGAAAAAGTAACCTTAAATATAGCTTTGTGCTTTGCGCGAATAAATATTTTTAAAAAAAACAGTGAGAGACAAAAATACTGGTAATTAGGCTGTGACTCCCAATATAAAACAAATAGCGATATAAGGTGAAATCAACCCACCGAAGCAATATTTCTAACTAGACAAAAAAAAGCTTGCATTTCAATGCTAATCGCTGTTGTTTTTCATGTGACTGTAGTCCAGGGACCTCAGTTGGTAATGTGAGCTGCTGCTGCGATTGAAACATCAGAGTCCAGAGAGTTAATGAGCCATGACGAGGAAATGAGGAAGAGATAAGAAATAACAGATGGCAGCTGCGCGTGCATGCCATCGTGAACTCAAGCTGGTCGCCAGCCGAAAGCCAGTGTTTGCACTTCCAAAACCCGCTTACTAAAACTCTCGGCCAGACCAGCGCAAGCGCTGGTGCAGGCCGAGACCTAAAAATGGGTCCAGTTTTCAGCATCTTCCAACCTCCATTGTAATCTTTTGGCCTCAGCGCGGGTTTCAGTGACATCTGTACGCAGAGTAGTGACTGTGTCTTCCAGGTATGATATCCCGGATTCCACGGAGATGACCCGATCCGCCACGTTGCAAAGATCTTGTCGTAAGAAGGTGAGTTCTGAGTATACTTAGCCTACTCTGTTCTCCAGCAACTCACGGGAAGACTGTATAGCCAATAGAAGAGCGGCATAATCAGGCATGGGGTGCACTTCCGGCTTTGACGGGCGGGGGGGAGTCACCACTCTGGCGTATCGATCAAGTTGTCCCTGATGGGTGGGCCTGGGATCTTTGTCTTTAGCCATTTGTGTTTGCAGAACAATGCCTCGGGCGGGCACTAGGAGAATCTAATTATCCAATGCATCACTCCGCCAGGGGAGCTCCCTACCACAGAAGGAGGTACGTAACTAGGTAATGGGAAGTCTCAAATTCTCTATTCCACTGAGGATTACTCAATACTGCGTGACAGCCACACCACGGGGGACACCATACATACGTGGGAGCCTCTTTCAGCCTCTAGAGACGATCTCGAGTGTTGGCCAATGTGTCTATGTATTTTTGAGTCCCAGTGTCTTGCTTCGCACTTCCACATGGTGGCTCAAACATGATGAAGCAATAAACACAACACAACACCCCCTGGAAAGGGATTTCACTTTATAAAATAAAGCACATCAAAGACTGTTCTCAGAATAAGACTTGGGGTTTGATTTATGCAATGCTCTCTAACAGGAAGGCTATCCCAGATGTCAAATGAACAACATTCAAATGTATATGGATATATATATCATATGTCATGTGATCAAGGACACCGTTTGTGTCCGAAACGCGTCAGAGGCAGCACCCTTTTTCCTAATAAAGTATCATTTTGGCACCAGCTATACCTTGAGTCCGTGTTCCTGTGTGTGCGCAATCGCACTTGGATATCGTCAGTTGATATATATATATATATATATATATATATATATATATATATATATATATATTATATATACAAAAGAAGACCACTCGAATAGAAGTGAACCAAGGACACAGCGGGGATTGTTGCGGGAACCCTTTATTCACCGAAAGTTGCGCAGCATGATGCATTTCGGCTATTACAGCCTTCCTCAGACGCCGCAAGCAACAGAATGGTGCCATTTCCCTCCTTTAACCTCCTACGGTGCTCCCGTACATGGGAGATCAGCTGACCCTGCTTGATTGGGAACAGCTGCAGTCAAATCCGAGACTACAGCTCCCAGCGTGCAACATCATGGTAAGTACCAAAAGCAGGGTTAATAATACTCAAGTGAGCGCTGTGAAATACCATGTAAAGGGGGGGCCAGATAGTGGCAGGCAACAAACTTCAATAATAGTGTCCAGAGAACCCTCAAGTCCCCTACGCCCCAGCCACAACTGCGGAACAGTCCAGGCCGTGGTGAACGCTGTAATCAGCCCTCTCCCCCTTGAAGTCAAAGTCTGCAACCTGGCAGCGGCCACTTGGCATGGCCCGTTCTCGTGGCGGTCCCGGGTATTTCAATACCTTGAAGAGAGAGTCCGTTGCCAGTGACTCCCGGGACTCTTGATAGGGCGGGTCCTTGTACCGCGTTTCTGCCCTTACGCGGAAAATATACAAAAGAAGACCACTCGAATAGAAGTGAACCAAGGACACAGCGGGGATTGTTGCGGGAACCCTTTATTCACCGAAAGTTGCGCAGCATGATGGATTTCGGCTATTACAGCCTTTCTCAGACGCCGCAAGCAACAGAATGGTGCCATTTCCCTCCTTTAACCTCCTACGGTGCTCCCGTACATGGGAGATCAGCTGACCCTGCTTGATTGGGAACAGCTGCAGTCAAATCCGAGACTACAGCTCCCAGCGTGCAACATCGTGGTAAGTACCAAAAGCAGGGTTAATAATACTCAAGTGAGCGCTGTGAAATACCATGTAAAGGGGGGGCCAGATAGTGGCAGGCAACAAACTTCAATAATAGTGTCCAGAGAACCCTCAAGTCCCCTACGCCCCAGCCACAATTGCGGAACAGTCCAGGCCGTGGTGAACGCTGTAATCAGCCCTCTCCCCCTTGAAGTCAAAGTCTGCAACCTGGCAGCGGCCACTTGGCATGGCCCGTTCTCGTGGCGGTCCCAGGTATTTCAATACCTTGAAGAGAAAGTCCGTTGCCAGTGACTCCCGGGACTCTTGATAGGGCGGGTCCTTGTACCGCGTTTCTGGCCTTACGCGGAAAATATACAAAAGAAGACCACTCGAATAGAAGTGAACCAAGGACACAGCGGGGATTGATGCGGGAACCCTTTATTCACCAAAAGTTGCGCAGCATGATGCATTTCGGCTATTACAGCCTTCCTCAGATGCCGCAAGCAACAGAATGGTGCCATTTCCCTCCTTTAACCTCCTACGGTGCTCCCGTACATGGGAGATCAGCTGACCCTGCTTGATTGGGAACAGCTGCAGTCAAATCCGAGACTACAGCTCCCAGCGTGCAACATCGTGGTAAGTACCAAAAGCAGGGTTAATAATACTCAAGTGAGCGCTGTGAAATACCATGTAAAGGGGGGGCCAGATAGTGGCAGGCAACAAACTTCAATAATAGTGTCCAGAGAACCCTCAAGTCCCCTACGCCCCAGCCACAATTGCGGAACAGTCCAGGCCGTGGTGAACGCTGTAATCAGCTCTCTCCCCATTGAAGTCAAAGTCTGCAATATATATATATATGCAAGCATTAATAACACACTTAGCAAATGCAACTGTTAAATGCATGAATAAAACACAAGCAAGCAAGCAAGTTATACTGGACGTCCTGCAAGAAATCAGAAAGATATATATACTAAATACATCAAATGATTACATTGGATGTGCTCACAAACTTTCACACATCACGAAGTCAGTACTCAAAGAAAACACCTCAGATGATTATAGCCCCTGGAAACCAAAGGTGCACACAGACAGCTACGCATCGCAAAGACTGTTATAGCCACTGGAAACTGAATATGCACACAAACAGCCACACATCACAAATGGCAACAATCAAAAATCAAACACTTCACCTGGTGCAAACTTCATCCTGGCCCACTCCAGACTGGGGGATTCACAGCCGGGGTCAAGTGACTCAGTCAACAAGCCCCTGCTTTATAATCTCAAAACACACTAGAAGGTTCCGAGAGGCCTTCCCTCTGCGCTAAGGAAACTTACTGGAATTGGCCACTTCCCATGCAAGCATTCCGAAGGCAAAGGAGTTCTCACGTTCCTTCTACGTTCTCACATGTTCCAGCCTTTATCTTAACGAAGCTTACGAAAGTCTCCGGCAGTACATTCAACAATAACGAAGCAACCTTGAACGTGAATAACCTAAACAACTTGTGTAATCTGGGGGCCTGCCTGTGCGTGCAAAAAGCTCAATCAAGACAGAGTCAGAATTCAAGATGACACAAGGGCATGTCAAAGCCAATAGTAAGAACTTCATAATACTTCCTAATGTACAACACAATGCACATTTGTGCACCACTGCTCATAACACTGCACTTCGAGACCAAAAAGTACATTCCACACCTCTCTCTCTCTCATGCTTTCAAATGCACATCCCTTACGTTCTGTTCCTGGCAAGGCTGTTCTACTCTGTGACAGTTCCCACTTTAAAACTACAAGAGATACGAAAGAAATCTTCAAGGGAAACATGCACATGCAGGGAAATTATGTCGACATTCAGGCTAGGGTAAAATAAAACACCAAAAGTCAATTTAAATCATGGTAGTCAAAGGTCATCAAATGGTTTCAAACCATAAGAGAGCTTCTAGCCCTACACCCAGGCACAATCAGGAGCTTTGTGGCAGCAGTCCTGGGTGCCGCCACTCCCCCATCTATAATGTTTCTGCCTCTTTCATAACAAGGAGAGGAGCATGAGCTCGCTGGGGAAAAGAACACTGAGGGTCGGCTGATTCCGGAGTGTTATGGGTGGATAAAAGAGTTAATAGGAAGATTAGGCCCAGAGAGCAACACCAATGCCGGTCGGCACGTTGTGTAGAGTGGAAATTTACATAATGAAAGGCCTGCGGGTCTGCCAGTGGTGGCAGGAAGGCATCCCCGCCCAAGCAAGCCGCACCGGGCTAATGCCGTCCGTTTTACGCTCAAGCAGGGTAAAAGCTTAGTGCCTAGTACACCCAAATACCATTCCCTGACAGCCCAAAAATCAATACAACTCACTAACTGGAGGTCCAGGGCCTTGAATCAATCAATGAATCACGAGGCCGTCTGTAGGAAAGTAGGATCTGCTTCTTATGGTTACCCACACTTTTTGCTAAATGTGATACTGTTTTTGACTAGTCTGACTGGGATCCTGCTAATCAGGACCCCAGTCTATCTGCTTTCTCCCTAAACTGTTATGCTATGTGCTTAGGTACACTCCAGATTGGATACTGGGGTACCCTTATCAGTCCCTAGTATATGGTACCCATGTACCCAGGGCATAGGTACCCCAGAGGCCTCCCATGGGCTGAAGCATGTATTATGCCATCTATGGGAGGCCATGCAAAATGGAAACTACAGGTCTGCCATTGCAGCCTATGTAAGTTGGTGCATGCACCACTTACTTAAGATGCAGGTTTACTATATCTAAGGGTCACCACACTTAAAACCTATAAGTCACCCCTATAGCAGGCCTTAACAATCCTGAAGGCAGGGTGCTTGGTTCTAAGTGAGAGGGTGCCACTGCGTGAGCAGGACACCCCTGCAGCCTATGGAGTCCATTCTCCCGGGTTGTTAGTGAAGAAGCCATTTACGACATATAGAGTGGCATTATGCAACCGCGTGATGACCAACTCTAAAACGGCTGAAACAAACCCTATCGTGTTTGGTGTCAAACATATTGGAATCATACCCCCACACTGGTAACCGGTGTGGGAGGTATGATTCCACCCCTCAGAAGCGAGCTTCATTGGTTCCCTGGTGTTCCCGGTATCAGCCTTCTAGTCCCGGGCAGCACAAAATGCTTGCTGCCGACCAGAGACACATTTCTGCCCTCCTGCTGCTGAGCCAAGCTCGAGCAGGGGAAGGCAGAACAATAGGCATCCTGTCACAGGGAGGTGGGACCACCTCCCAGACAGGATTTAGTGTATTAGGGCTGGGTGGGTGCGCTTGCCAGCGACCGAAAGTCTGCATGAGGGGCACATTTGGTGTCCCTGTGCATAGTCCAGTTCAAACCAGTCCTGGGAGCCGTTGGCTCCTGCTCTGGCGCGAAACTGGACAAAGGACATCGGAGTGACCTCCCCACTGTCCAAGAGGGTCTCCTGAATCTGTCCAACCCTCTCCCGTGGGTACAAAAGGGCTTACCTGGCTGTAGGACCCTAGATTCGACATGGACAAGATTCTTAACCAGAAACCACTAAGCTTCGACCATCTGGACACTCTGGACTTCGCTGGACTTCGTTTGGGCCCGACTTCATCTCCCTCTCAGTCTGAAGCATCGTCGGTGCCCGTACACCATACAGGATATGTGCAGGACCTGTGGAGCATCCAGGACAATCAAAGATATCTCCCTTGGAGTGAAGGAGTCACTCCCCTGCATTCGCAGGCACCGCAACACTGTTGTCTGGTCTGCTGACCCTGAGCTCCTATGGACTCTGAAGGCTTCAGCAACACAGAAGGTGGGTTTCTATGTCCCTCGAGCTCTGAGCTGCCCTCTCACCAAGTTTGAGGTCAGAATCCCTTGTGGGGGCTGCAATACTTGAACCCCTGTGTACTGCGTACATCTGAAAGTGCATATGCTTGTTGGCGTTTCCCGAACAAGTGCATTGGTCTCCAAGTAGCCCTAACCTCTGGCACTGTTTCCTACCAAGAACTCTGGCCTCCTCACACCGAGTGCTCCATGGGCTGCTGTTTGGTGAAATCGCTCGAGGTCCTCTCGCGACTCCTGTGCCTCCGGCCTGTGGGTCCATTTGAGAGTCATCTTTGCTTTTCTTGGGCTCCCCTGGTTGCTCCAGGCTTGCCCTGACTCCCCTGTGTTTGGTGAGTCTCCTGGACCTT
Organism: Calotriton arnoldi; assembly: GCA_963921515.1. Classification (NCBI taxonomy): domain Eukaryota; kingdom Metazoa; phylum Chordata; class Amphibia; order Caudata; family Salamandridae; genus Calotriton; species Calotriton arnoldi. The sequence goes on along the minus strand of CAWUFW010001053.1, from coordinate 345,230 downwards.
GCTGGTCCGAACTGTACACATCCTTGAGCTTCTGCGTGGGTTGCCGTTACCAAGGCTTGTTGGTGCTCCAGCCAGACCCCTACCCCTCAGTACTCAACATCCTTCATGGGACAGCTCGTATCCGGCTCATGGTCATCCTCAACATCTCCTGGTCCCCGTAGATGCAGAGTCAAGAACTCCATCAACGCACCTGAAGCACCCGACATCGGTGGGCATTCGTCTACCGAGCCCCTGGTCACTCCTGAGTGACCCAGACTCTGTACCCTCTGCTTTCAGGTACTCTTCGACAAAAATCCACCTTTGGATTCCAACGGACACTTTTCTTCCTTCTAGCAGCGGCTCTTCTTCGAAGTCCTCCATAGGGTTCGACGGCGGTTTCCGACTCCTCTTCAGACCTATGCACCCAGCTTCCCTGGTATAGGTACCTCGGTATCCACGGGTGGGGTGGCTCTCCAACCTCCTAACTTCCATGGGGTTTCTTCGAAGTCCACTGGGAAGGGTCCTTAAACTCTAAAACTCCAACCGCGACGTTCCCATAGAATTGTACGGAGCACGCAGTCCTGTTCCCACACTACACCTGTCCTCCGTGGGATCCCTACTTACTCACCTTTGGTGGTTCCTTGGGGTCCAAGGGATTCTACGTCCTCTTGACACTGTCTTGACTCGAGTTGTGGTTCTTATATCACTATTTTAGTATATGGTTTGGTCCCCCCCAGGGCCCACTGTGTATTAGGGCTATTTACTGTCATTTCTGTGCTTAAGTATGGTGTGCTTTGTGATTATCTCCATGTAGGAGGTACAGTGTCATACTAGAGAGTGTTATATTAATAAAAACATATTTTTATAACTACTGTGTGGTTCTCCTTTCATTTAACCAATACTATAAGGTTGCATTCTGGTAAAACAAGCTTCTTAACATTCCTTCAAGACTAAGCCTGAAGGCTGCTCTCCACAGCTACCATTTGGATAGCTTTCTAAGGTTATCTTTGACCTCTTAAATCACCATCAGGGTTGTTTGGACTGGTGCAAGGTGCCCACTTTAATTAGTGGACAGCATATACCATGCCAAATTCTCACGTTGGTGTGCAGCGGTTGGGATTCAAGCCTGCATTGTTTTACCAGATAAATCTTTGTATTGATTAACTGAAACCCACTAGTACTAGTTACATATAATACTAGCTTAGAATAAGTAAGTTCAACTGAACTTAGGGTTGGTAAGTCAAGGGTCTAGCACACCCTTTCTCCAACCTCAAAGAGTTTAGTTCCCACTAGGTTAGGTAGGTGGAACACCTCACCACACTTAATATGTCAACTAAAGGAGATGCCAGTGGCTCTCTGCCTTCTAGATACAGTGAGCTTTCATTCCAAGAATTGAAAGCCCCGTGTGCCTCTAGAAAGTTGAAGACAAGGAGAAGTGCCAACACTCAACGCCTGGTAGAGGTGTTACTGTTAGATGACCTAAGGAAGACACCTGGGTCAGATGAACAGGACAGAGTGGGTAGGACAGGGAATGAAGACAGGTCAGGAGGTGACACCTTTTATGACCTGGAATCTAACCCTGACCAGGGAGAACCTGATGGTTCTCACCTGGATAACTCAAATCTTCAAGAGGAGAATGGAGGAGGCCATGAAGGCCCTCTCTTTACTCCTCCTGGAAGAGTGCAGAATTTACCAAGGAGATCTAGATCTCCCTCTGCAGAGTCTAATCACTCAGGACAGTCTGTAGGGACCTCTGTATCTAGCAAGAGGGACCACTCTTATTATAGGGAATACCAATTTCTTGAACTTGGGAAAGCTAGGCCTAGGCTCAGGCAAGAGCAATTGGCCCTTGATAAAGAGTCCCTAGAAGTGCAGAGAGCTAGAAAAAAGTTGGGACTAGAGTCCCATGGTGGCAGCAACAGTGTCCCTACAGTTAAGGAACATCCCTTGGATAATAGGAACCTGAGCAAGATTGTCCCTCCCTACCATGTTGGGGATGACATCCAGAAATGGATAACTGCTTTAGAGAGGGCCTGTAAAGTTCAGAGGGTCCCTCAAGAGCAGTGGGCAGCTATCTTGTGGCTCTCCTTTGCTGACAAAGGTAGAGATAAGCTCCTCACTGTTAGCGAAGAGGATGCTGACAACTACTCAATCTTGAAGAATGCTCTCTTAGATGGGTTTGGCTTAACCACTGAACAGCATAGGATTAAGTTCAGAGACACCCAGAAGGCACAGAATCAAGATTGGGTAGACTTTGTGGATAGTGCCATTAAGGCTCTGGAAGGCTAGTTGCTTGGCAGCAAAGTGAATGATTTCAAGGGATTGCACAATTTGATTATGAGGGAGCAGATCCTTAATAATTGCCAAAATCAGTTATTGCATCAATACCTGGTTGACTCTGATCTGACTTCGCCCCAAGAATTGGGAAAGAAGGCAGATAAGTGGGTCAGAACCAGGGTGAAGCAGAAAAACCATAACAATGGTGGTGACCAAAAGAAAGAAGATTCTAAAACTCCAGATAAGGGTGGGGACAAGGGTAAAGATCAAAATTAGTCTTCATCAGGGCCCCAAAAACCTGCATCGGGGGGAGTCACAATCCAACAAAGGTAAAGGCAAAAAGAAACCTAGCTGTTATCTCTGTAAACAGAAAACACATTGGACAAGAGATGCTGATTGTCTAAAACCCAAGGAAAATCCTCCTACCACCACTGCCCCATAGGCTACTGCACCCCCTAGCACAAGTACAAGTAGTGGTACAGGGAACAAGGGATTAGTAGGGTTAACCTTGGGCTCTGAGATGCGTTCTGGCCTAGTCAGAACTCCACCTCAGGCTCTGCTTATCTGTGATGGTGGCATGGATATTGCCACCCTATTTGTCAGCCCCAGTGACCTGGGCAAATACAGACAGCAGCCTTTGATCAATGGTAAGGAGCCCATGGCATACAGGGACACATGTGCAAGTGTCACTATGGTGACAAACGAACTTGTGGCCCCTGACCAAATCATACTTGGACAAATGTACCAGGTGACCAATTCAAACAATGTCAGGACTGACCATTCCTTGGCAGTTGTTAATTTCAGCTGGGGAGGGTTAACTGGCCCTAAGAAAGTTGTGGTTAGCTCAGAACAACCAGTAGAGTGTTTGTTGGGCAATGATTTGGAGACTTCAGCCTGGGCTGAGGTGGAACTTATGACTCATGCAGCAATGCTGGGCATCTCTGCAGATGTGTTTGCTGTGACCAGGTCACAGGCCAAACTGACCAACACTGAACAGGCCCTGGATCCTGAAATAATGGACCAAGGGCCTTCCAAGAGAAAGAGCAGGAGTGGTAAGGCTGTGTCTTCCCCCCAGACTCAGAGTGAAGATCAGTCTCTTGAGGGAGATAATCTTAGTCCCTGTGAAGGAACTGTCTCAGATGAACTTGAACCTGATCAGGTTGAGTTCTTGGGGACAGGGGGCCCTTCCAGGGCAGACCTGAGTTTGGAACAGCAAACCTTCCCCTCTCTTGAACCCCTCAGACAGCAAGCTGCTGCTGAGGCTGCTAGGAGTTTCAGTGGATCCCACACGATTTATTGGGCTGAGGGACTCCTTTACTCAGAGGGTAGAGAACCCAAGCCTGGTGCCACCAGGAGGTTGGTCATACCTCTGAAGTTTAAGGGCTTCCTACTCACCTTGGCACATGATATTCCCTTAGCAGGACACCTAGGCCAAAGCAAGACTTGGGACAGGCTTGTCCCTCACTTTCACTTTTGTCGCTCCGTACCACCTGTCAAGCCAGTGGTAAGTCAGGTGGTACCTCAAAGGCCCCCCTGTGGTGGGGGTTCCCTTTGAGAGAGTTAGGATTGATATCATTGGTCCCATGAACCCTCCAACAGCATCTGGACACAGTTACATTCTAGTGGTGTTGGACCATGCCACTAGGTATCCAGAGGCCATACCCCTTAGAACCACCACAGCCCCTGTGGTGGCCAGGGCCCTCCTGGGAATCTTTTCCAGAGTGGGTTTCCCTAAGGAGGTCTTAACTGACAGAGGTACCAACTTCAGGTCAAGTTATATCACTGCAATGTGGAAGGAGTGTGGAGTGAACTATAAGTTCACCACACCCAAACACCCACAATGCAATGGGTTAGTTGAAAGGTTCAGCAAAACTGTCAAGGGCATGATCATGGGCCTCCCAGAAAAGCTTAGGCGAAAATGGGATGTCCTGTTGCCCTGCCTTCTCTTTGCCTACAGAGAGGTCCCACAGAAGGGGGTTGGCTACAGCCCTTTTGAGCTTCTGTTTGGGCATCCAGTTAGGGGTCCCCTGTGTTTGGTGAAGGAGGGATCGGAGTTACCTCTAAAACCTCCTAAACAAGACATTGTGGACTATGTACTTGGTTTCTGCTCCAGGATGGCTGAGTACATGAAGAAGGCCAGCAAAAACCTTGAGGCAAGCCAAGAATTACAGAAAGCTTGGCATGACCAAAAGGCTGTTCTGACTGTTTATCAGCCAGGGCAGAAGGTATGGGTGTTGGTGCCTGTGGCACCAACACCCATACCTCCAAGACAAGTGAAGTGGACCCCATACCATACTTGAGCAAAAAGGTGAGGTTACCTATTTGGTGGACCTTGGCACTCCTAGGAGCGCCCACAGGGTGCTCCATGTGAACAGGCTCAAACCTTTTGTGGACAGGGCTGACATGGGCTTGCTCATGGCAACTGATGAGGGACAAGAGGAAGAGAGTTACCCTCTCCCTGATCTCCTCTCTCAGATCCCTGATGATGGGTCAGTTGATGGTGTAGCCTTGGCAGGCAGCCTCACTGACCAACAGCAGATTGATTGCAGGAAGGTCCTCGATCAATACAGACACATGTTCTCTCTGACTCCTAGTCAGACCACCTGGTGTACCCATGAAGTGGACCCAGGTGAAAGTCTACCTGTTACAAATAAGATTTACAGGCAGCCTGACCATGTCAGAGATTGCATCAGGGCTGAGGTCCTAAAGATGCTAGAGTTGGGAGGTATTGAGCCCTCAGACAGCCATTGGGCTAGCCCAGTGGTCTTGGTACCAAAACCTCACACCCAGGTTGGTAAAAGAGAGATGAGATTTTGTGTTGACTACAGGGGACTCAATGCATTTACTAGGACTGATGCTCATCCAATTCCTAGGGCAGATGAGCTTATTGATACTTTGGCCTCAGCCAAGTTCTTGAGCACATTTGACCTCACTGCTGGCTATTGGCAAATCAGACTAGCTGAGGATACCAAACCAAAATCAGCATTTTCAACCGCTAGTGGGCATTATCAATTTATTGCAATGCCCTTTGGTTTGAAGAATGCACTTGCCACATTCCAAAGGCTGGTGAATAAAGTCCTTACAGGCCTGGAAGCCTATAGTGCAGCATATCTTGATGATATAGCTGTCTTTAGCTCCACCTGGGAGGATCACCTGGTCCACCTGAAGAATGTTTTGGAGGTTCTGCAGAAAGCAGGCCTCACTATCAAGGCTACTAAGTGCCAGATAGGGCAGAGCAAGGTTGTGTACCTGGGCCACCTTTTAGATGGAGGTCAGGTTCAACCACTACAGAGCAAAATCCAGACCATCTTGGACTGGGTTGCTCCAACTACCCAGACTCAGGTCAGAGCTTTCTTGGACCTGACTGGGTACTACAGAAGATTTGTAAAAGGATATGGGTCCATAGTGACTCCCTTGAATGATCTTACATCAAGTCAAGTCAAGATACGCTTTATTCGATTTGAAAAATCAGATCATTAAAAGCACGCAACACGTCGATTAATACAAACAGAATATTACAAGCATATAAATAAAATCATAAAAACTTAAAACATGTAGCAACAAATACAATTTACACACAATCAAAATCGATCGATTAAAAAGAGAAAACCACATTCTCAGTTCAGTGCACCGCCAAAACATGATTGATAACCATTCTCGTTTAATCGAGGTTCGGGCGTTGCATCATTTTTCTAGTTCTGACCACCCCTTTCAGAAACTTAGCAATATGGTCACTAACAATTTCATCATCCAAAAGTTGCAGCTTGATAAAAGCGGGTCGGCAAGATCTCAAGCCTTGTGTTTTCAGAAAAGACAGAATCCATCTTTTCCTAAGTAAAGTATAAAACTTGCAGAAGAACATGATATGGATTGTTGTCTGTGTTGAAATATCGTCACAAGGACAAGGGCATAGAGAACGTGACCAATCGTTAATCTGGGGAAAAGTAACCAGGGTGTGAAAGTTGCCTAAACGTAGGCGCGTCAGTAAAAACATGTCATATTTACTAGAAGTGCGTAATAAATATGGTTGTATCCCAGTCTGAATCAGGAGCAATTGGTTGGCTCTCACTGAAGGTTTCATGATATTAGAAGACAGCCTAATCATCTCCAAGTGGTTTATGCATATTGATTTTAATTCCCTCCTCGTAATAAGGGACAGGCTATCGGGATTAGCGAAAAACTCAGGATGGCCTAGGTCGCACATAAAGTTTTTAATATAGGCGAGCCAAGGGATACTTTTTACTTGTTGCAAGTTCAGACAATCTAAAATCACATCCTGGTTAAAACCTGTGGTCACGCCGGTCCAGACCTTATGCCACAACAAGATTGGCTGTATTTTAATAAGATCGGACAGGTATAGCAATCCCAATTCAGAATGACAAATATACATAGCCGTACTATCAGGAACAGCTAATAGGTACCTCAAAAACTGGTTCTCAAGTCGTTGAAGGGACTCCACGTTTACATATCCCCAAATGCCGGCTCCATACAGAGCAACAGAAATGCATTTGGCTTTGTAAATTGTCAATAGATCGTTGATAGGACGCTGACCCAGTCTCCTAGCGAAATTAATCAAGGCGCCTATAGCTTTTGCAAAAAGTAGTTTTCTACAGTTTACGGCTTTCACCCACGTGCCCCGTTTATCAAAAACAATGCCCAGGTATGAAAAATTATCAACAAATTCAAGTTTTCCTTTACTTATAAAAATCTTTCGGCACTTAACACTAGGCTTACTACATTTCATGATAAAAGTTTTGGAAATATTAACATGAAGATCTAGGCTTGACATGTAGGAAGCAAAACTTGTAACGTTTTTTGTAGGGCAATCGGGGTGCGTGCTAACAAGACTGCGTCGTCGGCATATAACAATGCACCAACTGTCTTTTTACCGACACAGGGTAGGTCGTGACATTCCCGTGATAAAGTATCACCAAGGCTATTTATGTAGAGGGTGAAGAGGAGTGGAGCTAGCACACACCCCTGCCTCACCCCCTTTTTAACAGGGAAGCTATGGCTGAGCTCACCATTTCTGCCATAGCGAACCCTGGCCTCTAAGTAAGACTGTTTTAAGAAGTTGACTATTTGGGTTTCCACCCCCATGTCCTCTAAGATACACTAAAGCTTCTGGTGGTTGACGCAGTCAAACGCCGAGCTCAGGTCGGCAAAGCACATAAAAGACTCCGCTTTTGCCTGGGTATATTTTCCCATTATAAGGCTCAGGTTCAGGCCCTGTTCCACGGTGCCTATGCCTTTACGAAATCCATACTGGAGTTCTGAGATGATACCAGAGTCCTCAACCCATACCTGCAGTCTGTTTAGGACCACACACCCGGCCACTTTCACTAAGGAATCCAGAAGAGAAATAGGTCTATAACAGGCCGGGTCATTACGGTCACCTTTCTTAAAGATGGGAACCAGGATAGATTCCGTCCAGGTCGAGGTAAAGCCTTGTGTACAACAAGCCCTCAAGACCCTGGTTAAAAGTGGGCCCCAAAGCAGAGGACAAGATTTAAAAAGGCCCACTGGTACACTATCTGGGCCCGGGGCTTTACCGCCTACACTAGCATTAATGGCCAAAATCACTTCATCCACCTCAAAGTCGAAGCAGATAGGGAGGTAACTACAGGAACCCATACTGGGGCCCTCGTTGGTAACAGGGATGGCATTGTTGCAGTAGAGGCTAGAGAAGTGGGACACCCATTTATCCTCCTCGATCGTATTTGCAAAGCTTGGTGAATTTTTGGCGGCCAGGAACGGAGCATTTACAGCCTTCCAGAAACCTTTCATATCCTTTAAAGCAGAAGCCTGCTTAAGTGCCTGCCATAATTCAAGTCTGATGTCCTCTTTGCGTTTTTTAAGAGATGTGTTATATGCCGCCCTAGCCCGTTTTACTGCTTCCTGATCTCTCCTCGACTCATGCAAGGCAGATTTCAAAGCTGCGTGTGACTTGCTGCACTGAGAATCAAACCAACCTGACCTACTGTTGGTTGTGCTTTTAAGTTTGGTTAACAGATTATTTTGAATGGCCTTTGAAATATTACAAAAAGAGTTACAAATGATTATGTCTGTGGCCGTCTCATCCAAACAATTCGAAAAGTCTGCTTTGCAAGTAGTCAGAAGTGACTTGGTTAGTTGTAAAGTGTCTAGCCCAGCCCATTTGATAGTATATCCATTGGGCCTGTTAATAACAATATCTTTTAAGGGCTCGATTGGCAGAGATCCTGTGGATAGTGCTCGAACTGGCAATTTTAGAGTAAAGCTAATTGGAAAATGATCACTAAAAGCTACATCATGGGTGTTAAAATTGTAGATTCTGTCAGCGTATCTATTTGATATTAAAAAAAGTCAATGGTAGATAACAACCCACGACCGTTGAAAGTGCTACTAAACGGTATGGGTGGTGAGCACAGATCATTGACAAAACCTAGGTCCATGGAATATTTCATCAAATGTAACATTTCCCCAACAGGAAAATGAGAAAAATGGGAGATATCTATACCATCATCGGGTAGCATGCCACAATGACCTCCTTCCATATAACTACAGGGGCCCACGTTAAAATCCCCTCCCCAAATTATGCAAAGATCTTTGGATGTGTTCCCTAGGCTTACGTCCAGATCCACCTGTACCTCCCTAATAACTTCCCTCATACCTGAAGCGGGGATATTATTATAAAAATGTAAAAGGACAATACTATGATGTTTATCAATATGTACTTTTAAGACCTGGTAATAGATATTAGATGCAACAAGGGACATCCTACTTGCATTCAGCCTGTGGGATATGAAGATACTTAATCCACCCTTATTCCTCCCATGGCTGGAGGGCACTGCCGAAGTAAAGAAAGATTTAAACCCATTAATATGTATAATTTCAGTTGCCCACGTTTCCTGAAAGCATAAAACATCAAAATCATAGATGAATTTAAACCAATCGGGAATAGACAGTTTGGTAATTAGGCCTGCCACATTCCATGAAAGCACGTTTAATAGACCAGACCTGAGATCTCCCTTGCTTACACGCTTGGTAGGACCGCTATCCACGCTGGCTACTTTGGAATAAGGAGCAGCGTCACCTATGGAGCATGGGTGGCTAATGTTTACATCTATTGTGTGGAGTCCCAACTCGTTATTATCAATAGCTAGATAAGCGTCTGCCACTAGGCCCGCCGGTAAGACATTATCAGGTGGACCCAAACTTTGATAAGTGGGAGGGGACTCAGCTAGGTTTTCAATATTGGATCTGATGTTAGAAATAGGGTTCATTTGATCCATAGGTGCCAGATTTAAGCTGGGGTGGATATTTTCTGTGATCCTGCTTTGTGCCACAGGAGTAGGTAAGGAAATAAGTCAATCTATATCTTCTAAAGAAGGTAGGATATCGAACCTGTTATGAACAGGTAAGCTAAACTGCTGATAGGTATTAGTGGTTATGGGTCTCCGCTGTAAGGACTGATAAGATTACAATTTAAGATCCAACTGCACCATAAGTTAGGATTTTAAATTGTGAGTCGTTTCATGATTAAACGAAGCAGCCAACAACCTCGCCAAGTGGCTGACCGCCTGCGCCGACGACCTCGCACCACTAAAAAACCCTCCCAGCAGACCCGGAAGCAAGAAAACCCCTTGGTTCACCAACGAACTCAAGGAATCCAAGAAGAACTGCCGCACTCTCGAGAAAACCTGGCGACACGACCAGACCACAGACAACAGGACCGCCCTCAAGCACGCCACCCGCAAACACCACCAGCTGATCCGTGCCACCAAGAAGTCGGCACTCAAAGAACGACTGGACAACAACGCCCACGACAGCAAGGAACTTTTCAGCATCGTCAAAGAGTTCTCCAACCCCAGCGCCGGAAACAACGACATCACCCCCTCGCAAGACCTCTGCAACTCACTCGCCGCGTTCTTCCACCGCAAGATCACCGACATACATAACAGCTTCGACGCACAAACCACGCACCCTACCGCCGAACCAACGCCCGCCACCACCACCCTCTGCAACTGGACCCCGATCAGCACCGAAGACACCACCCGCACGATGAACTCCATCCACTCCGGATCACCAACCGACCCCTGCCCACACCACGTCTTCAACAAAGCCGACGCCACCATCGCACCCCATCTCCGGGACATCATCAACTCCTCCTTCCACACCGCCACCTTCCCGGAGAGCTGGAAGAACGCCGAGCTTACCGCCCTCCTGAAGAAACCAACGGCGGACCCCACCGACCTCAAGAACTACCGTCCCATCTCGCTCCTTCCGTTTCCGGCCAAAGTCATCGAGAAGACCGTCAACAGACAGCTTGCCGCCTTCCTCGAGACGAATGGATCCCTCGACCCCTCGCAGTCCGGGTTTCGGGCCAACCACAGCACCGAGACCGCCCTTATCGCAGCCACCGACGACATCAGAACCCTAAACGACAACGGGGAAACAGCAGCCCTCATCCTCTTGGACCTCTCCGCGGCGTTCGACACCGTCTGCCACCGCACCCTAGTGAAGCGCCTCAGCAACATCGGAATCCGAGAGAAAGCACTGGAATGGATCATCTCGTTCCTCGCCGGAAGAACCCAGAGAGTCCGCCTCCCCCGTTCAGATCCGAGGCCACCGAAGTCATCTGCGGCGTTCCACAAGGATCTTCACTCAGTCCAACCCTCTTCAACGTCTACATGAGCCCCCTCGCAGCCATCGCACGCCAACACAACCTCAACATCATCTCTTACGCCGACGACACCCAGCTGATCCTCTCCCTCACCAACGACCCCACCACCGCCAGAGCCAACCTACACGACGGGATGAAAGACGTCGCCGACTGGATGAGGAACAGCCGCCTTAAACTGAACTCAGACAAGACGGAAGTCCTCATCCTGGGCTCATCACCCTCCGCCTGGGACGACTCCTGGTGGCCCCCGGCCCTTGGCACCGCGCCCAAGCCAACGGACCACGCACGAAACCTGGGCTTCATCCTGGACTCCTCCCTGTCGATGACCAGACAAGTCAACGCCGTCTCATCTTCGTGCTTCAACACCCTGCGCATGCTCCGCAAGATCTTCAGATGGATCCCCACTGAAACCAGGAAGACCGTCACCCAGGCACTCGTCACCAGCCGACTGGACTATGGGAACACCCTCTACGCCGGAACCACAGCCAAACTTCAAAAAAGACTCCAGCGCATCCAGAACGCCTCCGCACGACTCATCCTGGACATCCCCGACACAGCCACATCACCGGACACCTGAAAGACCTGCACTGGCTCCCCGTCAGCAAGAGAATCACGTTCAGACTCCTCACCCACGCACACAAGGCCCTCCACGACCTGGGCCCAAAGTACCTCAACGACCGCATGACCTTCTACACGCCCACCCGCCAGCTACGATCAACCAGCCACGCCCTCGCCACCGTACCACGCATCCGCAGAACAACCGCCGGAGGAAGATCCTTCTCCTACCTGGCAGCCAAGACCTGGAACTCCCTCCCCACTCACCTTCGGTGAACCCAGGACCATCTCTCCTTCAGGAAGCAGCTCAAGACCTGGCTGTTCGAGCAGTAACTTACCCCCTCCCCAGCGCCTTGAGACCCTCCCGGGTGAGTAGCGCGCTCTATAAATGCCGTGATTGATTGATTGATTGATTGATTCCTAGGGGGATAAAAATACCCCAGGGGCAGAACATTTATTCCAGATGTTGCTATCTGATCACTACCAAGTCTACAGAGGATCTCGTGTACCAAGCATGTTGATATGAAAGTAAGAACAACACAGTCCCCAGGGAGTGTTTTTCCCCTTCTTCCTACCCAGCCTACCCTTCTTGCCATTTTAAATTCAGAGAACAAGGACTCTGTTAGCCCGGTTTTGGTCCCGAGCCAGCAGAGTGCCTTGTTTCTCAACGCCTCCCAAGATTCGATTGCCTGCGGGGCGAGAGGCGGTACATTAGCTAAAATTATGGTCAATGGGGTGGCTTCGGGAGGCAGGCTCAACCTCACCTCCTCTTTCTGCATGGAAACAGCGGACAAGGTAAGTGGCAAGACAGTGTCAGGGGGCTTAACATGGGCAGGGACGGAGTTTAATGTTGGCCTAGAAGTACTCTTTGATTCTATGGGTACGTTATATAGAACATGAGGGGACTTGGCCCTACAAGGGGGAACTATTATTCTACCATCCGATACTGAATCGTTATGCAACACATTTCCAGCGTATACTCCTTGACCACTACGTAACATGTCCTCAATTGCTGTTATCCTAGCTAACACATTTTCGAGTGGGGCTATGGCTGATGTGTAGGGTGCTACTGGACCCAGACTCTCCCCTGCGGTGGCAGCAGGCTGTATTGTCTCATGTAGGCTAATCATTTTGCTAATAGCAGAGTCCAAATGATCCAGGCGACCCCGAAGTGAGGCAAGGCTGTTATCAAACAAATCTTTTAAATGTGCGAAAACAGTGTCCAGGGTTACCCCCCCCCCCACAATGTCCACCGCAGAGTGCCCTGGAACACTGCATACAGAGGGGGTAGCTGTAGTTTGTATGTCAGTTTGTGTGCTGATAGTACGAGTTTGAGTTTGAAGCGTCTCCTGGGCATTTTGGCGAGGCCATTTTTGTTGTTTTGATTTTTGGGTGCCCGCGCCTCTCCTTCGCTTCCCTGTAGGCTCTCTCAGCTTGTCCTTAGGATCCTCAGTGTCCTCAATGGGAGAGGTAAGGGTATGCGACCTTGTTGCTATGTTCGTCCCGGATGATATAGTTGTGATAGATGTGTCAATTTCAGGGGAAGGCTGAGGGTGGCCTTTGACGGGGGAAAGCGGGCAGTTCAAAGGGTCGGTGCCCGCGTCAATAGTGCCTAGAGAATAGCGCCTCAACACAGCTAAAGGTTCTAGCAATAGGCGCCTCTCTGTCAGTTCAATCTCGTGGCAAAGCATTGATTCTGCCCTAACAATAAAGGCATCCAGGGTGCCCGCCACTCCCTTACGCTTGCTCATTTTGCTTACACCCCCAAGCAACGGCTCACAGCCGAGTGTGAAAAATCAAGGAAGAAAATTGGGAGCGCACAACGGACAAACAATAAGGCAATAAGACAAGGAATTAATTCCAAAGGTGTTAATAAATAGAGTAAAAACGTTCGTGTGTGGTCCTGTTAATGAAATTTCAATGATCAAGACAGTACCTTGTAAACAGAAGTTTGTGAGCAGAAACTACGAAAGTTGGAGGGGTGGCCCAGCCTCCTCCGGGCGATGACGGGCAAGGACGGGCCCGCCCTTGGCCTGGGCTTAGCCCGCGCGCGCCCACGCGCGTCCCACGGAGCGGGGGCCGCAATGAAATTTAAAGCGCCTCCGGGCACACAGGCAGCATCAGCGCCTCCGGACGCGGAACCAGGCGTTATGGGGATTGAAGTCCCCCCGGCGTTGTCTGCTTGCGTTGTCTGCTTGCGACTCCCGCGGAGCGGGGGCCGCGATGAAATTTAAAGCACCTCCGGGCGCACAGGCAGCATCAGCGTCTCCGGGCGCGGAACCAGGTGTTATGGGGATTGAAGTCTCCCCGGCGTTGTCTGCTTGCGTTGTCTGCTTGCGGCTCCCACGGAGCGGGGGCCGCGATGAAATTTAAAGCGCCTCCGGGCGCACAGGCAGCATCAGCGCCTCCGGGCGCGGAACCAGGCGTTATGGGGATTGAAGTCTCCCCGGCGTTGTCTGCTTGCGTTGTCTGCTTGCGGCTCCCACGGAGCGGGGGCCGAGATGAAATTTAAAGCGCCTCCGGGCGCACAGGCAGCATCAGCGCCTCCGGGCGCGGAACCAGGCGTTATGGGGATTGAAGTCCCCCCGGCGTTGTCTGCTTGCGTTGTCTGCTTGCGGCTCCCGCGGAGCGGGGGCCGCAATGAAATTTAAAGCGCCTCCGGGCGCACAGGCAGCATCAGCGCCTCCGGGCGCGGAACCAGGCGTTATGGGGATTGAAGTCCCCCCAACGTTGTCTGCTTGCGTTGTCTGCTTGCAGCTCCCGGGGAGCGGGGGCCGCGATCAAATTTAAAGCGCTTCCGGGCGCACAGGCAGCATCAGCGCCTCCGGGCGCGGAACCAGGCGTTAGGGGGATTGAAGTCCCCCCGGCCTTGTCTGCTTGCGTTGTCTGCTTGCGGCTCCCGTGGAGCGGGGGCCGCGATGAAATTTAAAGCGCCTCCGGGCGCACAGGCAGCATCAGCGCCTCCGGGCGCGGAACCAGGCGTTATGGCGATTGAAGTCCCCCCGGCGTTGTCTGCTTGCGTTGTCTGCTTGCAGCTCTCCAAGACAAGTGAAGTGGACCCCATACCATACTTGAGCAAAAAGGTGAGGTTACCTATTTGGTGGACCTTGGCACTCCTAGGAGCCCCCACAGGGTGCTCCATGTGAACAGGCTCAAACCTTTTGTGGACAGGGCTGACATGGGCTTGCTCATGGCAACTGATGAGGGACAGGAGGAAGAGAGTGACCCTCTCCCTGATCTCCTTTCTCAGATCCCTGATGATGGGTCAGTTGATGGTGTAGCCTTGGCAGGCAGCCTCACTGACCAACAGCAGATTGATTGCAGGAAGGTCCTCGATCAATACAGACACATGTTCTCTCTGACTCCTAGTCAGACCACCTAGTGTACCCATGAAGTGGACACAGGTGAAAGTCTACCTGTTACATATAAGATTTACAGGCAGCCTGACCATGTCATAGATTGCATCAGGGCTGAGGTCCAAAAGATGCTAGAGTTGGGAGGTATTGAGCCCTCAGACAGCCATTGGGCTAGCCCAGTGGTCTTGGTACCAAAACCTCACACCCAGGTTGGTAAAAGAGAGATGAGATTTTGTGTTGACTACAGGGGACTCAATGCATTTACTAGGACTGATGCTCATCCAATTCCTAGGGCAGATGAGCTTATTGATACTTTGGCCTCAGCCAAGTTCTTGAGCACATTTGACCTCACTGCTGGCTATTGGCAAATCAGACTAGCTGAGGATACCAAACCAAAATCAGCATTTTCAACCGCTAGTGGGCATTATCAATTTATTGCAATGCCCTTTGGTTTGAAGAATGCACTTGCCACATTCCAAAGGCTGGTGAATAAAGTCCTTACAGGCCTGGAAGCCTATAGTGCAGCATATCTTGATGATATAGCTGTCTTTAGCTCCACCTGGGAGGATCACCTGGTCCACCTAAAGAATGTTTTGGAGGTTCTGCAGAAAGCAGGCCTCACTATCAAGGCTACTAAGTGCCAGATAGGGCAGAGCAAGGTTGTGTACCTGGGCCACCTTTTAGGTGGAGGTCAGGTTCAACCACTACAGAGCAAAATCCAGACCATCTTGGACTGGGTTGCTCCAACTACCCAGACTCAGGTCAGAGCTTTCTTGGGCCTGACTGGGTACTACAGAAGATTTGTAAAAGGATATGGGTCCATAGTGACTCCCTTGAATGATCTTACATCAAAACGAATGCCCAAGAAAGTTCAGTGGACAGTTAGCTTTCAGAAGGCATTTGATGATCTCAAGCAGGCCATGTGCACTGCTCCCATTCTGCAGAGTCCTGACTACTCCAAGCAATTTATTGTCCAAACAGATGCATCTGAGTTGGGGGTAGGGGCTGTGTTGTCACAACTTAATGCAGAGGGTCAGGATCAACCAGTAGCTTTTATCAGCAGAAGGTTGACCCCCAGAGAGAAACGTTGGTCAGCTATAGAGAGGGAAGCCTTTGCTGTGGTCTGTGCCCTGAAGAAGCTGAGGCCATACCTGTTTGGCACTCACTTCATTGTTCAGACAGACCATAAGCCCATCCTATGGCTAAAACAGATGAAGGGTGAAAACCCCAAACTTTTGAGGTGGTCCATTTCCCTACAGGGGATGGACTATACAGTGGAACATAGATCTGGGAGTAACCATGCCAATGCAGATGGACTCTCCAGATATTTCCACTTAGAAAATGAAGACTCAACTGTGCAAGGTTAGTCTCATCTCCTTACGTTGGGGGGGGGGTTGTGTAGGAAAGTAGGATCTGCTTCTTATGGTTACCCCCACTTTTTGCTAAATGTGATACTGTTTTTGACTAGTCTGACTAGGATCCTGCTAATCAGGAGCCCAGTCTATCTGATTTCTCCCTAAACTGTTATGCTATGTGCTTAGGTACACTCCAGATTAGATACTGGGGTACCCTTGTCAATCCCTAGTATATGGTACCCATGTACCCAGGGCATAGGTAGCCCAGAGGCCTCCATGGGCTGAAGCATGTATTATGCCACCCATGGGAGGCCATGCAAAATGGAAACTACAGGTCTGCCATTGTAGCCTGTGTGAGGTGATGCATGCACCACTTACCTAAGATATAGGTTTACTATATCTAAGGGTCACTACACTTAAAACCTATGTCACCCCTATATCAGGCCTTAACCATCCTGAAGGCAGGGTGCTTGATTCTAAGTGAGAGGATGCCACTGCATGAGCAGGACACCCCTGCAGCCTACAGAGTCAATTCTCCCGGGTTGTTAGTGAAGCAGCCATTTACGACATATAGAGTGGCATTATGAGACCGCGTGATGACCAACTCTAAAACAGCTGAAACAAACCCTATCGTGTTTGGTGTCAAACATGTTGGAATCATACCCCCACATAGGTAACCGGTGTGGGAGGTATGATTCCACCCCTCAGAAGCAAGCTTCATTGGGTCCCTGGTGTTCCCGGTACCAGCCTTCTAGTCCCGGGCAGACCAAAATGGTTGCTGCCGACAAGAGCCACAGTTCTGCCCTCCTGCTGCTGAGCCAAGCTCGAGCAGGGGAAGGCAGAACAATAGGCATCCTGTCACAGGGAGGTGTGACCACCTCCCAGACAGGATTTAGTGTATTAGGGCTGGGTGGGTGAGCTTGCCAGCGACCGAAAGTCTGCATGAGGGGCACATTTGGTGTCCCTGTGCATAGTCCAGTTCAAACCAGTCCTGGGAGCTGTTGGCTCCTGCTCTGGCACGAAACTGGACAAAGGACATGGGAGTAACCTCCCTACTGTCCAGACCCTCCCCTGGTAGGGTCCCCTGAATCTGTCCAACCCTCTCCCATGGGTACAAAAGGGCTTACCTGGCTGTAGGACCCTAGATTCGACGTGGATAAGATTCTGAACCAGAAACCACTGAGCTTCGACCGTCTGGACACTCTGGACTTCGTTTGGGCCCGACTTTGTCTCCCTCTCAGTCTGAAGCATCGTCTGTGCTCGTGCACCATACAGGATCCGTGCAGGACCTGTGGAGCATAAGGACAACCGAAGATATCTCCCTTGGAGTGAAGGAGTCACTACCCTGCATTCGTAGGCACCGCAACAATGCTGTCTGGTCTGCTGATCCTGAGCTCCTACGGACTCTGGAGGATTCAGCAACAAAGGATGTGCGTTTTTACGTCCCTTGAGGTCTGAGCTGCCCTCTCACCAAGTTTGAGATCAGAATCCCTTGTGGGGGCTGCAATAACCGAACCCCTGTGCACCGTGTACATTTGCAAGTGCATATGCTTGTTGGCGTTTCCCGAACAAGTGCATTGGGCTCCGAGTAGCCCCTACCTCTGGCACTATTTCCTACCAAGAAGTCCGGCCTCCTCACACCTAGTGCTCCGTGGGTTGCTGTTTGGTGAAATCACTCGAGGTCCTCTCACGACTCCTGTGCCTCCGGCCTGTGAGTCCATTTGAGGTTTAGCCTTGCTTTTCTTGGGCTCCCCTGGTTGCTCCAGGCTTGCCCTGACTCCCCTGTGTTTGGTGAGTCTCTTGGACCTTGCTGGTCCATACCGTACACATCCTTGACCTTCTGCGTGGGTTGCCAAGGCTTGTTGGTGCTCCAGCCGGACACCGACCCCTCAGTACTCGACATCCTTCGTGGGACAGCTCGTATCCGGCTCATGGTTGTCCTCGACGTCTCCTGGTTCCCGTAGCTGCAGAGTCAAGAACTCCATCAACGCACCTGAAGCACCCGACATCGGTGGGCATTTGTCTACCGAGCCCCTGGTCACTCCTGAGTGACCCAGACTCTGACAC
The DNA here is from genome assembly GCA_963921515.1 of Calotriton arnoldi. Lineage (NCBI taxonomy): Eukaryota > Metazoa > Chordata > Amphibia > Caudata > Salamandridae > Calotriton > Calotriton arnoldi. Next base: position 326,976 of record CAWUFW010001053.1, on the reverse strand, counting down.
CTCTGCTTTCAGGTACTCTTTGACATGAATCCACCTTTGGATTCCAACGGACACTTCTCTTCCTTCCAGCAGCGGCTCTTCTTCGAAGTCCTCCATAAGGTTATACTGCGGTTTCCGAAGCCACTTCAGACCTATGCACCCGGCTTCCCTGGGATAGGTAACTTGGGTACCTCGGTATCCACGGGTGGGGTGGCTCTCCAACCTCCTAACTTCCACGGGGTTTCTTCGAAGTTCACTGGGAAGGGTCCTTAAACTCTAAAACTCCAACCGCGACTTTCCCATAGAATTGTAGGGAGCACGCGGCCGTGTTCCCACACTGCACCTGTCCTCCGTGGGATCCCTACTTACTCACCTTTGGTGGTTCCTTGGGGTTCCAGGGATTCTACGTCCTCTTGACACTGTCTTGACTCGAGTTGTGGTTCCTATATCACTATTTTAGTATATGGTTTGGTCCCCCCGGGGCCCACTGTGTATTAGGTCTATTTACTGTCATTTCTGTGCTTAAGTATGGTGTGCTTTGTGAGTATCTTCGTGTAGAAGATACTGTGTCGTACTAGAGAGTGTTATATTAATAAATACATATTTTTATAACTACTGTGTGGTTCTCCTTTCATTTAACCTATACTATAAGGTTGCATTCTGGTAAAACAAGCTGCTTAACATTCCTTCAAGACTAAGCATGAAGGCTGCTCTCCACAGCTACCACTTGGATAGCTTTCTAAGGTTATCTTTGACCTCTTAAATCACCATAAGGGTTGTTTGGACTGGTGCAAGGTGCCCACTTTAATTAGTGGACAGCATATACCAGGCCAACTTCTCACACCGTCCAAGGCCTCACCACCTCACACTGGGTCTCAGGCGATAGTTGCAGACGCTGGTCTTCTTGCCTTGTCCTCCCCCTAATCACATCCTCTGGCGGTCGTGCCGGCACCAGCGGTTCCCCACAAGTCAAAGGGGGGGCGGCCAAGTGGAGTGATGCGCCTAACAGCCGGTAACGTCTTTCGCAGCCGTCACTCACACTTCCCCGGCCAGCCTACGCCTCCGGGGCCGCATCACTCCCAGTGGGCCGCAGGGCACAGTATTTTCCTTCCTCCGTCTTCCCTCAGGGCAAGTATTTCTCCAGGCCCCAAGTGTTCCCATCTTGTCACTCCTGATTCAGAGCGGGCATGGCGTAACAGGCTTTCCGGACGCCAGCGAAGGGAGGGATCACAGCCGTCAGCCGCGGGGGTGAACTGTCTTCTCACCGCACTCCCCCTTTTCCAGTCTGGCACCACAGTGCTGGCCGCCAGCAGAGCTCCGCTCACTGAGTGGGGAAAAAGGAGAGAACACAGGACCAAGGATCTTTGCTCTCGCAGGTCCTCACAGCCGGAGGGCCAGTTACTCAAGGTAGTCTCTGGGCTCGTATGACGGCCGCTCAGTCTCTCGACTGGAATCGACAGGTGGCGGGCGCCGTGGGGCTCGGGCAGATTTTCCGCTTAGGCTGAGTGCTTCTTAGGCAGGCAATTTTGATATGTTAGACAGCACGATGACAAGAGTCACTGTAGGATATTAGATGGGCCAGCTCGGAGCTCGGCGGCTGCACGTCCGCTACTGTCCCCATCTTGGCTCCGCCCCCTTAAGACGACCATTATAAACTGCAGAGTTAATTTGGCAAAGTATGAGAAGCATCTCTGAAGTTAATATGTTTTTTGAGGAGGGCACTACACACAAAATATATGCTTGTTTAATTGGGTTTCTGGATTTGGCATTGAAGAGACTGGAAGCCATTGACTTTTATTGCATTTATTGTAGGGTGACCAGATCGTGCGACCCAAAAACCGGGACATTTCGCAAAAATAGAGGAAGGACTGCAATTTTATATCAATAAAGTGGCAAAGAATGACCGCACTCAACCGCATAGAAACACAGAAGAGGCACTAAGAAAATAAATAAAATATAATTTTTAAAACCAGCATCATACCTGTTAATTAAATTGCTTACTCATAGCAGCTGCTAACTAGCCCTGCTTTTGAACACCTAACAAAGTGCCTCTCACTGTTTTCAGTTTACCCTCTCAAAAAGCCGGGACATAAGCCAATTTTACCGAAATCTGCCAGGACAACTGTTGAAAATCCGGGACTGTTCCGCAAATCCGGGCACACCTGGTCACCCTAATTTAATGTGGATAATCATTTTTTTTAAATACAACTTTGGTGTGCATGTTTTTTTAATGCTGTACATTGGTAGTTAATAAAATTTCAGTTTATGTGGAGTGACCCAGTATTGGTGTTTTGGTGGCAAGCTTTATAGTTTTTATTTTTAATTGTGAATATGAATTGCATAAATGTTGTTTATGGCTTCATTGGAAGCATCTTTTGTGAATACCAGATTTTAAATTAAGCTATTCACTGCAAAGCACTTGGAAGCAGGGGAAGCAAAAGTTGTTTCCCCGTTGTTGCTGCATCATAAAGGAAGACTTGGCTAGTCTGACAGGGGTCTCTGAGATCCTGTCAGAGCAGAGCCGGCTCTAGCACAGATTTGGGAGGGGAAAATATGGGAGGACAGAGAGGATGGTGGTACTGGATGGCAGGTGGCCAGTTTAGTTTTTTTATCATTTTGGGACAGGGAAGAGAGGCCATGTTATGTACGCCTTTCCCATTACTCCTCTGCCCCTGTGCAGAAGGTGTTAGTATGGGCAGATGATTTTGGTGGGCCAAACCTATAATGCTACATGTGTATGCTCTGCTCGGGTCTATAATCCGTGAAAAGAGTCACAATAAATAACTTCAACTTTGTCAAGTAGCTAGCATAGATGTCAGAAGAGGTGCAGGAAGGAAACCTTTAAAAACTGATTGTGAGGGTGTGGCCAAGATGGCAGTACAGTGAGACGTTCTCTCGGCTCCTCCTCTACCCAGACCAACTACAGACCAGGCCTGCAGAGTCTCTGAGCAGGTATTTCTTGCACAGCTTTTCACCTGAGATGCAGTGACTGCAGGAACCTCGCCAGAGAGCTGCTGCCTATCTAGGGGCATTTAATTTGCATCTCGGTGTCCGACCGCGAAATCCGCAAAATGGTGGCTCCCAGAGTGTCGGGACCCCGCCAGAGAGTTGCTACTGACCTAGGAGGCATTTACATCACGCTGCGGTGGCCGACGGCGAGATCTGCAAACTGGCGGCCCCCTGAGCATTGGGGCTGCTGACCACACTGCATTGCCTCTTTCTGCTCGGCTGCTGTCCCCAAGTTGGGCCAGCAACATACGCCCCCCCAGGGACCTGCAATATAGTCCTGGTGTGTCTGGCCGACCCTCGATGAATACGGACAATAGGCCCAAGATCTGCAAAATGGTGCATCCCTGCGCATAAGCCGGGACACCTTGCCTCAAGCAGACCTGGGGCGACTGCGCCTGGCCTCCCGGGACGCGGACAGGAGGAGGCAGGTGCCGTTGTGTTGGGGTACTGGGGGAGCTGTGCCCCTACACTGACGACAGTGAGAGCTACCTCGTTAGGACCTGAGAGGGGCCCCTCCCATCCTGGGGGAGCCGCGTGGGCCAAGGGTGCTCCCTGGGGCTGCTGACTCCCTGAGCCAGACATGAAAGCAGGAGTATGGGCCTGAGGCCTGAGGGACAGTGATCTGCAGGATCTGCTGTGTGGTCGGCGCAGCTGGGGACAACGTTGGGGGTGAATCCCCCTGTTCAACTAGAGAATCCCTGCTGTGACGACCGTGGCAATTCCGGAGCCCCGTTTCCTCACCAATAAGCAGACATCCTACACCACACGACACAGTGAGTATAGCGGCTGAAAGACTGTAAGGAGCGCCCAGAGGTGGGATTGTACAGGGGTGGAGCAGGCAGGCTTATTGAACGTTCACCGGACTCTTCTGCTCCCCCACCCCTGCGCCCATCCTTTGGCCCTACAAGTGATCTTCCTGACGGCGGTGGTTGTGGCACCCCACGGTACATTCGGGCCCTCTGATGGACGTCTGGAGGATAGACTTTCAGCTGGAGAGGCCATCTGGGAGTCACGCCTAGCAGGACACCGCAACAAGATGACTAGAGACTCCTAGTTCACACCCTACCTCTTAGGTCATGGCAGCAGCTAAAGGCAAATGTGACCAATCGGTGCGCAACATGCTCACCCGCTCCACTCTTGCTGCCTCCAGGGACCCAACCCCGGCTTCACAGTGGCCTCCCCAGATAGACGCAGAGGAAAGTCCCCACTCAGAACAAGCCCTGGTGACCTGGGCATTCCTAGCCTCCCTGTTCGATTCTCTCAAGATGGACATTCAAGACCTCAAAAGAGACCTCTCTCAGGATCTACGTGAAGTGCAACACAACCTGTCCTTGATGGGTGAGCGTGTCTCCTCCCTGGAAGATAATGACCTGGCAAGAGGTGAAGAGGTAGATATGCTTCGAAAAGAGGTTATCCGCCTTCATGAACAGCACGACGAACTCCGGACCTAAGCAGAGGACCTTGAGAATTGATCCCGTCGTAATAATGTCTGCCTCAAGGGATCTCCGAGGGCTCAGACATCCAGGGATACATACAGGCCCTGTTTCACTCAATCCTGGGCTGGGCTGGGCTGAGGACTCTGAACTACGGCTTGATAGGGTGCATTGCGTTGGCCATCCTGGGGGTCCCAACTACAGACCTCCTGACATTCTGGAATGCATACATGACTTTCAAACCAAGGAAGACATCCTGAGGAAAGCCAGAGCCCAGCAACCTGTCCACTTCAGGGAAATTAAATTGGTCTCTTCCAGGACATCTCGCTTCTCACCCTCCAGCGCTGCAGGGACTTCAAACTGATCACCGAGTTCCTGCGTGCCAAGGATGTGTCCTATGGATGGGGGCACCACTTTAGACTGGTCTTCCACTGGGAGGATCAACTCTTTCAACCTAAGACACTCAGAGAAGCCGCCATATCCTTGACCTGCCTTGAGACTCTGCTCCTCATTCCATGTCTGGCTCCCTCTGGATCTCCCCCTGCAGCCACCACGATGGCACAAACTCCCAAACGCAAGCAGCACCCAAGCCCTGGTCCTAAAGAATGCACTCAGGAACGCCAAGCGTTTTTGGACAGTCTGGCATCTGGTACTAGCAAGTCTAATGTATGATTCTTGACTCTATCCACAAGCTGCGCCTATGCCAACTGAAACATGCCAGTGACTATTCTCCTAGCCATGATCTGTAGTGGCAGAGAGCTTACTGAATAACTACCTCTACTGAAGAGGGAGCTTTGCCTGTCCGACCGTCTCATGTTTGCCTTGCAATCCTCCATTATCAATGGACTTGTTAATGTTATTGTTCTGATAACAATGTTGTTGGGGAATTGTTATTACTCTGTTTTACTCCTTCACATCACATGACCTACTGGTACCTCTAGGCAGGCTCAGGAGACAGGCCGCTCACCGTCAGCTCAGCCTTACATTCCCCATGCCACAGCAGTGATGCCGGGTGGCAGATTCCAGACCCCTAACCTCTCCCATTTTTCTGGAGATTAAAGTGACAAGCCTCAAAGTACGAAGCCTCAACAGCCCGACTAAACGTGCTGCTATCCTGTCACTGGTAGAATGCTCTAGTAGCGACATGTCCCTCCTACAGGAGACTCACCTGCTCCCCAAAGATCAACACAGGATGAAATCCCAATGGTTCCTGCGCCAGTAATGGTCCTTGAGCCCTAAGAAGAAAGGGGGGGGAGGTGGCGATCTTACTCTCTAGGGGTTTCAAGGGAGAAGTCCTGACTAAGGTAGCAGAGATCAAGGGGCGACTCATCGCCTATAGGTTACAACGGGGCAAACTTTACTTTATAACTTGCTTCCAGCTACACACCCAACAAGCACCAGGAGACTTTTGTCATGGGAGCCCTCTCATCTGTGTTGCAGTCCCCGGATAATGCCGTACTGGTGGGAGGCAAAAGACACACAATTGATGGACGGAATGCAGAACAAATCAAAACATTCACCCCCAGTCAATAGATCTGGGTTAAATCCATCATTCTTTTGCTCACCATGCCACCCCAGTTTAGACCTGGCCATATGCAAATCAGTCTTGACCCTGTGCCTCATGGGAACAGTCCAGCCCGAACTGCCAAGCCAGGTCCTCCCTGGACCGGAAACAAGCATCCTAGGACCGGTTTCGGATTCACCCCTCTTCAGCCAGGACAGCTTGATTCCAGTGGCACAGTGAGCCCGGGACCCACGTCTGGGCATACCCGGCGCACTTAGGGCGAGGGAAGCAAAAGACACACAATTGATGGACGGAATGCAGAACAAATCAAAACATTCACCCCCAGTCAATAGATCTGGGTTAAATCCATCATTCTTTTGCTCACCATGCCACCCCAGTTTAGACATGGCCATATGCAAATCAGTCTTGACCCTGTGCCTCATAGGCCCAGATCTCTGTACTGGGGTGAATGTATGACATTGTTCTGCATTCTGTCCATCAACTGTTGTTTTTGCATTTGTCACCCTGAGTGGGACGGGTATGCCCAGACGTGGGTCCCGTGCTCTCCATGCCACTGGAATCAAGCTATCCTGGCTGAAGAGGGGTGAAACCCCGAAACCGGTCCTAGGATGCTTGTTTCCAGTCTAGGGAGGACCTGGCTTGGCAGTTCGGGCTGGACTGTTCCCATGAGGCACAGGGTCAAGACTGACTTGCATATGGCTGGCTTCAAACTGGAATGGCATGGTGAGCAAAAACGATGGATTTAGGCCCAGATCTCTGTACTGGGGTGAATGTATGACATTGTTCTGCATTCTGTCCATCAACTGTTGTTTTTGCATTTGTCACCCTGAGTGGGACGGGTATGCCCAGACGTGGGTCCCGTGCTCTCCATGCCACTGGAATCAAGCTACCCTGGCTGAAGAGGGGTGAAACCCCGAAACCGGTCCTAGGATGCTTGTTTCCAGTCTAGGGAGGACCTGGCTTGGCAGTTCGGGCTGGACTGTTCCCATGAGGCACAGGGTCAAGACTGATTTGCATATGGCTGGGTTCAAACTGGAATGGCATGGTGAGCAAAAAAACGATGGATTTAGGCTCAGATCTCTGTACTGGGGTGAATGTATGACATTGTTCTGCATTCTGTCCATCAACTGTTGTTTTTGCATTTGTCACCCTGAGTGGGACGGGTATGCCCAGACATGGGTCCCGTGCTCTCCATGCCACTGGAATCAAGCTATCCTGGCTGAAGAGGGGTGAAACCCCGAAACTGGTCCTAGGATGCTTGTTTCCAGTCTAGGGAGGACCTGGCTTGGCAGTTCAGGCTGGACTGTTCTTATGAGGCACAGGGTCAAGACTGATTTGCATATGGCTGGGTTCAAACTGGAATGGCATGGTGAGCAAAAAAACGATGGATTTAGGCCCAGATCTCTGTACTGGGGTGAATGTATGACATTGTTCTGCAATCTGTCCATCAACTGTTGTTTTTGTACTGGTGGGAGGGGCCTTAAACCTAGTTATGAACAACGACCCGGGCCGTTCCAGCCAACGTTTTTGCCAATCTGGTGCCTTCTCAACACAGGGTCTTTGATGGCTTGACGAATGTGGATTAGTGGACGCCTGGTGTCTTCTCCACAGTAACACGTGGGACTATACATATTACTCCGCAGCCCACAAAACCTTTTCTCGCATTGACCTCTTCCTAGCATACTCTAAGATACAGGCCCTTGTCCAAGAGGTCTACATTGCCCCCATGTCTCTATCTGATCATGCCCACCTCTCCCTAGTGCTAGGAGTGGATCAGTGCTAAGGTCAGTCCTCTCACTGGAGGCTCCGAGATTGTCTCCTCCAGCCCAAATCCACAAGTGATCGCTAACTATCTCCGGAGCAACAACACCGGGTATACACTATTGGCCTCTTTATGGGAGACTTTGAAACTGGTGGTCAGGGGGAACTAATTGCTATTGCAGCGGCTGATTACTGCCGCCAGAAAGAAAAAGATTGAGTTTGGAGCAGAAAGTGCTCGAGCGAGAGGCCATACATAAACGTTCGGGGCCCCAAGAGTGTGGAGGGAGTTAGAAAAGGCGTGCCTGCTCATCAAACGCTTAGACCTTGATAGGGCGGAATATGCGACAGCATGACTAAAGCCTACATTTTATTTAGGGAGCAACTGGTGTGGTCATATGCTGGTCCACCAGCTCTTTGTCAAAACCCATAGAGGCCCTATCAAAGCAATATATTCCAGCACGGGCACGGGAGTCCATTGAGACGCTCATATTGCAGCAGTATTCCAAGACTTCTACAGTACACTATACAAAGCTTGTGACGCTCCTACTGCCGATCTTCCAAGATACTTTAGAGAGACCCCAGTCGCCCCTCTCTCACCTCGCAACACTGAGAGCCTGGACGGACCCATCCAGATCAAGTAGGTAATCTTGGTCTTTGCCTGCCTGAAGCCGATGAAGTCCCCCTGGCCTGATGGCATTCGCCACAGTTCTATAAAGTCTTCTGCCAGGATCTAGCCCCTTTGCTCACCCACCTTTTTAACTCTTTTGCTGACATCGGGCCCATCACTGATAGAATGCTGAACTATAGTTCATTTTGGGGATGGAAAAACTCTCAGGAGCAGTCGACCCGAAAATTGACTCATATCCTGACTTACGGGCACCATTCATCGCCATTCTGTCCTCCAAATATAATGAGCTGACTTGTCCGACTTATCTTAAACTACTGCACTGGGTACCCACAACTTGGATACCTGAAGGCCCACCATTGCACTAGGCATTCTATACTGACATGTTACCACTTAGACATGCATCAAGCGCCTCTACACCACAGTCATAAGTCACTACAACTTCCTCTTTTGAAGGAGTCAGAGAGGTGGGGGCTTGTTTCATGGGATGTTAGTATTGTTTTGTTTTCAACTGTGCCTTAACAACGCAGCTGGCCCCAGGGTTGTAGGCGGACAGTTGTGTAAAGTTTTGATTCTAGCTATACCATGGTGAAGCTGCCGGCCCCTGGGTTGTAGGCAGACAGCTGTGTATACGAAAGTTCTGCTTTGGCTATAAAATAAACAGAATTGATCCATGAAAACTGATCATGAATTGGATGCAATTATCCTACAAACTGCATTGATTATCTTGTTTTACAGCGTCCTTCTGTTTAATTACCAACATTATTTTCATGCTATATCGGTGTAAGAAGCAATGGCATTTAGATAACTGCATTTGGCAAGGGTCATGAGTTTCCAATAAAGGGGAATATCCAGATAAATGTGACTTTCATCACTCCATTTAATTGATAAGCCCAGATACCAAAATGTTCTCAAATATTCTGGCTGGCAGCGTTACATCCTTAAAAGTAATATTATTTAACACTTTCTATCCTCTGCACACGCTCAAGTCAATTGTGAAAATTTCTCAATAAGTCAGTGTAAAAAGACAATGAAAAGAGTGATCCATATGCTTTTTCTTTTTTCTTTTAATCCACAATGCCCAGCCAACACGTGTTTCGTCGATAGGGGTTGACCCCACGACTTCTTCAGGACTGTCAGGCTCTTTATCTTCTAATGTACAGCTCTTCTCCGCCGGTTCTACTTCCGACCCATCTGGCTTATAAAGTGTCAAAGACTTCTACTTTGTCCAGGGAATCACTACACTATTATTTTTGTGTTGAACCCTTATTTATCGAGATCACAAGACACGGGTCTACAGCGTACTCGCTACGGCAGTCTTGGAATGGGGTTTCAATAACGGCAACGTTTGGAACTGGGAATTGGCTGATCACTGGGATAATTCTGATCTTGATAAATAACGGTTCAACACAAAAATATTAGTGTAGTGAATCCCTGTACAAAGTAGAAGTCTTTGACACTTTATAAGCCAGCCGGGTCGGAAGTAGAACCGGCGGAGAGGAGTTGTACATTAGAAAATAAAGAGCCTGACAGCCCTGAAGAAGTTGTGGGGTCAACCCCTATCGACGAAACACGTGTTGGCTGGTCGTTGTGGATTAAAAGAAAAAAGAAAAAGCATATGGATCACTCTTTTCATTGTCTTTTTACACTGATATATTAAGAAATTTTCACAATTGACTTGAGCATGTGCAGAGGATATAAATTGTTTTGTCTGACCATAGGATCAAATGTTTTGAGGGCTCAGGGTGTTTTCTCTCACCTCGGGCACCACCAGAATTGATCACCACCGCAGACTGACGCAAACTCTATAGGCGCCAATTCTCCTAGCTAAGAACACCCCACATTGCATCAAGTAATATTATTTGGCTGAAGCAGAAAGACATTGTCCCAGTTAGACATATTTTAACCATGTTCTTCCGCTGAGGACCACAATTAACACCACCTTCCACGATCGACAGCCACAATTGTAAGTCTTGACGTGAATGCGTTGACTAGTAGTTCTAGCGGGCTACTATGAACATCTGGCTTGGGATACTATTGATACATAGAATGAAATTATTTAATTCACCCCCCAAAGTGTTTCTTGGAATTTTTGAAAATGCAGGAATGTCCTGACTTATTAGAATTATTCTTCGAGCCATTGGGGCAAGTATTAAGATAGGAGAAGAGGCTTGGAGAATATGAATTGGAGAATGTCGAAGTTAAATTGGTACTATATGGCAAAGATCTGGGAACCTTTCCTTTCCATGGCCTTAAATTGAAGCGTAGAAAATAGTTCAAACGATGGAAGAATACTCAGTTTTGTTCAGGATACAAAATGAATTAGAAATAAAACAGATAGTTTTGCTCTAAACCTGTTAGGAGACATATGAAACACATCAGATTGCAAATACGTAGGTATTACAATAACACTAAAGATTGTCAAAATACTTCAGGTGAATTAGGTGACAGGGTGAATTTGGTTTGGGGATTTAACGTAGTAAAGTCATGGATCCCCGCAACCTCCTTTCCGTAACTCAAAAAATTGAGTAATGAGTCCAAAAAGTCTGGTTTACAAACATCCCCAGGATTTAAGTTACTGGATCAGTTCATCCGTTTCAACAACATCTAGTGACCTTTGGATATTGGCACCCTAAACTTGAAGCATTTAGTTGGAACTATTAAATGCTCTGATATGCCCAATGAGGTTTGATTTCTGGGTTTTATATATTGCATCTTTATTTGCACTAGGAAGCATTGGGAATCTTTTTTTTTTTTTTTTTTTTTAAACTTTATTTCTCATCACTGTGAATAAGTAACATTACTCAAAACATACATTTCAGCCATTAATACAATATACATTTCACAAATTTGCTGTCATCTATACGGCAATCGACGCAGCTATATACCAAATCCGAAATTCTAAACCCACCATTACGTCACAATCCAGTAAAGTCTTGGCCGGAATTATCACCTACTTTCCCACAGTCTGCTGGCAAGGTCCTTGCAATGAGTGAGTATTCTACATAAAGAAAGAACTACTGTATTCAACAATCCCCTGGCAATTAGATTTCTTTCACTCCACCCCTGTGCGTTCAGATTCATCCTGCGGGTCTGAGTCTGCCACAATATTCAACAAATGTTGGCGATATGGACCCCATCTATCTTTGGGCGCGAATCTCACTGGCATCAATGCATTATAATTATCAGACTGGGTTGAGCAATATGCTAAGTCTTTTTCCCAGTCCGCCATGGTGGGCAATGGACCTCTCATCCATCGCATGGCCACCCTCCTTTTAGCCAAGAGGAGACCAAGGGCTGCTAGCTTACGCACTCCCTTCGGAATTTGCTTAACAAACCCCAATAAGGCGACCAGTGGTGTCTCTGACAGCTCGCATCCCAACATTTTGGAAAGAGTTTTGAAAACTTCGCTCCAGAAAGCACGTACCCCCGGACAATCCCAAGCCAAATGTGTGAAATGTGCATTTCTCGCATAACATCTCATGCATGTATCATCCTCTCTCAAGCCGTATCTGAACAGCCTCGCCGGGGTGTACTATGTTCTATGTATGTATTTAAAATGCGTGAGTCGATGCCTACCATTTAATGAGATGGTCTTAACTGTAGCAAAGCACCAGGACCATTGCGCCTCAGTGATAACTATGCCTAGTTCCTCCTCCCAGTTGAGTTGAAAATTGTGTTTATTCTGTGCATGGGAATCTTGAAATAGCGAATATAATATGGTTATTCCGCGTCGCGGTGTTTGTGTTTGCAGCAGGTGTGTGAGGGACTGCATTCCCACCGGTTCACTCAAATCTGCGCCTAACAGGACGCGCAGTGCCCCCCGAAATCTATAATATTGGAATTTATCTAGCGCGGTCATTCCTGCCACCTTCGCTGATGCTTGTTCCCACGTTTTGGCGATCCCCTCCAAGAACAGGTCACCCATACAATGAATTTGCAACTTTGATAAAGTGTTCAGTAACGCTCTGTCCCCTTTGTGTGGTAGCCAATCACACCATTGTATCGGTAGCTTAGGAGAATAAACTAATGGCAAGTGATGTAGTCGGGCTATTTTAGAGAGCTGGTGTCCGGTGCAGTTAACAGGATCTATCGTACGCGGAACTATCCGTGCCGCCCCAGTCAACAGTATGGGCAGTGGAGCCGGAGATACCATATTATGTTCAATAAGGTGGTGTGGTAAGTTCTGAGGACCATGTATCCAAACGTGAGCATGTAAGGTTTGCGCTGCTCTGTAATACCGTTCCATATGTGGGGTGTTTAGACCCCCCTGAATATGGTTTCATGAGGACATCCCATTTCACCCTGGGCTGTTTCCCGGCCCAGACCAGGCGACTCAGCAATCTACGCAATGTAGAGAAAAAAGATTAGGGCAAACTAATTGGTATATTGACAAAGAAAAATAAGAAGCGAGGGAGCACAATCGGGAATCTTTTAATTTGACATTTTTTTATGTATGGTTTCACTTTTTAGAAAGTTAATTTAAAAATGTTTTTAATGAACGTCATGTCACTTTCTTTGATGTGGTCTCGGTAATAGGGTCACAAAATGCTACTTGCTTTATGAGATCAATGTCTAATGTCTCACTCTCCAAGTCTCGTATCAAAGGTTGAGAGCTATGACAATAGCTCCTTTATTTCTAACCTTGAGAGAAAAGCAACGGTTAGTGCCAGTAAGTAAGCAAAAGCAACCATACATGCCACTGCAGCGAGAACTATAAACTCATTCCTATTTTCATTCATCAGTCCTAGAACTGCATTGATCCATCCAAAAATTTGTACAGCTATGCTATGACTCCCTTGCGCTTTGCACACTGGAAAAAAACACAAACATACTTGGGTCTGGACCACCCTGCAAATGACCACTGGTATCTATTGTGACAGTGATGTCCCTGCCTTTTGCTGCCTCTATACTGTTTTATGCACCCCCTGTCTGTTGCAGGCTCTAATGCTGACCACTGGAATTATGCAGCAGGGGGGGAACAAATTATCCGGCAGGCTTTCCAGAATTATGCGGCAAGAAAGACAGATTATGTGGGGCAATGAGGCACATTTTGTGGCAATACTACGTCACTGTTTTGTTATTTTTTATACGTTAGCACTGCCTGGTCAAGGTTCCACCCCATTATTTTCAGTTTAAAACTTAAATATAGCAATCGGCATCTGAAAGGTGATCTAACACGGTGCAGAGGCAACACATGTGGTAGAGTTTTTAGTAATTTTTGATCTGTTCGAGCTAGAGACAATTTTTTTTATGTTAAAAATGCAATTTATTTAAAAAAAAAGATGATAGATTATGTGACACGTGTTGCAAATCTACAATAATGCAGAAAACGTGGCAGCTGCAGACTCGCTTAATTGCATTGGCCCTGCCGTTATGTGCTACTTATTGAGTGTTGTAAAGTCTGTTTTGTGGATATATCTTTAGAACCAAATACATTTCATCTCAAAAGAATACCACCAAAAATACACAGAACCTCTCATTCCTCACTTAAACCACCAGAGAAAAAGCTCAGATACATTTCTAATCTGATAAATTCTTCATTATAAGGGAATGTCACATACAGGATGATGACCTGACTTCATCAAACGATGGCAGGGCATTTAAAGGACATCGTCTCCCAGCTCAACTATTCCTAGCACTTGTTTCAGCAAGCATTTTATGGCAGTGTGGGACTCTAACCAGCAATGCCATCAAATGGTCTCTGTATTGGTTCCAATTTGAAACCATTCCTTATTACCTTGTTCTGAATCTCCTCAGCGGACTGAACCTCTTCTAGGTCTTAGACAGAACCATTTTTTTTTTCAAACATATTTTTATTGGCATTTGATGGAATAACAGTTAGACAAACAAATTGCCAGTATTGCACATGACACATTTCGGTGTACAGCATTGTAAAGCAATATGGGGTTCACCCAGTTCAAATCGTATAGCTGCAAACACTTTAGTAACATGCTATGTAGTGTAATAGTAATAATTAGTGCCCTTAGTGGTTACAGTAGAAATCGTGTCAGTGCGACATAGTGCTTGATCCTTATGAAATTTACCAATTTCAAGAATATTCAACCCAGCTCAATATTTAACCCAGCTCGGAGAGGGGTTCTTGGAAGAATGCCTTTGGTTTGGTATTAAACAAAGAATAAAACCAACCATTATTAACTAACTTATGCAGGGGAGTTGAATAACACTATAGTCCAACTAAATGATCTGGAGTCTACGGCTTGGAAGGAGGGGGGTAACTCTGGCTACTCCCCACCAGGCAGATGACCAGTGTGCTATGCCCTGCATGTCCTGGGCATGCACGAGGGAGACCGTGGGAGAAAGTTTGGGCGGATGGGCATCATCCTGTCCCTGTTCAGTTACATAGATACTGCATCACCCCACTCTGGTACCTTCTCTGCGTTTAAGCACCTCCACGGGGACATCACTCATATTAGGGTCCTCAGCTACAGTGTTGCTCTCCTCTTCAGACCGATTCCCATCTTCACTCCTCACTTCGCTGCTACAATCATGTACTGCGTGTTCCCAGGCCTCTAGGACCTCCCTCCATTGCTCTGCTATCGGACGGCGTCACAACCCCTTCGACTCTTCCCTAATCAAGACTCTGCCCTCCGCTCCTGCCCAATAAGTCAGGTCCCTATCAGAGGCCCGTTGACGGACTTCCAGGTCATTGCTATCCTCCTCTTAGCCAGGACCAAGGCAAGATCAGTAAAACTGTTTCCGATCTTCCATTTGGGCAGTCGGGGAAAAAGCCTCATCAAACAAACTTTGACCGTGGAGTCATGTGTATGCCCCAACGTCGTACCTATAGTCGTCAACACTTCATCCCAAAATGTGCGAAACGTGGTACAGGCCCAGGTCATGTGTCCAAAGTCTGCATGGCTATAATTACACCCCGGACAGCTATGTACTTCACCACCATAGGCGACTCAAAGTGTATGGGGTGTCATATAGAACATATGCATGTAATTAAACTGTGTGTATTTCAGCCTCGTATTTCGGGAGACCTTCTTAGAAGATGCTAGAATTCTGCCCCATTCCGAGTCTAAAAGTTCCCTGTCCAATACCGTCTTCCATCTTCTCCACAGTTTTAATAAGGGAGTACGGAACATCCCAGTGAAGCATAAAACCAGTTCACCTGCTGTTTCGCCGTGCCCAAAGTAAGCAAAGAATATAGCACCGCATGTGTCTCGGGTTCTTCAGGGCCACTTCCCCACAGCTCCCTAAACGTGTGGGCCAAGGCCTCGTACTGCAGGATTTGGCCAGGCGGAAGGCCAAAGCCTTCAACCAGATCTTCAAAGGGAGCAAGAACTTTCTGCTGGTAGCAGTCTCCAACCATCTCTAGCCCCACCTCTGTCCAAGCTGTCATTTGTTCAACTGTAAATATCGATCGTGGGTCGCCATGTGGTAAATTAACCAAGGGTAGTACCGGGGCATACCGACGAATCCCCGCCACTTTAGTCATGCAGCGTTTCCAACACTGCAAGGCTGTGGTCTGCAATAATGACTGGTAGGTGACTACCACCGCTAGATTGAGCAGTTTAGCTAGTATTAAGGTGGGGCGAGTTCCAGACTCCATCAGGTCCACCCCATCCGGGCTCACTCCCTCCAGCCACTAAGCTAGCCGCTGTATCTGAGAGGCCAGGAAATATAGTTCGAAGTTCGGTACCCCCAGGATGCCTTCCATCACGGGGCACTGCAGCATCTTTAATGACACCTTCAGCCACCCCTTCTCCCATATAAGATCCTGCAGCAAGGAGTCCAATTGTCGAAGCCAACCCGCAGGTACCTTGATTGGGAGATAGTGAAACCCGGGCCATAATCGGCAGTCGCAAAGAGCACCAGAAAGGAACACACGATCTGAGAGACCTATGAGCCCTGCCTAGATTACCCTCTCTCGGGTCTTCGAGGGAGTGGAAGATATGGATAGCCAAATACTTAAAAGTAGAATATGCCCAATTAAGAACCACAGGGAGATACGGGGGTTGGGGCAGCGCTCCAGCCATGAGGAACAGGTAAGTCTTGTTTCTGTTAACCCTTACACCTCCCCACGAGGCCTAACGCCATAGCAGAGCCCACCACAGCGTCCTTCAAATAAATCAAGAGGTCATCTGAATATAAGGAGATGATATGTTCATGTCCGCCCACAGTCAATCTCATACCCTCGCCTCCTTGTCGAAACAGCGCGGCCAGCGGCTCGAACGCCAGAGCAAATAAGAGGGGCAATAAAGGGCAGCCCTGTCGGGTGCCACGAGAAATCTCATACTGTGTGAATACTGTTTTACCTGTCAATCTGAGCAGTGGGGTGTTCATATAGCACTTTCACCCATTTCACCCAACCATCTCCAAGTCCCATACATTCCATGGTCTCAAACAAGTAATCCCAACATATTGTGTCGAAAGCCTTTTCCAGATCTTTCGACAGGAGGGTCGCCTGCGGGAGGAGTCGCACTCCAGGGTGGTACAACACAGAATACAATCTGTGCAAATTAAATGAGGTATTCCGGGACAGAATAAACCCATTCTGATCGGCATGAATTAGGGTAGGCATATATGGGAGCAGGCGGAGAGCTAGGATCTTACTAAGTATCTTAAAATCTATATTGAGTATGGAGAGTGGTCGGTAGTCCACAACGCAGGCCCCTGAAACCGTTGTCTTGTGAAGTGGAATCACGAGTGGGTCCCGTGTAGACTCCCAAGTCCTCAAAGACTCCATATACAAAGTCACCAGTTGGGGTGCCAGTTTTGGAGCATACACAGAGTAGAATTCTGCAGGGAGACCATCCGGGCCCAGTGTTTTACTCGTGGCCATGTTTTAATGGCCTCGCAAATCTCTTGTAACGTCGCCGGGCCTCCAAGCGTCTCCTGCGTCTGCCGGTCCAGCCCCCGGAGCTGTAATGTACTCAAAAAATCTCTGAGTTCTACCGGAGTCACCGGAGGTGGTTCAGTATACAGGGCCTCATAATAAACACGGAATAAAGCATTAATCGCCTCCGGATCATAAACAGACTCACCAGTCCCAGACCGGACATGGGTGATCAGGGACCCTTGGATCTCCGGTCTAACCAGCCAAGCCAACAAGCGACCGGGCCCCCCCTCCTTCTCTTGCACCTTGGTGAGATGCTTCTTGTAATCATGGCACCTTAGCCTTTTGAGCGCTTCATGATAAAGTGCACGTACTTCCCGTGAGTAAGTTACTCCCGATCCCTGCGTGCTATCTAACCTGTGTAGTCTGTCCTCTAGGTCCCCCAGCTCCTGGTGTAGTTCTCTCCGCACCCCTATCAACTGTCCCAGGCAATGCCCCTGTACCACAACCTTAAACGCCTCCCACTCTACTAGTGCAGTGGATGCCATTTGTGCATTGTGGAGAAGTAAGTATCAATAGAGGTGCCCAGGGTCTCCTTGAAACAGGTGTCTTCCAACATTAAGAGATTGAGTCACCATAAAGGAATCAAAGGACGTCTCCGTAAGGGCTGAAAGTCCAACTACAACGGACTATGATCTGAAAGTGTGCGTCCCAGATACTCACTGTGGGTGATAGTACCGCTAAGGCCAGGGGAGCATAAAAAGGCGTCCAGCCTCGTATGGAGGTAGTGAATGGGCGAGTAAAAGGAATACTCCCTACCCTTTATGTGCTGCTTCTTCCAGATGTCCTCCAACCCGCAGTGCCTCATCCAATCCCGAAATCCTACTGCTGTGTGGTGGACTTGGGCCCCAGGTAGTGGTGGGGTGTGAACCGAGCCACACAGATAAAATCACCCCTGAGTATCATGTCCACAGTTGTCAAGTCGGCCATGTGGGCTGAGAGATCATGGAGGAAGGACACCTGGTCCTGGTTGGGAGCATACACGCTACCAAGTGTAATATCTCGGCCAAGCAGTCTCCTGGTTAGCAACACATATCTACCCTCCTTATCTATCAAAGTATGCACTGGTTCAAAAGGGATTCCCGCCCTCACCCAGATTAACACACCCCGAGCATATGCTGAAAAAGAGGTCCCAAATATCTACCCCCTCCATCTCCTACGTAGTTTTTCCACCTCACTTCGTATAAGATGTGTCTCCTGCAGCATGGCTATCTGCACACCCTGCCTTCTTAAGTATCTGTGCACATTATGCCTCTTAATAGCTGAGCCCATCCCCCTAATATTCCACATCAAAAACTTCAATGTGTAATATGTGGATGCCATGGCATGGCAGAAAAGGCACCCCAATACCCTGTCCCCCTTCACCCCTCCGCCCACCCTGCCCCGAGGTAGAAGATCCATAACCTCCCCTGCAATCAAAATAGACCAAACCATAAAAGAAACACCTGCAATCATAAAATCCCCAATCCCAGAGCAGTCTGGCAATGACCAGCCACCTAAACTGTAAGTAAACCATCAGTCTCGGCAGAGGACTCCAACCAGCCATAGGTGTGGTCCTCCAAGGGGGGTAAGGCCTTGGCCCAAGAGAAGCAATCTTCTGCTTGGTCCGCGCTGGCCCAGCCATCAATAATGTCCAGCCAGTCTGTACAGTACCACAACAGGGCACGGCCCAACACGGGGGGGATCAACACTGTTTGGATGTGTTCTGCATTTCAAAGAAGGTCATCTGCTGTCCTCGGTGTGATTATCGGTAGCGGGGCACTGTGTGCCTGGGAGGAGTTCGAGTCCGAGACTTCAGTCCCTTTCAGCGAAAGGGAGTCGGCTTCTGAGATGGTCTCTTTGTCTTTCATGATCACAGCCACTGCCTGAAGGGCCGCAGCCCTTTCCTTCTCAGTTTAGGATGGACTTGGTTTTTTCGGCAGGCCCCGTTTGGACCTCCTCCGGGACCTCTTCCTAAGTTTCTGAGCTTGAAGTGTGGTGGCAGGTTCCGGCCTCGGGGGTGGCTCCCCAGATTTGTAGGCTTCGAGTCATTTCCACGCTGCTTTGGGATCGTCACAGAAATGAGTTTTCCCCTTCAACATTCCCCGGGCAGGGAACATTAAGGAATACTGCAGGCCCTCCTCCCGTAGAGCCTTTTTAACTTCAAGAAACAAAGCTTGTCTCCGATGAACTTCAATTGTTTAGTCGGGGAATATCGAGACCTTGCTGTTGTCCACCACAAATGGGCCCTCAGTTCTTGCCTTCTGTAGGAGTATGTCTCTATCTTTATAGTGTAGGAGCTTCACCACAACCGGGCGCGGAAAACGTCCCGGCGCAGGAGGACGAGCTGGGACACGGTGAGCCCTCTCAAGAGTGTAAAATGTCGATAGGCCCTCCGGTGCAACAACTGTGCTAAGCCAGGGCTCAAGGAAAGCAATCATGTCTCTGCCCTCCACCCATTCAGGCAGCCCCACCACCCTAATGTTGTTCCTTCTGTTGCACCCTTCTGCGTCTTCAGTCCTATGTTCCAGCGTGCCGACCCTGTCAGAGAGCTCTGCAACTTGGAGTGACAATGTTTGTTGTGTAGGGTGGAGATCGGTGAGTGAGGACTCCGCTACTTTCACCTTCTCCGCTAGTTTATGGTGCTCTGCTCTGAGCAGCCCCATCCCCACTGACACTGTGCTAATATGTTGGTGTAGGGTGGCTTTAGTGTCAGCAATGGAGTCAAGTACTTTAGTTAACTGCTGCTGCACCCTGCACGACCAGGACTACCGACCCCGGTTTCTCTTGTTTTTGCTCAGGGGGATCATCTTTGTGGTCAAGCGGCACTCCCTTTGTCTTTTCTCTGGCCTTACCCATCTTGGCTAGGCACGATACTCCAACAACAAAAATTGTGGTTTTACCACACAGGTCGCCACACCCTAATATATCACTGCAATCGAGAGGAGTTGTAGAACCTCAGAATAGTGTTCCAGCAGCCGCACCAAGGCCGCCACCATGTGCCAGAATCTCCAGACCCCTGACAGGGCGGTGGGCAACTCTCACCTTTCACCTGTAGTGGCTACTGGCCGCCGCATGGGCCCTAGCCTCACTGCCATAGCGTGGGAGGCAAACAGCTCGAGAAGGTCCCCAGAGAGACGGGCCCTCTGCACAGTCCAGTGTCTCCATTGGGCCACGGGGATCAAAGCAGAGCTCTAGTCCATCACATAGCCCCGGGTGGGAGTCAGAATCATCTGCAGGAGGAGAAGGGGATGAGCCAGGAGGCCACCCCCGCCAGCAGGATTGTCAATGGACTCCGAGCTAGGCTCCCGATAACCACTGCCCCACAAATCCACCTATGGCTCTCAGCAGCAGTACTCGGTTCATCAACACAGCCCCAGGCAGGCTGCCCCCTCACCACCACTCCCTCAAACGTAGCCGAGGCCCAGGTCCTATCACAGAGCGTGGGCCAAAATCCCATTCAGGAGAGTAGGAGGAACGGGCGGCAGGCAAGGTTGCACCAAGCACCACGCTTCTCACCGGACCCTGAACCTGGTCCTGAGCTCCTGCCACACAGAGGGACCGTCACCACGCACAGCTCTCAGGTCCGACCTCCGCGGCTCCCAACAAGGCCATCAGCTGCTTCACTGCTTTGCCCGCAGGTGAGGTCAGGCCAGCAACCGGACTCTCCAGTGCTGCAGGTGCTCTCAGACCCACACCCGGTCACGTTCTGCCTCCGGCGTCCCCTGCAAAGGTTCAGCCGCCCAGGCTACCCCACCTGGCAGCAGTCCGCACCAGTGCTAAGAGGCTGCTGTCCTGTCCAGGTTGCGGTCTCCTTCCTGCATCTCTTAGGTCGCTGGTGGCTTCCAACATCAGGCGTGCCACATCGCTTCCACTGAGGTGACCCACGGGTTCCGTGGTCTCTGTCAGCCGCCTCGCAGAGCCCCAAACCCGCTTAGGTTCAGCAGGTCAGCAGTCCGGGGCTGCCATCTTGGAAGCGCAGGCCCGCTACTTGGCTCGTCTATCCCGGTCAATCCAGTCTCCCCCAGGTTCTGGTAGCCTCCCACACATCCTATGTCCCCCCTTGATCGGGGCACGCTCCGTGTTCTGCAGCGTGCAGGCCAGGCACTTGGATTTACAGGATAAAAACGGACCATCGCGGAGCAGCAAGCTCCCGCGTCCGCCATCGATGGCTTCCAAGCCACGCCCCCTCTTAGACAGAACCATAAACACCCTTCTAGATGAACAATGCCTCACATAATGGGAAGTGCTTTAAATGAGATTACCAATTAATATTTTCACTCTCCATTTGGAACAGCATCCTCAGTAACATTAGCAACAGGTGCTCATCTGTGCTCATCTTGCTCGATTTCTTAGAAAACTTCAACACAGTAATTTAAAGCATTGTTCATTAATGCCTAGCTGCTGAATCCCTACATCTGAGATATTGCAGTGCCTGTTCGCCTCACCACCAATACACAGGGACATTAGCATTTAGCAAGCAGTGGTCTTCTCCACTGCTTTGACTCCACCTCCATATGTCGTTCTTCTGCTCACAATGTCTTGTCCCAAAGGCCCAGCCTACTCCTCGGGGAAATCAGAATGTGTCATGATTATAGTCCCACAAGGAGAATCATGGGTTGACAGCAAACCAGGCATATAGCAGGAGGCAGGAAGAACTCAATGGCGGAGCCAGACCCACACAACGGCTCTAAGATGGAAAAACACTTAACAGCTTCTCAGGTCTTGCAACCCAACCCAAGATAGCTGTCATACGTCACCAGAAGAAAAAGGGATACTTGTTCCAAGGTGGCATTGCTGCTTTACAAAAGAGCTCAGCATAAATCATTTGTGTAATTCTCAAGGAAAAGAACGGTTAAGACTTTACTAAATGATTCTCCTACTGCAATAGATTAACTTTACACTGTGAACATTGTCCTATCTGTGTTGCCGTGATGTCTTGTCTTCATTTCTGAGCTTCATAGTTTATCTTTCATCCTCTGTCCTGCTTTCTGTTTGTTACCAAATTTTATCAATTCCAAAGTCTATACTTTAAAATATCCTGGATATGGACATGTGTTTGATTTCAATAATAAAGAGGAGTTTAAATTATTCTGGATCTCAAGTCATACATTGCTTCCAACTATCTTATTAGTTTTTAATATCCATTGAAAAGTTATTTCTCAGAGTCAGGTAGCTGTCCTCACATCATATTTTTTTATTATAAAATGGATTACAAATATTTAATTAGACATGTCATCTTCTTACTTGTGTCTGTGCACTCAACAGATTCAAAAAGCACCCTTTACATTGAAATTTCTGGTCTCAGTTATTTACAAACTCAAAACACAATCTTATTCATACATGTTAAAAACCTGAACTTGGAGATTTCTACTCCTTGAGTATATGTTGCCAGCTCAGACTTTAAGCAGGGCATTCTTTTCACTAAACATTTTATAACTTTTGAATCAGTAAGCATCTTGTTCCAAAATGTATTGTAAAGATTAACTATTCATATAGCGCACTCTACAAAGTGAGTTATAACTACTGCTTAACTAGCCAGGGATGGCCATGTAAAATCAAGCTTGGTAAAGATCCTTCTGTTGGGGTATTTTTTTATAAACTTTGGGAACCTAATGCCCCGTTGACCAACGGCAGTCAAAACTCCCCCCAACTTTCTTCATTTCCACAAGGTATGTCACAGCTCCTGAACTGGAGCAGGTTCATGGTACTTGCCGGATTGGAGGACAGTGACTGACAGGGTGAAAAGGAGCTGATGCAGGCAGGGAGCACGCACGCATAGACTTAACACTCTCAAACTATAGAATCACCCTCCCCTCTTGGATAAATTGGGTACTCTAGTTCAATGCAAAAGCCTTCTACCCTTTTCCTATGGGTCTTCCCTAAGTCCCACCCCCAAGGTCCAGCATACTTGGTCGCCCAAGTCCCCATCAGCCCCCAAAGCAATCCTGCTGACAGCACTGATGGTTTGGCTTTTGTCCCTTTTTGTATTGGTGACACTAATTTGCATTTCCTAAGTTGGACCATTGCAGGTTTGGCCTCCAAGCTGTGTTGAGGACTGGTGTACCCTTGTTAAGCATTTGATACTGTCTTTTTGCAAGAAACATGGATACCTAATAATATATGTTATGACGGATTTACTTGTTATAGCCATCCTGCTACTCTCTCTACCGCTGTCCGTGCCACTTGGTTTAAAATAGGTATTGGTGCACAAGTGTCCCACTTCCAAAGGGGAGGGATATAATGCAGGTCTTTTATTTGAGCTGGGGAACTAAGTTTGAACTCACTATGGTTAATTTCTATATTAACGATTTTTCTGACAGGGATAACCAAAATTTGCAAGAGGTGTTTACCCCGATTGAAAGACTAGCTGATAAGAAAGCATATTTAGGGGGTGATTTTAATTTAATTTTAGCTGGTGACTTCAACGCCAAAGTGGGGACTATCCCCCCCTCTCCGCTGCTACCTTTGTACCATCCCTAGATGAAGACATACAGGAGGATGACATGGATCGTAGAGGGTGATTATTGTGTACCTTCTTTGCAACCCATGATCTTGAAAGTGCAGTCCAATCTTCAATTACCTCCCTCATTCCTAAATACACAGGAAGGGGTTGTGGTTCGGTAATTGACTATTTGTTTGTCTCACGGGCCATTCTTTCCATTAATCTTGGGGGAACAGTTATGCCAATGATCTCTAGCGACCACAACCCATTAACCCTTACTAATAGACTACCTGTTAAAGGTCCGGGGGCTGTTAAGGAATGTCGGCAAGTTTTAACCACTAAAGATGCTGGGCACAGGCTAGTTTGACACTCTGCGGATATGAAGCTAATAATGGGACAAGTGACCTCTGGGTGCATGACTTTGGTTGCTAGCTGTTCTTTGAAGACCTCTGACCCAACTGTTGTGCTAAGGAGTTTCTCTGATTTAACTAGCCATATAATGAATATGAGGTCCAAGCCCATTAGGCTTAGTGAAATTAAGAGAAATTCATGGTTTGAAAGAGCGTGTAGGGTTGCCAATGATAATTTAAACAATGCATTGAAAAGAACCCCTAGGGATCAGGCTGTAATCAGTACATATAGGAAATCCTATTCCCAGGCTTTAAAGAAAAGAAAAAAGGAGCTCCAGGATGAGAAGTGGGAAGCCCTTCTAATTGCCTGGCAGGCAAAAAACCCCATGGCCTTCTGGAACGCCGTACATGCTGGCCTTGCCACAGGGGCGTTTTGTGATAATGTAAGCACTCACATTAGTCCTGCTAGCTGGACAGATCACTTTAGAGGAATTTACCGGTCTAGCTCCTCTACACCAGAAGGAACATTGCAAGGTTACCCTCTCCCTTTGAATTTGGGCTTTTCAGTTGAAGAGGTTCCTGAAGCCATCCATAGGAGCCCATCAAAGAAAGCTCCTGGGCCGGATGGGATTCCCATGGACCTTTTTAATGAAGAGCCAGGTTTTTGGTCCCCCATTATCACTAATGCTATTAATTCTGCATGTAAGGTTGGGGTCCCGCCATTTGATGCTAACCCATAGTCGTGCCCGTTTTTAAAAAGGGAAATGCCCACGAACCTAAGTGGTATCGGCCAATTTTGCGCCTTGACTCAGTTACCAAAACACTGGGGAGAACGATATTGAACCAACTACTGGAGTGGATACCTGAGAGAAATATCCTCTATCCAGCTCAGTATGCCTTCAGGACAGGCCTGGGCACTACATCTTACATCTTACATCTCCTCGTGTCCAAGTACAAATATGCAAAAGCAACCCCCCTACAGTTGGCATTTATGGACCTTACAAGTGCCTTTGATTGTGTAAACAGGTCTAAACTTTGGGACAAGCTAATCCCCCTAGGTCTTTGGGCTGACCTGGTTGCCTTTTTGAGGCACCTCCATTGGGATCTAACGACATTTGTCAGGTATGGGGATCACGGGGAGTGTCGGCACCATTCTCAGTCAAACGGGGAGTGCGACAAGGCTGCATACTAGCCCCAATGTTATTCTTATTATATATAAATGACCTGAAAGTTGATCTGGTGACCTTTGGGATGATGTGCCACAGGTTAACAAAAAAACACCCTGCCCGCACTCCACTATTCAGATGACGCCGTATTGCTTGCCATGACAGCCAACAGCCTTAAGAAGTTAATCTCCAGGTTTGTGATATTTATGAAAGAGCTTGACCTCGAGACTAACTTCTCCACAGCCTATACCATGGTCTGTGACCCAAAAAATACCAAAACACAAAGCATACACATTGAGGGAAGGCCAATAGAAAAAGTAAGTCAATTTTCATACCTGTGCTGTTTGATGATGTGTGCAACTGGGCCCCCACTATCAGGCACAGTGTGGGCCGCTTTCTGTGAGCTGTGGGCACTATCTTTTCGTTAGCTGCCTCTTTAGGGAAAAAGCCCATCGCACCCCTTATGGAAATTTATAAGAGGAAGTGTCTCCTTACATTGACCTACAGCGCTGGGGGCTGGGGCTACAGGGAAGTCCATAGTATGCAAAAAGAGGTAAATATAGTCTGTAGACGCATGCTTGCGGTTCCCCCTTCCACTCCACATTTTGTCTCTCATCAAGAGTTAGGTCTAGAATATGTGGAGGATTTTATAAAGCTTGCCCCGCTAGATTTAGGTTGCTCAATTTGGGTGAACGAAGAAGCCGATCTAAACCGGGCAATAATTTTGGATTGTCTCTCATGCGCAAATCGGTTTAAAATCCCCTGAATAAGAGAGACTTCCCTTACCCTATGTTGTCCCTATATTTACGACCACCCGGAGCGCATTACTAAGCAGGATAAAGGATTTCTTCTTCTCCTACAAAAGGATTTCTTCTTCTCCTACAGAAAGGCACAGAAAGAAGGCCTTGAAGTCATGAAACCTGCTGTAACGGATTATTGCCTTGTGCAAACGACTATGGAGATGGCACCTTCCCTGAACCTGGTGCAAGGCACATGGGAAAGGATGCGGCTGACCCGTTTCAGAGTCAGGTGTATCAGACCGTTACTATGTTTTCCGCTAGGACAGTTTTACCCATCAGATATTTGTATCTGCCCGTGTGATGAGATGTCCCCCCAAACCCTGCTACTTTTCGTTTTCTTTTGCAGGCATACCTTGCCCTCACTAGGCGTTTTTACATTGTCCCCCCTGCGAAAATATAACTTAAGTAAATGCAGAGTGGCCCACAGCTGGAATGTTATGATATTTAGAGAAGTGTTGGAAGTTTCCTGAAAAGTGCACCATATTTGCGTAAATGTGTCATTTTAAATCGCGATGCTTGCCTTGCCTTTGTGAAATGTATAAAGATAATGTGAGCCTTTCTTAACGTACATATGAATGCCTTCCTTTTAATCTACGTGACGGTGCGTCATGATTCTTGGCACTCTAAGATGGCTCTCTTTGCTTGCCTTTTTAATTGCTTGCTTCGTTGTACTGGCTCTTCTTTTTAGATATAGAGTATTCATAACCTCTGTGTTCCTTAATCCCCATGATTTTTACTTTCGAGATTGAATTTTTTAACAGCATAAATTATGGTTTTAGTCAAACAAGAGCATCTATGACACCTGGGTTCCTTAACTCTAACGATTTTTTAACTTGCGTGATCGAATATATGTATTTTTTTCTGTAACTCATGGTTTTATTGTTATTACATTTCGTTTTTTAGGTCTCGCTGAGCCAGCGCGCATGCGCTGCTCTGCGAGACTTTAGTAAGGGGCTTTTGAAAGTGCTCCGAAAGCGGCCACCAGTGTGCGGTTACGCGCACAAGCGCGCGCGACGTGCACAGCACTTTTTCTCGTCGCGCGCGCGCACAACTCGCGTCACCACTCGCGTTTTTTTATTTTTTTATTATTTTTTCATTTCGCGCCCGGGCGGCGTTACTTTTACGGCCGCGCGGCCAATGCTTGTTCACTTTGTACACTACTCCTTTTTACTCTTGCATTTCAATGGCTGACTTCAACTACACATGACACAATTCCGAACAAATACCCTTACCGCTCAACACGTTAAAAGAGTTAGCTGTAGCTACATGACGAATTCTATGGCCTGACCACAGCATTTCTCTGGCAGCATATAAAATATGAACTAAACACATGGCTAAACACATAAGGTCCCAAAGGCGAGACCTATTGGCTATGCCAATGCTTGTCTACATTGTAAACTATTATGATCTTCTATTGTAAGATCGAATGAAGAACTTTTGATTGGTTTGATTGGTTTACCGCTTAACTAATAGGGCATATTGTTACCAAACATCCTGGTATGCATGATGTCAAACTCAAAGGAAGAATCACTATGTTGGCCCCGCTGAGGTTCGAACCTACAAACTGAAAGGCCCTGCCCTTTCTTGGCATGTACTAATCTTTATGTATTTCTCACTCTTTTCTGCACCCAACCATGCACATTGACTATTGCCTCCTATTTAGCATTATCTTGACACTTTATCCAAATCCATTAAAAATGGGTTACAGAGAAATACATTTCATTGAAATTAGGATCATTATGTTATTATTGGATTAGAGACAGGTTTAGATTTATGTTCAGATTTATAGCTAAGGGTAGGATCAAAGAAAGGCTTTGAAAAGGGGTACATGTTAGAGATAGCTTGGGTGAGGGTACAGGTTAAGGATAAAGTTACAGTCAGTGTCAGGTTAAAGGTCGAGGATCTAGTGTGGGTTTGGCGCAGGTTAATGACAAGGTAATAGGAAATGCCAAGTTTAGGGCTAAAGTCTGGACTGGATTTAGACATGGGTCACAGTAACACATTGGTTCAAAGTAGGGTTAAGGTTAGGGTCAGGGTTAGGGTAAGGGTCAAGGTAAGAGTTTGAATCAGGTTTAGGGCAAGGGTCAAGGCTATAAATTGAGTCAGGGCCGCGTTAGTGTTGATGTAAGGGTGAAAGTCAAGCCTGGTGGAAGGATGGGGATTAGGGACCGAATAATGACTAGGGTCAAGGATGGGGTCTGTACTAGTGAGGGTAACTATAGGGCTCAAGGAAACATAAAGGTTTTGGTAAGGTTTAGTAACAAGTTTTGAATAAGATTATGGTTAGTATATGGCTAGAGCCAATGTCAGTGATAGGGCTGGAAACACACTTTTAATGAAGTAAGGGTCAGGCTGAGATTAGCATTTGGCCTCGGATCAAAGGCTAGGGTATTGTCATTGGTGGTAGGATTTGAGGTATTGCTACAAACAAAGTTAGAAAAATATACTAAAAATTTAAATTTCATTGAAAATGATTTCAGTTATCAATGAAAATATTCTTGGCGATATAGTTTTCATTGAAATGATGGTTCAATGCAAGGAAAAGTAAAATCCTACCTTAACATTGAAGTTGTTTTTCAACTAAAATGTTCCTCTGAAATCGCACTTCTCTGAAATGTGCCGAAATTAAATGACATATATCTTATTTGTGAGAAGTTGGCCTGGTATATGCTGTCCACTAGTTATAGTGGGCACCTTGCACCAGTCCAAACGACCTTTATTGATGATAGGTTTAAAGACAACCTTTATTGAAAGCTATCCTAGTGGTAGCTATGGAGAGCAGCCTTCAGGCTAAGTCTTGAAGGAGTGTAAAGCTGTTTGTTTTACCAGTCTATAATCTCATGAATGACCAAATGAAAGGAGAACCACACCAGGTATATATATAAAATATATGTATTTATTACTAAACACTACCCACTAGTCTCTTTATGAGGCTAGAGGTCGAAGTACACAAGTTACAAGTCAAATAGCACTGTAAATTAGCACAATATACGATTAGCCCTAGGTGCATACCAAACCATATATTAAGAAAGTGGTATAAGAACCATGACTTGACTAGACACAAGGCCTAGAGCCTGTAGAATCGCTGGGACCCCAAGGAACCACCCAAGGTAGTGACACAGGGGACCCACGGGGGACGTGTGCAGTGTGTGAACACAGCCGCGAGCTCCGTTAGCGTCTATGGGGAAAGTCGCGGTTAAAGTTTTAAAGTTTAGGGACACTTCGGAGTGGACTAGGAACAAACCCTTTTGGACTTAGAGGGTTCTAGGGCCAACACCCATGGGAACACCGAAGTACTCGTGTTACCTCACCCAGGGAAGCCGGGTGCATAGGTGTCAAATGGTGTCGGGCCGCACCGTCGTTTTCAATGGCCGCTGGCTGGAAAGTGCTGCTGCCGGGAAGCTGCGAAGTGTCCGACGAGATCCAAGCCTGGATCGAGGATGGAAAGAACCTGAAAGCAGAGGGGACAGAGTCTGGGTCACTAGCCAGTGACCAGGGGCACGATAGTCGAATGCCCACCGATGTCGGGTGCTTCAAGTTCGAAGAGGTGAAGATTGTCTCTGCAGCCACGAGGACCAGGAGGCGTCGACGACAACCAGGAGCTGGAATCGAGCTGTTCCACAAAGGTAGTAGCTTGCTGCGGTGTCAGTGCCCGGATTGGACCCAACAAGCCTTGACAACAGCAACCCACGCAGAAAGAGAACAAAGGCTTCGGTGCGGACCAGCAAGGTCCGAGGGACTCCCCAAGCGAGTGAGAGTCAGGGTAGGCCTGGAGCAACCAGGGTGGCCTGTTGAAATTAGAGATGTCCTTCTGAGGGACCCACAAGTCGACGGACAAGGGATCGCGAAGGGACCTCAAGTGGAATCACAAAATGGCGGCCCACGGGTCACTGAGAGTGGCCAGGCCAGCAATCTTCGGTGGATTTACTGCTCGGGGTTGGGGCTACAAGTAACCCAAAGCACAGCCTCTCGGATCGACCAGAAGCTTATTCACTTGCAAATGTGCACAGTGTCCAGGGGTTCCGGTTCCACGGTACCCACAAGGGCTACGGGTCTCAGCTTTGCTGGAGACTAGGGTCAGCCTCTGGGAAGTCTGGAAACCCACCTCTTGGGTTGCAGGGTTGTCGGCGTCCGGCGGGAGCTTCGGAGATGCAGACCGGACAGATGCGTCTTTGGTGCCTGCCAAGCAGGGGAGTAACTCCTTTACTCCAAGGGAGATTCTTCAGTCATCTGGCGTTTAACAGATCGTCGAAGGTCCAGGATTCAGTTTCAGAGTTTCGTCCAGGGATATCTAAAGTCCTGTTGCCAGGGGTTCCTATCTTATACCCAAGGAAGGAGTTGGACTAACTCAGGGGACCCACCTATGGGAGGGTTTGGAAAGAGGGGTGGCTACACCCATTTCCTTTGTCCAGTTTTGCGCCAGAGCAGGGGCTGGTAGCCCCTGCAACCGGTTTGAACTGCGCTATGCACAGGGACACCAAATGTAAATAAAATAAATCCAGTACTTGTATAGCGCACGAATCACCCCCGAAGGGGTATCTCGGCGCTGGGGGCCGTTGGGAAGATTAAGCGAGCTATTGCCCAGAGTCGCATGGTGCTGGGCAGACCCCTGCCGCCGGAGCCAGGGGTCGAACCGTGATCCCCAGCGTCCGTCGCCTTGGCCGCGGCGCCACACCTCTCCCAGTGTGCCCCCAGTGCAGGACTTCAAAGCACTCTGAGAGTGCACCCACCCAGCCCCAATACACTAAAGCCTGTCTGGGAGGTGGTAACTCCTCCCTGTGACAGGAAACCTATTGTCCAGGCCTCCCCTGCCGGAGTTTCGGTCGGCAGCAGGAGGCCAGACTCGTGTCTGTGGCTGCAGCATCCATTTTGTGAGGCCAGGGCTCTGTTAGCTGGTACCGGGTATACCGGTGCTGTCATGTCTCTCCCTCTAGAAGGGTGGGATCATACTCCCACACCAGTTACTGGTGTTGGGGTATGATTCCAAGGTGTTTGACACCAAACACAACATGTTTCCGTGCAGCCATCCCAAAGTTAGCATTTACCGTTGAGTTATAATGCACTTAAGAGTATATGGTCAGGCTGCACTCCCAGACAACCCCGGAGGATAGATTCCGAAGGCTGCAGAGGGGCTCTGCTCATGCATGGGCACCCTCTCACATAAAACCAAGCACCCTGCCTTCAGGATTGATAAGGCCTGCCATAGGGGTGACTGATAGGTTTATATGTGCAGTGATAGGGTGAGATATAGTGAACCTATATCTCAGTAAGTGGTGCATGCACCAGCTCACTCAGGCCGCTCTAGCAGTCCTGTGGTGTCATTTTGGAAGGCTTCCCAGGGGTGGCATAATACATGCTGCAGCCCCTGGTAGGCCTCTGGGGTACCTATGCCCTGGGTACATAGTATACCATATATTAGGGACTTATAAGGGCACCCCAGAATCCAATCTGTGGTGTACCTAAGGTACTAGGAATCCATTTTAAAGAGAAAGCAGATAAACTGGGGCCCTGAATAGCAGGGTCCCAGTCCAACTAAGTCGAAAACCACCAAAACACCAGGAAAGAAAGTGGGGGCAACCATGCAGTCAGATTCCACCTTCCTACATAACCCCCCCCCCCCCAAACGAAAGGAGATAAGGCTAACCTTGCCCAGTTGAGCCTTTATTTACTAAGTGGCCATATAAGGAAGTACCTGCACTAGCATGGTTATCCCTTGTCTTATGGTCCACAAAGCAATCCCTAACCCCAAGGGGATAGGATGATCTCCATCATTTGGAGTCACTACCTGTGGTGTGTTTTGGCAAAGTAAAAGGCTGGTGGGGTGTCTGAGTAGAGAAGTGAGGCCCTAATAAAGTTGGCCTCAGCTTCCTCAGATCCCTAGCCACCATGGAGGCCTTACTTTCCATGACTAAGTTGGGTCTAGCTCTAAGGGTCAACCTTTGGCTGCCTACAGCTGGGGGTTGGGTCCCTTTGGTTGGAACACTGGAGGGACATGGTAGGTTTGGAACGTTTTGGTCCCAGGTTTGCCTTTGCCCAGCAGAGTCCATCTGGGGGAGGTCCCTACACAATGGTAAGGGGGATCCCTCAGTGGGTTGAGGAATTTTCACCTGGCTAGGGCTACTAGACTGGGTGCCCCTAATCTGCTGATGGGGGGGTTCCTCTGGACAGGGGGCCCTGTGGGGTCCACTGACCTCCCTGACCTCTGCAGCCCTGGGCTGACTGAGGCAGGGTAGAGAGGGGCAGGTTACCTGCTCCAGACTGGGTACCACCTTGGAAGGGTCCCCTGCCATCAGGGGTGTTGCCAGGACAGGCCTGACCACCTCTGGGGCAGTTCCTTCACTAGGGGTAGGATCAGTTCCCTGAAGAAGCTGACCCTTACCTATAGTCTGGGGGGAAGAAGACTTTTCTTCAACCCTTGTGCTCTCTTGTGGAGGAGAGTGGGCCATTTTTACAGGCTCCATCACTCCCAAATTTCCCCGGGGTTGGGCTGTGGCCCTCACAGCCCCACTAACTGTCTCAGGGATGCCCAGCATTCTTAGATGAGCTTGGTGTTCAACTTCAGCC
This sequence comes from Calotriton arnoldi, assembly GCA_963921515.1. NCBI lineage: Eukaryota > Metazoa > Chordata > Amphibia > Caudata > Salamandridae > Calotriton > Calotriton arnoldi. The sequence continues at coordinate 294,474 of CAWUFW010001053.1, read as the reverse complement.
CAGGCTGAAATTTCCAGATCATTGCCCATCAGGCAATCTACAGGCAAGTTTGGGGACACTGCCACTCTCTTTGGGCCTGTGACCCCTCCCCAGCTAAGATTGACTATGGCCATGGGGTGATCTGTTCTGACCCCATCAATGTTGGTCACCTGGTATTTAAACTCAGGTAAAAGCTGCTGAGGGGAGACTAGTTTCCCTGTCACCATGGTGACACTAGCCCCTGTGTCCCTGAATGCCACAGCTTTCTGACCATTAATCATTGGCATCAGTCTGTACCTGCCCAATGCATCGGGACCCATGGTAAAAGTGGCAAATCCCATACCACCATCAGAGTCAGAGGAGTCTGGTGAGGGGGCCCTTTCTAAATTAGGGCCCACCTCTGTTCCCCTTGCAAAAGCACCTAACTTTTTGGGTGCACTACTCCCAACTGGGGGATTACTACTGGTAGCACCAGGAGGGGTGGTAGTAGTAGCAGGAGGAACATTTTCTTTATTGCCCATCCTGGGGCAACTCGGATCAGTTTTCCAGTGTCCAGGCTTTTTACAGACATGGCAATATGGTTTCTTTTCAGGAGAGGAAGGAGTTTGGGACCCACCCCCAGAAGAGGACTTTTGGGGCCCTGTGGTGGACTTATCCTTAGATTTATCCCCACCTTTCTCTTGGGACTTGGTAGAATCTTTCTTCTGGTCACCACCCTGATTCATAGGCCTTACCCTGGTTCTGACCCATTTGTCTGCCTTCTTTCCCAATTCTTGGGGAGAGGTCAGATCAGAATCCACCAGGTACTGGTGTAAAAGCTGGCTTTGACAATTATTAAGGATCTGCTCCCTCATAATCAAATTGTACAATCCTACAAAGTCATGCACCTTGCTGCCAATTATCCAACCCTCCAGAGCCTTGGTAGCACAATCTACAAAGTCAACCCAGTCTTGAGTCTGAGCCTTTTGGGTGTCTCTGAACTTCAACCTATACTGTTCAGTGGTTAGGCCAAACCCATCAATCAGAGCACTCTTCAAGACTTTGTAATTGTCAGCATCCTCTTCTCTTACAGTGAGGAGCTTATCGCTACCTTTGTCTGCAAAGGAGAGCCCCAAGATTACTGCCCACTGCTCCTGGGGGACCCTCTGAACTTTACAGGCCCTGTCCAGTGCAGTAACCCATTTGTGGATGTCATCCCAACTCTGGTAGGGAGGGACAATCTTGCTTAGGTTTCTATGGTCATGAGACCTTTCCCTATCTCTAGGGAAGTGGCTGCCACCATGGGACTCTAGTCCCAACTTTCTTCTTGTCTTCTGAAGCTCTAGGGACTCCCTATCTATAGCCAACTGCTCTCTTCTGATTCTAAGCTGAGCTTCTTCATACTTGAGCAGTCTCTCTTTCCTTTCATGAGAGGGTTCCCTCCTATGAGAGGAAACAGAGGTCCCTATTGAGGTGTCAGAATGGTTAGACTCCTGAGAAGGAGACCTTGACCTTCTAGGCACACTCTCAACTCTCCCTGGTGGGACAAAGAGGAGGCCATTCTGGTCCTCCTCCTCGTCTGCAGGAGGAGCTGGATTTTCCAGGGTAAGATCATTGTCATCTTCCTGGCCAGCTTCAGAGGTCAGGTCATGGGTATCTTCACCCCTTGGCCCTTCCTCATCTGCTGCCCCACCCACTCTGCCTACCCCTTCAGACCCTGAGGTCTTCTTGAGATCATCCAAAAGCAGTACCTCTATGAGGCGTTGGGTGTTTGCAGTTTTTCCTGTCTTCAACTTCCTAGTACTATACAATGCTTTCTTTTCCAAGAATTGGAGGTTGTCATACTTGGATGGTGGAAGCCCATTGGCTTCTGGCAGGGACCCATTGGCTTCTGGCAGGGACCCACTGGCTCCTGGCCTTGAAGACATCACTAGTGAGGTGTGGTGTATGCACTACCTACTCTAGTGTGGCCTACTAAAATCTCTTGAGTTATAGAAAGGGTGTGCTAAGCCCTTGACACACAACTCTAAGTTCAGTAGAACTTACTGTAATTTTAAGCTTGAATTATATGTACCTCAGGTACCTTTTAGTGGTTTTCAGTTAGTCACTCACTTGAGATTATCTGGTAAAACAAAGGCAAGCTTGAATCCAACCGCTGCACACCAATGTGAGAAGTTGGCCTGGTATATGCTGTCCACTAGTTATAGTGGGCACCTTGCACCAGTCCAAACGACCTTTATTGATGATAGGTTTAAAGACAACCTTTATTGAAAGCTATCCTAGTGGTAGCTATGGAGAGCAGCCTTCAGGCTAAGTCTTGAAGGAGTGTAAAGCTGTTTGTTTTACCAGTCTATAATCTCATGAATGACCAAATGAAAGGAGAACCACACCAGGTATATATATAAAATATATGTATTTATTACTAAACACTACCCACTAGTCTCTTTATGAGGTCAGAGGTCGAAGTACACAAGTTACAAGTCAAATAGCACTGTAAATTAGCACAATATACGATTAGCCCTAGGGGCGTACCAAACCATATATTAAGAAAGTGGTATAAGAACCACGACTTGACTAGACACAAGGCCTAGAGCCTGTAGAATCGCTGGGACCCCAAGGAACCACCCAAGGTAGTGACACAGGGGACCCACGGGGGACGTGTGCAGTGTGTGAACACAGCCGCGAGCTCCGTTAGCGTCTATGGGGAAAGTCGCGGTTAGAGTTTTAAAGTTTAGGGACACTTCGGAGTGGACTAGGAACAAACCCTTTTGGACTTAGAGGGTTCTAGGGCCAACACCCTTGGGAGCACCAAAGTACTCGTGTTACCTCACCCAGGGAAGCCAGGTGCATAGGTGTCAAATGGTGTCGGGCCGCGCCGTCGTTTTCAATGGCCGCTGGCTGGAAAGTGCCGCTGCCGGGAAGCTGCGAAGTGTCCGACGAGATCCAAGCCTGGATCGAGGATGGGAAGAACCTGAAAGCAGAGGGGACAGAGTCTGGGTCACTAGCCAGTGACCAGGGGCACGATAGTCGAATGCCCACCGATGTCGGGTGCTTCAAGTTCGAAGAGGTGAAGATTGTCTCTGCAGCCACGAGGACCAGGAGGCGTCGACGACAACCAGGAGCTGGAATCGAGCTGTCCCACAAAGGTAGTAGCTTGCTGCGGTGTCAGTGCCCGGATTAGACCCAACAAGCCTTGACTACAGCAACCCACGCAGAAAGAGAACAAAGGCTTCGGTGCGGACCAGCAAGGTCCGAGAGACTCCCCAAGCGAGGGAGAGTCAGGGTAGGCCTGGAGCAACCAGGGGGGCCTGTTGAAATTAGAGATGTCCTTCTGAGGGACCCACAAGTCGACGGGTAAGGGATCGCGAAGGGACCTCAAGCAAAATCACAAAATGGCAGCCCACGGGTCACTGGGAGTGGCCAGGCCAGCAATCTTCGGTGGATTTACTGCTCGGGGTCGGGGCTACAAGTAACCCAAAGCACAGCCTCTAGGATCGACCAGAAGCTTATGCACTTGCAAATGTGCACGGTGTCCAGGGGCTCCGGTTCCACGGTACCACGAGGGATACGGGTCTCAGCTTTGTTGGGGACTCGGGTCAGCCTCTGGGAAGTTTGGAAACCCATCTCTTGGGTTGCAGGGTCTTTGGCGTCCGGCGGGAGCTTCGGAGATACAGACCAGACAGATGCGTCTTTGGTGCCTGCCAAGCAGGGGAGTAACTCCTTTACTCCAAGGGAGATTCTTCAGTCATCTGGCGTTTAACAGATAGTCGAAGGTCCAGGAGTCAGTTTCAGAGTTTCGTCCAGGGATATCTAAAGTCCTGTTGCCAGGGGTTCCTATCTTATACCCAAGAAAGGAGTTGGACTAACTCAGGGGACCCACCTATGGGAGGGTTTGGAAAGAGGGGTGGCTACACCCATTTCCTTTGTCCAGTTTTGCGCCAGAGCAGGGGCTGGTAGCCCCTGCAACCGGTTTGAACTGGGCTATGCACAGGGACACCAAATGTAAATAAAATAAATCCAGTACTTGTATAGCGCACGAATCACCCCCGAAGGGGTATCTCGGCGCTGGGGGCCGTTGGGAAGATTAAGCGAGCTATTGCCCAGAGTCGCATGGTGCTGGGCAGACCCCTGCCGCCAGAGCCAGGGATCGAACCGTGATCCCCAGCGTCCAGCGTCAGTCGCCCTGGCCGCGGCGCCACACCTCTCCCAGTGTGCATCCAGTGCAGGACTTCAAAGCACTCTGAGAGTGCACCCACCCAGCCCCAATACACTAAAGCCTGTCTGGGAGGTGGTAACACCTCCCTGTGACAGGAAACCTATTGTCCAGGCCTCCCTTGCCGGAGTTTCGGTCGGCAGCAGAAGGCCAGACCCGTGTCTGTGGCTGCAGCATCCATTTTGTGAGGCCAGGGCTCTGTTAGCTGGTACTGGGTATACCGGTGCTGTCATGTCTCTCCCTCTAGAAGGGTGGGGTCATACTCCCACACCAGTTACTGGTGTGGGGGTATGATTCCAAGGTGTTTGACACCAAACACGACATGTTTCCGTGCAGCCATCCCAAAGTTAGCATTTACCGTTGAGTTATAATGCACTTAAGAGTATATGGTCAGGCTGCACTCCCAGACAACCCCGAAGGATAGATTCCGAAGGCTGCAGAGGGGCTCTGCTCATGCATGGGCACCCTCTCACATAAAACCAAGCACCCTGCCTTCAGGATTGATAAGGCCTGCCATAGGGGTGACTGATAGGTTTATATGTGCAGTGATAGGGTGAGATATAGTGAACCTATATCTCAGTAAGGGGTGCATGCACCACCTCACTCAGGCTGCTGTAGCAGTCCTGTGGTGTCATTTTGGAAGGCTTCCCAGGGGTGGCATAATACATGCTGCAGCCCCTGGTAGGCCTCTGGGGTACCTATGCCCTGGGTACATAGTATACCATATACTAGGGACTTATAAGGGCACCCCAGAATCCAATCTGTGGTGTACCTAAGGTACTAGGAATCCATTTTAAAGAGAAATCAGATAAACTGGGGCCCTGAATAGCAGGGGCCCAGTCCAACTAAGTCGAAAACCAGCAAAACACCAGGAAAAAAAGTGGGGGCAACCATGCAGTCAGATTCCACCTTCCTACATTATTGATCCTGAGCAGCCTCCATTGCTTCCTTATTCTGAATGGACTTTCAGTCACAGTGCTGCAGCCACTGCTCGTTTGGCAGGACTCGGTACTTCTAGAACTGAAATCAAATAGAATCAAATCTAATTCCAGCAGCTTTAAGTAATGTTATCCTCTTCCTGGCCCATCTGCACATTAAGGCCCTTTGTGTAAACCTTACCTCATAGTATGGGATGAGATGTGCTGTTCATGGAAGCTTTTGTCAATGAAAGTGCTTTTTAGAAGAAACAGTGGCAGAATTTTTGACCTACTCCAACAGTAACTTGTTAGTCCAGCTATTTAGTGGTCACTGGAGCACAATCCACTAAATGCCTTTGGCTCAGACCTAAAGTGCGGGACATCGGGGCTTCCTTTCATCAACCTTAATCTTTAATAGTCACAGACATCTTGAGTCCCTCCCAAACTCACACACAGTTGACTGAAATCTGCTGCAAAACCGTTTTTTATTTTTACGATTACTGAGTGAGAAAGTGCAAGGTTTCCTGTTTTGCCTGTGATAGCTGCAGATAACTTTGAGTGTCAGAGACAGGAAACTCGCATCACTTCTGCAATGCAACCCAACAGAAACCGATGAGTTCTTTCACTGGAGGCAAAACGCAGAGCAGCTAGAAAAGCCCCAGCCTTACTCACATGGAGGACACGGTGGAGGAAAGCTCTGAAGAGCCCCCAGTGTCCATGACGCACGAATGCCCCCAAAACATTCAGGAGGTCGTAGAGAGCTCTGGCGGGGATAGACTGTCTTTTGATGATGCCGGCCTTTCGCTGCTTCTTCAGAATGGCCTGGAGAACCTTCGGTTGGAGAACTCACTCACGGATGTGGTACTCTGTGTGGAGAGAAAGGAATTCTGTTGCCACCGCGTGGTCCTGGCTGCAGCCAGCAATTATTTCAGGTGAGTTGTCCTTGTTTCTTCAATTTTTGTAGACTGTTGTAGTATTTGGTGATTTAAGTAGGAGCATTCAATTTCATAACATATATCATATTCATTTGAACGTAAATAATCCACTAATGGCTACAAAAGGGTCGTTTCATGCAGCGCATGAAGCAATTTACAAGTAAGGTATTATCGCCCAGAAGCATTGTAACAAGTTTGACCTCCGCAGTTTCCGTAGTCTCTCTTGAAATATGATACTTCGCCGTTGTTTCCTGAGACTTCATAATAAGGAAGAACCCGCTGCCTGTTTGAACGAGGATGTTGGTCACTGTACATTCCTGCGGCCCACACCGCTTCGATAAGACGAAAGCATGAGGCTGCTCTTATCTGTATTAAACAGCGCTGCAGCTGCGGAACTTTGACCTTCTTTACACAAACTATTTTGGGTTTGTCAGGAATAGTTTGCTTTTTATGAAAGGCCTAGAGAACATCTGACGAACACTTAAAACGTTTTTATTTATACTCATGAACGTGAAAACTATTATTTCTTGCGTACGTCGAGAACAATAGCAGGTTTATGAATATTTTGGGGAGCCCTTGCTAGGAGCACGGTCGATGTATCCCGTAGCAGCTGTGGTTTGAAGAGCCTGCCATAGTTGATGACCTACCACACTGGCTCGGGCCTGTGGGGGTAACACTGTTTTCATCCCCTTCATGGCTTTATAGGCTGCATAGGTTTTTAAGCCCAGTATGGGGGAGATGTACAGATCATTCAAAGGCCCTTCAGCGAGTCTGTGCTTCAATGCAAACTATCCTAATCAAAGTCCTACAACATTTGGGAAAAGCTACTAAAAGACACAAAAGTCCAAATACTACCCGCGGTGCTTGCGTTTTAGTAAGACTAAACCACGAGTGGCAATACTGAACAGCTGAGGTTGGCCAGAGTATGTGTCCTTGTGGTACACTCATGAGTTCGGCCTTGCTCTTTCAGAGCTTGTTTTCTATCGGGTGCTCAGTCTTGGCACTCTAGCCCTAGGATACTTCCTTGGACGGGGTAGACGTGTAACGTGATGATAGCTGAGTCCACAGGGGTAATGCAGTCCTCTCCAGTCCCTGCAGTGCCTAGGGCCCCACCTTTCAAAGGGCCACCATTCAGCCTAAAACTTATGAGTATCTATGAGATATGGAATCTCATGGTCCACTCATTGCATTCTGCAGGGGTCCCCATCATTTTGTGTTAGGCCACTGGCTGAGTCAACAAGATAAACACATTTTCAATTGAAGAAACCTTCCTATGGCTTTGGTGCTGTTGTCTTAGATGTCTTTATTGTTAGCCTCAGGGAAATCGACACGTTGTCAGGATTCGTCTTTTAGTAATTAGTTGTGGTTCTGTTTTGTTCTTGATCAGGTCTGGCTTCATGAAATCCCCTCCCCCCCCCCGCCCTGCCATCTGGGAAGATTAAAAGCGCATGACTGTCGGCCTCATAGTGTAGTGAGACCACCAAACATCGCTGCCAAGTTCTTAGGTTGCATATGTGTGACATTTCTTTATTTTGGTGGGCTTATTGTGACATTTCAATGCGTCGTGCTTGTGTGTGACATTTTGAGTGACACTTTAACACGAGCAGAAAATAGTGATTATGTTTATGGATTTGTGTCATTTAATGGTCTAGAAACAACTGCACCACACTTGAGCAGCCTAAGCATAATCTCTAACCTACTTCCACTGTCTGTCTCTCACTCAGACTACTAATGATGGAATGTGTATCTTTGGCGAGGCCCAGTATAAATACAAGTCAGAATTGCTTATTGCACTTGCACTAAAGGATTGTTAGATGGTTCTCAACAGCCCCACCTTATATACGGTGAACATAATATGATCAAGTTTCACCAAAGTCACATTTGATACCTCAATTCCCATTAGCAAAAATGTGCCCATAGTCACACAAGTTTCCTAGTGGCAAACATTCCCTAAAAAGGGAATCAAGTACCAGTCATATGTGAAATGTTCATCCAAAACTGGCTTTTTTAATAGCCAACAGCACACAAATGCATTCTGGTACTTTTAGTTTTGCTTTTCATATGAGTTCTTGGCTGAAAAGTGGCAACTCGCTGATGATGTGTCACACACTTCAAGCAATATACCTGTATTCCAAAACTTCAAATTAAGGCATACCTAAGTAGGGACATGGGGGGCAGGGAAGTCAAGGGGATTTGTGGGGGGCGAGGCGGCAGAACTTCAGCAGCTGTGCTGATGTTCTGAGAGTTAGCTACTGTGCTCCTATTGCTTGCCGTGACGACATTATTGAACAACCATTCAATTCAGCTCTTCTGGAGGTCGTCAAAGTTTTTACTACAAGTGAACAAACAACTATCAACACAACAGAAGCCATGCCAGATAAGAGAGCGCCCTCCTAGGCAAGGGCACCTTCAATAGTTTAACCGGAAGAAGCCATCATTCGGATAGACGCCTGAGACTTATCACAAGCAAAATGGTAGCCCTCATTCGACCTGGGGCCGACGGTCCCTAAAACTGTACCTGGTTAAAGGCACCCTTGCCTGGAACGCATTTTTATAACTTATTTGAAAACATCGCAGCAAGTTTTAGCAATTCTTAAAGCTCGAGCAAGGTCTACACACTTGACTATCATTCCACTATCAAAGAATGTTAAAGCGCTCAGTGGCAGGATGTGTGTAAAGATTTAAGTTGAATGTTTGTTGTCATTCTGCTGTGATGGATTATTTTTCAGTGTTTGCTTATTCTGCACAAATCTAGGTTCGGTTTTTAATAATTGATCTGCTATAATAATTGCATATCAACAAGTAATTAGCAGAACGATCTTTCAAATTGTTTCGTTGAATTTTGTTTTAACGTTTGCCCATTTTTGCACAAATTCTGGATTGATTCCTAATCACATATCCATTAAAAACATTTGCATACTAGCAAGTAACCAGCTGAATGACTTTTTGAATTGTTTTGCACATATTTATGATGGCTACACAGTGTAACATATCATAGTTGTTTTTTAATTAGCGAAGTTGTTATGGTTTTAACTAACTAAACAATAAACTTACATTTGCTTTCAAATATGCCCCTATTGCTTACAATTATCTAAAATACCATTGTCAGTTTGTGTTTCAATATGCAAAGCAAATGATGCAGAATAAATGTTATGCAGCACTGCTATCTTCTGGACCTTTTAGTACTCGACTAACTGTCCAGCCCAGTTCTCACTTGAGCTTCCAGTAAGTTAGAGCATGCAGACAGCGTCAGTGATCACCGGCAGTACATGGGGGTGCCCGAGGCTCACGCAGTCAATTTGGCTTCAGAGGCATTGTGCCGCATTTCCATGCCCCACAGGCCACCCTCTCCCCCCAAGACCATCCGGTTCTGGGGGGTCGCAGCCAGCTGGGCATCCCAAGCCTGCCTTCAGGAGCAAGGTGGGCTATTCGGTGCAGGCGCACCTGGGGGGGGCTGCGGGCTGGTGGATAAATACCTGGTCACCGCGGCCCATCATCCTCTTTTGCGGTCTGACGATAGTGATGGTCTACGACGAGCTTTCAGCAGCAATTTCATAGGCGTCTTGTTTCGCCCCGCCGGACACGCTGCCACAGGGGCTGGCATCGCGTTCCGAAGTGCGTCACGCCTGGGGGCCAAATGGCTGCACCGACTTTCTTCGGTAGTTCTGCGGTGAGTTCTTTGACCCCCCCCTGGGGCCGTCAGCACTGGTGAGGCCGGTGTCCCCTGCTGTCGATTGCTTGGAGGGGTAAAATTCGAGCAGGTCTCGTTGGAAATGCGTTTCAGGTGTTAAAATGTGCAATGTAATTCAGTCCGGGCTGAGGATTATTAGATATGTAAGTGATTGTTTATTGTTCAAACGTGGCACTGTGTCTAGCACGAGCACCGGCGATCCTGAGGAACGGAACTACAGAAACCCTCAAACCGTTCCTGTGTATAAGCGCCCCCTGTGTCCAACGCTAACATTTGTTTGCATTGTCGAATTTTGGTTCGTATCTCAGCAGCAGTTTGTTTAAATGTTCTAATTTGGGGGCCCATTACGATACCCGGCGTAAATAAAGCCGCCAGGCATGGAAGCGGCAAAAATCCGCCCGCACACACCGCCTGAACACCGACCACGCCATTACGATTACACAAACCGAATACCGCCATCGGTGGAAAAAGCACACAAAATACCGCCCGCCAACGTCCGAGTCAGAGTCAAACCGCCCGCCACGGACGGAAACACGCACGACAACACAAAACCGCCCGCCCTCACGGCCGACACACCGCACATGAAATTACGATCGCACCGACATGAGCGCGGAAAAACCACAAATATACCGCCCGCCAGCGCAAACAACGCCGATGAGAATCGACACGGCAGAAGCCATGGCGCCAACGTACCTGCACAGAAACCATCCGCACACAAAACCAATAGCACACAACATGGCCAACAAGTCCACACAGCAAGGCACGCACAAATACACAAGCACAGTACACATCCCGAAAACACCCCCCGGACAAAAAAAAAATACAAAGGCCAGAACCCCAGACACAACACACCTGAAAACAACAGACCATTAGGACACACCCACATAGGTGAGTACAAAAGCAGCACTCCCACAGACCACAACCCCTTGCTACATTGCAAACCAGAGAGGAGAGGAGAGGACACAGTGACACAGCAAGGACAGCAGCACACCACAGAAACGCACACATCACTACCACCACCACCACCACCACCACCAAACACCACCACCACCAACACCACCACCACCACCAAACACCGGCACCACAAACCCCCTGCACATTACACAACACACACCGCACCAGCACCACAAACATCATGGCACCACAAAGAATGCCCAAGTTCACGCCCATGGAGCTGACGGTCATGGTCGACGAGATCATCAAGGTGTACCCACAAATCTATGGGAACATGGTCCAGCACACACCACTAGCCACCAGAAACAGAATGTGGAACCGGATCGTAGACCAGGTCAATGCAGTCGGGACCCTGCCCAGGAACAGAGTCGAGATTAACAAACGTTGGAATGACGTAAAGAGCCTGGTCAAGAAGAAGGAGGGCAAAAACAGAGAGCTGGCTGCCGTCACTGGCGGAGGGAATCCCGCGCTCTTTAAGACTTTCAAAGCGTGGGAGGAGAAGGTGCGAGTCGTAATACATCCGGAGATCCTCGCCGGATTAGCAGAGGAGTGGAGGCTGGTAAGTACAAACTAATGTATACCAGCACACCGCTATGTACTCACATGCACTACCACCATGCCACAGCTCCCAGGGACAAACACCCCCATGTCCAGCACACAATACACAACACATCACACACACATGCAACAGACACTACCACACACAGCCCAAACCGAACAACTGTAAAATGCGTGGGGACATGTGTACACTAAGCCAGCCACGTAACCACCAACAGGTCCACAAATATGCCAGAAGCGCCACAACGAGCACCCACCACACCCATGTGTCCGCCACAGCTGCACTAACCGACAAGTAACAGGTAAGTGGCAGGAACACAAAGTGCAGTGGGTGGGAGGGTGGACAGCCCAAGTACAACACACACCAGGCCCCAGTCCCACAGCACAGCAAGGAGGAGCATCCCCCACAGCCACGTGTCAGCCACCGCAGTGCACAACGACAGCCGAAAGGCAGACATCACGGTCCACAGCAATCGGCGTCAGTGGGTGTCCAGCCACCCCCACGACCCACAACACCCCCCACCCCCACAGACCTGCAACATGGAGCACCCCCGCTTAGAACCATGTGGCATCCAGTACAGTGCACGCCCGAACAACCTGCAGGTGGGAAACTGGACAGGGCTGGATTACTGGAGGCATGAGGGCCGTAACACGACCAACACATGGGACATGTCACGTAGCAGACGAACACGCAGCACCGCCCACCGTCACGAACAAGTGAACAATGTGCACACGGACATGAACAACAGACTCACACCCCACATGACCCATCACAAACACAGCAACACCCAAGGAGCCACGTCTGCATGCACAAGCCACACTGAACATAGTACCACACGGCAGCCACTGTGCAACCCATCACACACAACCGAAACACCATTGAAGTCCAGTCCATGTAGCCCCTACTGCCTGTCAACCACACACCCCACAACTACGCCTATGTAAGACAAACAACACTAGACGCAACAGAGCGGAACTACATAAATGCACACGAACACCACTGAACCCATCAAACACACAGACACACCATGCACATACAACATACCATCCATCCCATCCGTCAGCCCCAGTCTCATGAAAGGCATGTCATCCGCACAGCTGCCACATATACAGCAGTCACGCTAAGACACATGCCCATGACCAACCATGTGCCAGAAGTCAATGAAGCGCACGACACACTGTGAGCAACAACACACAACATGGGCCCCCCCGAGCACTGCAGTGATGCACATGGCACAGGGCAGCACGCACACCAAGGAGATGGGACAACTGCAATACGTTGGCTGGCACACAACCAACACTCACTCATAACGATGCGTCCAATGCCATGTCCAGTAATCACAACAGACAGCAAATATGCAGGCCATGTCAAGCATGCACACACCTCAAACCATGCACTGTCATGCTGCCACAACACATGTCACGTTCGGCACCCATGGCTTACAGCATGTACCCCAAAAGCATATCCCCTCCCAAATGTGAATCTGGGGCATGGCCCCCATGTTGCCATATGGGTGCCTAAGCGTTCCATATGAACCCCAAAAGCAAAGTACAAACCAGACCCAGGATGGGCCAGGAGCCCGCATACACCAGAGTCACAATGAGTAGGGGCACAGCAACACAGCCATCGGCATGGCCAATCCGTCCCATGCCACATGTGCACAGCACACAGTCCCATTGCCTAGCACACACAACTACAGATGCCACAGCCACACACTCGCCTCCGGGAAACCCATGTACGAGATTGCACGAACTGCCAATGTCAGACGACAAATACATACTTCGCCAGGTGCAACACAATAACAAATCTCATTCTCTCCACAGGTGACGAACTGCCGGATGCTGGGGATGGAGACAGCAGCCAGCACAGCCAGCCCACAAGCCCCCAACGAGGACACACGGATCTGGAGGATCTGTCCTCCTCTTCGGACACGGACCACCAAGCAGGCCCATCTGGTGTGGCAGGGCCCAGCCGCTCCCCAGGACCCCTCCTACCCACCAACCCATCATCCAGGGATGCTGAACAGTCCCAGCCCCCTGCTGCCACTGTCGTTGCGGCCACACCCACGGTCATTGCGGCCACTACCACTGCCGCAACCGCCACCATCGCCGCACCGACCACCACCGCCACCACCACCACCACGTCTTCGCTGGCACCAGCCCCAGCGCAGGTGGTGGCCCGGCCGACTGGATCCACCCTGGGAGCCACAGCGAGGACCGTGGTGTGCAATGTGGCTAGTGGGCAGGCCGGTGGCAGCAGGACTGGTAGGAGGAGCAGGGTCAGGGAAACGCCAGCCTCCCCTGGGAGCCATGCCCTGCCTCAAATGGCCAGAGTCCTTGGGGCCTATGAGGAGGCCCAAGAACAATGGGTCAGGTCTGCTACAGACACGCGGGAGGTGCTGGGGGTGCTGAGGTCCATGGACGCCCATATGGGCCAATTCGTGTCCCGTATGGACCAACTCGTGGACCTCATGGGCCAGCTGGTGGTGGCGGTGGGGTCACAGGCAAGGCCAGCAACACCACCTCCGCCACCACCTGCTAGGGCGCAGGGTCGGGCAGCAGTGTCCACTTCCCCTGCGTCCACAGCCAGTGAGCACACCTCACCCACCACCAGCAGGTCGCCACCACATACCCCCCTCCCAAACGTGGAAGGGGCCGTCCGAAGAGGAAACAGATCTCCCGGGAGGACTTCGCACGCTCCAGTCGCAAGTGAGGCAGCCAGCCAGCCTTCCGCCAGCCTTCCTTGACCAGCCACTGCATTGACTTGCTCTACGATCCCACTCCACACAGCCAGCTGGATGGCATGTGTGTGTTGGACTATGGACATAGAACCAGTGGGTACACCCTGAGCTTCACGCAGCCATGACCGACAGCTCATTGTCACTGCACGCACCACTTTTGTCATCACCTTACACACAATCACATGTCACAGTTTGGAATAAATGCACCTTTTTCACTAACTGCTGTTTGTGCCCTGTGTTTTATTTGTACGGAATACAACGGCCACCTTGGGCGGAAAGGCACCTGATGCGTGGCATGGCAATGGAATCCGGAGGGCCTGTAGGGACCTAGGGGTGGGAGACAGAACAGGAGCACATTCAATGAGTGTGTCACACACCCATCACACAGTACATGTCAACAACTACAAGCAATGTACACACATCGCACAGAGCAATAGGGCACAATGCCACAGTCACCAACAGTGGCATACTACCCTGGCCATGGAGCGTTGACACACTGCACGCAGTGAACATACGGCCACCCTGACACAGCACACACACACCTGCACAGATACAGACACATCATCCGTCGTACATGGACACTCACCGTCAAGTGAAGTAGCGGGCGATGAGCTGCTGGCGCACATTCCCAGCTTCCTCCTCTCCGCTGTCCACCTCACTCGAGCTGTCCTGGTCTGCGGGCTGGGGCCCTGGTTGATCTCCGTCATCCACAATGAGGGGGATCTGCTTCCGAATGGCCAGATTGTGCAGCATGCAGCACGCCACCACTATCTGGCACACCTTCTGTGGGGAGTACGCCAGTGCACCCCCGGTGCGGTCCAGGCACCTGAACCTGGACTTGAGGAGGCCAAAGGTACGCTCGACCACACGTCTGGTCCTCCCATGTGCCTCATTGTATCGATCGTCTGCTGGGGTGCGAGGATTCCTCAATGGACTGAGCAGCCATGCCCCATTCGGATACGCAGAGTCACCTGGGTGTGAGGGACACAGAGAACCGTTGCTAATCCAACTGGACAGGGGACAGCATCGCACAGCCAGCACGCTACACCACTCCACATACTCACCGACAATACAGGCACGATCCTGTTGCATATTGGACATCAGTCGTGGCAAGATGCTGTTGCGCATTATGTGTGCGTCATGTGCCGAGCCTGGAAACTTGGCACACACGTGGGTGATCACCATGTCCGCAAGGCACACCACTTGCACATTCAGGGAGTGCGTGTGCTTCCTGTTGCGGTACAGGTGCTCAGTGGCCTGTGGTGGAACAAGGCCAACATGTGTGCAGTCAATGGCTCCCACGACGTGTGGGATTCTGCCAAGGGCATAGAATGCACCCTTCACTGCCGCCAATTCACGAGCCCTGGGGAATCTGATGTACCTGTTTCGGTACAGCATCATGGCTGCCAGTACATCCCTCAGCACCTTGCTGAACATGGGCTGGGACATCCCTCCTCCACTGCCCACTGTGTGCTGGAATGACCCAGTGGCGAAGAAATGCATGGCGGCCATCACCTTAGCCGTGGGGGTGACAGCAGTCGGATACACCCTGCGGGGACGGAGATGGGGCTCTAACATGGCACACAGTCGATGCAGGGTTGGCCTGTCCAGCCGAAACTTCCTGATAACCTCTGTATCGTCCATGTCCGCCAGCAATTGGTATGGGCGGTCAATGTTCGGTCTCCGCCTGGGGTAAATGGCAGAGGACACATGTCAAAGCAACACGGCACATAGCAATTTCGCATACACATCACTGACATGACTGAGCAAGCACATGAGCCACAGCCCAGCTGTCAAGCTGGGACGGCACGGCCACAATACACTTACACAGGTCTCCCAACAATGGCAATGGCAAGTGAGACATACCACTGCCATGTGCATGCACATGGGGATCTAGGCCCCAATGACTTGCGGGGCGTGCTGATGGGGACTGACTGCATATTCGTCAAGCGGCAACGCCACGGCAACATGAGTGTCTGCTGAGCATGGAACTGCTTCCGAGGCTGGATGAGTATGGCACACGACGACGACGATGTGGGCACGGGCTGAGCGGCCAATACAAGTGGGACCTGTGGCACGAGGGGATATGAGACAGTAGTAGGTGTCAGCACTGCACCCTATGTACAGCACTGTACGGATCACAGCTCCCGAAACATTGACTGGTGTCCACATTGACAGCCCCATGCCAAGACGGCTGTGTGCTTGCAGTCACACGTCACAGGTGAGAGGTTACATTGCACGTGCCAGGTGGCAGACGTACATAGTGGGAGCTGGCATGTGTGTGCATGTGTCTCCTGTTCAGGATCCACCAGATGGGCGCTGACTCTGTACTGACCATTGGACACAGCATGTTCCGTGGAAGGCTTGTGTGTGTGGGATGGTGGCACTGGATGTGCCTCCGTTGGGTGGGGGGCCATGCACAGGGCGGGTACGTCGATGATTGCGCATTGTTGGTCACGGTGGGTGCACCAACTAAGATGTGTTGCCCTGTGTTCAATTCCTATGTCCGCATGATGATGGACTGTGGATGTGGGCAGACTACACATTGGTCGATGTGCTGTCTATATGCATGTGCCTTCACACCAGGCACAGCTGCCCCTGCACATGTGACCCCTGCTGGACTCGCTGCTGGGTCTGTGGAGCTGATGCACCTTCTGCGCGTGGGGCGGACAGCTCTCCTCACTTCCCTCATTGCGCATGTCATGTCTTTGCCGCAGGTGACATGGATCATGGAGGGCCCACATGTACGCGTGGGTAGGCTACACATGATTGTTCACTGGTCGCCACCCCCAGTCAGTGTTTCGAATGGGAAGGTTGTCGTGCTGGTGGTATGTTCGATGTGGCGGATGGGCGGGCCTAGGTGCGGGCTTACATTCCGGACATGGGGGGGTAGTTGGATTGGCGACTAGTTGCAGTACACACGGGACACGTCTCTTCCTTTCCACATCTGGGTCATCCCTTGTACTAACTGACAGTGATACAGTCATCTTCGCCCCAGCCCTCATGTCCTCCCCTCGCCCCCCAATATGCATGCTCACCTGCGAGGCTAGCGCTTGCACAGGCAGCCCCAAGCTCGCACCAGAGAGGGCAAGGAGTGTATGTGTGGGTCCAGTTGCACGAGTGGGCTGTCTCAGGGTATGATGTGTGGCGGGACGCCGTCCACCTGCGTGGTGCCCCAAATGGAGACCCGGCCTGCATGGACTATGCATCACAGTCTTCGCCTTCCGGATCCGCCACCTGCGACACCCAGTGGCTGTGGCTGCCCTTGCGGCCAGGCCGCGTCCGTCTGTGGCTGATGGCCCACACATTCACTCTTTGGCCTCTCTGGGGAGGGCTCAGGGGTGGTGGCGCACGCGCTTGCACTTAGTCGCAATGGCATGTGGCGTGGTTGGTATGATGGGCAATGGATGGGATGGTGCGAGCCACCTCCCGTGACGTCAGTGCTGCTCGTGCTGTGGTGCGTCCCCCTACACTTCCATTTGACTTTTTGCCATGCTGGACGTTGAGGTTCTATTGCCTGCGTGATATGACCAGGAGGAGCGCGAGGAGACCTCTCACACACCATGCTCCACTGCCATCCCGTGCCCTGTATCGCCTGTGCGGATTGACTATGTTGGGGTTACACCTGGTCGACTGGGGCTGTGTGTGCCTTGTCAAGGGGCATGGCGGGCGCACAACAGGATCCAGCTTGTCCACAGAGGGTGGGCTGAGGTGCGCCTGGTACCGCTTTGTACGTGTGCCCGGCTGCTGTGCACACACGTGTTCACTCCCCCCGACAGGTGTCCTCTCACAATGCCCAGGGAAGCGGTGGTGTACTGTTCATGACCCCTCCCAACACGGCGTGCTCCAACTTGGCATGTGCGCATCTACCCGTCGCACCCACCCACCTGAGCACTGCGTCCATACGACTTCACACGACACATGTGTGTCTTCCACAGTAGTGCTACTCATTTGCGTTGACATCCAATACTAGTGGACTACATGGTCATGTCACGACTGCCGTGTACTTCACATACTCTCATCCTCTCTCATTCGTACTTGTGAAATGAGTCAGCGGAGACAGTTTTGGTTTCAAACATTATATTGAGTCTTCTGTCCTCTGTGATGCAGTATAGTGGACACTACTGGCAGCGGAATACATGTTGAGGATATACTGAGCATGATTACAAATTGGATAGGGTGTGGGGTTACATGTGATTGGCTGTTGCATGTGGGATGTGGGCTTCAGAGTTACATCTGCTTGGCCAAGGCTGTGCTAATGTACATTTACGTATAGCTGCGGAGCTGCGGACTTTGACACAGACGGTATACATGTAGCCTACCAGACCGCTCGGCATCATGGGCACAGTCCATCTCAGTTCCATGTGACAGGTTTGCTGCGGTTGTTCCTCATGCACGCGTGCATGTGAGATGACATCAGGGCATGTGCTTGCGTGCATGCAGCGGCGTGCCACTTGTTGTTGCACTGTGGTGGTTACTGGACATGTCACAGTCACTGGGGTCGTGTTGTTGTTGTATGCACTTGTCGTCCATGCAAAGGTCCTGGTATGGGATTCCCGGGGCGGGGGTGGGAGGGGTGCAGCACCCACAGACTCCAGGCGACCTATTCATGTCCACTGAGCGGTGTGTGTGTCCATGGGCGCTGGATCCATGTCGTGTCCTGGTTGTTCGTGCAGTTCCGTCCATGTGGGTGCGATACACAGAGCCCATGCCACTGCCTCCCACGATGCATGCGGTGTTCCTGGATGTGATGGGGAACAGTGTGCATGTCCCGGTCATATCCGATGTCATGGCGATGTCGTTGATGGTGTGGTTACAGTTGCCGGTCGTTTGGTATGGCTGTTGTGGTGGTGACTGGCCAGTCCGTGCGGAAGCTGAGCATGGGTGCGGGGTTGGACTTCATAGGTCACTCGGGGAACCTGCGTTGTGGTCCGACGTATTTACAGGTTGTCAGGTATGCGATGCCGTCCAGAAGGGCTTCCATGTCATTGGTGGTGTACATGTTTGCCAGCCAATGAAGCGGATGGTGGCTCTCAAGGTGTTGTTCGTAAGTTGTCCCTTGGAGGACCATGATGGGGCATGCTGGGTGACATTCGATGTAGCTGTTCTCGATGATCCGTCGTGTGGAGGCACAGTGGTCCCATTTCAGTGCGGGTGCGATGTTGGCCACATACGCCATGCCCCCATAGGCAGAGCAGGCCCTGTCGTGTGCGTCCAGAGGGAGGAGTAGTGGTAGCAGGTCCGCCTTCAGACATGCCGGGTTGGAGAGGCATATCTCGACGGGATGCTGGTAGGGACACCTCCGACAGTAGAAGACGGGCATGACGCAGCTGAACAATGTGATGCGGTAAGTCAGTCGGTAACTTACGTTCAGCAGGGACAGGAGATCGCATCCCAATGTATGTATCGTGTTGGTTTTGTACAGCTTGAGCTGTTCGGCGTAGTTGGGTAGGTGTGTTGCGGTTGCCATTTCGCAGCGGTTCGTTGAGATGGCGTGCTCCGGCTGTGTGTGCAGTCTGCAATGTGCACGCTCCGGGGTTGCTGTGAGCTCTGTGTAGTCGTAGGGAGACAGGACTTGTGTTCTGTTGGCTTGTTTGGAGGACACGGGCCCTCTTCCCACATGCTTCTCAGACAGTTCAAGGTCAGTGCTGTGTGACTCCTTCCAATTAACTTGCATGTGGCCGACATGGGGGAGTGTTTTCTTCTTTCTTCCCCGTCCGTTGTGTGCTTCTGTGATATGCGCTATCTGCCCTGTGGTCGGTCTCCTCGGCATGCCTGTGTTGGTCTATTCTTGGACAATGGCTGTATTCACCGGCTTCTGTCGTAGGGCTGTGGTTTCGGAGTTGGAATGGAAGGTCATTCAGTGCTGTCTGCTCTCCCTTGTGTGGGCGGCAGGCTGCCTTTCCGCTCTGCGTTGGGCCTTGTGTGTGGATGTTATTCTTGGGCCACCTGTTGTCGGTCCCCGGGCTCTTTGGTGTTCCGTTTCATATGTCTTGTTCATATGTGCAGGGTGGTATGGGTTTTTCAGTGTGGTACTGGCGTTCCTCTTCCCGAAGGGGCCCTGCTTCTCCTAGTTGGTGTTGCCGCCGCTGTGTGCTACGCCATGTTTGTTACACTGGGGTGTGTCCTGCTGTTGCGTGACTTCACTGACATGTGTGCGTCGGGAGTGTGGCGTTGGGTGTTGTCCGTGAATTGGGCGTTGGGGACATGTCTGTGGCAGGCCTGTCACGTGTCATGTGCGTTCGGGGTGGGGCTGATGTGTGTGCTGCTTGGTTGTGTCCCTGTGTCTGTGTGCGACGCATGCATGGCGCTGCGGTTGGCCTCTGCGTTGTGCGCATGTGTGGCGGCGTCATCGGCGCTTTGTGGCCGTGACGGGGTGGTTGGTTCCTAGTCCCAGGTGGTGTGTACACATGTGTTCCGCGATGTTAGGATTTGGCCTGTGTGTCATATGTGGATGCAATGGTGGATGTGTAGTGTACACGCGCTGGTGGGGGGTTGTCCGCTTTTTCCGCCCTTGCACTGTGTGCGCTGTTTGCGTGCACTTGTTGTGTGTGTGCCTACCTGCGTCTCCGCGGTACGTTGCGTCCTTGGTGGTGCATCAGCAGAAGCATGGGAAGGGCCTGCAGTGCTGGATTCATGCCCGGGGTGCCGCTTCTTCGTTGTCCGTGCTCTGCGTCCGTGTTACCGCCTCTCTTTCACGTGCGGTGTCTCTTAGCCGTGGGAGCCGTTTGTTTGCGGCATCGTAATTTATGCGCCGGGCGGGACGTGTTTCGTCGGACGGTGTGTGTCAGTTGGGCTGCGCCGCTACGTGTACGGGCGCACTTTGATGGCGGACGGTGTTGCTGGCTTGCCGGCGGTGTTTGGCCTGCTTTTCGCATCGTAATTGGGCGGGCGTGTGGACTGCTGCGTGCCGGCGGTAACTGGTGGTTTTTGCATCCGCCAGCACGGCGGTTGTGCTTCCGCCCGCCATCGTAATGGGCCCCTTGGTTCGTATCCCGGCAGCAATTGTGTAGTGTTCGTGTATTGGGAATCGGTACGCACAGGGCCAAGGGGTGTTTCTGGGGGGCTGGTGCTATCAGTGTAATGTGCGGCGGGGTCCAGTGTGTTTCAGCCGCTGCATGTTGCTGGGTCCCTGCGCACTTTTGGGGTACTTAAATGAGGCACTGTGGCCTAATGGCGAAGGCTTACACTAACTCTCAGACTAGGGGGCTGATTACGATGCCGTAGGAAACGGTTTCCTACGGCATCGTAATCGGTAGTTTGGATTCATTTCCGACCGACCCATTTGGATGGAGACGGTCGGAAATGAATCCAAACTGGATTCCCGAATGGCTTCCGAAGGGCTCGGGGATCCCGTCTGCCATTCAGAAAGCCTCCTGTAATCCCAAGTGCTGCTCTTTCTACCCGAGGGATTACAATGTTGGATTCCGACAGCCTATATGTGCTGGCCTTTCTGACAGAGAAAGGCTGTTGGAAGTCGACTTTGGGGGCCCCCAGCAGAGCCCCCATGGGTGCAAGGCCTCCGGATGGGGGATGAGGGGGCTCCTATGGTGCCCCCCTGTTGATCCCTGTACCATGTGGCAGGCACCTTGAGGTGCCTGTTACAGGGTGCAGGGATGAACTGCACCTCTTCTCTTTACAGTGAGAGCATGCATTCTGGTCGGAATGCATGCTCCCATTGTAAAGAATAGGACTGTGACCGAACAGTGCTCCGTCGCATCCTAATTGCTGGGTTGGGACCTCCGACAGGAGGTCAGTCGGTCCCAGTACCCAATCGATGTCGGACGGACTCAGGTCCGTCTGACATCGAAATCGGCCCCTAGGTGTTCAATTCCTGTGGTTCAATGGTTCCACACGCTCAGCTACAATGGCGAGGTTGTCATTAAGGTGGGTAATGGTTGGGCCACTTTAAATGATTGTGAATGAGGTCGAATGCTGGAAGGGGCAGATGAGTGGCAAGTTGATAAACGGTGGGGCGAATTCCAGTACGGCAAGAGACTGGAGCCGGTTCCAGAGGCAGTCACTGGTTTAACAGGGGACATGTTCATTCGCCACCAGTTCATTTAACCTGATTTAATTGCCTTGGGTTGAGTGAGAGTTATGTGTCATGGTCGCACCATTACTGGTTCAGGAGCTCGGGTTGTGGGTCCGAGCCCCACGTTGGGGTGAATGAATACATTTTCCTTGCTGGTTGTTCATCATCCGCTCAATTCGAGATAATGTTTTACAATGCCTGTTCAGGCATCTTGAGCTGCAAGATTAATTTAGTCTCAGACGGAGTGGACAATTTGCATGAGGGTAAATAGGTTTGTGGATTGTGCATGAATGACTTAAGTTTTTTTTTTGTTTTTTTTTAACTTTGTTTATTAACATTTTATAAAAAACCAAACATCTCACATTAAAGATAAAAATGCGGCAAAGAAAACATAATACTGATCTTGTGAATAAAAAAAAGAAATCGAAATCAAAGAAAAATTAAACAAAAAGCGAAAGCAGCAATCTACAATCATAACATCAAATATCTCCTACTATGCAACGCTCATCATCCTATTATACACAAGAGGCCACAGTCCAGTCCCTCCCCAGAGCCTTTAAATGCAAAGGATACAACGAGTGCAGCAATGCCGTCCATCACCCTTATAATACCATCTTGTAAGATGTATCTGTCAGCCTAGGGCATAGCAATTAGTCCGAATAGCACGCAGTATTCAGGCAAAATATACTTTCAATTGTAGACCTTTACACAGAAATGCAATTGAGGGTGGATTTGCAATTGTTACAGGTTGGTATCAATTTAAAAAGCAGTTTAAATTGCACAGTAATTACTTTTAGAATTTTATTCAGTTACTTTTGGATTCATTTGAATACTGGGGGTGGTATGCCTAGATACCACACCTAAGGATCTCACGATACAAGGTAAGTAAGACTTTTCTTACCTTGAGTTATAATTACTGTTTTCCCCATACAAAACAGTTTAACACGTAGAACATTGTAGGCCCAACATCTCATAACATGGGTTCCTATGGGAAAAAATGGTTATCAGTTTCACAGGTAAGCAAACGTCTTACAAGTGGGAGTTTTGGGGGTTAGGACCAAGGTCTAGGTAGGCGCTCAAGTTGCACCACAAGTGGCACTGGGGCGGCCGGGCGCAGAGTGCAGGGGCCAATGTTAGCCAGTGAGGCTAAGGGGGCCTTCGCTTAGGGGCTGCTTAGGAGCAAGCCACTTGGGTGTGGGAGCAAAGATCCTGGGGTTAAGGTCAGCACTGGGGCGGCAGGGTGCCCAGAAGACGTTGTGGACACTGTGCTTCTCAATGGAGACCTTTGGTTTGAAAAGGGGGCTGCAGGCTTGCGCAGGGAGACTTCTTGAAGGAGACCACCATCTGGAAGGTAAGTTGGGATCTTGGGGGATGCCTGGACACTGTCGGTGTGGTCACCCAATGCCGTGGGGTGCCTTTTGGCGTTGGATTCTTTGGGCCGCCTTCGGCCGTGCTCTTCTGACCACTATGGTCATTGTCTTCTTCCTGCCTTCTGTGCGGTCGGGGGGGGGGGGGTAGACCCTGCAGGTTGAGCCTGCAGGTGACGTCTCGGAGCTTGTGGTAGTTCGGGGGTCACCAGATCCCAGGCCAGGATCACTGGGGAGACCTACTTGTGGTGTTGGGCCACTCCGACTCGGGCCGGGTGCAGAGTGGTGCAGGACTGTGTAGCCGCCTGGATACAGGTTCTGGTCTTGGGGTCTTTGGGTTGAGCAAATCCGGTGCTCATGGGAGATAGTCTGTAAGGTGAGTGCAGGGCAGGTCCTCCGGGCTCTGGCGGGGCTGCTGGACACGCCGGTTTCTTTGCTGTAGGCAGGTCTGAGTTAGGACAGGCTGGTAGGGCTGGGGCCAAAGCAGTAGGTGTCCTCTTCCTGGGCCAGCGTGGTACTTCGGTCCTTCTTTCTTCCTCGAATCTGAGGCAAGGTTCAGGGTTGCCCCTAAATACTAGATTTAGGGGCGTTTACAGGGGTGTGCAGGTCAGGACCAATGGGTCCCTTACTTGGGGTGGGTACACCCCCCTATTATGCCACCCTCCAGTGGGAGAGGGGCATGAGCCTCTCGCTAATTGGCTGGGTCCCCTCATCTTCAAGATGGAGGGGACTGAGATGTGGGCTTCACCTCGCCTCCCCTCCCCTACCTGAGGGTGGGGTTGGCAAAGGTGGGCACACCCCTCTTCCTAGCTTGGTTTTCCTGCCGATTCTCCTATCCAAAGTGGGGGCCAGAACCGGTGGGAGCCAGTTGCTGGGGGCAGCAAAAGGCAGGGACAGCTTCCAAAGGCGACAGGCCTTTGAAGCTTCCCCTTCGTGGATCCAGCCCATTCTGGGGGTGGAGGCATGACACATTTACCCACGATGTGGTTTGTTTCTGGACATAGAGCGGAGGCTCTCTATCCAGGGGTCCAGAAACCTGTCTGGTGGTGGCAAGTGGTGGGCAGCCATTCAGAAATCACACCAGGGCTGGTCGATTTTCAGGGGGCATCTCTAAGATGCCCTCTGAGTGCTTTTTACATGAAATCCCACACTGGCATCAGTGTGGGTTGAATGTCCTGATTAGTTTGCTACCAAACTTCCCAGTTTTTAGTAACGCCATTATGGAGCTGTGAAGTTTGTAGTGACCAACTCCAGACCACAATGTCTAGGAATAGACTTAGACACTGTAGGGGTACAGGGCTCATGCCGTTGTGCCCTCACCTGTGGGCTAGTGCACCCTGCTAGAGGGGAGACTTACCTAGGCCTCGGGCAGTGGGTTGCAGACATGACACACAGGGATGTGTGCCATGTCGACTCTTCACTTTTCTCTGCACCAAAATCCACAGCGTGCAATGGCAGCGTGTGGGTGTTAAGGTACAGGGCCTCTAAGGGTGGCACAATAGGCGCTGCAGCCCTTAGAGGCATTCCCTGGTCACAGTGCCCTTGGTACCCATGGTACCTTTTACTATGGGGCTTACCTGTGGCCAGGGATGTGCCACTTGTTGGTACAAAAGTACCGTTTTGGGAAAGAACACAGGCTCTGGGAACCTGGTTGGCAGGGACCCAGGGCACATCAAGTCAGGTTGCATCAGATGTCAGGCAAAAAGTGGGAGGTAACCATGCAAAAAGGGGCACTTTCCCACTGTTAGGCTGCCGGGGCAGCACTGACCGCTCCGATGTTGGAGCGGGACTGCTGTATGTGTTCGTCCTGTACACACCAGGATTCCAACTGTGAAAAGCAGCTAACCGCAATGCATAAAAACTTAGTGCGAACTAGAGAAGGATAAGCCAGCATCATGTGCTAAGACTTTTCCCATACGAATATTGCACAAAGGGAAAAGCCAACTGAACTGTTGGGTGCATATACCTTGGGAACGATTGCATTTGAGGCTAACCAGAATTGTCACAAATTAGACGACGGGGATCATGGGCACTGGGGGAACCCTGTTAGCAGGGAGTCTGCACTGAAGGGTGTAGCGCCTAGAATTACGAGCAGGGATTTTAATCCTGTATTGCAATCCCCTAATTGCACTGTATGTATTAAATGCTTTATTTTGCTCAAGACACCAGCGCTGGGCAGTATTTTGTTTGTTTATTGTTGATTTCTGAGCTCTTGGCTCCCACAATGCTCACCCTTGCTATCCTGAGAGAAGTATGGAAACTGTTGTACTTAACCCATTTTCAGAGCCATAGTAGGACAGACCCCAGAGGCAAAAAACCCCGACCACCATGGTTGGGACCCAGTAGCCCCTGTTTGCCCTGTCCCTGAAAGGGGTCTGATAACCTTTCACAAAGCCTACTGCTGCAAACGCACAGAATACTTTTAAAAAGCAGCCTCTTGGTATCTACCAGCCAGCCTTTAGATCAGCTAAATCTAACATGATCCAAAAAAAGGGGTTTAACGACTGAAACATTGATGATTATAGTTGGAACCGAACTTGGGACTTATTTAATTCCCAAGCATCTGTGTTTTAGGTAACTCCTCAAAATGCGGCTGTTAATGGTGCCATTCAGTGAACCTCTCTCCATAAAGGTACTGTCAGAAAAATTCCAAATGGGGATCCCTTGCATCTAGTTAAACTAGAATTACTCGGGTCAATGACTTCTTCAAATGCTGGTTCAGCGCTGTAACATAACTGTAATATTTGGTTAACACTGATAACAATTTTTCCCTTTCCCCACTTTTTTGTTGTTGTACAGGCTGTAGTCTGACATGTTTGCACCTGATGAGACCCATGTGCACTTTGTGACAATCAGAGTTGAAGAGTCAACAGGACTGGACCAGAATGATCTATCCCTTTGTCTACTTTAACTAAAACCATGAGCTGTCTTCAGCAGCTTTTGTTACATTGTTGTACCTATGTCACTAGAGCACTTTGTTCATCATGCACTGTGCTGTAAGCGCTAATTATACTAACCACTATTTTGTAAATATTTAAGGGTTTCACCCAGTCAATGATATCACTGTCCATATAAACCTCAGGTGACATAAACAAAGCAACATCTAGAACATCTATTGTTTGCTGCGATTGTTAGCGATGCAAGGCTGGGCTAAAAGAACTGGGTTTTTTTCTCTGCATCAGATGCATCTTTTTTTTTTTTAAATTTTATTTCTCAAATTCAAAAAAGAAAAAAACAGACAATAATGTAGATTGATACAGAAGGATAAGAGCATACAAACCCTACAAACACCCCCCCTCCCCGCCCAGGCAGAGCAATATCATCATTTTAGTACATTTCAGAAAAACCTGCACAGCAAAAGATCATCGTATGTAGGGCGACAGTAAGGACAATCGTGAACAAGTTCTTACATATAGTCCACCACTATGGGCCAAAAACAGCAATCACACCAAATCCAAGGTATCGCTTTGGGAGTGACAGATGCCGGGGCGGCCAGCAAGCACCTCTGCAGGACTGTTTAGCTATATGGGAAGTGGGGGGGGGGGTGTTGCGCAAGAAATTCACAATAGGTCAGGGTGTGATAGCAAATAGGCTGTTAGGGGAGCCCAAAAATCTTTGGGGCGGGACGTCTCAGGGAGCTCCTCCTCATATGTCCGTAGCTGATCCCTACAATAGATCAGGTCACGGAGCCATTTTTTGACAGTAGGAATCGTCTTGGCACCCCAGCACTGCGCAACTGCTCTTTTCGCGAAGAGGGTAGAAACTGCTACAATGCGCCTGTTGCAAGGCTTAAGGCGCTTAACATATCCCAGTAAGCAGAGCTCAGGAGTGCAGCACACAGGCTCCAGGACAATATCAGTGAGCACGGTCGCCACAACGGTCCAGAAAGCAAAGACACCAGTACACAGCCAGGCAACATGAAAAAAGTCTGCATCCGCTGCTCCACACCGCACACAACTAGCAGTCTCTCGCAGACCATACTTGTATAATTGCAAGGGGGAATAGTATACCTGATGTAGGAATTTGAAGTGGATAATTCGAAGATTACAGTTAGCCGTAAGGCGACCCGTGAGTTGGCAACACGCTGTCCAAACCTCCGGTGCAATGGGTATACCCAACGCTGCTTGCCAGCGTAAACAAGAGGGATGATCGCCCTGTTCCTGCTCCCGCAAAGAGGCATTGTAAAGTTTGGTGATTAAACCCTTGCGTCCCTCTCCCGACAGCATCGCCTGCAATGCCCGTAGAGTAGTGGACTCCGCAGGGTACTCTGGATAGGCCGCGCGGACAGCTTGACGAACTCGGACGTATGTGAAGCCAAACATAAAACCACGCTCTGCGCCATTCTGCGCCTCCCGTAGTGTTTTAAATTGACCCCCCTTGTAAAGGTCTCCCAGCCGAGAGATGCCCGCTGCCGCCAGCGCTCGTATGGCCTGCGCCTCTCGTGCCGCAGAAATCTCAGGGTGTGAAGCTAGTGGTAGCAAAGGAGCATACAAATATGAGAGTTGAGCCCGTGACGCGAGCATCCGCCATGCCCACGCCGTGCACTGTGGAGGGTTAATCTCGGTCCGTGGACCACCCGATCCCCCCGAGAGGGTCACCGCCTGCAACATCATTGGAAGAACCGCATCCGATTCAACAGCCACGTGAGGTTGGAAACGCTGGGGGAAATGTCAATAATGTGCAAATTGCGCCTGTGCGCACAAGTAGTAGAGACGAAAATCAGGAGCCTCAAAGCCGCCTCGGTCGAAGGGTTGAACCAGAAGATCCCACCTGCATCTGGGTTTCTTACCGCCCCACACAAATGTTAAAAGTGCAGATTGCAAAGTTCGGAACAACGCTACATTCAATTTGATAGGGATGTTTACAAAGAAGTATAGCAATTTAGGCAAGAAGACCATTTTTACTACCGCTATCCTATCCGCTAGAGAGAGGGGTAAGTGCGCCCATCGCCCAGCCTGTTCAGAAATTTGCGTAATCGTACGGCCATAATTCTCAGAAACGACTGTAGCGGGGTCCCTATGCACCCAGACCCCAAGGTACTTCACAGGGTCAGATGTCCAGGACAGTGGAAAGTCCATCTCCACTTCCTTCGTGCATGCAGTTAACACTACGGATTTGGACCAGTTGATCCCGAGGCCGTAGAACCTTTCAAACCGTACGTACTCCCTAAGTAGCGCAGGGAGATGCACAGCAGGATCGCGGACATATAGCAGCATAGTGTCCGCGTATAGGGAGACAATAAGTAGTCGTTGCCTGAACCGCAGGGCAGCCGCGGCGTGTTTCTGATGTAGTTGGCAGGCGAGGGGCTCCAGGGCCAGAGAGAAGAGCATAGGTGACAGGGGACACCCCTGCCTCTTGCCTCTTTCGATGCAGAACAAAGATGACACCCACCCATTAACCCGGACACGGGCAACCGGGCCGCTGTATAACACCCTGAGCCACTGGAGGAAAAAAGGAGGAAAGCCCATCCTACCCAGTACAGTGAACATAAAAGGCCACTGCAGAGAGTCAAAGGCTTTTGCTGCATCAAGCAGCACAGCCACCGCCTGAAAGTCTGGTTCGAAGTAATGCAATGTAGAGAAGAGCGTGCGCAAGTTATGAGTCGTGGAGCGCTCCGTGACAAACCCAGACTGATCCGGCAACACCAGTAGGGGAACTAGAGGTTGTAGCCTATTAGCAATCATCTTTGCCAATATTTTGGCATCAATATTAATAATCGAGTGAGGCCGATATGACCCACACTGATTCGGGGGCTTATCCGGTTTTAGCAGTGTAACAAGGAGTGCCTCCCATAGAGAAGGCGGCAATGTGCCCTTCTCATAGGCTTCAGCGTAAACATCCAGCAGCCGAGGGGCTAGGTCTGATGCATATGCTTTATAAAATTCGCAGGGCAGCCCGTCTGGCCCTGCGGCCTTGCAGGTCGGCAGGGACATTATAGCCTGTTTAACGTCCTCCACATCAAACGGCTGTACAAGGTACTCTCGATGAGAATTGGACAACCATCCGAGTGCCACATCATCCAGGTATGCATCTATCTCCGCAGTCGGCGGAGACTCTCTGGAGGCATAAAGACTGGTATAGAACTGAAGAACGGTATCGCAGAGTTCCGTTGTCGAGTGACGGGCTACCACATGTTCATCAATGAGTTCGGTTATATTTTCCTGGCTCCGCTAGTTTTTGCGCAAGGGAGCGTCCTGGACGGCCACCCTCGCCATAATACCGCGCTGTTCTACATCGGGAACAGTGCAACAGCTCCTGATCCACCGTTTCATTGTGATCCGTAACAAGTTCCCTTATCGCAGCCAACTTAGCAGTGGAGGGGTCAGTTTCATAATCCCGTTCTAGTTGAGATATGTTAGATGCTAATTTTTGTATCCTACGTCTAAGGTCGCGCAGGACTCCGGATTGGGCCCCTATGCAAGAACCCCTTATGGTGACTTTAAACGCTTCCCACAGCACTCCCGCGCTGTCTACTGTCCCTTCATTCTCCCTAAAAAAGTTTTTAATGTCCTCGGCTATAGTCTGCCTGAAGACAGGGTCCTTGAGTTCCGAGGGCTGGAGCCTCCATGCAAAGGGTGGTTTCTTATAGGTAGGAAGTTGCAGTGTGAGGATTACCGGGGAGTGGTCAGACAGAGTGCACGCCTCATGCGACACCGCAACTGTCCAAGTGCAGACCATCTCCGAGACCAGCCAAAGGTCAATACGAGACCAGGACCCGTGCACCGAAGAGGCAAAGGTGCTCTCCCGACCAGCGGGGTGTCTACTGCGCCAAATGTCGTGTAAATGACCAGTGTCTAGCAGTCCCAGTAACACTTCCGCAGCACGTTTGGGCCGCATCTCACTGCTGCCAGCTCTATCCATTGTAGCATCCAGGCACAGATTAAAATCCCCCCCCCAAATAATTGCAGCCGGAGGGAACAACGATATCCTGCGCCACACATCTGAGTAGAATGAGGGGTCATCCACATTCGGACCATACACATTTACAATCAATACGCTCTCGCCACTCAATTGCCCATGCAAAATCACCACGTGCCCACAGTCATCTGTTTCTGATCTAATCACAGTGAATGGTACACCCTTTTTTTACCAGAGTTAACACCCCCCTAGAATAAGTAGAGAAAGATGACGCAGCCCTGGCACTTGCCCAGCGTGTGCCCACTTTGCGCGCCAATTCAGTGGTTGGATGCGTCTCTTGCAAGAGGGCAATTTGCACTCCCATGCGATCCAAATATGCAAACACCGATCTGATCTTTTTAGGTTTGTTCAGACCACGCACGTTCCAAGTGAGGAACTTAAGTGTATTATTCATAGTTTAAGTCCAGCAATACTTGAACACATTGGAAGTGTGACAGGTAATTTTTCGCCCAAGGTGTCATCACGTACCCACACAAGGATTGTCGAAACTAGTATCCTCATCAGTCTGCCTTCTCCAAACTAACACCCTCAACCCCCCTCCCACTGCAGCAGCCCCAACGTGCCAGAGCCATCCCAACCACCCACTTCGGCTTCCCCAACTGGCCAAAGCCATCCCGTAAATGCCTAAACAAACCTCTATAAAACAACTACACCATAACATGATGTGGGGAACTCCCATACGAGGGGCGTCAGAGAGCTACTGTCCTCCCACGACGTAGGAGGTGGCTGATCAGGTCTAGACCTGCGTTACAATACACTGTCGGAATCTAAACCATAAGGCATCACTCAGCATTCATCTATAATACTTATTACACAATAGAACTGTCCGGGTCCAGCGAACAACATTGGCAGTATACATATGCATCTAGGGAGCAGCAAGGCTGCCGCATGGAGAATTCTAAAAGTGAACACAGCAACAGCCCCCGGCAGTCCATCTCAATCATCCTCCCCATGTTCTGCTTCGGCCGCACGCCGGTGACTCTTAAGTTGCTTAGCATGTTCCATCGCCGCCTTGGGAGTAGAGAAGATCTTGGAACTTCCTTCCGACCCCACCCTAAGTCGAGCGGGGTACAGCATGGCGTAGGGAATACTTTCAGCCTGCAAGAGTTTCTTAACTGCACCATATTCACGCCTCGCTGCCTGGACGGCAACAGTAAAGTCAGGAAAAAAGGACAAGTTATTCCCCTGATGTGTAATAGTACCTCTCTCCCTGGCCAGGCGCAGGATAGTATCCCGGTCCCGATAATTCAATAATCGGGCAATTATGGGACGGGGCGGGGCTCCCGGGACAGGGCGCGCCGCCAAGGAGCGATGAGCACGCTCAACGACAAACATGGAGGAGAGGTGGTCAGCGCCAAATATTTCCGTGAGCAAGGCCTCTATGAAGTGCTCCATTCTCCCAGTGTTCGTCGACTCAGGCAGCCCCGTTATGCGAACATTGTTCCTCCTAGAGCGGGCCTCCAGGTCCTCATTCTTTGCCTGTATGAGAGATAGCACCTTCTCCATGTTAAGAGCTTTACTCGTTACCTCCCCGAGGCCATCCTCAGCGTTTGAAACCCTGTGCTCGACCTCACCCATTCTCGCCGACTGTTTCTCCAGCTGCGTAGACATATGGTCCAGCCGGTGATTGATAGTAGACATGCTGCCCTCTATAGCTTGAAGACTCCTCTGCATGGCCAGTAGCGTGGATTCCAGGCTAGGCGGGCTCTCACCATGTCCATCAGCCTCAGAATCAGAGGCCGCTTTCTGCTGCGTCCTACCTGACTTCCGCGCCTCAAACGTGAGACGGGGTTGCGTCTTGTCTGGCTTCCCCATAGTTAGTGACAGAAAGGGCAATACCTCAGGAACCACCCAGGAGTATACCAGATGCGGTAGGTTGTAGGCAAATGAAGAGATAGTATAGTGCAGTGAATACCCTATATGCCAACTATCATCGGATCAACAGATCATAAGCAAAATGTGGTATTTCTGAGACGTGAGGGTGCCCACACATCCACTGCAGGCACAGGTACAATCCCACCACACCAAGAGCAGTCCTCCAGAGACCCAGAGGGTCAGATCACGTGGAAGCAGGTGGACATCCCCTCGCTCATTAGCTCCAGCAGTGATTTACTGACGATAGGAACACCGCCAGGCCCCCCAGTAGCAATCAAAGGTGCAGCAGCAGCTCCCCCAGATCGGACAGTCACAGCACAAAGGGTGGGCCAGCACCGCGCGTGCCTGCAAGGAGCAGCTATCAGCAATCAACGTGCCACACGCCTCCAACCAGGCCCCTGCGGTAGCCTCAACAGGTCTCACATGTATAGCGATATCCCAAAGCGAGGGGTCACATCTCAGCAGCCACGCAGCGATAAACTAGCACCATTTAATACCAGGGGCACCACCGACCATCCAGGAGCAGAAGGCCACAGCTCGCTCAGGTCCGCGGGGACACCGCTATCGGCACGACAGCACACTGTAAGCGGGCAGGATCCAGGACGGCTATCTCTACAATGCGACCCCGCTACACCGGGGTCGGAGAGCAAGCAGCGGTCCTCGCAGACTGACCGGAGCTCCCGCCCGGGGCTCTCACCAAGGCACGTCCACTGGGCCCAGCAGCCACCACCCGGGCACACCTCAGTTGCAAGCGTCACAGGACCAGTACCATGAGGCCCGAGGCCTTGACCCGTGCGCACGGACCGCAGCGCGCAAGGCACAGAACACAGCCTAGGCCCGCACCCCCTCCGCAGCCGCGGACCCAAGCAGGCCGCACCCCACTCACGGCAGCTCGCCGCCGGCGTCTGCGTAGGCCTCCAGGCCCCTAAAGTGCGTCCAGGGTCCTCGGCAGTCTCTCCCTCAGGTCAGCTCCGCCGGGCGCCGTGCAGGATCGAGCGGAAGCCGACACCCTCCACCTCCGATTCCGCGGGGCCTCGCACGGCCGAGCCGCGGCCCCCACAACAAAGATCACGGGGCACAGCAGGTAGTCAGCGGCACAGCAGTCCACCGCAGACAGCCCGAGACGACAGCCGCCAACGTCTCGCCCCTTAACGTCGTCCAATTCCGACCCAGGATGGCACCAATTGCTGCAGTTATATGGCGCGCACAACCAGCTTGGAAGGCGAAGGGTAGCTCAGGTCCCGCAGCTCCAGCGCGATCCACACCTCAGCGCTCCATGGCCGCCATTTTGCCCAGCCGGCACACGCCACTCTCCGCGGCCGATATCAGCCACACCAGGATGTTTCTTTTTTCAAACCTAGAATCGGTGGCAGCAGAAGGGGCGTCCCATGCGAAACAGCCGTTTTGGGAATGACGATGCCTTAAGATTGCGCAGATCGTGGGCGGATAGGAGATCAGCCGGGCAGAGCTACACTAAAGTGCGGCCATCTTGCCTGGCGCCCTCTAGCGCCCCCTGAATGACTTAAGATTAATTCTAAACATGGACGCAACGTGCGCGCGCTCCGCCTCGGTTCCAGGACCTAGTTAGGCCTCCAGGTGGCTGCTCTACTGTTTTATTGAGGTTCATCCTCCCGCCATTGCTGATTATGTATTTTAATGGTAAAGATTTTCTCCCGCAGCTATGTCAATGTGCCGATTGGGCTGCGTGCCTGAAGTAATATATTGTGTGAGTTCAGTCTTAGGAGGTCACAGGGTGAGGACCCCAAGATTATAGCACCCGTTGGTATGTAATCCAGGCACTATTTGGCCAATCAGGTGGGCGGTCAGTTTAATTTACTCACCCACTGGCTGTCCTGGATCGCCCGTAAGCTAACTCAATTTGGTCTTGCCTTCATGTGTAAAAATAAATCTGCAGCAAGTTTTTCTCCAACAAATGATGGTGTCTTAGTCCTTTCTTTTGGTTCGCCCTTTTTATGTGTCACTTGCATGCTGGAGGTCGGAGGGGGCTATGGGGTATCGGCACTATGCATCAATTACCACAGGAAGAGTAATGCAACGCAGTGATTTGCACTGTGCTGCATTACTCCTGATTTATGAAGCCACTCAGGGCCACGCAAGGTGGCCTTGCGTTGTTTCATAAATTGCATTTTGGACTTGCGTCACTCTTGCACCACATTGCGTGGTGCAAGAGCGACGCAACTCCTCTCATAAATGTGCCTCTAAACTTGAAGGGATCATGCTAACTGGCAAATGATTTCATTAATTCAGGGTCAGCAGACCAGAATACAGCCAGATTCACGAAGAGTGGTACTGGAGAGGCAGGGCTCTGACTCTTCATAGCCTTTCAGGCTCTGTACCATAGACTCTAGAGATTGCAATTTAAAAGCACGCTCTGTCAGATGCTGCTCCGAGTTCAGCTGATTCAGTTGATTTGGATGATAAATCACGGCGCCTGCGGTAATGCGGGGATACAATTTAAAATGCGTTAGTTTAACTCTCAATGTGTGACACTTGACAGGCCTGCAAGTGTGAGCAAAGAAACAGCTGTCTGGGTGAGGCCAACCAGGTCCTCGTGTAGCAGGGCTACTATTATTTAAGGTATAGCTTTTATCTAGGTTTTGTAGTGGAACGAGAGAACCATGTTTATGATGTTAATAAATGTGATGTCACCCTTGCAACCTTGTGTCCCTTCATACATTGTTTTCCCAGTGTTGCTGGTTCTCTCGTTCCACTACTAAACCTAGATAAAAGCTATACCTTAAATAATAGTAGCCCTGCTACACGAGGACCTGGTTGGCCTCACCCAGACCGCTGTTTCTTTACACTACGTATAGCACCCCTGGTCGTACTACTGGGGTACCCTTGTTCTCTAAATATGCAAGTGTGAGCAGGCATTATGTCACTGGGAGGGAGGGGACTGACGTAGTAGACAGCGAGTGAGGTAAAGACACTTTCTGGCTCCGTAAAGCTCTTCACTAGTTGTGCTGCCTGACTGCACAGCGTGGAGCACTTAAGGCAATTGCACATTTATCAGCCATTTTATAGGAGTGTTCAGCTTATATTGCTGTGATATATAAGCGGATCCACGCGTATTCTGTGAGATACATGTGCACAAACATGAGTGTCTTGAGGGTGAGGCTTGAAACAAATACTCACATGTCTTGAAGGTGAGGTAGGAAACAGGTCCTGTTTTGATCTCCCCAAATCTTAACACTCATGCTCTTTCGAGTTTCAATATTCAACCTGTTAAATCCAAGGCTATTGTGCATAACCCAGCTACTCGAGGCCCATCGAGAAACATGGATCTCCCACCCAAAGCAAGTCCTTAGCAACCCCGGCTCAGAATCCTGGGAGAGCTTGAAAAATAAATCAATACATTGGGTGGGTAAGAAAACCGGCCTATCCCAATGTGTTTTTGAGGACCTGAAAGTGGTTAGAAGGGTAAACTGGATTGGCAGTGGAGTCAAACCTATCCGGTGACTGCATAGTAATGATATTTAAGACCCCCTTTCTGGCACAATCTATTTTGAACAGAGCTAGAGTAATTTCTTCCACTTTTCCACATCCAGTGGTTGCTCTCCCTTTGGTATATTTCTATCTCCCTCCTACCTTTGAGGGTGGGTCCTTCTTTAACCAGGTGCATCATAATAACGTGATGTTGGACTGTTGTCCCCCCATCCTTTTACAGAATCGTTTTTCCCCATAGTCTGAGTTGGGTGGCACAGAGTGACTCCAATCAGGTTGTGCACAGACCAGTAGCGGTCGGTGGTGGGAGTGCCGCCGGGAGCTGACGTGGGGCGGGGGAGGGGCAGGGTGGGGGGTAGTAAACTACGGATTACGGGCGATTACAGGTAAGTACACATATAAATAAATAAAATTAATTTTGTTTCTCGCGCTGCATCGCCAAATGTGATGCAGCGCGAGAAACGAAATTTGTGCACAGTGAGCAAGGGACCCACGTCTGGGCATACCCATCCCACTTAGGGCAAAAAGTGTTACAGCAAACAAATGATGGACGGAATGCTGACAATGCAAACATTCTCCCCCGATATTTGTTTTAATATGTCTTCCAGCGACATCAATGTTAGGTCTGCTTTTT
Organism: Calotriton arnoldi; assembly: GCA_963921515.1. NCBI lineage: Eukaryota > Metazoa > Chordata > Amphibia > Caudata > Salamandridae > Calotriton > Calotriton arnoldi. The sequence continues at coordinate 258,213 of CAWUFW010001053.1, read as the reverse complement.
TATTAATAACAGATGACATTAAAACAGCTCTTATCAGACTGCCATCCAAGACCAATTCACAAAGGCACGGATGGTTTGGTAGCAATTCCTCTAAAGCTCACAAACAGCTTTACATAATTTGTCCCGTTGTCCCTGGGAGGTGAGAAAGTGTAGATCAGCATATAAGCAAGCCCTGAAAAACAGGAAAAGGGATCTAAAAACCCGAGCTTGGAATTCCTGATGAAAGCCAGTGTGTTAAGAGATACCTGTGCTTTTTGGTGGTTCATTAACGTCCCCCTCCTAAGGGATGAATCAGCTCCTATTCTTGAGGTGGCAATTAATGAGTCAGAATGGGTTACTCATTTTTTGAAGATATATTCTAACCCAACTCTGCTGTCCTCTGAACTCGATACTACTCCTATGGGTATAGTGAATTTTTACCTCAGCAGCTTACGTTTTTCCTTGAACGTAGAGCCATTACTGATAGCAAGGGCGGTAAAACCCCAGGCACGGACAGCATTCCAATTAATTTGTTTAGGGCCAACATCCATTTGTTGAGCCCTATCATAACTAGAGTGTTACGGGCCTGCTGCCATTCTGGCTTTCTTACAACCTGGTCGGAGGCCATATTTGTCCCTATTTTAAAAAAGGGTGACCTTACAGACCCTGCTTGCTACCGCCCTATCTCATTCCTCGACTCTGTGATTAAAGTAATTGGGAGACTCTTGTTGAATCGCTTGGAGGAGTGGGCCGAGTGCAATAGCATACTTCCAGATATCCAGTATGGATTCTGGAAAGGTTTGGAGACAATAGAATAGAGTCTTAACTTAGATTTATTTGTTGGCAAATATATTATAGCAAAACCAAAGGGGATGATGGACGGAGTGTTGAACATTGCAAGCACTCACCCCCAGTAGACTGAGGTGGCGAAGTGAGCTAAAGAACGATGATGGATTCAACCCAGATCTATGACTGGGGGTGAGTGTCTGAAAAGTTTCAGCGCTCCGTCCATCATCTCCTCGTGTTTGCTTTGTTCGCCCTAAGTTGGCAGGGTATGCCCAGACGTGGGTCCCTTGCTCACTTTGCCACTGGATTCAAGCTAGCCTGGCTGATGAGGGCTGTTAGCCCGAAACCGGTCCCAGGATGCTTGTTTCCGGTCCAGGGAAGACATGGCTTGGCAGTTCGGGCTGGACTGTTCCCATGAGGCACAGGGTCAAGACTGATTTGCATATAACTGTGTCTGAACTGGGGTGGTGAAGTGAGCTAAAGAACGATGATGGATTCAACCCAGATCTATGACTGGGGGTGAGTGTCTGAAAAGTTTCAGCGCTCCGTCCATCATCTCCTTGTGTTGGCAAATATATTATTACAAAGAAGGGGCAACTGTTTTTAGCTTTTGTAGATCTATTGAGCACTTTCGATAGCGTCCTGCATAACAAACTACAGACCATTTTACAGGAACTGGGGGTGGACCATCATAGCCTTTCTAAGAGCTTTATATTCTGAGGGTAAGGCCAGAGTACAGTATGGCCTCAAGGGAGAATGCACTAGCACTTTTGCTCTTTGGACGGGGGCAGACAAGTTTGTGTCCTTGCACCATTTTTGTTTACACTTTACATTAATAGTTTAGAGACCGCCTTATGCAGCACTTGCTGCAACCCCCTCCCCCCAGGTCAGCCACAGACCTATACCTTGTCTGCTTTATGCTGACAATGCCGTGCTCATGTCTCGCACCCCACTGGGTCTGCAGCAGTTACTCAATGGATTTCCAGACTACATGGCTGACCTTGGTTTATCTGTTAACATAGGAAAATCCTTTGTTATGGTGTGTGTGGGGGGGTACAAGCAGAAGTGTCGAGATTTTAGGATTAATAATGTAAAATGAAGTTTTACCCTAACCTTCTGTTACCTTGGAATGATGAAAGCGGCTCATGGACCACTGCCATAGAAAATAGATTGCAGTATTTTAATAAATCTATTTCTGCTCTTCTTAAATTCGCTAGTAAGCTAGTGGATATACCAGTTAGGGAAATGCTAACTAGTTATAATTCTAAATGTGTATCCCGAGCCCTTTATGGAGCGGGAGTCTGGGGATTTAAAAATGTTTTTGAGCTCCAGAAATTAGAGAATGTCTTTCTTAGGAAAGTTTTCGGCTGTCCCTAGCAGTTGCTGTAACTTTGTTTGCCATGCAGAGTTGGGAGTTCCGTTTTTAAATGATTTGATCAATATCTAATCTTTATTATTGTGGCATAAGATTTGGACTAGTGATGTTACTGTCTTAAACCGTATGATTTTGGGTGATTGCTTAAAATGAACTTACTGTGGCACGTTTTCGTGGTTTGAGTATGTGAAACTCTTCTGCATGAATCTCAGCCATCCTAAATACTTTGATACACCCGATGTTTTATTTATTATGAGTAGAAAAGACTTTAAAAATCTATGTTTATCTCACCGTAGCGACCAAAGATTTTTAAGGGAAATGGCCAAACCAAGAGTCATTAAAAATCAACTGACACTGGTTACCTATGGGGTTCAGCCATATCCTACTGCCGTTCACATTTCTCAGCATAGGCTTGTTTTAGCTCGTTTCAAACTTGATATCTTTTATCGTCTAATTCCCTTCCTACTAATCATCGATTGGTCACTGATTTTGATAAATTGTCCCTGTGATGGGCTTTCGACTCAATGCACCTTGCATTTTCTGTTTTTCTGCCCCTTTCATGCTGCACCACGCAAATGTTACATTTTGCCTATTATACGTGATCAGAAGTTTAAGCAATGTCTGGCCAGCCCTGCTGTTCGCAAAACAACAGAACTCTTTAGCAAATTGATGTATGATTGCTCGCTTTTTATGTTCTGTGATACGATAAGGAAAAGCCTAAGTGTTTTGTAACAATGTTCATGTTTGATTTTATTGGTTTTCAATTGTATTGTGATAATGTAAAATGAATATTGTTGGTGTGTATGCTTTTATGATTTCTTTTTTTAAGATAATCGAATAAAGCTAATTATAAAAAATAAAAAAAACAAGTCCTAAGCATTCTTATTTACAGTCCACCTTCAAGAATTATACAACACCTATATCAAATTAAGAATTTGCTATGTAAATGTGTATATTGTGTAATGTATATATCGTACTGTAGCAACTCTACTAGAATGTTCTTGACATGCCCCTTCCAAAGCCTTAAACCCATGAATTAAAGGGGTTTTTACACCTATGAAGATGGAATCTCATGTGATCTTAAAGAAGATGGATTGTATAGGAAAGGACTTCACTTTTTGGTACTATTACATCAATGCCAAGAGCTTACCAGAACTTATGAGTATCAAAAAGAAGACAGTGTGTGTATTGCGCAGTCAGGCGGAATGTTTTAGGATGCTGTGCTCAGCATGTGGCTGGGCATCCTCTTGGCGTGGACATACTATCATTTCCCCTGTTGTGATGACCCAGATAGGTGTTCTTTGATCAGTGAAAGCGTCAGACGAGAAGGGGCGGTGAAGGGACTGCAGAGTCCTGCGCTGGGTAAAGGATGCCAAACTTGCGTTTCTTTATATGTTAAGTCGATGCCATGAGTTACAAGAAAGGGGTTTGGACAAGCTGTCAGAACTTCCCTTTCTAAAATGGTGGTCCATTCATGGAAATCTTCCTGAGGTTCCTTATCTAACATGAAATCAAGTATGTGATGTCAGTTCCTGTTTGAATCATGTCTGATGAAGCATTTATTAGCTATTCATGCGTCCCAACTCATTTGTTCCCTTATTTTTTGTTATGTTGATCATCCTTTTGCTTCTATTTTTGTCCATGGTTTTTGTTCCTTATGACTGAAACTCCCATTGAATCTCATGCTGGATGTCTTTGTCTGGATGTTTCTTCTTCCCTGATGTCAGGGAGAGATTGGTGCATTGCTATTTACTTTTGCAATATTCTTCAATTGAGAACTGCAGGATTGGCAAAGAGGTTCTTTGCCCTTTGTGGCTTTTACCTTCTAGCTGGGACCCCCTTAAGTTGAACCTTGACATCTCCCATGTGAGCGATTCTGTGGACAATGGCTACTTATTGGAGCCGCCCTTCCTTTGAGCAATCAAGAAGGAAACTTGATAGACCTTCAGAGCTGCCGGTCCTTGACGGGTTTCTATATATTTAAAGTTCAGATGCTTCCATTGTGTGACACGAAGTTCATACTTTTTCAGTTAGTTTGCCATGTAATATTATCTCTTTATGTTACTTCAGGGGGAGATTCCTCCTCATTTGGGGGTATGTAACAGGATCTGGCCTACGAAACATAACTAAGAACCTTTTAAAAAGGTATATCTACATAACTATTTGGCCAAATACAATTGGACTAGAGTCCTTTGTTTGAGCAATTCATAAAAGATCTTTCCTTTACAGACCGAATAACTGAACACAACTTATTTAGCAGTTTACGTAGCAACCTTATCCAGGGTCATTAGAAATAAAATATTTGAGAAGTTACTTGTAAAATCTAAAGCCTGTAGATCATCAAAGTTAGTAACATGTACTGACTGATTATTACCTGTAGATAAAGCAAAATTCAGACTTTAGGCACTGCTCATTCGAAAAAGGGACAACCCCACTTCCAGCTTCGAAATCTAAAGACAAGGCCGACATATACACATATGTACACAACACATTTGTACTTAGTACTCAGTTCTGTATATTGTGTTGCAAACAACATCTTGCTTTTAAGTAACACTGAAAACAATAAGTGATGCTACTACCTAACTGAGTGGTACTCCTTTTAGCAACCTTAGTAAGGTGAAAAGCTATGCATGCCTCAGTGAGATTTGAACGTGTGATCTTGGAGGTGCGTGCAGATTTTCGCTGCAGGCACATTGGCCCACTGAATTTGTCTGAAGTGCTTTATCTGTAACCTTCAAGATGCTCAAGGTCAACTCGGCCTTCGACGTGAACACATTTAGAACCATTACATTGGGTAATAGTTACAGCTGATATTTATAACACTTACAAGCGGCAAAAGTGTTGCTATGAAGTGAAGTGCCATAAAAACATTGTATTTTTTATGTGCTGGTGAAGTGTATCAGCTGGTAAGAAAAGGCATTGGGCTAAGGCATCAGCGGCAGAGATATGTGTATATTTAGCATGCTTCAGCTTCGAATTCTGGTAAAATAACTCAGGTGGCCCATGTATCTACTGCAGCGCACTCTGCGTAAATCTACAAGCCATAGCTTTGAATCCCACAAGTCTGCTCAATTTATTCATGCGTGTATTGATGATATTCAGATGTAACCTTTAGGTCACAGGCTCCCCTCCGTGTAAGAAGCTTACGTGGATGCACACTTGCGAAGACGCGTGAAATGCATAAGAAATGAGTTTGAAACCCTGCAGGGGCAACTCACGTTTTCTCCTTTCCACAAACGTTTGTTATTTTTATGTGGAAAATCGTTTGCTAGTTTCTGAGTACCTATAAGTGTATATCACTTTTATATCTCAGTTTGGTTTTTAGCTTATTTGTGAATGAGGCAAAGTGTTTTTTCAGAGAGGTTTCACATTATTCAACTGTTTTCCGCTTTATCGGACCTCGCACACCACCGCCCAGCCAGAAAACTTGGCTACACAAAATAAAACTGCCAAAGGGTGTCGTCCGTTTTGGTCTCAGGTCAGTGGATACAGAAAGGCCATTGTTTTTCATTTGCCGTGTCCTTCAATGTGAACATCTGGGTAGTGCAAGTTCAGAATGGGAGAAGGGGAATAATTCTGCCCGCGCTGGGACCAGTGAGTGAAAGCGAGCTCCTGCCTTAACCCAGAAGATCAATCACAGGTGGGCTATGGACATCCCCACTATGCACTTGAACTACTCATCCATTGCTGTCAAAGTAGCTCTAGAACCTTAGAAGAGTTTAACTCTTGCGTTGTATTTGTTTCCTGCTTGAGCTGCTGCTATAGTATGTCATCATATAGATGTTTACATTCTGCACCCTCTCCTTGTAGGACTTGCACCCTTCTGTTAGCTCTTCTCTCGCCTTTGTTTATCCTTCAGCAGTTGTGTCCTCCAGAAGGTGATGCTGTGTGCCCGTTGTGGCCACAAGTGTGATGTGTACAGCAGTAACACAACTCACTTTCTTTGCTGGTTGTCTCTCACAACGGAGGCGAACACTAAGCTTCAACCGATACTTGGAGAGATATTGCAAAGCAGAAAGTGCTAAAATCGGACATGCTGCCCCATAGATGAAAGTACAGCCTAACTATGAAACGTCCATGAAACTGTTGATTAAACTATTCAGTCAATAATGTGCCCGAGGAACAAGACCCCAAACTTAGCAATGAATAATACACACTAGCCGGGTGCCCAGCAACACAAACGGTATGGGCTGATGATCCTAGGACCCCCACATCCTTGGAACTAAAAACCATCTATCCTGAACATTGCCTTTGTATGTATTACTGATCACAGGTGCTGAGCGCAATAAGTATATCCTTCACCACAATATTTCTTTGTATGCATAGTGCTCCGAAGTGGCCAACGAGTGGCATGTTAGCACAGTACTGATATTGCGTTCAATATATTTGATGTCACCTCTTAAGATTACCTCAGGTTTTCTTTACTGTCATCATGCAAAATTGTCCAGGATTGCCGAGCGATAAATACATTATATAGCACTAAGTTACACTCAACCTTAGATACCTCTTGCAGAGAACTATTCCAATTTTTTTTTTTTACCTTTTCTGGGTCTGGGGTATTACCTTTCTATGATGAATACCCATTCTAAGGGAGCATTGCTATAAGAAAACAAATGATTTCTCTCTAGCAGAACATTTTGCAAAGTGACTGAATATGGATTATGATAAATTGCTTAAAATCCACTGATTTTGAGAATTGTTTGGTAAACTTGATTATATTCTTTGGACGTATCATCCAAATAAATGCTAACAAAATGTACTGTGTATCCAATAGCATATCGACCGATTTCCCCTTTAGGAACGTCTTCTTACTGATGCACCTCTCATGGCCTCCCTTTCTCGCGGACTTAAAATGTATGCTGGAAACTTTGGCATGAGATTCAATCTCACCAGGAGGAAATAACAATAAACAAACACATTGAGTAAAATGTAAATTTCTTCTGGAATTAACGCTCAAATAGTTTAACAATCTCACAGGAAAAACATAAAACAGATACAGGATTATGGTTTGGCATCATGTGGAATGTGAGGCACCATCATTTTTAGGAACGTATTGTCCAGAAGAACATCTGGGAAATGGGCACAGGAGGTTGAAACATGTTGGCAGTTTTAAATTGCTAGTGCATAGGATAACGGTTACACCACAAAAGTAAGTGCACATGGCACTTGTTTACAAAAAAACAAGAATTATATAACACACTGCACCTCTTAATTTTCTTTTCTCTTACCCTCCTGTTTACTATCCGGGTAGGTTATGAGACAACAGTTCAGTTAGAGTGACATAGAGATTATCAGGAACCCAGGTGGTAAATGGAATATGGAACAGAATAACTAGGTGTGGTTGAACATATATTGTTTGTATAATAAATGACACTGACCAAAATAGATAGAACCTAATGCCCAGTCTCTAACGAAAATCTGTGAGGTGTAAAGGTTTCCTATCATGAGGAGATGAAAAGTACAATCTTCCTTTCTTTAGATACATCATCAAGGTGTAGGCCAATAAATCCATTTTGGAGTCCCCAAAAGCGACTTAGAGATGAAAAATTGATATATTTGGGCATTTATCCCAATACAGTGAGTAACTTGTGAGATACTGGTAACTCACCAGCTAGCAGGTTAGTAACTTCAGCCAGCGACGTAATTCTGAAGATCTGGAGATGAGAAGCACTGCCTCTGCAGACCCTTAGAGTGGGAGTCAGCTAAACCAATAGTAGGAGAACCCTTATCTATCTATCTATCTATCTCGCTCTCTATTTGCCTACCTCGTACTAACACACACAAAGTGTGACGGACAGCACAGGGACATGCAACTCCAACAATCACCGTGCTGCTAAGCTGCATTTTGAATCTGATAGGCCGTGATGAAGGCCCCGTGATGTCCAATGCAATGTGTGTGCAAACGTGGGAAAGATGTATGTTTGGGGTAAAATTAAATGAGCCATCCACTGACGCAGCCCAAGAGTTGGGGAGAGCAGAGGCAAGGGCAGGGACATGTAGGTGCTCCAGTGAATATTGGGGGGTGGTGGCATATCTGTTGGATATGCTCCTGTGTTTGTGTGTTTATTTGCATGCATGTGGGCATTTTTGTCTGAATGACTGAATTTGCCTGGTGTAGGGGCCCTCTCTGACTGACAGCGTCCCTTAATGGAGATAATTCCAGGTATGTACACCTAACTTTAGCATCTGATGGCACCTCTGGTGTAATTGCTGGAACAGTAATAGCTATTCCTGACATAATGCTCATCGTTCCCGACAAATTCTGAGCATCTTAGGCCTAATCATGGCCTATCCTGACAACATGGCAGCCTCCCCTGACATAAAGTTGGGCACTCCTGCCATAATTATATTTATCCTTCACATGTTGTTGACATCCTTGGCAAATTGTGACTCCCCTACCATAATGGTGTTTATCGACTTCATATCATGTGCATCCTTTATATATTTTATACTAACAAAACAGAATTGTAGCCACCCATGTTATAAGAGTGGCTATTAACATGTTGTGGACATCCTTGACTTGGTCTCCTAAACCTAGCACAGTGGTGGAAGTGGCACCAGTATTTAGTGGACATCATTGGCATATTGTGGGTATCCTTGACATTATGGTGGTCATATCTACCATGATAATACAATTTGTGTGCTTGTGAGGATACAACTCTGTACTGTGAGATAATTATGCTTGTGAGTTCCTAATGAAACAGACAAGTCGATGTTTGGGGACTTAACGAGTAAAAGAAGACTGATATTTACATATCAGGTGTGTATTTCCCAAAAATGTTTTTGTTTGGGGTACTTGGGCATGTTTTTAAACATGAAAAGCATCTATTTGTTAACAAAATGTATGTATTTGAATGTGAGATGATTGCATTTCCAAAATGTATTTAAAGCTGATAGCTGAATATTAATTCACTGTGGGATTGGTAGACGTATCACTGACATAATTTCTTTGGTGCATTAGGGCACTTTGTGCTATGGCTGTTATTTCATTACTCATGTAGAGGCATTTCATATTGATGAAGCTTTTTATGACGTTACTATTGCCATTGACACTAAGGCCACTAATGTAATCTTGACTCAAGTGGTCACTGTTGTAACACTGGTGATACTTAGTTGCAGCTTTGGGTGATTTTCATTTATTAGACGTAATTCTCATTATAGAAAAGGTTGGAGAATGAACACAATTTTAGTCAATAAATGGATCCTGAAAGTCTGAGAAGACTTGTCATATTCCAATTATCTGCAGTAGGGGTGTCCATCCTGGGTCGAGAAGGGGCAGATTCTTTACAGGTTGTCAGGTTTAGCATGACTATGCAAATGAGTTAAAGTTAGATTCATTGTACATACGTATATATTGTATCCTGAAGATCTGGTTTGGATCTGGTTCTCGCAGATCTGGATTGGAAAAGCCTAAAGTGTAGAGTTTCGGTACTAGGTTTACAACAAGATGTCATGCCCTACTAAAAAACACCTCCCTATATAATATACTATTGTTATTTGTGTAGGATTCAAAGTATTAGAATGCAGGTTATTGTGTTATTGTGTTATTGTGTTCCAAGTTTGCTCTCATTTCAAAGTATTCTTCTTCTGGTACACTCTTGCTCCCCAACTTGGACTTGAACGGCTGCATTCTAGTATTCAGTGGTTTTATTCTAGAGTACAGAATTGCTAAGGGCCATGCTGAATCACAGTAACTATACAAAGCAGTTTCTGTGCCACACAAACGTTAGCAAACACAAGAATATGAACGGAGTGCTGAAACTTTTCAACCACTCACCCCCAGTCAAGAGATCTGGGTTTAATCCATCGTTGTTTTGCTCACTTTGCAACCCCAGATTGGAATCAGCCATATGCAAATCAGTCTTGCCCTGCTCCCCATGGGAACAGTCCAGCCATAACTGCCAAGCCATGTCCTCCCTGGACCAGAAACAAGCATCCTGGGACCGGTTTCGGGGTAGCACCCTTCATCAGCCAGGCTAGCTTGAATCCAGTGGCACAGTAAGCCCGGGAACCATGTCTGGGCATACCTAGCACACTTAGGGCAAGAAAGCAAAAGACATACAAATGAGGGACGGAATGCAGAACAAATTAAACATCCACCCCCAGTCAAGAGATCTCTTGACTAGGGGTGAGTGGGTAAAAAGTTTCAGCACTCCATCCATCATCTTTTTGTGTGTGCTATGTTTGCCCTAAGTGGCCAAGGGTAAGCCCAGACATGCCACTGGATTCAAGTTAGCCTGGTTGATTAGGGGTGATATCCTGAACCTGGCCCCAGGATGTTTGTTTCTGGTCCAGCGATGACCTGGCTTGGCAGTTCGGGCTGGACTGTTCCCATGGGGAGCAGGGTCAAGATTGCTTTGCAGATGGCTGGGTCCAAACTGGGGTGGCATGGTGAGCAAAAGAACAATTGATTTAACCCAGATCTCTTGACTGGGGGTGAATGTTTAATTTGTTCTACATTCTGTCCATCATTTGTGTGTCTTTTGCTTTCTTGCCCTAAGTGTGCCGGGTATGCCCAGATGTGGGTCCCAGGCTCACTATGCCACTGGATTCAAGCTAGCCTGGGTGATGAGGGGGTGATACCCCAAAACCGTTCCCAGGATGCTTGTCTCTGTTCCAGGGAGGACCTGACTTGTCAGTTCGGGCTTGACTGTTCCCATGGGGAGCAGGGTCAAGGCTGATTTGCATATGGCTGGGTCTACTCTGGGATGGCATGGTGAGCAAAAGAACAATGGATTTAGCCCAGATCTGTTGACTGGGGGTGAATGTTTGATTTGTTCTGCATTCTGTCACATCAAGACTGATTTGCATATGGGAGAGGGTGAGGGTGTGGCTTAATGGCTAGGGTGGCCAACTTTGAAGCTGGGGAACCAGGTTCGAGTCTGGTGGGAGGCTCAAACATCCTGTGATTCTAGGCAAATCACTTAATCTCCCTGTGCTTAAAAAAACTAAAAAAATTATGTGTTCGTCTGTAATGCTCATGTAGAGCGCTCTGATAACTTCGGGTCGAGTTTGCGCTATATAAAGCTATAAAAAAAATATATGGCTGGGTCAAACTGGGGTGGCATGGTGAGCAACAGAGCGATGGATTTAACCCAGATCTCTTGACTTGGGGCGAATGTTCGATTTGTTCTGCTTTCCGTCCATCATTTGTGTGACTTTTGCTTTCTGTGCTGGGTATGCCCAGACGTGGGTCCCGGGCTCACTGTGCCACTAAATTCAAGCTAGCTTGGCTGATGTGGGGTGATACCCTGAAACCGGTCCCAGGATGCTTGTTTTCGCTCAGGGAGGACCTGGCTTGGCATTTCGGGTTGGACTGTTCCCATGGGGAGCAGGGTCAAGGCTGATCTGCATATGGTTGGGTCTAAACTGGGGTGGCATGGTGAGCAAAAGAACGATGAGTTTAACCCAGATCTCTTGACTGGGGGTGAACAGTTTGATGTGTTTTGCATTCCGTCTATCATTTGTGTGTCTTTTGCTTTCTCACACACGTTAATGGCTGCATTATGTGGCACAGTCTCTCGTACCAATATTGTGGGGCAAGGTAACTCTAATGGTCATACTCTCAGGCACAGCATTTCTAATAGCAACTTTCTGTGGCACAGTAACTCTAATGGGAATTTTCTAGTGAACAGTAGTTGAAATGGCCACATTCCAGGATGCAATAACTCTAACTTCTATATTCCATACCTCAGCAACACGAATGCCATTTTCTGGAGCACTTCATTGGCTATATTCAGATGCATAGTAGCTATCACGGCTATATTCTGGGACATAGAGTTTGTAATTGCTAATTCTGGGGATTATTTCCGTAAATACTAAGTTTCCGGAGGAACTGTTCTAGTGGTAATATTTTAATGCACATATTATGATTTGCCTCTGTTATACTAATGGAAACGTTCTAGTAACTTCAGTCACTGAATTGATGAGCACATCACATTGATGGGTATATTCTGGTACACTATAACGTTAATGCTCATATTCCGGGACAGACTATTTTAAAAGGTCATATCCTGGGGAACAGCAACTCTATTGTCACGTTCTGGGGCACATTAAATCTTAAAGTCAATTTTCTGTGGCACACAGTTTTTATGTAGTTCATACTCTGGGGTGTGGTTACTTCTAATGGTCATATTCCGGGGCTCAGTAACTCTAGTGGCCATGTCCTGTGCTTGAAATTTTCAATTCACCTCAGCTTTGTCACAGGAACTTTCTTCAGCACATGAATACTATTCACTCGTGTGAGTGGAAGCTTTGCGCAGAGTTTTAAAAGTTCTAAATGGTTAATCAGAGATTATTGTATCAAGAGCTTACAAAAGAGGTTGTGATTCTCTGAGTAATCCCACATTGCACATTAAATCCTCACAGCAGGCACAGCCTTCTTTCATATGTTTAGATGACATTTGAGCTGGACCAAGATGCTGTGTGTTCCCGACATGGGCCTCGGTCAAACCCTATTCATTGTCAGTTGACGAATTCCTACAATTGGTGCCTGACATAAACCCGACATTGAAATGAGTGTCATCAAGTGAAGATGCTGCCACCAATGGGTGGCAAGGTAGAAGCTACAGGGAGACTACAAGGACTCAGTTCCTCAATGAAGATCAAGAGATGGGGCAAATTGAAATCTTGACACTGCTTTTAATCACAGTTTGCGTGAATTAAGACCCATGCCACACTTCTATAAAACAGTGAAATACTCATGATCTGCATAATTGGCTGTGACTAATATGCAAGCTATAGAAAAAGTCTCACTTTTTTGTGCTGAGCGCCACTTGTATTCCATGCCTGACTTCCTCTATCACATGCCCAATGGTTTGACATAGCAACCACAAAACACCTTTTCCTGAATTTCCAAACTTATTGTTGGATCTTTTGAATTTACGCTACTACAATTACTGCAATTATGGTTCGATGTTAAGTTTTTGGGTTTAACTACATTTATTTATTTATTGATAATTTAATTTATTTTTATTTTTATTGAATTTTAATCAACACTACATATCAATCAGTATGCAATTACATGCTGTTGTTACAATATACATTCAACGTGTCCTGGATGATATAGTGTGCATCAATATGCATTACATGATACATGCAAATCGCAATAGAGAAGATAGAAAGGAACAAAACAAAAAAACAACAAAAATACAACTAGCATTGGCATATTTGTAACCGCATCAGTATACCCTATTTGGGTGGCAATGTGAATCAAGGTCACAAGCAGCAGTGTACTCTCCACGGCCTTAGAGCAAAACAAACAAATTCCCATGTAACATGATGTTTTCAAGTGTCATCATTCTCATGTGGCGAGAAAGCTGGAGCCATGTCACCTGCATAAAAAAAATAAAGAAAACGGGAAAAGAAAAGAAATAAATCACTTACCTTCCCGGCGGCCGCCTTTCCTCCATCCTCGACCTCTTCTCGATGAAGCAGGAAGCACCCCGACTCCCCTGTCCTGTTATGTTCCATATAGGTACCCTCATATAGGCCCGGGTAACATCATACCCTTTCACCTACATTACCTCCCCTACACTACACTGTAACGAGCCTTTTAGGATTGAACCTTTACCTAGTTCTAGTCCTGGGTGCAGAAGGAGGGTTTCTCCTAAACAATAGAGTCCTATAACTCCATCAATAGACTCACACAGTATGAATGAATATTCATAAGGGTTCTTAAAAACCAGGCTGGGCTACACCAACTTCCTCCCCATATCTACGTACACGGTTCATCCCATACGTCATCCTCAAATCCAACAATGGCTAATACAAGCAACAAGGGACAAAGGAACCCTAGATACTTTCTGTATAAATACAGCACCTCTTGCTAGTGTTAGCTAGAGGGAACCGAGACGTCCAGGCTAACACACTGACCAGAGACGCTGAGGCTCCTGCATGCAGACGCTTCAGCTGACAGTGGTCTTAACATCCCTCGCGGGGTGTCCAACTCGAGACCAAGAAGGGCTCCTACATTCTCACACTTCAGGTAATGGGCTTCGACTAAATCCTAGAGGGATTCTTGGCTTCACACCTACTCACATGCTAGGTACACTTAGGTACATCTAGATAGGCATCGTAGGAGTACGCGCTTTCTTTTATCATGCATTTTATATTCATGTGTGCATTTATGATTATTGCAAAATGGTAGAGCTATACTTTCCATTTATATTCACTGTACTGCTGATCATATATATCTGCTACTGTCTAACGATTGTTGCAGCACATCTATTTTACACTAGAAGAACAACTGTGTAATAAATACTTATTGTAACACGCCCAACTGTCTCTTCTGTGTAACTCTCTCTGAGACCGAAAAAGTGAGAACGAGTGACTGAGCGAAAAGTAGTACATTGTTTCCACGATCCTGAGGGATCAGGGTTGTCATGTTCTAAGGTTGCCAGAAACTATCCTCTCCCCGATAAGAGGAGATACTAGTGGTACTGTGAGCTAGCTAATGCAAACAGGCTAACATTTCCTGTGGGGGTGCTCAGAATCAGTCTGCCACCAAACCCACAGTTTATGTTATCCGAACGCGCAGATTCTGTATAGGGTATATATAGGAACTACACGACAGTCCAATCACAACGCTGCCTTAAAGCAGCGTTGTGATTGGTCTGAGCGCCATGGTTCAGCCCTAAGAGAGGGACTGAGAGGCTGGGCATGTACTCCACCGGGCTGTACAACACAGCCTGGTGGCGAACATGCCAAGTGTGCCTGATGGTTTGGCCGGCCTGAGACGGCTGCCCAAACCCTCATGATCACTTAAGAGAATACCACCACTCCTCCCCCTGCTCTGCATGAAGCGCAGCCCCACCCCGCCCTGCCCACACCTTTACATAGTGAATAATGAAAAATAAAATGATAATAACATTGTTATAATTTTATTTTTCTTGTGGGTCGACGCTCCTCCGCCTTAGCGGAGAAGCTGCCCCTGGATTCAAAACAACCAGTAATGGGCAAACTGGGTCTGGGCACTAAAATAGTAAATGTCCCTATCCGGTGCTCCAAGGCCACCTTGTTCAAAGGGAAGCGTCAGGATCTCCCTGGCAATGCGTGGCTGCCCACCCACCCAAGCCAATGAGATGAGACGCAATCTAATTTGCCGACGAAAATAGAGAGGCAAGGGGAGTGGTACATTTATAAATAGGTAGAGAAACGAGGGAGGATCACCATCTTTGCTATGGCCAAATGGCCAGTCAGGGATAACGGGAGTTGTTTCCAGCCAGGGAGTTTGTCATCAAGCCAAGTGAATAGTCAGCCATAAATATTCCGCCATAGTTCATTGATATTTGTGCTAAGCCACACTCCGAGGTACTTGACCTCGCCATCTGCCCATTCATTTAAAAAAAAAATTTTTTATTGATCCATGAAGGTTAAAATTACAATACAATTAATACATTACACAACGATAATCAATGGTATAAAATAGAGATAAGAGAAACACACATCCACATGATCTTTAAAAGGCAAAAATTGGTTACACAGCGGGCATAATGGTTAGTATGTTCGATATTCACAGTTTATCCACAGTTATTGCAGCTCTAAAGTGCAGGTGCATTGTGCAAAATATATCACATATTACTTTAACCCAAAAAGTGCAAAGTGCCACATACACAGCATATCATAAGTCTTTAAAAAGGCGCACACTTAATTTACAAAATAATACATCACCCGTCCATAAAGGCAATCATCGGCCCCCAAATTTCCTGGCCTAGTTTCCTCTTTCGAGCCCCCTTTAATGCATATAAGCTATATTCTAGGTTAAATATGTTAAAAAATCTTGTCCTCCATAGTTCAAACGTCGGGGCATCTTTATGAAGCCACATTGAGGCAATACACAACCTAGCTATAGCCATGGCCACAAAGATCAGATATCGATACCTGTATACCAGCTGGTCGCGCCCATCACCCTCCTCAACTCCCAACAACACGTGAGATGCAGTTAATTTTATTGGACCGCCAAGCAGTTCCGCTAAAAACTCTTCTAAGTGCTCCCAGAATTTGCTTAAGTATCTACATAAAAAGAAAATATGCACAATATCCGCATCATCAGCTCCACAACGAAAACATTTGCCGTCATTAACTCCACCCCATTTTAACAGCCTAGCTGGGGTGTAGTAGAGATTAAAAATGGTCTTATAGTGTTGTGCGCGTAGATTAGCAGACCTCAGTAACCTCCCCGCCAAATCAATAGAATATTCCACCCGTGTACCTAAACACCCAAGCCTATCGTCCCACTTGGTGTTATGTCTTTCTAAATCTTCACCCTTGGTCTCTAACAATATATTATATAACGGACCGATGCGTGCATTTCTCTTTACAGCTTCAACTACAGGATTTAGAGCAATCTTCCATTGACTCTTACATAGGTAATCACGGATTTGCAAATATTTAAAAAATTCGTTTTAGGGAGGTTGTATTTCTCGGCCAACATCTCAAAGGACATCAGGCCCCCATTATCATATAAATCCCCGATGTATTGAATATCTTTTGTCCCCCATCTGTTTATGGTCCTGTCCCAAAATATCGTAGGCAAAAGATTGGTGGCATCAAACGGGGTATACTGAGTGACCCTCTCAATTCTGTAACACTTTCGGACCACTTTCCACACTTTATAGGCAGCATTTAAAACCTTGAACCTGTTTTTTTTTATAGTAGCTGGGCTCCAAGCTTACAAACAGCCGATTTTTCGCATTGCTACCCAGTAACATTTGATATATCGAGGGTGCCTCGGCTATGCTAAATGGTTCTACTCCTGTTAATAAAATATTCATACGCTGCAACATACAAACCAGATAATATAAAGTAAAATCAGGCACTGCCCATCCTCCTTTCTCCCGCGGTAAGATCATATAGCGCATTGCTCTTCGGGGTTTCCCTTGTGCCCATAAAAACCTAGCACATATTGATTGTAATACAGCCAGTTGAGCACAAGAAATTTCTAGCGGCACGGATCTAAAAAATATAAAACTTTGGGTAAAATTAGCATTTTAAGAACATTACACCGTCCCACAAGTGTCAGATGTAAACATTCACACCGATCTAACTGCTTCCGTACCGAGGTTAAAATATTGCACCAATTGACCTCAACCAGTGCCTTTAAACATGTCCTTATTATAACCCCTAAGTATGATACCTCATTTAACACCCTTCGATCATTGAAGCCGGTTTGGTTTAGACACAAACTTTGTGTCTTAGACACATTCAGCTTATATCCTGACGTGGCTCCAAATTCTAATACCATCTGCCCATTCAAAGGTAACCTCTCAATCTGTTTTGGGAGTCTCATTTGTCAGAAGTAAGATTATGGACTTGGTCCAATTAATTTCTATACCGGATATCCCACCAAATTCGATAAATTACCTGATAAGAGGGTCCAGGTTAATCTGTGGGTCTCTGACGTAAAGAGTGACAGCGTCTGCATATATTGACACTAAAATTCTATGCGAAGTATATGCCAATCCCTGGTTTCAGTGATGTTGGCAAAGACGAGCTGCAAGCGGCTCCATCGCTATTGCAAAAAGTATGGGGGAGAAGGGGCACCCCTGGCGGGTACCACCGGTAACTGCGAACAAACCTGAGACACAGCCATTAATACACACCCGGGCTGTGGGCAGAGAGTAGAGCAGTCCAATGGATCTGAGAAAGGAGACGCTTATGCCAAGGCACCCAAGCAGGACAAACAGATATGGCCATTCAAGGGAGTCAAACGCCTTAGTAGCATCTAAGAATACTGCTACTGCGTGTAGGGTGGGATCAATGGTATGGAGCATTGCGCAAAACGTGCAGAGGTTATGCAAGGTAGATCTGCCAGGCACAAACCCCGCCCTGTCCGGCCGCACCACAGTGGGGAGCAGTGGAAGTAGGCGCAAGCGAGTCGCAATGACAAGGGTCCTTGACAGGTTTGAGTATGGTAACAATAAGGGCCTCTCGCATGGAGGGAGGCAGGGCGCCCGACGCAAGGGCCTGTGCATAAATTTCCAATAAGCGTGGGGCAAGCAAGGGGGCATATTCTTTATAAAATGCGGCTGGAATCCCATCGAGGCCAGGAGCCCTATCTGCGGGCATGGAGCGAATTACCCCAATGATTTCATCAATTGTGAAAGGCTCGTCTAGTTATCGCCTATGACCTTCGTCAAGCCACAGTAGTTGGATTGAGTCTAAATAATCAACAAGATTTGCCAGTGTTATCCTGCATAGCTCTGTATAGAGTAGGAAAAAAAATGCCACAACTTTTTGGACTGCGTTTGTACCAATGTGCATGTGTGAATTGTCATCTTGCAGTTCCAATATGTAGTCACTTGCCCATGGTCTGCGCAGTAGCTGGTCCATGGACCTACCGAGTCTATCTCCTCCTCCAAATCGTCTCGCCCACGCCACCCTACCCAAATAGTGTGACTCATGCTGCGCTGCTTCTGCATATTCTGACAGTTTGCTATATATAGAAGCGAGAAGGTGTGGGTCCTACTCAGCATAAAATCGTACCTCAAATTCCTTGATGTCTGGTGTCATTATCTCTGTCCAACGCATGATAAATAATAACATTAAAATCACCACCCCAAAGTGTTGCACCGGGGCCTAGCGCCTCCACCTGTCTTCATACCTCTGCAAAGAATTGAGGGTCATCTATATTAGGCCCGTAAACAGATAGTATCCTGATCGGGTAACCCTGCACATCCCCAGCAAGCAAGACATATCTGCCCAGTGTGTCATATTTAACTTACGCATTCGCCAACTCTTCTAACAACTATCGCTACCCCACTGCTGTAGTTCGAATATGTTGCAACATATTTTTCACCAAGCCAGCTTCAGCGCAGCCTAGTGGAGGCACTTTCAGCAAGATGGAGTTACTGTAACAGACACATCTCTGGAGTGTCTTTGTAAATAGGGGAACACTTGATGTGCCTTACAGTGATCATTAAGGCTGCAGATGTTGTTTTAACTACATTTATGAGTTCGTTTTCTTCCAAATCGATTTCTTTCTTCCTTCGTACCTTTGTAACTTCTATTTTTATCATTAATGTATTTAACACACATGGGCGTTATTTCCTGACCTGCAGCTATGTCTAAAGTTTCCATCACAATCAGATTACGTGCCATCCCTAACTTTTCCCTAATTTGAATAGTCTTATTCGAGGTGTGCATCACAAGCTGATCCTGTAGGTACTCATAATGTTTCCGTGCCAAAGCACAATTTAATATCAACGCTTTCTGTTTACATTGGGTTCCAGGACCAAATAGTGCTTCAAATTGCTTAAACATTTTGATATACAAACTTAGTTTATCTCCTTCGCACTCTAACCCCAGCAACGCATAATTTATTCTTAAACTTTCTTTGCCCTAACAATATAGCAGAGTAACTTGCTTTCTATTATCAGATGATCTTTCGCCTCTGAGGCCAACATAAGTGCTTTAAATATGTCAACCCACTCGGACCATGGAGACCCTGGTTCTCCTGGGCATGGTAGGAAAGGCAGTGGTGGAGAGACTTGTGACATGTTCTACAAAATCTATCTGTAATAGTCATATGGAACGTTGTTTCTAAATTACTAATTCTCTACTTGTTAATCAATTAAAAAAATCCAGCTAATTAAACTAAGTAATCACATTGTTATGCTATTGTTCCTCCTATTTCATTTCCTTAAGATAACTGGGAAGTTTTTACTCCCTACAGAAACTAGCGGAAACTAGCAGCATGCTTAGAGAAATGGCAGTTGCTAGGAGCAAATTTGCAGTAGGGGCACCGTAAATGTAGTAAGGCACTCCAAGGCTGGGCAGGCTTACACAATCCAGCAGTAGTGGGCAGTTTTGCCTTGCACGGATGCTCTGTATTCACAATCCAGCAAGAGTCAATGTTGTTGATGGCAGGAATTCATTGTAAATCATCATGGTTTCCAATGAAGCTGATGTTTGGAGGTAATGCCAGATGACACACAGCAAAATATATTTAATTAAACTTTAGGCTACCTAGTTGACTCCAGCTGATAGTTGTGCATGGTCCTTGGCTGGAAAGTTCAGGAATCGTACCCAATATTTGAATTGTTACTTTACTGAAGAATACAACAGAAGTAGATATGATGTATCAATGCTTTAATGAAAAACTCCTCAGCAGTGCAGTTCACAGCTCAGCTTCCCCTGTCACTGTCCAACCATCACAATGGTAATGACACTACACAGTCTTTGTAGATAAATACTCAGGTTTATTCCAGTTTAAGCGCCAGTGCACAGACCCTCATCTAGCGCTTGTCCTTTCCCTGCGGCAACTGCTGATCCCAGAACTTCTTATCATTATGGAATCAGAAACAGCCACTTACAGGCTTCTACTATTAAAGCAATATACATAACACATCTTCCCCTGTTCATCAAAAAAATAAAATTATACATAAAATAGAAAATTAAAGCTTAACTAGGCAATACCTGTACAATAAACTAACTATATCACCACCTCTCCTTTACACACTTTACTTATCCATCTCCACCATCCGCTCCTTCACACACAAAATCTGACATCCATTTAGGTTTTCTCCTCCTTCTCCTATTTCCATACAATTCTGAATCTCTTGTGCCTAGATCCAGATTATTATCTTCAACACTGTAATTATTAGTGCTTAAATCAACATCACCCCCTCCACAGCTACTCATTCTACTGCCATTAAGCTTATCCCTTTCTACTGCCAACCTGTCCCTCTTTTCGGAACCTTCCTTGACAATTAATTCTTGCGCTTCTTTCTCACCTGTATTCTCCTCATTTACACCATGAAATGCATCTTTTCTTGGTTCTTCTTGTCTTGATTCTTCACCCTCACTACTTGAAAAAATCATTAACATACAACCTCTTTTCTCACGGTAAAACTGTGATTCTCATCAGATTCCAAACCTTACCATCATTAATCCACACTGCTTTTCTCAAAACTTTAACCACTTGTAACGGCTCTGAAAATTGACTTTCACCTTTCCTTGCCTCCCAAGGTTTCTTAACTTTAACATGCATTCCAATTTTTACTTCAGGATCCTTTACAAAGCCCCTCTTACAATCATACATATCCTTATACCTCCTATGGGTATCTCTAATTCTTTTCTGCAATTCCTCAATAGCAATCTTGCTAAAAGACGAATCAATCAACCATTCCAGATTACTTTTTGTCCTTGGTTCTCTACCCCTCATGATCTCAAAAGGAGAGCACCCAGTAAGTTCATTAACCGTGGTTCTATTTGTCCATATAGTCTTATGAATCTGTAACACCCAATCTTCATTTTTTATCATTGCCTGCTGGATTGCCCCCTTGAGAACTCTGTTAAACCTCTCAATCATTCTGTTCCCACTGGGATTATACAATGATGTGGTACGATGTCTGCTACCCACTCTATCAAAATAAGTCTTAGCCTTGTTGCAAACACATTGCGCCCCATTATTCGTTATTGCATACGCAGGTAACCCTTCACTTACAAAAACCTTATCCATAAATTCCAACAGCTCCTCAGTATCTACCCTAGCTACCACTTTTACCGCTAGCCATCTTGAAAATGTATCATGACCATAACCCTCATGACATTGTTTGCTAATCGCTTGTCTTAAAGAAACTGGATGAATAACTCTACCCCCCGCAGTCTTCCTTTAGCCAAAGGTAGTTCATTTCTTCATTCCCCCAAATTCCTTAACTCAGAATTAAGAGTACATTTCTTTGGCCATCCATTTATTCCTGCATAACCTCCTGCAAAATACCGTCCTTCTCATACTCTTCCTTCCATGTGTTTTCTTCAATAACAGGGATACCTTCATCATGAATAAGGGCAATGCGGAAATCTCTCCCTTTATCATTCAAATCTTTGTTAATCTGTAGAGGTTTTCTCAATAGAAAATCTGCTGTCGCATTGTTCTTTCTTGGCACACACATTGTCTTATATACAAAATCTTGCAAGCGCATTGGCATCCTGGCAATACGTGCGGATGCCTTGTACATTCCCTCTGTGATAAGTAATTTTACTAACGGTTTATGATCACGTCTGAGTATACACAACTTCTCTATACATAGGACCTGAACCGTTCTAAAGCCCACACGCATGCAAAAAACTCTTTCTGTATCACTGAGAATTTTTCCTAGGTAGGAGATAACGCCCTGGAGGCATATCCATTTATTATTTCTTTGCTTTCTACTGTCTCTTGGGATAGTACAGCGCCCACTCCCTTGCAACTTGCATCCGTGGTGACCACACTCTATCATTCAGGATTAAAGTTACTTAAGGCAGGAGCATTCACTATGTTTCCCTTAATACCATCAAATTCCTGTTGACACTCCTCATTCCATTCAAATTGATATCTGTTTTTTAAAAGTTGTCAAATATTGAACATTTTACTTGTAAAATGTTCCACATACTTTGAGTAGTATTCTACTAATCCTAAAAAGGATGTTACCTCTTCCTTGCTAGTTGGTGCAAGGGCTCCCTGAATAGCCTCAACCAACTCAGGTTTAGGGGTTATATTCAACATATTTACTAACAATGGGTGCATCAAATGCGGAAAAACAGCCGCCGTTGAGGCCAACCCAGATGGCATTCTACTATACTGGTAGCAACCCACAGGTGTAATGAATGCTGTGAGTGCCTTACTATCCTCATGTAACAACATTTAATGGTATGCGGCCAATAGGTCAATGATCGGAAACCATTTGGCATCCTTAAGTAAAGCAAGCATTTCCGATATTTTTTGTAATGTAAATCTGTCAATGATGATATTGTTGTGAAGTCCATATTCGCTTCCCCCCACCATTTGCTCCAAATCTTTTTATATTTGGAAGGGTAACCTCTAGCTTCACATACAGGCTTTTCCTGTTGGGTGCACCAGTGATTGAGAGACAGAGGTGTTGCTGATTTCCAATGAGCAGCAATGTCTCTTTTGGCTAACATGGTGGCCGTGCCAAGCAGGGCTCTGTCTGCCCTTGTGCCTCCAGCTCCCTCTAGTATCCCCAATAAAAGCAATTTAGGAGTGAGGTCCCCCTCCCAACCCAAAACTGTGGTAAGCTCTGCCACTATTGTTTCCAGTATCTCTGAATGTGGGGACATTCCCAAACCATACGGTAGAAATTTGCCAGAGTGTGGGAACACCTGGCACATTCAGCATCTGGCAAATGGTCTGCTGTATGTAGGTTGTGTGGTGTGAGGTATGCATAGAGTAGATAAAATGTTTGGACCAGACGTAGCCTCGATGAAATTGTGATGACCCTCGGAGCAATCAGGGCATCTCTCAAGTCATCGTTTTCCAATTAGCCTACCCATTCCTCCCATTTCACCCGGAGGGACCCTATTGTGTCGGGGCATTAATGATGAGTGTCTGATAGATCTGTAAGACCCCTCCTCCACCAATGGCACCCAACATCAGCTTCGCTTCGAGGGGGCTGGATTCCGGCAGGGCGGTGTAATGCGTTAAATGGGTATGTAGAGTGTGGCGTAGTTGGAGGTATTTGTGGAATTGGGTCGGAGACAGCTTATATGTTGCTTGCAGATCTTGGAAGGAATGCATATGTGACCCACTCCATACATCTCCCACAAGGGTAATGCCTATTGCATCCCACCGACTGAATCCCACCGACTGAAACCTTCCAAGGCTGACACCTCAGCAAACCGTTTACCGTGCCATAGTGGGGTTTCTTGTGTCAGCGTGGCAACACAACCCATGTGAGTCACCGCCGCTCTCCATCCAAGAAACACCATATGCTGCATCTCCGGCATGGTGGTAGGGATCGCAGCCCCATATAGCATAGCCATCAAGGTCAGGAAGCCCATTGCAGTGAGTTCCACCCTATATCCCGGGTACGACCATCAACCCGAGAGCCAATCGTTTATGACAATTTATTGAGTTGCTAAGTAGTAGAGATATAGGTTTGTGATGCCAAGGCCCACAACATACGTTCCATGTTGGCATTTGGCATAAGCCAATCTGGGTCTATTATTTTGACATAGAAAGCGTGATGCTTGGGAGTCCATTTCTCGAAACCAATGTCGAGGTATCACTCATGGGAAGTTTTGGAAAAGATATAAAAACTGTGGAGGACCATAATTTTGTTTAGGGCTATTCTGCCCATGACATTCAAGTGGAGGGATTGCCATTTCTGTAGGGTCATTTTTAACTTTCTGGACTAAGGGAGTTATATTGAGGGTCCATGTGAGGGACAGGTGGATTGCTACTTGTATACCTAAATATCAGAAACTAAACCTCATATCGGGATGTCAGTTTGCCAATTCACAGTATCTCGTGTGGGTGATAACAGCACTAGGGTGGATTTGGTCGGGTTGACCTTCAAGCCAGAGGCCTCCGCAAACAATTGGAGAATCCAACGGCACACAGGGCCAGTTTGCCCAGAATCAGAAAGATATAGAAGGACGTCGTCTGCGTATAGCGCTATTCGGTCATCATTATCCGTGTCCCACTTCCAACTGCTAATCTGAGCATCACATCTGATGAGGCGAGCTAGTGGCTTGATTGTCAATGCAAATAGAAGCGGGGACAGGGGACAGCCCTGCCTGGTTCCCTTCCGTATACAAAAAACATCAGACAGCATCCCTTTGACCTGGACCCGTGCCGTGGGATTAGAGTAAAGTATTCAGATATGTTTCCAAAATCGGAATCCAATCGCCGCTCTGGTTAGGACCTGGGTGAGATATCCCCAGTCCACGGTATCAATAGCTTTCTCAAAATCTATGAGGAGCAATGCTGTTGGGGGAATAATGAGTGTCTGCGTGTTAGGGCGACATGTAATCTTCACAGGCAATGCCGAGTACTCCTCTTAGGCATGAAACCACATTGGTCCGCATGGATGAGGGTATGCAGGATGCATTTCAATCGTGTAGCCAAAAGGGTAGTCAGGATTTTGACTTCTCCGTTGAGAAGTGAAATGGGGAGGTATTCTGCGCAAAAGATCAAAGGAGGCTGGGTCTTAGGGATCACTAATACAGTGGCAAGGTCAATTTTTTCTGGAAAGGAGCTGGTTTCCATTGCCCCTGTATATGAGTTTAATAAGTAAGGGGCCCTTATTTCCTTATATCTAGTATACAATTCTGTGGGTTAGCCATCCGGGCCTGGAGTTTTCCCTGTTGCCATCACTGCGATGGCGCACGTTATTTCATCAAGCATGATAAGTTCTTCCTACTCTCCTTGCTCTGTTGGTGGGAGTCGTGGGAGGGGTACTTCCGATGTCAGCGAGAAGGCCATCTCATCCGAAGGTCGTGGCACAGCCGCATACAATTGTGTATAATAGGTAGCAAATGTCTGAGCTATAGCTCAGGAAGTGCGGTGGAGTGTGCCATGATTATCTACGATTTCGGAAACAATCCTACCAGCTATTGGTCAGGAAGCGAGCCAGTACAGGAGTTAGCTGTTTCTATCGCCCCATCCATATATCCGGGCCGTCGCCGCTCGCCTAATTTGTTTTGCTGCTTCGTGGGACACAGTGCGTATCTCTTCACGTATCAACTCTAGACAGTGGTTATTATCCCCATCAGATGTAGGAGTAGGCCGTGTCTCGAGACGGAGAGCTTCGGCCTCAAGACGGGGATACATAGGTGTGCAGCATTTTCCCGTCGCCTCACCAAGGCCTTGGCATGACCCCTGATTGTGGCCTTGCAGGCCGCCCAGTGGGTGCCCGCAGTCTTAACCGACCCTTTGTTGATTTGAAAGTATGTTACGATCTCTTCCCTCACTGCCTGGGCGTACTCGTCATCCTGTAGGTACCACGCATTTAAACACCACACTGGACGCGGCCCACTTGCCTTAGCTTTAATCACTAAACTTATCGGCGCATGATCTGAGATCCCACATGTCAAGATTTGTACCTGTGCCTTGGTCCGGCACTCCGCAGCTGGCATGAGAAGCTTATAAATTCTGACTTGAGTGTGATAGGCAGCCAAAGTGTGTGTGTATTGTTCTTCCCGTGGGTGCAGCAGCCATCACTGAATCCCAGAGGCCTGTTGTGCCAAGCCAACTCGACAGCTGCCGGGCACCACTACACCGGTGTTCTGATACCATCCCAGTGGAGTCAGCGGTTGGGCATTAAAATCACCCCCTACATATGTCGGCCCACTTAGAAGTTTGGCTAATAGTGTGATGTTTCACAGAAAAGATTCCAGCGCTATTTGCGGAGCAGACAGAGAAAACTCAATGGTTTTCCCTCCAGTGTCCCAGTGATGGCAAGGTATCTTCCCTAGGGGGCCCTACCAGGTCTGAGTGAACACCATGGGGAAGCCACGGCACAGGAATATCGCCACCCCCCTGGTCCCTTGAGCGTAGCCGGCATGATAGACTCTATCAAACCCCTGATGGGCCAGAAATTGACAGTGGTTCCCTAGTACGTGTATTTCTTGTTGCAAAAGAGCTGAGGGATTGAAACAGTGGGCATACCTCACTACCGCTGAGCATTTTATACAGTCTAGGAGGCCATTAACATTCCACGTAATAACTTGAATAGACATCAAGGACCCGGAAGGTACATGAGTATGGAAAGACAGTGCAATAGGAGTCGCCAAGGCACAAGGAGTGCATGAGGTGTAACTCATCCCTTTAGGCCATTGTGATCGAACACTAACCAAGACTCAAGTGTCAGTGTGATGGGATGTGTCAGGTGTGCACAATAAAAACAAACAACATCTCACAAAATATCAGAACGGAACTCCCTTTCGCCAACCAACCCCCACCCATACACGAAACACAAAACATAAAAACTTAGTGTCCTTGGACGTGGAGTAGTGGACCCCTCTTTAATGTAGGATTTTCTGTGTTGGTGTGTACATAGTTCCTGTAGCCCCCGGTAAATTGATTTAGTGCTTTGGCACTGCAGTTCATTCTTATCCCTTCCTCAGGTGTTTCTGCTGGAGACAAGGAGGGGAAGGCGAGCCTCCTCTCTCCAGCCCTTCGGTAGAGGGTTCATTACTTGGATTTCTTTTGCATGCCTGATGCTGTGACCGCTCAGGCGAGACATGTGACAAGGTAGATCCCAGGGAAGCAGAGCCGACTCCGTGTTGTCTTCCTCTCCGCCGGGAGCTGGTACAGGTCCTCTTTACACGATGGCCCATCATTGTTACGGCTTGCATTGATGGCCCCTTTCACTGGGGAGGCCTGACCGGTGTCGCCCACCCAATTGCTTCTCCTTGGTAAGCCATTCCCAGGCGGCCTCTGGAGTTTCGAAGAAGTGTAACTTGTTTTCATGAATGACTTTGAGCCAAGCGGGTAATAGGAGCATGTACAACAGGTTTAACTCTCTGAGCTTTTGCTTGACAGTCTCATAGGAGCGCTGTTTTGCTTGCACCTCCCTAGTGTAATCCGGGAAGAGAAGGATTTTGGCATTCTGACATATAAGCTCCATACGCCTGTGCCTCTCTAAGAATGTTGTCTTTGTCCTTGAAATTGAGAAATCAGGAAATCAACGACCAGGGCAAGGATCCAGGAGGGGCCTTGGCGTGAGCACCCCATGTGCGTGTTCCACTGCAAACCACATGGAGAGCTTCTCTGTAGGCATCCAGTATCTAATCCATTATTCCAGGAATTCAGCTGGTTGGATGGTCTCAATCCCCTCCGGAAACCCCACGAATCTAAAGTTGTTGCAACTCGAGCGGTTTTCCGTATCCTCTGCCTGTTGGTGTAGTTAATTTGTGTTGGCAAGTAAACGTGAGACTTAGGCCTTGAGATGGGAGACAGCTTCCACTGTAGAACTTCTCACCTCTGCCTCTGTGATTCTTGCAGTCACATTTTGCAGATCTTGGAGGAGTAGCGCAACATCTACTCATACTTCTCCTATTTTTGACTCAACTGCAACCTGGGATGAGTGTATTGCTTGGAGAAACGTGGAGAGGCCACTCCCAGGCGGCGCCTCTTTTTCGGTCATTCCCGTTCCCTGCTCACTAGTGCCAGTGGTGAACTGGTCAGTATGGGCCTGAAGGGGGGGGTGTTGTTTTTGAGCTTTGTCCTTTCCCATGGTCGCTGTCAGCGATTGCTCCGATGCACTGGGGGGGCCCCCGGCCCGCTTGCCACCCGCCAGCAGCAGCACGAGCAGCCGGGCGTTCTTGACAGAGAGCCGGTGTCCCTGAGAGTAGTCAAGGGTTCTGTGGAGGGTGGGATTTGGTGATCCAAGCGGGAAAGAGGGAGAAAAGG
The DNA here is from genome assembly GCA_963921515.1 of Calotriton arnoldi. NCBI lineage: Eukaryota > Metazoa > Chordata > Amphibia > Caudata > Salamandridae > Calotriton > Calotriton arnoldi. The sequence continues at coordinate 229,936 of CAWUFW010001053.1, read as the reverse complement.
AGGCCCGTTTGTCCGTGAACACTGTGCTCTCTCCTCTGGGTTGTGGTCCACGGGGTCTCCAGAAAAGTTCTCCTCTGTGGCCTTCAAATCTCCTCTATCCTCATAGTCTAGCCCTGGGGATTATGTCAGGGGCTTAGAGCGGAGGAACGATCTCGCACTATCGGCACCAGGCAATTGCCAACAGCCTGCAGGGGGGCATACTCAATGCCCAGGATTCCATCTCTTCCGTGTCTCCTCTGTGGAGGGGAGGGGGGTGGGAGTGTATTTGCATATGTGCCCCCAAGCTATTTCCAGCCCCTGTCTGGCTCTGGCACAGGGTTCAGCAGGGCCAGCCGCTAGGCCCGAGCTGGGGCACTTGCGTAGCAGGCCTCCCCCCGAGGCTGACCAGGCTGTGCCGCACCATTCCACGCCACTGTGGGACCACCAGTCTCATCTCTCCCCCACTGGGCCCCTTGCTCCTCACCTATGTGTGGCGATTGCAAGGCCCGGACCACTCTGCAGCACCACAAGCGAGAGGGCCATCGGGCCGGGGCCGCCACAATGAAGCCCGCCTGGGCCTAAATGCCGAGCCGCAGATCCACTCCCTTCCGAGCGCCAAAACAGTCTGGGCTACGCTACAGGGGCAGATGACTCCGGGCTAACTCCAGGTGTTCTTCAGCGGCCAGGAGTTTCACATGCGGCACAGGGATAGCGGCGAATGATGGAGGGGTCTGTAGCACTCTCAGAGTGCAACCGCCATCTCGACACCCCAAGCCACACCTCTACAGGCTTCTACTATTAAAGCAATATACATAACAACAGCCCACTGAACATTCTGTAAGCTGTGATGTAAGACACTGGTTGGAATGCTGGTGACATAGTAACATCCCATACAACAGACTCCCCTTTCTATGGCCTTGTAGAAGGTGTAGCATTAAAATTCACAGTATAGTCCAAAGGCTGTGCTTGCTTTAATTGGATTGAGGTGACATGTACACTTTGTCACCAGAGGCAAGGTGCTAGGTGCACTCACATAGCACCTTCCTTCTGAAGGTAGCTCGACTCAGGTAACACTCCACAGAGCTCAAGACACTGCAAGCCAAACACACTGGCTTTCCCAATGCTTGTTTGTTAGTGAAATGACCAGTCATTTAACTCATAGTGTTTAAAGGTGAATGAGTCATTGTTGAAGTTTAACAACATCCACAGGGGGGCGTGGCCAACCGCCAAGCAGCATGGCCGCTTCTTGAGGTGGCTCCGTCCGAGCACACCCGTTTGGAGAAAAATCCGTCCACTTATCCGAGAAAGGCACTCTACAATTGATTGCCCCCTGTACAGGAAGCCAGAGTGAGCATAGTGGTGCTTGGTACGGCAAGTTTCAGCCGGGAACCACCGAGAAAGAGCCGCCGAAGTGGGCGGCCTGTAACAGCGGCCTCTACGGTGGAGGAGGGGCGTGTGAGCCCCGGTTTACAGTGGCGCGTACGCCCCTTGAAATAGATGTGGATCGGGTGCTGGATGGCCCGGTGCGTGGGTGCGGTGTAGCGCTGATCCCGCTGGCCCAGGAGAGATCCAGGAGCTGCAGCGGGGGCAAGAATAGAACGCCGAGGCTCTGGGTGAGAGATCGGCTCCGAGTGGTCTGGGCCCTGTTGTGGAGGAGGGCCGCCGGAACTACCGGAGCGTGGGCTTATCGGCTGGACTGCGAGGGACCGGGCGGCTGGGTCCCCGGGGTCTCGCTCGAACTTCCCATCCCGGAAAGTGCTGACCTGAGCCCCCCGCTGAGCCCTGGAGCAGAGGAGGGGCAAACCGGAGCCCGAAGCTGCATTGGAGATCAATCCCTGGCAACGAGAGCGGTCTCTTGTGGGCCGGACTTTGCTCCCCAGCTCTCGCGGAAAATCTGGCCGCAACAACGCTGACTCGCCCTGCAAGGATCTGGGGGCCCCGCGAGATGGTGAGTCAAGGGGGGCCCCCCCGAGACCTATAGTTGCCAGAATATTTAACTATAGAGACAGAGACATCATCTTGCAGACAGCTCGTGCGGCACCCCCCATTGAATTCCAACACAGCAAAGTGACTTTCTTCCCGGACTTCACCCTCAAGGTGCAACGACAAAGACGCAGTTTTCTGGATGTTAAAAGGGCACTCCGTGACAAGAACGTCAAGTACGCGATGCTCTTTCCAGCCAAGCTATGGGTGGAATCGGATGGGAAGGTCTGGTTCTTCGCCACTCCCGAGGAGGCTTGGGACTGGTTGGAGGGCTGGCACGTGGTTGGCCGGAGGGGTGATCGTGGCCAAAGAAACAGCCGCGAGGGAGATCTCGGGCCCTGTGGCTGGATCCCTACCAGGCGAGCATGCAGAATCATCAGGACACGAATGAGAACTGGTCTGTATAAGCCATGTCACTTGGGGCAGCCCCATAGCTGTGTCTCCTCGGGGCAGAGTAGTGGCTGGAACTTTCAATTAACACGCCAGTGGCTGGGAAGCGTGGTGGTGCATTGACGGCCGTTGGGGGATTGTTTGTTGCCATACAGAGATGTATTCGGGGGGAATTTTGAGTTATGGTTCTAACACATGCCTTCACAGTTTTGAACGGGTGCCAGGTTGGACACACGCACCTTACAGTTTTAGGGGTGGGCGATAGGCACTCTGCAAGTTTGGGGTGGCGGGAGGTTCCGAATCCGCCATGCAGGGAGGCAGGGAGGGGGTCATTGTTGTTTATGTTGGGGAGGGTGGGATCCTGGGCACTTAAACTTTTCGAATTAAGTAATGATCAAAATGTGTTGGATGGACCTCTACAAGTTTGTGCCGGGAGGGGGGGGGGAAGTTTGATTCTGAATCGTAATATTTTGTGCGGTACCGACGAATCAGTAGTTGCCAAATTTGTATTCTGTAGCATGTTTAGCAACGATGCCTTTAGGCGTGGGGTGGCAGGGGGTACAGCGGGCACAGCACCGATCAATGGCACTGGCGCGGGGTTCCTCAGGCGACCAAAGATATATACCCACAGACAGGATGGTGTCTACAGTTAAACAAGGGCTCAAACTGTTGTCCTGGAACGTGAACGGACTGGGGGATAAAATTAAGAGGGGAGTAGTACATCAATTCATCAAACGTCATTCCCCGGACGTGATTTTATTGCAAGAAACTCACTTACTTGGAAACGCCTGTACAGCAATGTCGAGGTGGGGGTTCAAACTGGTGGCGCATTCTGCATTTGGGTCCGGGTCCAGAGGGGTGGGAATAATGTTGCGGAAGTCCTTTCCCATGAAAATAGACCGTGTCCGGACTGATAGCCTGGGTAGATTTGCGGCGACTTCAGGGATGTGGGAGGGGCGCACTATACATCTGGTCTCGGTCTATATACCGCCTGGACTACATGCCCAAGCTTTCAAAGACCTTGGAAGTCTCCTCTTAGAATTGCCTGAGGGCAGATTGATGATCGGTGGTGACTTTAACTCCATTGTTTCTGATTCCCTAGACCGGTGGCCACGGAGGGTTCTGCCTCCCTCTCGTAGGCAGATCCACAGCTTTCTGGGAGCGATGGGCCTGGTGGACACGTGGCGGAAGCTCCATCCAGTGGAACAGCAATGCACCTTTTATTCTGGTGCGCACCGTAGCATGTCCAGGATTGATTACATTCTTACCCTAGAGCACCAAGTGGATAGTGTTAAGGAGGTGCAGCACTTGGCGAGGGGAATATCTGATCATTCGCACGTCCTGTGTAGACTGGAGGTGGGAGAGCCCTCGGTGGGCAGAACTGCCCCGATTAATCCATGGTACCTTAAAGTTCCTCAGATACGAGATACAATCACGCGCAAATCGGAATTGTACTTTCAAGAAAATGAGGGGTCGGTCGACTCGGCTTTAACATTGTGGGAGGCCTACAAAGTGGTGATCCGGGGGGTGGCGCTAGCTCAGATAGCCGGGTCACAGAGGGAAAAGCGAGCGGCCATGCTCCGCATGGAAGGAGAGATATTACATCTCGAGGGGCAACTCCGGGCACAAGATTCGGAAGAGGTCGAGCAGGCCCTGCACATTAAAATTAAGGAATATACTGATTTAGCTACTGACGCAGCCAAGACACAACACAGGGCCACACTTAGCAAAATCTATGACGTTGGTGATAAGGCTGGCAAGCTGCTGGCCTGGTTGGACCGCAGGGATCAAGCTAGCTGAGTAGTGGTGGAGATAGAGTCGGAAAACGGAGACCACCTCACGGAGCCGCAAGAAATCGCGGAGGCCTTTGGTCAATACTATCAATCTGTTTACACGTCCCAGTCCCCACACACAGAGGAAGAGGCAACCGCCTTCCTGAGAGACATCTCGCTTCCGACCCTCACTGAGGAGGAACGCTCCGAGCTAGACCAGGATCTAACCACCTTGGAGGTAGGAAAGGCCATCCAGGACTTACGCGGTGGGACGGCTGCGGGTCCCAATGGCTTGCCAATTGAATTGTTCAAGCTAACATCAAACAAGACCGCTCCCTACCTCACCAAAATGTTTCACGAAAGCAAGGCAGCGGGACTGCTTCCTGCCGACCAGCGGCTGGCAACGATCGTGGTCATCCACAAAGACGGCAAACCCAAAACTAAGTGTTCCTCCTACAGACCGATATACCTACTTAACGGGGAAGCCAAGATATTGGCAAAGGTCCTGGCCTCCCGTTTGCTTCGGGTCATCACAAAATTAGTCCACCCAGACCAATCGGGGTTTATGCCGGCAAGGAATTCCTCCCTCAACCTGCGCAGACTTCATGGGGTACTAAACCGAGCTGCAACAATTAGAGAAGATGCAGTGGTGGTATCTCTCGATGCTGCCATGGCATTCGATACTATCGAATGGCCCTATCTGTTTGCAGTACTCAGCAAACTTGGACTGGGACGGGAATACATCGTCTGGGTTCGGCTCCTTTATCAGCAACCGCTGGCCCAAGTAGTAATCAATAATAGGAAATCCTCCGCCTTTGCACTCAGTAGAGGGACTAGACAGGGCTGTCCACTGTCCCCACTGCTCTTTTCTCTGACCCTTGAGCCGCTGGCTATGTGGGTGCGGAGAGATCCTATCATCAGAGGCCTTAGGTGGACACAGGGATGGGAGGACCGCATATCTTTATACACTGATGATATTCTGTTCTACTTAGCGTCACCGGCGGCCTCCCTGAACAGAATCTTGCACATATCCTTGGTGTTTGGTAGATTCGCCGGCTATACAATAAATTGGGCCAAGTCCGTGCTCTATGTCCTTCATGGTAAAATGCCCTCGCTTTCCCGGGGTTTCCAGATTACGGAGACGACAGGAGACTTTAAATATTTGGAGATTTGGGTCTCGACGGATCCATCCAGATTTTTTGGACGCAACCTCCTGCCTCCCTTGCAACGGCTCAGGAGCGACGTCCAGCATTGGCAGTTGCTCCCACTGTCCCTCCTGGGACGTGCAGCATTGTTCAAGATGATGTCCCGCCCTAGATTTTTGTATGCTTTGCAAAATGCACCACATCAGGTAGAGGCAGCGTATTTTAGGGAAATCGATAGCACAGTCCGCGACCTCCTCTGGCAGGGCATGCCACCTAGAATCGCCACTCACAAGCTCACTCGGGGGTGGTTTGATTGAGGCATCGGCCTTCCTGACATTAGGAAATACTATTGGGCGTCCCACCTTGCAGCTATCAACCAGTGTACATACAAACCGCACGGAGACCCCGCATTCCAGATTGACAGGTGGCTCCTACCGGGGGGTACTTTTGACTGGGCACTGTATTCACGCTCAGTGAAACCAAAACTGATGGGTCCCACGGTGCACGTGGTGCACGTGTGGAGGACAGCGACAAGAAGCCTGTGTTGGGAGGATAAGATTACATAGGCCACGCCACTCTGGTACACCGATCAACTGGGCACACTGATCCACACGAAGGGTTTTGACCGATGTGACCCGATAGGAATATCGAAAGTGGGGGACTTGTGGAAGGCGGGCGACGTGGCTCCCTTTGCCCAACTACAGGCAGAGTACGAGCTGGTGGCCACAGAGTATTTTAGATACCTACAAATCAGGCACGCCCTGTTAGCAGTGTTGTCGAGGGGGGAATCGGTGCCCGAATCCACCCCGCTTGAGGATAGGACCCTGGACGGGGACCTGCCAGAGAAATCCATATCCCTTATCTATAAAAAGCTAATTAATAACACGGCAGACCCGCTGCTCCGACTCCGGGCCCACTGGGACTATGACGTAGCAGGGCTTGATGACGAGGAATGGACCACGGCGGTGGCATCCCCGAGAAAAGTGGCAATTTCATCCAGGCTTCGTTTAGTGCAATTGAAGATACTGCATAGGGCCTACCTAGCCGGGCCGTTGCTTTTGCGCATGGGGTATAGCACTGATGGAGGGTGCCCTAGAAATTGTGGACAGGAGGGTACTTTTATTCACATGCTCTGGGAGTGCATGACTATCCAGCGGTACTGGTCGGCGATTGCGGGCTGCATTGAGGAAGTGGTGGGACAAAAGATTGATTGCAGTATCAAGTTATGTTTGTTAAATGTCTGGGGCCCAACTGACCCTACTGCTAAGGAGCAGATATGGGTGACTCTGGGCCTTATGGTAGCAAAGCGAAATATAGTGCGAAAGTGGAAAGCAAACGTCCCACCGCGTATAGCGGATTGGAGTAAAGATATGGACTGGTGCATGATTACAGAAAAGACTATTTATGAAGCCAGGGGGTGCCCAGCCAAGTGGACTCAGGTCTGGGAGAGTTGGAATGACTATAGGGGTGGGATCTGTGAGCCCCCGCAGTCAAGAAATGAACCGGGAATTCTGGGGCCGAGATCTGGGGAACTGTGATTGCTATAATGTTTGATAATGTGCTGATGTATCCTGTGCCTGCCCTACGTTATCATTTTATCATCACTGCTAATGTACGTATTACTGCTGATTGTCAAGTCCTGTCAAGTCCTGTTTTCTCTTTCAATAAAAAGAACTGTTAAAAAAAACAACAACATCCACAGAGTCTGTCAGCCAGTTTCACATCTCAAAAAAGTCCTGTTAAAAAGAAACAAAATATTTGACTTCCCGATGCATTGATTGCTTTCCCACAATATGCTGTAGAAAACCAATGATTGCAATTACTGTGTTTCAAGAATATTTGTCTTTCGTATGGACTGACGTGAACATGCTAATCCACTATTAGCTTTCCAAACGTACTGTACAAGCACGAACTGTTGAGATATTCTTAAGCACATATGAAGCAGTGTCTAACAATGGCATTTGCACTCAATGATTGGACCCATATTACATGTGGTCATATATAAGGGTATTGTTCGGGTCGTGACTACTGAACAGCGATACATCACCTCTATAGTTCAACTTAATCTGTAAAATAAAGAAATGTGACTCTAAATCGCAGTCCTTTCCCCAATTGGTTCTGTTTTAACTGCTCCCTGATTGCCCCTATTTCCACGTTAACATCTTGTGAAAAGCCCTTGGTGATATTGTTGTCTTTGTCTGTTAGTGATTCTGGATGCTTCATATCTGAGCCCTCCAGTTGTCCTGGGCTGCTGATCACCCCCTTGTGTTTGCCATTACCCTGTTGTAGGAAGTCCTTAACAGAATTTTCCTTTTTGTTCTGGCTATGGTTGCCACTTTCGCATACGTCTACCACTGTGATTTGGGATACAATGTACGCCTCCTACCTTGGTCCCAAGTGCTTCTTGTTTCGGGCATGCCTTCCTTGGATGTATCCCCCACTGCCTTCCCACAGGCTGACAGTGGTCTGCTTCTCTAGCCTGCCTAAGTCCATAATCCGGACAGTACTCAGCCTGGGTTGTCTCCAACCATGCTATGTGTGGCCTCATCTTATTGCCCAGGCACCTCTGGACTAATATTTCACCGGATTGTTAGTTTTCAATTCATGCTCAGTGCAGCTTCTTTAGCCAACATCTCTCCTTAGAGCCCCCAGAGGCAAATCCCTCATTGGGGGCCGATCAGGGCAAAGCAGTTCAGCTATCGTTCACTCTGGGTCCTTAATCTTGTCAGGCTTGGCCTCTCCTTGGCTTGTTACTGCCCCACTGCAAGCCCCTTTGAGGTCCTCTCTTTGCCCATCTATCACCACTTGCCTGTTGTTCAGGATCAGTTCACTAGGCGCTCCACTATTTTTGTGGGTCTGCTCCGCCTGACCTCACTTCTTCCTTATTGTGCAGGCCATCGCACCAGGTGACCACATTGCACTTCCTGTCACAGAGCCTGGCTCCAGAAGTCACGGCTTCCTGCTCCAGCTTTGGCTTTACTGGCATGCTGTGTACCTATCACTTCTTAGGGCCTCAACAAATCTCTGCTCCCCGACAATGCGGGCCTGTGATGCTGCAGAATAAATCCCATGAATTATTCTTCTATGCCCAATGTCTCAGCATCGCTGTCATTCTTGGTCCACTTGGTCAGGAGGCGGTAGACGTCCGATGAGTCTTCCATCATTGCTCCCACTGGAGGGCACACTCTTCTCAACTAATTCACGAGTCTTGGAGCCTCTCTGGTAGGCTGGATTGGTGCTTTCCCCCCTTTTGGGGCAGAGATCCTTGACAACCCATCTGCCACCAATTTGTGCTTTGTTCCGCCCCTCAGAGCTATATTTTAGGTCACAGGAGCTATTTAGTTCATCAAGGATTTTAGTCTGCTCAAAGGCCCCATTTGTCACGACTTGTAGTGTTCTTACCAGTTCTGGCGTGTTGGAGAGATTCTCGACTTCGGTTCTTGAGGGTTCTGGTCTGTCCGAGGTAAGGCGACCCCTTCTCATAGCCACGGTGCTGCAGACAAGGAAAAAGGCCAAAGTAGACCATGCCTTCCAAAAGGAGTCCCAAGAGGAAAAAACCCCGTTGGGAAAAACCTCTGATGGAAGTGGGACTCCAGGAATGAAAAGGGAGGAAAGAAGCTACCAGTAAGGAGGATTAAAAGGCAACAAATCCAAACCGGAATAGAAGACTATAATCAGGAACAAGGTACACCAGCAGGAATCACAGATACACCAGGCAGGAGCACAGGATACCAACAGGAGCGAGGACACATCAGCAGGAGCAAAGAGTGTTGCAACGCAAGGAAATGAAGGATTCAGCCATTTAAATACCCATGAATAGGAAGTGACCAAACAGGAACAGGAAGTGACCAAACAGGAAGTGACCAAACAGGAAGTAAGTAACCACCATCTTGGATAAGGAAAAGGATAGTGGAGGGAATAGGAAGGTCCCCATCTTGAATTGGTAGAGCAGATACTTCCCAAGGCCTTCTGGGAAGAAGACTATGGAATCATGGGAGGGTAAAGATGGCCCCAAGAAGAAATGAAGAAAGAAATATATATCCAGTGAAAGGAAGGTAAGAATATAGTGCCCCAACATGTGAAAATAGGAAGCCGCAGTTCCAAAACCGGAGCTGCGGCATTCCTGTCATGCAAATTGTCAGATAACGGGCCGCCGCGTATGTATGCGACGTGCCCGACACAGGAAAAGAACAGGCGCCGCAGGACGCAACCGCGATGCCAAAACGGCAACAGCGGCGCAGCACCGCGACGTGCCTGAAGAAAAGAGGGAGGTGCTGCGGGCTGTACCGCGGCCCACAAGGAAGAAGCGGGCAGCACTGCGGGACGAATCACGGTCCATGGTCTAACACCATTTGTTTTGTGAGGGGGTAAACAGGTTCACAAAAGTAGCAAATTAGTCTTCTCTGCTCTTGTCATACTTCTACGTGTACAATTTGGAAGCTGATACAGACTAAGGGTTTGTACATGTAATGGATGTGTAGTTCTGCCACATGACTGAAACTGGCGTTGGCAGCAGGGATGACTCAAGGCATGGTACCTTTCTGCCCCTCTCCCCAGCTCCTTATATGCAGGTACAGAAACATTCAGTGAGGTCTTTACTGTTGCCACATAGCAGGGTGTGCGCATAGACTACTGCCTTAGAGACTTGTGCACTGAAATGGCCTTGGTTAGCAGCCAGAGGCCAGAACACGGATCTCTTATGAACTGTGAGCTGTGTGTCTCCAAATAAGTAAATCTTTAAATGAACCACTATAGGGATTCTGCATTTCTGCATGGTCACCCCAGATTTCTCGACTCTTGCTGGACCCTATATTTTTGCTGCCATTAGAACTCTGTGCACTTTAACCCTAGCAACCAATGATAAAGTGCCTGTGCTCCCCAGGAAACATGGTTGATTTGCAGATTCTTAATTGGTATATTTAACCTACTTGTAAGTCCATAGCATTTGGTACAGTATATACCCAAGGCATGTAAGCTAAATGCACTAGGGGACTGTAGCACCTATTGTGCAATTCACTACAGTGTCAGTGTAAAACACAGCTTCAGGCCTACCATTTCAGCCTGACTATAGCAGGTAAAAACTGCAACTCCACCTGTCAAAATTAGCCCTTCTGACAGTTTAGAACCTCCCTTTAAATATTAATAAGTCACTAATATGTAGGCCTTATAGTCCAGAAGGCAGGGTGCAAGGCATTTAAAAGTTGAACATGTAGAAAGTTAATGTTGACACATCCTTACAGTGACTAACACCCAAAAGCTATTTTTACCGTGGCAGGCCCTAGCTGTCCTATGTAGAAAACTAGAGTACAGATTAAAAATCCTAATACTGTATCTAGGGAATGGGACTAGCTAGAAAAAAAAACAATTTTTAATAGTTAGTAAAACTCCAATTCAATGGTGAGGTTGGATTTTTTATTATTATTAAGGAAAAGTAATTTTAGAAATGTTACCTTTTCCCTGTCCGAGAGTTCCTGGAGGCTAAATTTGCATTTGCTCTCCCACTTGTGCTAGCCAGTAATTAGCATTTTAATAGTTGTGAAAAAAGGGTTGAAATGCCTCCCAGGAGCAAACGATGGGATGACCTAAGTATGCAGAGATTACTCCTCTGATCGTCTCAGAATTTGGAGGGTAGGGGCTAAGAACATCCTTTTTCACATTACAATGTAAAATCCTGCTTGAATGTCAAATCCTGATTGATAGGTCTGTTGGGTTTACATATATCACCTTGGGACGCACTTGACAGGAAGGAAGACAAGATGCAAAAATAGTTTTTAGGTACCCACTGTCTGGTTGCTGTAAAACCCTAATTTTGTTCTACCAGACTTTAGTTTCTGGGTTTTACATATAACACTGGAGGACCCTTGAAAGGAGGGGAAACAGGATGGCAAAATAATTCTTGTGTATGCACTGTTTGGTTGCGGGAAAATCCTACTTTTGTTCTAACAGACTTCTGTCACTGGGTTTCTTGTGAATACAGTGGCTGCCCCAAACTGGATTTTAGTGTTAGATGTGGTAGGACACTAGGATTAGCATAATACATTCCCCACACACACACACACATCCAGCCCTCAGAGCTCATGTTTAGTGTGGCCGAAGACTTTTACCATCTTGAAAATACCCAAAGTGGGTGGAGTTGGCCCCAGTAGCTGTTACCCCATTGGTTAGGACCTTTCGATGACCTGAGAAGAACCCTGAAAGACTGGACCTGCTCCCTCTTAACCAGGACAAAGAAATGGAATCCAAGGGTCATACAATAGACCTCCTGTTCAACCTACAGAGAACAAAACAAGACGCTTTTCCTGAAGCTCATCAGTGGCAACCTTTCCTGGACTGGACCCTATTGTTTGCCTCTGCCTGACAGCCTTTGAATCTCTAGGGGCCTCCCTTGAGGTCCTTGGGGGCTTTAGAAGTGTACTCCTCTGGTGGATTGTATCTAAAAGGACTAAAGCCAAAAGGAAAAATCTTTAACCCGGATTAACCTGGTTGGTGTATCTGACACGAGCTCCATCTCAGTCAGTGACAATTTGTGCCTAGGCCCAAATCTACCGCTACCTTTGACTATCATTGGCACTTTATGCTTCTTGGTGCTATTCCTACTTAAAACTATAAAAATTCATATCTCCCTTTCCCTTTATTCAATTTTTAACAATTTAGTGTAATTTTACTTATTAGGCTTTATTCTATTTTTTCAATTTGTTTTGGGATTTTTATTATTTTGCATTTTGACTTCATTACTGTTTGGTACTGCATGAACACTTTACGCATTGCCCTAAATTAACCCTGACTGCTCTGCTCCATAGCTACTAGGAGGTTGAGGCCAGATCAAACTAGTGACTTTAAGGGTTCACCCTGACAAGGGTGTTTTTTCTGTTTTAATGTATTTATGGTTTTGGAGTAGTTTGACCATTAGAGAGTGCAGACCACCATTACCTTGTGGAACTAGCACCTTTGCAGCTGTCTTTAGCCAGAACTACTCTTGCTTTGGGATTACCTGACAGGGGTTGTGATTAATACTTGAAGTGGGTAGTCACCCACCCCAAATAATAACCCAATTTGTGTTATAGCTACATCCAATCAGCTACGATATTCCCAGCACAGAATCTCTGTTCCGCGTTTCTTCTTGCCAAAACCTATGAGCAAGCTGGTCTTGTCTACTTGTCCAGCAGTCCCGCAACTCACTGCTGACCCTGACAAAAAGTGGTAACTCTGGGTGTGTTTACCCCGTTAAGACTGACTGCTCAAGCTACCTCAGAGTTCCTGAGACAAAGATGACTTGCGTGCCTGTTATACAGTTTAGGTTTGCAGGTTTTGGGGAAACCGTTCATCTGTGGACTGGACCTGGGATGTCCAGTTGCCCACTGGGACAGTTTCCTTGGTGGGTATACCAGATTTCGACCACAACCCTTTATTATTCTGTTACTAAGCTCCGACCCAGAAGGAGTGAGTGATCCAGGTAATGTTCTCAGAGGTAAGGATGACACCCTATCTACACACACCAGGAAGGCTGAGAATCCTAACGCACAATTCTCCATTTGTGCAAATGGTCCTTCCCACCCTGGAGTTCAGAAGACACCGTCATTCCATTCATATGAACTACCTCTACCATACATGCAAGAAAGAATGTTTCCAACCGTGTGTGGTTCATCTATAGGCTTGAGATGTCAAAATCAGATAAGAAGCAGCTCAGGCACCACAAAAATGAAAAAGAAACACTTAAACTTACTGCTAGGCATTTCCCCCAGTTGTATCTGTACACGAGCCAGAAAGCGGTAAACAAAAATAGGTGGTTTTTTTTCGTTTTCACACTGTGAAACAAAAACCATGAGAAGAGGTGCTGTTTCTCACAGGGGAAAGGCCCCTGAGGACAAGTTAATGTTTGGGAAAAACACCACAGTCAAATCTTTTTTAACATGACGGCATTTAATTACGTTTCAAGTTCAGTGTTAATATCCACGATTACCTCACAGTTTCCCCTTTCTGCTGTTTTATGCCACAGTCAGTTGAAAATAAACAGGTTAAACTCCTACCAACAACATTGCATTTCGGTTATTTTAATGCAAACTAGTGCCAAGCAAGAAGGACATTAATTACTGTTAGTGTGCAGCGAAGCATGTCGAGCAACTGCCTCTTAGTTGCCTCAAACGGCAGTCCCTGCACCTGTCTCTATGGAAACTCCACGTGCCTGCCCACGCCACATGCAGCTGTTGATGCCACCGCATCTCTATAATCGCCATTACCCATTTCAGCTGAGGAAGTTGGTCACTTGACGAGGCTGACTTGGGCGAGAATCTGCCCGTCCTGACATACTCTAGGGGGCAGATTTACAAGCCCCTTGCGTCACTTTTCCCATGTTACAAATGACTCAAAAGTGGCGCAAGGGCCTTGTAAATCTGCCCCTAGGTCTGTTTTACCCAATACGCCATACAAGGCCTGCAACGAGAGACTACACTTGTTGGCATAACCTCACTGCAGTTAAATCATCATGAGGCATATTGTAGAGCCACAGCACCGTGTAGGAATTTAGACGAAATGATGGATAACATAAATAAATAAATAAAATACACAACACAGTCCTAACGCAACAAGTCAGATTGTGGAGGAGAAGCCCCCATTCAGAAGATAATCCCATGTGAGGTGTCCTACAAAGAAGTGGCGTGCTCGATGAGTTCCAGCTGTCGGAGGTCACACCATGAATGATTTTGGGTGATTTATGAAAGTCTTTGCATGTCCTAGCAGTGGGTGCAGAGTCATTTCAGGATATGGGCTCCAGATGAGTTCTTTTTTAGGCCTTTTGCGTGTGGCTTGTTCCTTTAATGCTACACTGTCTGCATGTCAGCTCAAAGAGGAGCTTGCCTTTGCCTGACGTTTTGGATTCTGATGTGCCTGTTTTTTTTTATGCACTCTAGCTGCTCCAGCTTACCTTGACTCTTAGTTAAGTGTTGGGTGAGACGCATCAGTGCTTTCATTGTTGAAAGTCAATGATCAGCGAGACTTCACTCCGTAAGCACTCAGTAGCTTCTGTAGCCTTCTGGTATCATTAATGGATGCTGTCTCCTATTCAAGGTGTTTGGGAGCTTCAGGACATGGGAGCAGCATGGTTCCTGGCTATCCTCTGCATTGCTGTGAACTTCAAAGAACCAGTCTACATGATGCAGGACTAACATTTAATTCTTACAACATTTTGATTATGACTTGCATCTCATTTTATAGAGCTTTTTGCTCTACAATTTTCTGAGAGGGACACTTGCTCTAGGGTAAGCATCATGGGTTGTGGGCCCAGTAGGGAATCTTGTCTCCCAGTGTTACCTAGGAACCCACCTATTTTGTGTTTTAAAAATATGGATGGAAATCAATGCAAAACCCAACTTTTATTACCTTAAATATTGAAGCCCTGACTCACATAGTTTGTGTGCACCTACTTGTCATTTAAGTGTGTAAAAAAGTGATTATCGAATTAAAATTCCACATTCTGAGTCACAGTGTCAAGTTCAGTGGACATTTTCAAAAGCCAAATGCACTTATGATTAGGCCTGGGAGTAATTCAAATTAGGGGTCATTTACCACGCCTACATAGTTGGTGCAAAATGTGCCATGCCAACGTTACTGGTGACGTTTTGTATACTTATAATTAAAAAAAAAATGTCCTTCATGTGACTCAGTGTTTAGAATTCCGAGCTGCCATGGAAGTCCCAATGAGGGCTCCCTTGAAGCTTCAAGCCCAGGCGGGGCTCCACCAGGCCCTATACATTGTCTTGAATGTCCCTCTCTGGCACTTGGTGTGTTGGTGTGCAGGGATTACAAGAATGAGGGTATTGGTCTGGTGGGCCATGGGTGAGGAGCCCGGGGACTGGGCTTCCATGCCCTTTCCCGCCATGTTGCAAGATGTCTGGAAGGGGAACTCGCAGGCCTGGGTACAGATCCCTTGCATGACTCGTGTGAAGGAGCTTTGACTGGATCCAGGGTCAGAGCTTCCGTGGGCCTAGGAGGGGTAGTATGGTGGGGGATGAAATCCACAAAGTGCCTGAGACAGAGACCCGCAGGCCTGGGAAGGCCTTGTAGGAAAGTGCCCCTTTTTGCATGGTTACCCTCCACTTTTTGCCTGACACATGATGCACTTTGACTTGGTGTGCCCTGGGGCCCTGCCAATCAGGTTCCCAGGGCATGTGTTCTTTCCCAAAGCTGTACCTTTGTACCCATAATTGGCACCTCTCTGGCCACAGGTAAGCCCCTTGTAAAAGGTACCATGGGTGCCTAGGGCACTGTGACCAGGGAAGGCGTCTAAGGGATGCAGCACCTATTGTGCCACCCTTAGGGGCCCTGCACCTCAACACCCACAACTGCCATTGCAGGTTTTGGTGCAGGGAAAAGTGAAGAGTTGACATGACACGCATCCCTGTGTGCCATGCCTACAACAGTGGCGGCCGGCATGGCTTGCGGGTGAAGGGGTGGGCGCGGGGGTCGCACTGGGAGTGGGGGTTGCTGGGGTGGTTCGCGGGGGGGTCGCGTCCAGGGGGGGAATACAAAATAAATAAACTTACCTTGAGCCTGGGTCCCACGTCTCTGCTCCTGCTCTCCTGCCTCCGACTCCAGGAACAGGAAGCAGGCAGCCAGGCTGCCTCCCCTAAGCCAATCACAACGCTGCAATGCAGCATTTTGATTGGTCTGAGCACCGTGATACGGCGCTCAGCCCGGGGCTGACGGGGTGGGCATGTTCTCCATGCAGGCTGTAATGCAGCCTGCATGGAGAACGGGGAAAGTGCGCATGACTGGTTTGAGCAGCCAGAGAGGGCCGACCAAACAGTCATTGTGCACTAAGTAGTGGGCAAACCACTCCTCCTCTGCTCCGAGAGCAGAGTAGCCCTGCCCACCCGCAAAGCAGCAGGACACGAAGCATAAAATGATAACTCTAAGCTATTATCATTTTATGTTTCTACTTGGCACTGCTTAAAAGCAGTGGGGCGACGCTCCAGCGGAGGAGCCACCACTGCCCACAACCCACTGCCTCACCTAGGTAAGTCACCCCTCTAGCTGGGTGCACTAGCCCCCAGGTGAGGGTACAGTTGCAGGAGCACTGTACCCCTACAGTGTCTAAGTCCATTCTTAGACATTGTAAGTGCAGTAAAGCCATAAAAAGTATATGGTCTTGAAGTTGGTCATTACGAACTCCACAGCTTCATAATGGCTTTACTGAAATCTGGGAAGTTTGGTAGAAAACTTCTCAGCACATTAAGCCCACACTCATGACAGTGTGGGCTTAATGTGATACCTGCTCCAGGATGGGCTGGGTGCACGAAGGGGAAGCTTCAAAGGCCTGCCACCTTCGTAAGCTGTTCCTGCCTTTTGCTGCCCCCAGTAACTGGCTCCCACTGGTTCTGACCCCCACTTTGGGCGGGAGAATCGGCGAGAAAACCAAGTTAGGACGAGAGGTGTCCCCACCTTTGCCAACCCCACTCTTCACTGGAGGGTGGCATAATAGGGGGTGTACCAACCCCAAGGAAGAGACCTATTTGTCCCAACTCCTGTAAATGCCTCTAAATTTAGTATTTGGGGGCAAGCCTGAATCCTGCCTCCTCAGATTCGAGGAAGAAATAAGAAGGACCGAAGAGCCGTGCTGACCCACGAAGAAGAGGACACCAACTGCTTTGGCCCCAGCCCTACCGGCCTGTCCCGACTCCGACCTGCCTACAGCGAAACCCCGGCATGTCCAGCTCCCAGCAGCCCCCCAGTACCCGCAGAACTTGCCCTGCACTCATCTGAAAGACTCTGTCTCCTGTGAGCACCGTATCTGATCAACAATGACTCCAACACAGAACCGGGATCCAGGCGGCTCCGCGGTTCTGCATCACTCTACAACCGATGCCCACGACGCACGTTTGAGTGGCTGAACACCATGAGGAGGTCTCCCCAGCGACCATGACCTGGGATCTGGTGATTCCTGACCTACCTCGAGCTCCACACTGACGACTGCAGCCTCAACCTGAAAGGTCCCCCCAACCGCGACCGGGGCTGGTAAGAAGATCCGACGCCTAAAGACACCCCTGCACCCGACACCACACGGCCTTGGGTGGCCCAACGGACGGTGTTCAAGCATCCCCCAAGAATCCAACTTACCTCTCCTGCTGGTGGCCGCCTTCAGGAAGCCTCCTTGCCCAAGACTGCAGCCTTTTCTTCGAACTGGAGATCTCCATTGCAAACCACAGATCTTCCAATGTCTTCTTGGCACTCTACATCTGACTGCCTCCGTGCCGCTGGTGGTGTAGCTCCTCTGCTGATTGTTGGCCCCTGCAGTGCTAATCCTAATCCCAGGAGATTTGCTCCCACACCCAAGTGGCCTGCTCGTGAGCACCCCCTGACCGAAGGCCCCCTTAGCCCCATTGGCTAACATTGGGGCCCTGCACTCTGCACCCGGCCGCCTAATGCTGCTGGTGGTGCAAGTTGAGTGCCTAACCGAACCTTGGGGAACATTGGTTCTAACCCCCAAAAACTATTCTTGCAAGTTGTTTCCTTACCTGCAAATCGCTAACCTTCTATTACCCATAGGAACCAATGTTATGAGTTTTGCTCCTAAAAAGTTCTAAGTGTTGAACTGTCTTTTTGTATGAAAACCAAAGTAACTTTCTTTAAACCGAAAAGTGTCTTACTTACCCTTTGTATTGTAGGATCCATGGTGTGATATCTAGGCTTATTCCCCGAGTAGTCAATGTTATCCAAAAACGCAAAAGTAATAAAAAGTAATTTCTATGTATTTTAAACTGTGTTAACAGTGAATACAAACCTGTAGTTATTGCAAATCCATTCCCAACTGCATTTCCGTGTAAAGGTTTGCATTTGAAAGTATATCTTACCTACCTGTGCCAAGTCCTGCTTGGTTCTAGAAATAAATCATGAGTATACCTTTTTTATACTTACCCAATGGGTCTGGATTCTGAATCTGAGTGTGTGTAACCAGTCCTGTTTGAGCAAATACAATAAAAGCTTAACACATCCTCCTGATAAGCCTAACTGCTTGACCACACTACCACAAAGAGAGCTGTTAGTGATTATCCAATTTAGCCTCTGCTATACCTCTGTGGATCCACTGGACTCTGTGCACACTATACGTTACTTTGGTATAGTATATACAGAGCCAACTTCCTACAGACCTCCCCTGATTCCCCGGGATATAAAGCTCTAACGGGGCACCAGGCCATTGCTCCGTAGGACCTGGGGGGAAGCACCTGGCCCTGTGCTCTGTTTCTTGGCCTGCTGTGTCTCTTGGAGCCTTGGGTCAGTGCTTCGGCTGGCCCAGGGGTGGAAGCCCCTGGCCCGAGGCTCTCTTCTCGAGCCCACCATGTTGCAAAGTGCTCCGGTAAAGGTTCTGCAGGCCTGGGGCGTTCTCCCCTGCTTGTCTGGGTTCAGGAGCTCTGATGACTGGGCCCCATGTCTGAGCTCCAGAGGGCCGAGGGGGTGGAAGGAATCCCCAGTCCAGGGCCCCTTTTCCCGGCCTGCTGTGCCATTTTCAGTACAGGGACCTGCAGGCCTTTGAGGCCCACCTGCATGCCTGGGATAAAAAGCTCTGATCTGAGTGGAAGCCCCCGGCCCTGAGCTTCTTTCTCTCTCCGGTGATGGAGAGCACCGAACGGTTAATGATTAAGGCCACCCACTGGCTACATTCTCATGTTCACTGTAAATACATCCTGTTTCCCGATATTCTGTTTGCCCGTAGAGTGGTTTGGGTGGGCCCAGTAGTTAAGGAATTTGAGAGGGACTGTATCATTGTTAAATTTGCTAACCAACTTGTAGCTGAGGAAGTGATTTGTTTATCTTATCAGGGTCTAGCTCTGCAAAATAATGTGAAGGTTTTGCCATTGTGGTACTTTTAGAGATGTGGATTTGAGGGGTGGTGACCTGAGGGAAACGTTTGTCCCTGATACATCACAGATAGTATTCTACTCTATACCCACTCACAATCGTTTTTCTGCCCTGTCTGGGGAGTGCTGCATAGATTGACTTAATAGCCTTCCTCTGCTGTCTATTTGACTTGTGGTCATGAAACTAATTCTCATGCCAAAGAAATTTTGGTGTCCCTCGCCCTACCTGATTTTGGAAGCTGACTACTCCTTACTATTAGGTCTCCTATGGCACCTTTGCAGGCAAATGTGACCTGCGGTCTTGAAGCTAGTGCTCCTGCTAATGGAACTTCTATGCCTCTGCCTCGACCCGAGTACTTATCTTGTTCAAAATTAGGGGCATATACTTTGCCCAGTACCACAGATTGACCATCAAGCGTCCCTCTCACAAATATGTACCGCCCTTGTTTATCTATTCTCTGCTCCAGAGCTATGAATGGCACCCCATGTCTCACCCAAATTGTAGTCCCTCTCGCAAAGCTGGAATACGTAGTGGAAAAAATTTGCCCTCTCCATTTCTTACAAAGCTTCACCATTTCACTGTCTACCATGTGTGACTCTTGCAGGTATACGATCTGAGCTTTACGGCATTGCAATTGCGCGTGCACCCTGTGGCGCTTCTGCACTGAACCCAGACCCCGAACATTCCACGTCAGTATGGTGTATTTACCAAGTGTATGCATTGTGGTGCAATTTGTACTCGCTGAATAGCAAGCAGAGTTTCCAGGCCGCAGAGCCTACCCGGATCTGTTTCTACAATGGGACTGCCCCCCCTCCCTAAAACCCCAATACTCGGTCTGGTCGGAAAACTATACCGGACCATACAACAGAACTGAACATATAGGAACATATTAAGTATATAAAGCGCTTTCGCCATGTGGGGGACATTGCCAGCACTTCGCATGTGGTGTAACCTTCGTCTCAGTAGTACATAGAATTCCTACGGAACCCTGGGCCATATGAATACGTTGCTATTTGAAACAATCACACATGTACCTTAAGCAACAGTTACAAAATCACACTCCAGTCACAGGCACAATATAAGTAAGGGCTAGGTTAACCATATAGGTCGTTAATTAACTGCGGAGTCGCAGAGGGAAAAAGGGCCACACTGCCTTCTGAGTCCTTGTCGTGCGGTTCCTCTTCCTCAGAGGATGTTTTGGCCTCCAATCTCGCAGTGTGCGTGAAGGTGGCCGCTGCGATAATCGCCTGTGATTTGTTCTGTTGCATCTGCTGCGAGGTGAGTAACTTCTGTATGGGAGTCCTGTGCGAGCGCCTACTGCTACGGCTAGCAGGCGCTCCAGTACTGGTCCGACTCTTGGCGGCGGCCTGAGAGCTGGCTAACTCCATCACCTCCAACCAGTCGTCCACATCACCAGGGCTCTCAAAAAAATATGCTTTTTGGTCATGAAATATTTTTAACCAGGCCGGGAAAAGAAGCGCATATTTCAAGTTCAAATCTCTGAGTTTCCGCTTAACCGCTAGGAAGGAAGAGCGCTGCCTTTGCACCAAGACCGTATAGTCGGGGTATAGCGATACTTTGGCATTTGCGAAGTTTATCTGAGGCAATTCACGAGCCTTTTGCAGAAGAACGTCTCTGTCTCGAAAGTTCAGCAACTTTACTATGAGAGGTCGTGGAGGTGCCCCCAGTTGTGGGCGCCCGGTAGGTATTCTGTGCACTCATTCGATACAGTATTGTGTGGAGAGTCCCTCAGGTGTGACATGGTCCTTGAACCACTGCTCCATATAGCGCGTTGCATCAGTTCCTTCACTCCTCTCCGGCATGCCAATGACCCGAATGTTATTCCGTCTAGCTCTGCCTTCCGCATCTTCCACTCGGTCCAATAGGGTGGCAACTTGATCCTGCAGCTGCTTAACGTGGGTCTCACTCTGTGCCTGTCATGGAGCCACCTCCCTCAGCTTCACAGTGTTGTCCTTGACCTTGTCCGCAAGCTTCGCATGGTCCGCCCGAAGCAATGTGAGGCCGGTCGTCAGGGTCCCAATCTGGAGCTCGATTGCCTTCCTGGAGTCCCTCACCTCCTGTAGGATTAGATCCAATTTATCCACAGGTTCAGACACGGCAGTAGGCGGGACGCAACCAGGCGTGAGCGTGGCATCTGTGTGCTCCGCGGTGTCCGGGACATGGTCGGGGCCTCCGCCCTGGTCCTGTTGCTTCCCCCTGGGGCGCCCCATCACGCGGGTCGGTACAGAAAAAGTCAAAATGGCTGAGCGCGTGAACAGTACCCAGCACCTTGGTAGCGTTCACCCAGTTCAGCGACCCAGCATCCACCACTGTCCTCCTCCGACTCCCTTCAATGGCCCGGACCCCTGCAGAAGCTATGTGTCACAAACCAGTCCGGCACAGGCCTCCGCGTACCGCGACTCAGCCACAGCACCTTTGGGCCAAGCCGTCCCCTCGACAGGTTAACGCACCAGTAAGGGAGGAGAATCCAGGCGACCCACTCCAGCAGCACAGAGTCTATGTCCCTGGCACCTCCAGTGTTAGTGCGCCAAGCACCACCTTCCACTGCCCACTCGAGGACCCAGCACCGGTAACAGGAGCAAGGAACAAACCGGCGGCAACCGGGGCTCCACTGTCATGCCACCCTCACAAGAATGTGTGTCAAATGCCGTTTATCCCTCTCAATATGCCGCAGCCATGTAATCAGGGTCCCAGCACTCCTCCTCCACTTCCTGCTGCCAGCTCTAATGGGAGCAGGCTTCCCCTTCCGGGCTCCGCTAGTGTCGTCAATCACGTCCGGGGAAGTAGGCCGCACCACATCCCCGGGCTCGCGTGGTCGTCCACCCCCAGGCTCAGGGCCGCATCCGTACCGTCACAGCGGGGCGCCACACACAACTCCCAAAGCGCCGTCCGCTTCGCCAGCACAGACAAGCCACAGCACCTACCGCGCACCGCTCACATATGCAGGGGTGCCGGCCAGGGCCTCGCGCATTTGATGCATCCGGGCCGTCTAGCTCCAGGCCCCCGTCGCTGCACCTCCTCCGTCCATGCAGTCAGGCTCCGGGGCAATTATCTCCGCACACGCCCGCAATCCCCGACTGCAGATCGGCACCGAGTCTCAGCGCCACCTCAGTCAAGCCGTCCACGCATCTGGAGACCTTGTCCTGCAACGTTCAGCGCATAAATTCCAGGATATTGTGGCCCAGGTCCGGAGCTCGTCTAGAAGACGACCGCCATGCTCGGCTGCTAGCCACGCCCCTTTCTGATCCAATGTTAATCCTAATTTTGTTTCTCTTTATGCATTTATTGGCTGTTAGACCTGGCACCATTGGCGTGGGTCTCCCTTCTATTTTTTTGCTGTTGCCTCCTGTGTTTTTGCTATGCTTTTGCTGGTCTAGATGCTTTGGGCACTTTGCCACTGCTATTCAGTGCCAAAGTGCAAGTGCTCCCTATTCTAAATTGATGTAATGGATTAGTGACTCCATGATTGGCTTATTTGACTTACTTGTCAGACCCTAGTACAGTGCACCATGTGTGCCCAGGGCCTGTAAGTCAAATGCTGCTGGTGGGCTTGCAGCACTGATTGTGCCACCCACAGAAGCAGCTTGTAAAGTATGGCTCAGGCCTGCCATTGCAGAGCCTGTGTGCAGTCTGGGACTGCCATGTCGACTTGGCAAGTGTACCCACTTGCCAGTCCCTAAACCTTCCCTTTTCTGCATGTTAGTCACCCCTAAGGTAGGCCCAAGGGCAGGGTGCATTGTATGTGAAAGGTAGGACATGCCCTGATGTGTGTGGCATGTCCTGATAGTGAATTACAGCCAATTTCGTTTTTCACTATTGCAAGGCTATCTGTTCCCATAGGCCAGAATGGGCAGTTTGACATCTTATAATCCTAACTGACCCTAGGAACAAGATAGGAAAATAAAGTTTAGTATGCCTGAACTCAGAATGTTAAAATACATCTTTTAGTGTGGGTGATTTTTACATTCTGTGTTTGAAAATACCACTTTTAGAAAGTAGGTATTTTCTTGCCTAACCATCCAGCATGCCTCTGCTAGGTTTGTGTATTCCATGTCTGGTTTGTGAGTGACAGGGGGCTGGAGAGGGCCTTGGCTCCAGCAGTCTGATGGGTCAGGGCTGGGCTGAATAGGACCTGCATTGAATAGAGAGTAGGGGGAGGAGATTTCCTTTCACCAACCTGAGCCCTCATAGAATAGAGAGTAGGGGGCGGAGATTTCCTTTCACTGACCTGAGCCCTCATAGAATAGAGAGTAGGGGGAGGAGATTTCCTTTCAGCTACCTGGGCCAGGTCTGCTTTCAAACAATGCTGTCTCCACCTCCTGCCAGGAAGCTGCACCAAGGAGGACAGAACTGGTTTTGGCTGGGCACAGACACCCTCTGCCTTCAGAGGACAAAGGAGTTTGCAGTATAAATATTGGAGCCCAGACCCCAGAACTTTAGATCACTTCTGGGAATCAAGACGGACCTTTGTCAAGGAGAGAAACCAAGGAAGCTGAAGGAGGAGACTGCCCCAGTGCTGGTTGCTGTCTGGGGTTGGCCTGCAGTGGTTACTAATTTCCAAGGAAAGGGAAAAAGGAACTTTGTGTACTTTATCATCTTGAGGAAGATCTCCAAGGGCTTGAAGCTGAGCTTGCCTCCTGTCTGAAGTCACAGGGACACCAAGACTTCACCACCAGCTCCCCCTGAATTTCCTTGCTGGGAATTCTACCTGCAGAGAGGTGCCTTCTGTTGTTCTGGGTACCTCTAGTGTCTGCGTGACGCTGGGAGCTGGAAGCGCGACACAACGAGGAAGAAGCATGACGCCGCCGCAGCAGTTGCCATCGCATCGCCGAAGA
Organism: Calotriton arnoldi; assembly: GCA_963921515.1. Lineage (NCBI taxonomy): Eukaryota > Metazoa > Chordata > Amphibia > Caudata > Salamandridae > Calotriton > Calotriton arnoldi. Next base: position 205,960 of record CAWUFW010001053.1, on the reverse strand, counting down.
AGCATGTCGTCGCCGCAGCTGTTTGCCGTCGCATCGCCGAAGAAGCGTGTCGCATCACCGGAGAAGCGTGCCGCCGCCGCCGAGGTTGCCGTCGCATCACCGGAGAAGCGTGTCGCAGGGCCTGTCGCGGCTCCAAAGTTAATCGATTTCGCCGCACGGCCGTCGGGCGTGCACGCCTCGCATCTACGTTGTCGCATCGCATCAAAGGCGCCATCTTGTCGCATCGCACCGGATCGTAACATTGCATCGAGGTGCCATTTTGTCGCATCGTCACCGGGCTGCAGTAAGAAACGACGCATCAACTCCCCACACAGTAAGGAAGTGACGCATCACCTCCCCTGCGCTGCAGTAAGGAACCGATGCATCCACTCCCCTGAGTGTAAGGAACGGCGCATCAACTTCCCTGCGACCCTTTTGTTTGCATTGCGTGACGCATCCCAGGTACTTTGAGAACCAATTGACGCATTTACCATCTAATTTGAACTAAGCTATTTCTACCATCTGAAAGTCATATTTTTGAGTATTGTATTGTGGATTTTTGTCGTTTGGTCTTGTGTTAAGTCTAGCTAAAGATTACTTATTTTTCTAAACTGGTATGGTGTCCATTTGTAGTGTTTTCACTGTATTACTGTATGTGTTCACAAATGCTTTACACACTGCCTCTGAGATAAGCCTGCCTGCTCGTGCCAAGCTACCAAGGGGGTGAGCAGGGGTTATTTAGGAGTGTAGCCCCCTTACCCTGACTAGAAGCAAGGGTCCCTACTTGGTCAAAGGTACCTCCCTCTGCCAACTAGAGACCCCCATTTCTAACATTGGCATTTTGGAATATAGACTTATATGTCCAGATAACGGCCTTAACATTGCGTCACTGGGTATTTCATCGCTAAACTGGGCTTTGAGGAGGATGGCCCTGCATGTCCAAAATGATACATCTTTAAGCTTTATTCCACAGGAGCCCTTGCCTTCTATAGAGACTGTAGAGGCTTGATGCTACTTCCTTATTTGCTTAAGCATGATTTATGGAATGCATTTGAATGGACTGCCCCACGCTGTCTTTCAATGCCTACCTTTGTTGGAGTGGCAGGTATGTCGATTGTTGATTATATTTTTGCCAGCAGGAATTTTCTTAATTTTATTGCGGACAGTGCGGTCATCCCTTTCACATATAGTGATCATACCCTCTTTTTAACAACCCCCCAAAAAATATTGGAATTTTTACATTTACGTAGGCGTTGGACAGACTACAAAGCATATTGCTCAACACGAATAGTACGGGTAGCATCATGCATTACCAAACAATGGAGCAGTATACATTTTTGGAAATTATAAACAAATACAATGCTAGTGAGCTCTTGCCGAGTTTGGGGGTATAAAAAGGAGCGTTCCTAGACACAGGGACATTAATTGGTGCCAATTATACAATAGAACAGAACTGATTGCAACCATAATAAACGTAACATTCCTGCACCCGCCATATGTGACAGAGTTAGTAATACCACTGAGGTCAGATAAGGATGTACCTGGGGCTGCCTATAGGGAGTACGATTATTAGACCGGGGCTCCAACCAGTAGCAGAGATTATTATGCAATGGGGGAACAACATGTAAAATGCACTAAGAGAGTTGTTCATCAGTTTGTAGACCCTCACAGAGTTTCTCCAGGAGTGTATCCCAACTATCAGAGATGGGATATTTGCAGAGACCTCTTATTTCTGCCCGATGTAAGGCTTTACTTTCCGCCTGCGCCCAGGCCACCATTGAGAGTGCCCAGGCAAAGGAAGTTGGGGGGTTCACCGCTTTCCACTTGCGGGTGATCAGCTGTTTTGCTAGGATATGGGCCAGGTCTGTGAAATGTGTTACAGCCCTAGTTCTCTTGGTGCGGCATATTAAACCCAGCAGATGCACCTACCAAGTGTATACTATGGTGAGGCCTGTGCATCGCGCCAGGAGTGCCGTAATGTCCAGCCAGTATCCGACCAGTGACAGACAGGTCGAAAACATATGCATAACATATGGTGTAAAGCAATGGGGACAGGTAGCATTTGTGTGGTGAAAGTATCAATTGATTTTGTAGGGAGTTAAATAGGCTCTATGCAATATATAAAATTGCATTAATTTGAAGTGGACATTGCGGGATACTAGGGTAGGGTAAGCTAACATTGCCTGCCACTCTCTATCAGTACAAGGGTGGCCCTGGTCAGTGTCCCAGTGTTGGTACATCGCGGTAAGGGGAATAGCTGCATGAGGCCGCAGAGAGCCAGCAATCCATCGAGTTAAGTGGCGACCCCTTCCCATTATGCGTAGGTATTGGATTGTGAGGTGTAGTTGTGGCTCCTCCTGTATGTCTCCCTACCGCTACCCCAATGACCGGATAAAGGAAGCATGTAATAGGAACTGCCCTGGTGGGAGATCAGAGTCTGTGAGGAGCTCCTCTTTAGGTATGAGGATTCCTTCCCAATATAAATCACCTACACTGTGTAGCCCCGCTGCATGCCAGGGACCCGGGTCCTCGAATGGGTTGTCACATCACTCCATGGCATGCCAAGCAGTGGCAGCGCCGGGGCATAAAGTGTCACTGATCGGGTAAGGAAGACAATCCTACAGTAGCAACGACATGCAACCCACAGCAGGAGTGTGCACGGTAGCGGCACCTTAGCTAGTGGGTGAAAAATGCAGAGCACGCATTCCAGGTCACACTGAAGGAAGACGGTTGCAGTGTCCTCAATTGGCATCCAGCGAACCAGCACACTACCCATTGTAGTTGTGAGACCAGATATTAGTGTTCAAAATTGGGTACACTCAGTCCACCGCAGTCCGCAGGGAGATAGAGCTTAGGGAGGGCCACTCTACGGTGCATGGCATGCCATATAAAATCGCCTGTTAAGCACTCTAGGGAGGGAAAGAAAGGGTTTTTGACGTATAAGGGCAGGTTGTCAAAATAATGCAGCAGGCGCTGTAGCATAACCATCTTCATGAGGGCCCCATGGCCTGCCAGCGACAGCGGTAGGGTTTGCCAGAACGCTATTTGCGCCCACAGGGCGGATATAGCGCTGAGCAGGTTACCATCTAAAAGGTCTGCAGGTGCATGATAAATGTGAATACCCAGGTACTGGAACATGGACAGCTGCTAGTCCAACTGGACGCCGCTGATGTAAAGTGCCGGGTCAGGCGTATTGGCCATGAATGGGAAAAGGCAGGATTTGGCCCTGTTTCTCTTAAGGTCCGATACAGCAGCAAGTCGAGGAAGCAGATGCTCTATGGTGGGAAGGATTGCATGGATATTGTGAAGGTAAAGAAGCATGTCATCCACGTTAAGCAAGACAGAGCACATACCATCATCGAGGGGTATACCCCATAGTTTGTCCTGTGCACAAAGAAGGTAGGCCAGAGGCTCTATTGCCAGGGATAACAGGAGCGGGGACAACGTCTAACCCTGACGTGTGCCCCTCTTTATCGGGTCCGATATATGGCTGTCTATTTTAACACTGGCTGACGGGTTGACGTACAGTAGTTTGACCAGTCGGATAAAGCGGGCTCCCAGACCATATCAGGAGAATACCTCGAATAAATAGGGCCATTCTAGGGAGGTCAAGCTACAATCTATGGGATTATGACTTAACTCCTCTAAGTCAGAATGGGCACCAGCTGAGCCTGGAGGCAAGAAGCCAGTGGTTGGCTCTAGGAAGGAGACTCCTGAGTGCTGCTCTTGTCGTCAGCTGCCGTCTGGGCACTCTGGTCATCAGGTTGGCCCGAGCCATCTGATCGCCAGGCTGACCGACCAGGTGACCAATAGTTGGCTGGCCAACCAGAAGATCGGTCGGTGGTTAGCCAACCAGATGAATGGCTGGCCAACGGGCGCAGCTAACTTTGACATGTTTCTTCCCCCAGGTTCTGTAAACTCCCACTTTGTCGGGGCTTAATAGTTGGAGAAAAACAGCTTCCCAGGCAGGTCCAACCTTTCTTAGCTCCACAGGCACAGTCATCAGGAAGGTGGAAAGCACCAGCCCGGTGCACCCTTAACTGATGGACTGGGATGACAGTCTCTACCCAAGGCATGGTGCTGTGGACTGGGAAGAACTCTTGTGCCCTGCCAGGGGGTGTGAAGTGGTGATGGGGCACACCCCTGTGAAGGTCCAGTCACCAGGCAGATCCTGGGGCAGGGCGGCATTGGACCAGGAAGAAGTCTAGGGCTCATGTGGGCTGAGCAGCTCCTGTAATCCACTGTGAGAGGCAGGCAAAGCCATGGCTCTTGTATGGGACAGGACCCCACAGACCAGGGGTTCAGGAAAAGGGCAGAATAATCTTCCTTACCAGGGCCAGAATGGCATTGGGTAGGGAAGGACTCTGGAGCTCCTGCAGGATGAACAGCTCACTTAATGCCCCGTGAGAGGCCGGCAAAGTCATGGCTTTTGCCTGGGAGTCCAAGTCCCCCCAGGCCAGGGCTTCAAGCACCAAGCAGGGCCCCTTTCCCTTTCCGGGGCAGGGTGGCGTCAGACCGAGGTGGAATCCAGGGCTCTTGTTGGTTGAACTGCTCCTGTAATCCCCAGTAGGAGGTCCAGCCCCTGCAGGCCGGTGGTGTCAGCCAGCAGGCAGAGTCTCAGGGCAGGTTGGCAGCACACCCGCAAGGGTTTGCCAGGTTTCAAGATGTCTAAGCTTGTCAGCTTCGTGTTGGCAAAAACGTCACCATTGATTCATTCTCATGGTCGATCCAGCCAATGGACAAGTATGGGTGTGCCAATTCAGTAAATCCCGTCACCAGCCAGTCTTCCTAATTTGAATTATGCCCAGACCTATTAAAGATGTCTGACAATCTGCTGTATGCGAATTTTTCTGCCATCATTGATTCAGGGTTATGGTTGGAAAGAGGGTGTTCAGTAGGATAGTGGCCTTGGGCAATGTAGTAAACACCAGCTTCAGAGACATTTTGCTCTTAGTTTCCCACCCTTGAAACACTTGTAAAATTACTACTTTTAAAGGCAGTAGTTAGGGCCAGGTCTAGACTTTTGTGGACAGGTACTCCATCACAAACGTGATGGATACCCCATCCACCTTATTTCAAGTACATTTGTATTTGTTTGCATGTGTAATAACACTGACCGGATACCCATTACGTTTGTGACAGAGTACCCATCCACCAAACTCTAAATTAGGCCCTTAGGCAAGATTTGTCAAGGGCTTGCATTGCCCTTGCAACACACAAGGTGACACAAGGGCAACCCAAGTCATTAAGTGAGATTTACTATGCACACAGAGCCACCTTGCGTGGCTCTGCGTGGCAGAGTAAATCTGAAGTAACGCAAGGCAGCACAAGTCGTCGCTTTGTGTTACTCTGCCCTGGAAAGGCGTTCCATGGGTGGAGCGTGGGCATTCACATGCATCCACCCATGGTTTTTGGTGCATTCCCAGATTTAATAACACTAGTATTCCTGGAAATGGTACACCTTCCCAGGGGAGGCGTAATAAGGAGAAATATGTTGATTTCTTCTTGGTTTTTCGTCTTTCTACATGTGCTGCATTCTGCAGTACACATAGAAAGAGGGAAAAGCCTCAGAGGATTGTTTTGGGCAGGAAGTTGTCCTTTCCTGCACAAAAACAATCTTGGCTGTAACCTGCATTGGCGTTTGACAGCCACAAGTGCACCAGTGCTGAGAGAGAGCAGGAATGTGCCATATCCTAGTAGATATGGTGCATTCCTGCCCTCTTCATTTGATGCAGTGTGGCAAGTGTTATTGATGCATTGGGCTGCATCAAATGATAGTAAATCTTCCCCTTAGTATCTTTCCTAAGAGCATCAGGGAGGGAAATCCCTTAAAATTAATAAGGGTTTTGGGAGCCACACATTCTGGTAAAGGTGATAAAAGCTGATGTGTTCTGATCTAGGGTATCATTTTACTGTACCCCATCACCATTCAAATTCTATGAGATCAAAAGATTAGTCTGTTACCTCAGTTAAGAGGGCAGATTTGCTAAACTTTAAAGCAATTTAACACAGCAAGGGAACTTGCTGCACTGTGTTGCGTGAAAGGGAGAGGGCAGAAATGTGCCATATCTACTAAGATGACTATGAAGCCATCGCAATCATGTGATAGTAAAAAACCAACAGGTTGTAAGAAAAGTGCACAAGCAAATTCTTCTGCATTTGAAATGATTCCAGACACAAGGGCAACTGAGGGGGTCACTTAGGGGATGAGCAAGATCGAGAAAGTGCCAGTTGAATCCTTAGAAGAGATGGAACATGCTCCTGAGACATTGAAATTAATTGGTTGAGTGTGAAGAGTCTACGATTTGTGCCTCAATGGGAGTGGTAATTTCAGTTAATAAGCAGAAAAGGAAACTGTGTATGCAGTATCTATATGCAGTGATGGGGGGAGTGAGTCTGTGACATCACCGGAAACAGAACCAGCATCCCGCCATATGATTATCTCTATTGCTGTGCTCCAAGAATTGTGGATGTCAGATTAAAAAACAAACTATTCTTAGTAAACAAGGACTGCAGCAAAGTGATACTGCGCAAAAACAGCCAGTTCCACAAACTGAAGAGCAAGCTCTAAGAAAGAATTAAGATATAACCCAGCCAAATTGGGGCTGTAAAGAAATGTCTTTTTTGTATTATCACCCCCAAGTTTTTATGCTGGTTTTTCTACTCTGAAAATGCACTGAGTCCTGCCAAACAGGCCTCAGTGCCAGTGCTCTGACCTTAAAAAGGTAAATGTCTAATTGCCTCACTCACAATTGGTATAAATTAACTTACTTATAAGTACCTAGCAAATGGTATCAGGGGTGCCCAGGGCCTGTAATTTAAGTGTCCGGCGTAGACCGCAGCACTTATTGTGCCACCAGAAGTTTGACAAAGCAAAGCATGACTCCCAGCCCACCATTGCTGGCTGGCAGAGCAGTTTTTTAAACTGCTAACTCGACTTTGCCAATTAAACCAATGGCAAAGCCAAGACCTTCCTTTTTTAGTATTTATAAGCACCCCTAATGCAGGCCTACTGAGCCCTAAAGGCAGGGTGCGTTATATTAAAAAGATGGATGTGTGTTTTATTAACGTTACATGTCCTGAGGTTAAAAACCCCACATTGTTGTTTTAACTGTGGAAAGGCTAGTACCCCCATTTTTGAGAAAGGAGTTACACATTGACAAATCATCAGTGCTAACTTCTAAAAGAGACTACTAAACATGGTACTTCAAGATATCAAATGAATCATTACATTAAACCCAACTTGTTGCTCAAGCTGAATTTAATGTAACTTTTGTGCAAATGGCAACTTAAGAAAGAAATCACTTTGGTGCCCAAAGCCTCTGGTAGCTGTTTCTTGTTGCACGCAAGCTGCTGTCCTCGAGACAGCCTTCTGCCCTGCTGTGGAGAGGTAAAAAGACTCTCAGGAAGAGGAACAAAGAACCTGTCGAGGGGAGAGGTATGACCTCCTCCTGGAAGGTTGGCCAGAGTGGGTTTTAGCCCAAAAGGCGAGCTTCAAAGGGGAAGCCCCCTTTGAAGGGCAAATGGTAGTCCCAATTGGAAGGAGCTGCTCTTTTGTTTTAGCAGACAGGCTGTCATCTCGGGCAGAGAGGGAGAAGCTGTTGTCAAATCGCTTTTTCAGAAGGTGTGTAGCCCCAGTTAACCATACCTCTGGGTTGGGCTAGGGAGCTCCACACACCAAGAGACGTTTTCTGCCATGTTGGGAGTGGGGAGAATAGTGCATTCTGGGCTAGCTAGATGCCATACTTTGCAGGATGTCATTATCAAGCGGGAGGGAACCTGATAGCCCATTGGATAGTTAGTTGCCACATTCCCCTAGGCTCATAGTGGGCTTTAAAGTGGCACCCCTGGCACCTACTTCTCAAATGAACATCTGTACAGGAGAGGGGACCAAAGAAGGACTGCCTTGCTGTTCCCCGAAACCCAGCAAAGAGAGGCTGCACCAAAGGCTGAGCTGCACCTGTTGCATCTTGGGATAGCAAAAAAAAGACTGTGCCTTTAGTGTCCTGCTTGTGGAAAAATCATCCCCAAGACCCGGAGAGAGTAGGTGACTCCAAGAGTCAGTTAGCTGACTCACTGTTACAGCCACAGGGCCATAAAAGCTGAGAAGCCTGCCCCCTTAAGTGTTCAGTGCTAAGAAACCTGACCATCACTGAACAGTAAGGTGCAGCTTGGGCTGATGAGTCCTAAACCTGAGAATTTGCACCCAAGTCTACTGGAACAGGAAGAGTTAATCATCATCAACTTCATTCGGTTGAATCCAAACCATCAAAGTATACATAATCAATAAATAACAATTATTGACTAAAATAATCTTGCCCAATTTCCAAGTAAAACAGCATGGATAAAAACCTCCATAAAACAGTTGAAAAATTACAAACAATAACATCTTCTCATGCTTTTAAAGTGCTTTGTGCCTGATGTGATTAATTAGTCATAATAGAAATGTCACTTATAGCAAACATCCAGGTTGCCCTGGGCATAATTACAACTCCAGTAATACGAATGATAAAAACCTCATAAACAGACTAGGTCACGAATTTCTGCCGCCTAAACCAGACATTCAGTAGAAACCTGCTTACAGCAAAGACAATAGGATTTGATGTATCAGTCTTTAAAACCCTAAAAGCGACCCAATAATGTCTGAGTGCCAGATTCCGGCAAATTGGTCGAATCCACGTTCTTCGAGGAAGGTGATATTCAGTGCAAAAGAACAAAATATGTTCGTCAGTCTCCGAGGCATGACTACATGCTGGGCAAGTAACTGAGTCTAATTCAAGGGCCCAGGTGTTAAAGGACCTTCATGGTAGGCAGCCCAGGTGAAATCTCACATAAAGACTTTTCGCTAGTGGTGGTGAGATCAAATAAAAAAAGTGCTCAAACTTAGGATATGGCTTAAAGCTTCCAAACTCAGTGGTTAGGCGCCCTGTAATCATACTTGTAGCATGGTAACATTTACTATTCCCACTCCAATCTAACCATATTGGGGGAAGGTGTTGGCACTAAAGGGGTGACATTTACTATTCCCACTCCTGTCTAAACTAATTTGGGGACGGTGCCGGACATTAAAGGGGTGACATTTACTATTCTCACTCCAAACTAAATGAATTTGGGGAAGTGTGGACACTAAAGGGATGACATTTACAATTCACACTCTAATCTAAACCTATTTGGGGACGGTGTTGGACACTTAAGGGGTAACATTTACTTTTTCCACGCCAATCTAAACCAATTCGGGGAAGGTGTTGGACACTAAAGGGTGACATTTACTATTCCCACTCCGCTCTAACCATATTGGGGGAAGGTGTTGGCACTAAAGGGGTGACATTTACTATTCCCACTCCTATCTAAACCAATACAGCGAAGGTGTTGGACACTAATGAGGTGACATTTACTATTCCCACTCCAATTAAAAACCTATTCGGGGAAGGTGTTGGACACTAAGGGGGTGACATTTACTATTCCCACTCCAATCTAAACCTATTTGGGGAAGGTGTTGGACACTAAAGGGGTAATATTTACTTTTTTCACGCCAATTTAAACCGATTCAGCGAAGGTGTTGGACACTAAAGGGTGACATTTACTATTCCCACTCCGGTCTAACCATATTGGGGGAAGGTGTTGGCACTAAAGGGGTGACATTTACTAATCCCACTCCTATCTAAACCAATACAGCGAAGGTGTTGGACACTAACGAGGTGACATTTACTATTCCCACTCCAATCAAAACCTATTTGGGGAAGGTTTTGGACACTAAAGGGGTAACATTTACTATTCCCACTCCAATCTAAACCAATTTGGGGAAGGTGTTGGACACTAAAGGGTGACATGTACTATTCCCACTCCGGTCTAACCATATTGGGGGAAGGTGTTGGCACTAAAGGGGTGACATTTACTATTCCCACTCCTCTCTAATCTAATTTGGGGACGGACACTAAAACTGTGACATTTACTAATCCCACTCTCATTTAAACCAATTTGGGAAAGGTATTGGACACTAAAGGGGTGACATTTACTATTCCCACTCCAATCTAAACCAATTCGGGGAAGGTGTTGGACACTAAAGAGGAGACATTTACTATTCCCACTCCAATCTAAACCTATTTGGGGAAGGTGTTGGACTCTAAGGGGGTAACATTTACTATTCTCACTCCAATCTAACCATATTGGGGACGGTGTTGGACACTAAAGGGGTGACATTTACAATTCCCACTTCATTTTAAATAAATTTGGAGAAGGTGTTTGGACGCTAAAGCGGTGACATTTACTATTCTCATCTAATATAACCATATTGGGTAAGGTTTTGGACACTAAAGGGGTGACATTTAGTATTCCCACTCCAATCTAATCCAATTTGGGAAGGTTTTGGAAACAACAGGGATGACATTTACTATCCCCTCTCCAATCTAAGCCAATTTGAGGAAGGTGTTGGACACTAAAAGGGTGACATTTACTATTCCCAGTCCTAAACTAATTTGGGGACGGTGCTGGACACTAAAGGGGTGACATTTACTATTCCCAGTCCAATTTAACTATATTGGCGGAAGGTGTTAGACACTAAAGTGGTGACATATACTATTCCCACTTCAATCTAAACCAATTCAGGGAAGGTGTTGGACACTAACGGGGTGACATTTTCTATTCCCACTCCAATCTAAATCTGTGTGGGGAAGGTGTTGGACACAAAAATGGTAACATTTACAATTGCCACGCCAATCTAACCATATTTTGGAAGGTGTTGGACACTAAAGGGGTGATATTTACTGTTCCCACTCTAATCTAAACCAATTTGAGGAAGGTGTTGGACACTAACAAGGTGACATTTACTATTCCCACTCCAATATTAACCTATTTGGGGAAGGTTTTGGACACTAAGGGGGTGACATTTACTATTCCCACTCCAATCTAAACCAATTTGGAAAAGGTGTTGGACACTAAAGGGGTGACATTTACTGATCCCACTCCCATTTAAACCAATTTGGGAAAGGTGTTGGGCACTAAAGGGGTGACATCTATTATTCCCACTCAAATCTTAACCAATTCGGGGAAGGTGTTGGACACTAACGAGGTGACATTTACTATTCCCACTCCAATCTAAACCTATTTGCGGAAGGAGTTGAACTCTAAAAGGGTAACATTTACTATTCTCACTCCAATCTAACCATATTGGGGATGTTGTTAGCCACTAAAGGGGTGACATTTACTATTCCCACTCCAATCTAAACCAATTCGGGGAAGGTGTTGGGCACTAAAGGGGTGACTTTTACTATTCTCACTCCAATCTAAACCTATTTGTGGAAGATGTTGAACTATTCCCACTCCAATCTAACCATATTGAGGACGGTGTTGGACGCTAAAGGAGTGACATTTACTATTCCCACTCCAATCTAAACCAGTTTGGGAAGGTTTTGGAAACAACAGGTGTGCCATTTACTATTGCCACTCCAATCTAAACCAATTTGGGAAAGGTGTTGGACGATAAAGGGATGACATTTACTAATCCCACTCAAATCTAAAGCAATTTGGGGTAGGTGATGGACACTAAAGGGGTGACATTTACTATTCCCACTTCTAAACTCATTTGGGGACGTGCTGGGCACTAAAGGGGTGACATTTACTATTCCCGCTCCAATCTGAACAAATTCAAGGAAGGTGTTGGCCACTAAAGGGGTGGCATTTATTATTCCCACTCCAATCTAAATACATTTGAAGAAGGTGTTGGACATTAAAGGGGTGACATTTACTGTTCCACTTCCAAACTAAACCAATTTGAGGAAGGTGTTGGACACTAAAGGGGTGACATTTACCATTCCCACTCCAATATAGCCATCTTGGGGGAAGGTGATGGACACTAAAGGGGTGACATTTACCATTCCACTCCAATCTAACCATATTGGGGGAAGGTGTTGGACACTGAAGAGTTGAAATTTACAATATTCACTTCAAAATAAAACATTTTACATAACTAATTAATAAATAAAAATATTACAAACACAATCAAGACTCCATATTCTCACATACTTTTTTGTAATATAAAATTTACAAAAATGTTATCTAGAAACACGCTACTCAAAACTACAAACCTTTATATACATATTTATATTTTAAATTATAAAATTACAATTTTAATTACTGTTAAATAATAATATAGTGTTCAAAATATTTACTACCGTTCATAAACTTTAAACAATAAAAAAACACAAAATGAACACTCATAAATGTAAACAATTTTTATATAAAGTTTGTATTTTAAACTATTTGAAACAATTTAACTTACCATTAAAATTAAATTTAAGACAATTAAAAAAATAATAGAATTGTAAATATTTTTTTAATTGTACTTTTTATAACATAAAAACATTTCTAAATACTCTACTTAATTAAAAATATTATATATTTTCAATATTTTATGATATTATTTTTTTCTTATGGAAATAAAATTAATACCATTAGTATATATCTTAATTAACATAAAAGTTAAATATATTAAAATATTAATATGATAAAATACATTTAAAAATTCAAAATTGTTAATTTGCATATCTTTAAAATTATTACATTGCAATTTAAATTTTAATCATATATTTTTTTTAAATCTCCCCACCCTTATCTCCCAAAAACCCAATATCCGCTACTAAAAGAAATATTAAACAATTAATTATATACATCATTACAACTAAAAATAAAACTGTCAACAACTTCATAAATAAATTAATATCTTACTAAAAACACAAATGAAAAAAAATAAACACATACAACCAAACACACTACAATACATTACATACTGATTAACACTTACAAACAATATTTTATACAACAATATTTTCTACAGCAATATTTTTGCAACAATAATAAAAACAACACTAAAAATTATTTATTTACCTTTGATATTTCTATCCACGATATTTTTGATGTCCTGATAATCTTGACACTATATTTTTGTATCACAATATTATTTTTCTGATATTTTGTCCAAAGACCATCAGTGGCATACTACATAAGGTGAACTGTGTACCAAGCCTCGGTCCCAAATAGCTTTTGATGGTGCATTTCCCAAAGCTGCAGTGTAGAGATTGAATAAGATTGGTGCCAGTACTCAGCCTTCTTTCAGACCCTGATTGATTTGTATTCAGTTGGTAGCTTTCTCACCGGCCCTTAATTTAATGTGGATTCAGTTATCTGAGTACCAGTGCTTAATTTGAGCCGGGGGTTTCTGGTGCTGGGCACCGGCCCTTAATTGTCATCACCACACTTATGACACTCTGCCACATGGTGGCGCTGCTCATCAAATTTAGAGATGAACTGAACAGCGTTTGTTTATGAACACAATATACATAAAAAAATACTAATAGCTGCCTCCCCAGCCATTCATTTAGCTTTGGGGATCTGGAATAATCTGAACTGTTGCACTTGCAGGCAAGAGAGATGGTTATTAGTTGTTTTGGTACCGTCATTGGCAGCGATGACGGGCAATGGGTGGTACAAGCTGCAGTAGCCTCCAGGTCAGGGCCTTGGCACTTACTATTTTACAAATTAAGCACTGCTGAGTACAAATAAACTATTGCTTTTAGTGAGGTTTGTGGGATGCCCCAGCTGTTCAGCTTGGTTCATAATACATTGCGATCCACTCTATCAAAGAATATGGAATAGTCCACAAAACAAGCAAACAAAGGAGGTCTAGAAGGCAACATTCAACAATGATCCATATATGATAAAGCTATGATGTTATCCTGTGTGGAGGATTTTTGCCTAAACCCAGTCTGATAAAAAGGGAATGCGTTTTTTCTCTCTGGCCCATTCTTCTAGTTCACCCAACTGAATCTTGGCATAAACCTTTGCGTCCATGTCCAAAATTTTGTCCAAACACTATTGTCACCATACTGCATAAGCTGAACTGTGGACCAAGCCTAGGTGGAAATTAGTTCACTTTTGATGTTGCAGTTCACAAATCTTCACTGTAGAGATTGAATAAGATTGGTGCCAGGTCGCAGCCCTCTTTCAGACCTTCATTGATTTTTATTCGTTTGGTAGCTTACCGACCTGCCCTCAATTTAACACAGACGCAGTTTCCTGAGTACAAAAAAACTATTGCTTTGAGTAAGGTTTGTGTGATGCCTCAGCTGTTCAGCTTGGTCATAATACATTGCGATCCACTCTATCAAAGGCTGTGGAATAGTCCACAAAACAAGCAAAGAAAGGAGGTCTAGAAGGCAACGTTCAACAGGGCCATATGATAAGGGTACAATGCTATCCTGTGTGGATAATTTTTTCCGAAATCAGTCTGATGAAAAGGAATCCGTTTTTTATCTTTGGCCCATTCTTCTAGTTCACCCAACTGAATCTTGGCATAAACCTTTGCATCCACGTCCAACAGTGCAACCAGGCAATAACTAACTGGATCAGTATTGTCAGCTTTCTTATATATGGGAAGGAGATTAGACCCTCTCTATGATTCCGGTACCAATGCATTAGTGAACGATGAGGAGTAAAGCAGGGTGAACCACTGAGCCCAAAACTCTATATCCGTTTTAAATAATGAACCAGGAAGACCACTTGGTCCTGGTGCACCGTCTTCTCTAATCGATTGTATTGCCTTCCAACTTTACCTGTGGTAATAATTGGAGCAACATCAGATGGTTTCAAATCTGGCTTTGAATTGTGTTGGCAACATATAAACCTTGCACGTGGATAATCAACTGTGCTGCTGTGACTCCATTCCCTCGTTTATTGGTTTATTTAATGTGCTAACATAGTCCCAGAATTTAGACTGATTATTTTGATCTAGGAGAGTGTATAGATACAATCATTGAGCTGCCATATATTTTATCTTTTCTGCCCACAGTGTTGTCCAATACAGGTTTTTTGCTTGTTTTAACTTTAATGACACTGCTTTGTTCATCTATCTCTGTAAATTGCCTTACTGCCACTCTTAATTCTGTTTTATGTCTCCTTACTACTAAGTTATACCAATGGTTTATTTCCCATTGTCTTCTTGCTCTAAGCCCGCCTTTAAATTCTGTTTTTAGGCACTTAAGCAATGAGACTGTATGTTGAACCATATTAATGGGAATTGTTTTTCTTTCTTTATTGTCTCCAGTAGTTTACTTTTAGATACCTCTTTTGACATTTAATAAGTTGTCCCCGAGAGAAATTATTCCACTTCAGCCTTTTTACTAATGAGACAAGCTTGGTTCCCCTCAGATCACCAAGTATATTAATATTTTCGGTAGTTTGATATTCCACCAAAAAGCGGGAGATCTGTGGATAGTGATCACTCTCATTACATTGTGCTATTACAAACTGTTCGCAAACTGATGATTATAGGTCTGTAACAAATGTAAAGTCAACATTTTTAATCCCTCTAAATGAGCATAGGAGTACTTTTTTTTTCTTTTTGTTTGAAAATGTAGATTGTAGCGAGATCAGTTTCACAGCTTCTAATAGGACGTTAAATTGTTTTGCTAGCCGATCCAATCCTGCAAGCAAGCAATGCTGGTTATTCCCAAGATAGTTATCCAAGGTATGTAAATTGCTTGTTAAAATTACCTCCTATGCTGTTTATAGAGGAGATCTTTTAAGTTCCCACAAAATTGTGCATCAATTGCTATCGGTTTCCTCTATGTAGAATCAAATATGTGTTAATAATTAAAACTTTTTTAGACTGACCTCCTATCTTTAAAAGCTCAATTGTTACCATCACATTAATTGCATAAAACCCCTCTATACGGAATGGCTTTGTGGCCCATTTTCCCTGCATACAAAAGATGTCTGTTATTTTTTTTACATTTTACGGCATTTGGTTGCTCCACGAGATGCTTTAGTCCAGCCACATTCCATGAAATAACCTTCAAGTATCTGAAGGGGGATGGGAGCACACTGCCTCACAACACAGTTCACCCCTTAGCATTATGGTAAATGCAGTACAATGTTTGCGCTTACTTGAATATTAGCTGTTGTTTTTCACTAGAGTTGGTGCAGATAGTGCTGTAAATCCCTAGACACGTTTTTCTAGATTTTATCCTTCATCAGTAAAGATCAAAAAAATGTATTAAATCAGGAGTTGCTGAGAATGCTGCCACAGTCCACTCAGGTCTCAGTACCTCTCACTGGCGCACAGGTACATCTCCAAAAGCTCGTCAGCTCGCTGGCTCAAGGGAGCCTTTTTAAACAGAAGGGGGATGGGCGCACACTGCCTGGCATCACAGCACAGTTTGCCCTTTAGCATTATGGTAAATGCTGTACAATGATTGCGCTTGCTTGAATATTAAATTCAAGTATCCGTTGTCAGTCTGTACTGTAGATGTCTTTTCCATGTTTGTTAGGAATAAGTTCCGGTTGTTAGTATGGAGGGCAGCCATCTCCAGTCTTCTTCTGCTTCTTGAGGCAGTAGGGGTTTAATAATACATTTTCTCAGATTTATGGTGTTATAATCCACCCTGAGTATTCAATTTAGTGCAGGCTTAAATTTTGTAATATTATTTGTTCCCTTAAGTATGCTTTTAATTGACTTAAGCCGTACAACAAAACAATTGCCAGTGCTGATAAATAGTTGCTCATTCGTCACCCAATCACTCGTGACACTCAAAGTGATTGAAAAAACTTAATTTTTATTTTGAGTTCTCAATTTTTTAATACTATTACTTTTTGTTTTTTGAGCAGCAAATCAATTAAATGCTCCCGAAATTCATGAAATAAACAACATATAAATGACCACAGAACAACAATAACACTTATAAATTCAGTTCGTTCTGTCAACCATATGACACCTATTTACATTGCATTTCACAATAAACAAAGAGTACAAAAAATAATAAAAATAGCTCAAGTTCCAGAAAAAAGAAGAGTTGTAGAAATGAAGCTGAAAGATTAAGAAGAAAAAGAAGAGAAGGAGCCCAGATGGAAAAAAATAGTAAAAAGATTAATCCACTGTAAAAAAGTTCTTCGTTCTTTGTAACTTAGTTTTCCCACATTGGGCTCTTGCAAAACAATGGATGACTTAGGTCACCACCCACTAATCTGTATTTTCAAGCACAGGGTTGACCTAGTCACACTTTTCAATACTCATTTGTTTTTGCAAGATAAAGGTCTACGCGTTTCGAGCCCCATTCACATTTTACGTGGGGATCTCATCAGGACCAGGAACGAGCTAGAGTTGCAAGGAAACAAAAAAATAAAAAATAATAAATAAAAAGTGCATGTGTTAGCATTTATTCCACTACTTTCAAACTCCTTCATACATCCATCATTTCTTGATTTTTACCTTTCTAAAGGCTGTTTTCTTTTCAAGAATGTGTGTCCTTTTATCTTTTGGAACACCGGCAGCCGCCGTCTCAACTCAAAACCTATTAGCCGATTCACCAGGAAGACAAACCAAGAACAGAAACCGATCAGCTCTACCACCGTTTAATACTTGACACTACATTTTCCATGGAGGATGACTCATGGCGTATATTCATCTACATGGCCTGTTGTGGACTTACCGGCCTTGGGCTCACTAGGTACACAATCTTTTCCATCCTGTTTTCAAATCCACGGTGGTCTGTGGTACCTACAAATAGGGGAACATATTTTGAGCCACTTGGACTGCTAAAAGATAGTGCCGCGTGGTGTCTGCACTTTGCTTTCAAATGGCGTCTACTTACATAGATCACGAGCGCATTAGACTTTTATTGTGTCCAACTTCTACTTGTCTGGAGAACTGGTTTCCTCAGTATCTCGCCTAAAAACAAGAGGGGGAGAGCCAGTTGTTGAACAAGTATCCATAGTTACTTTTGAAGGTTGCAAATCCAATTACATTTTTGCCCGATGTGCACGTCTTTCGTGCTGCCACCTATTCAGGCCTATCCTTTTAAGACTTAACGATCGTAAATGCTGTAAAGTTAAGAAGCTTATGGAGCTTTCCGTGTGTCTCGCATATTAGCCTCATATTTTGAATGCCCTTAGTACTATGTCTGTGATACACTGAGTTCGCCTATCTCTGTGCACTCTCCCTAGTTTGCTCGGTTCCCGACCCGAAGGTCAGAGTTCGTGTAGTTAACACGCCTCTCTAACTGCCGTACAATTTTGCCACTAATAATACTAGCCCCCCTTGCTTCTGAAGGAAGGGGGAGGGGAGCTGGACAGCCTACCTTCCGAAACCGCTGCTCTTCCGTACTGCCTTAATCCGACCGGAGCGACATATCTCCCGCATCTCAACTCTACCGTTCTGTGCGCCCTTGTTTATACGTCATTTGACGTGCTTGTGAGTCGTCTCCGATTCAACGCATCCGCAGTTTTTTTTAAAAAGGGGAAAAAAACGGGGATGAAACTTTATGCGTTCTTTAATTGACTTAAGAGCACTTTCGTTCCGTTTGGGGGTGATTAGGATTATAGGATATCTTCCTGGCTCCCTGAGTTGGATTATGATCCCACATTGAGCAAATACATGTTTCTCTCGGAGTATTAATGTTACCTGTTGCTGATTCCACCATGTTACTGCGGTGGATTTATGGCCACTTATAGATGGAAATTCCTTGAATTGTATCCTAAGTATATCCTCAGTCCCCAGATGTTCAAGCATTGGAATGTGTTGCAATAAACGTAGTACATTATATCTATCAAGCTTATCTTTACTGCCTCTCAATGTGTATTGTGGTGTGAAAATAAGTTCATTTAGTGTACCAATGGCACACATGATGTGATTGTTTGTATCCCTCGGGCTCCCATAGGCCAGTTAGCTGTTATTTGCAGATTTTTGCTCTGTTGGTGGCGAATGTGACTAGTTGAGGCAAAGCCATTTGCATTATTTATACCACTTGGTACTTCCCTCCATATCTCCTTTGTGAAGTTAGGGGCTTTATGTTTTTTTTTTGATTTGTTCAGTTGTACAGCCCTACTGCCGACTGGTGCGTTCACATACATTAGCTAAACTGTTTGGAGGGGTCTTGTTGATGCTGATATGCCTCCTATTTGTTGGACGGTCTGGGTGCACTCTTCATAATAGGGAATGCATCTTTAGTTATTATACGTGATTTTTCCTGTAGAGGGCTATTATTATCAAGAGATAGTTTTGAGTGCATTATTATACTAGACTCATACATCCGTAAATATACTGTTTATTGGTTGTTAGTGTTTATATGCCCGTTGTTACTATTGGTAGGGCCCGTTTGCTTTGTCTCTGTAACAGGCAAGTTTAATGTGGGTTGTTTCTGTTGGTGAATTGAACCCTTATTAGGAAATATTGGGTAGTAAGCTTGAGTTGTTTCTTTCTCCCTTTGTGTCCCTGGTTTGGTGGCTTTTTCATAACTGATGGCCCTCCTAATTTTTTTTTAATTCTTCTTTAGTCTTTTCTTTTGCCTCTAGCTAAGCTTCAAGCTTTTTGGAGTGCTTACTTCTATGAAGTTGTAAATTGTTTCATCACTCTCCTTATTTTCTATTTTTATGATTACAGGTGTTAATTTTAGTTGGACCATCACATTGGCCAAGATTGCACTCTTTTGATCCGAAATCATACTTTTCGACATGGTGATGCCACGTGGGTAGAATAGGCACGGTTAGGAACACCACCAATTTACAGGCTCATGTTTCTAAGTTCCCGTCTTTCTTTTCAAACACAATGACATTTGACATACATTTGCCTGCGTGTCTGTGCAGGATAATATTCTCTTAAGCTGCATTGCTTGCAGTTCCACTTCGTAGGCATACTATCACAATACCTTGAACATTTAATACAAGAGATAAAGTTCACTGGGCAAATGTTGTTGACTTGTTATTGTCCAACAGAGCTATCATAATAGAATAAACAATAGCAGCCTGACTAGGGCTTTGGCATGGCAACATGGGGGTTGTTTATTATATAAAAAACATCACCAACTTGTTTAGTCAGAGGAGTATTTCGCTGACAATGCAAGATCGCCGCATGCAAGAATTCAAGCTCAGCTGATTCATATTTACCTCCACGAGGGATGTCCAGCTCTACACCAAGATGGGCACCCTGATGACACTTACCAGCAGGTAATGGGGAGTTAGACCACCCTACAGGGATTTGGCAGATCATCCACCCTAGACATACTAGGTTAGGTAGCGCTAGGTAATAATATATTACAGTACTCATATGCCAGCATATATTCACTGTTATAGCACAATCGTTGAAATATTCATTTTCTACACCATTCTCATAATGCTAATTATGCTATTCTGTCTCCTTCTATTGATTATTGCAGCAAATGTCTTTTATACAGGAATCACAATGCTTAAAAAAATAATGAAACGCCTTGCTGAGTATTTCTTGTGTACCTCTTTGGGTATGCATAAATAACCAAACAAAAAGGTTCAAGATCTGCTGGCACAATTATTATTATTTTTTTTTAGAGTTTTATATAGCGCAAACTAGTCCAGAGACATTGGGTATCAGAGCGCTTTACATGAGCACCAGTTTCTTTACAGATGGATACATTCATTCTTTTTGGTAGGCACGGGGAGATTAAATGATTTGCCCAGAATCACAGGATGTTGAGCTTCGTTGCCGGAGACTCGAACCCGGTTCCTCAGCTTCGAGGTCGACCGCTCTAGCCGTAAGGCTACATCCTCTTCCTTGGTGAATCAGGATTGTCATGTACTGAGGTTGAATAATCCAGCCACTACCTGTTCAGGTTTGGGGTACAGATGGTGCACTGTGAGCTAGCAGGACTTAGGCCAACATATCCTAATGGTGTGCGTAGAATCAGTCTCACACAATCCTGACGTTTATGTTGTCCAACAAACGCACAGTTTTACTTGGGAAAGTATAAGATGTACGACAGTGGGCGATGGCTTGCATTCTCAAGATCCATGTTTGCCAATATCACCATGTCCCATTAAGGGTATTGTATAAGGATACATAGGTATATTGTTCAGATGGTCTAGTAGAAAAGACAATAAATCCGGTAAGGTGCACAGCTTATCCAATATTGGTATGCATGCGCAGTTTCACTGAGAATTATCTGAAGTAAAGACGTTTAATGTGGCTTCCAAATTGTTGATTGTCCATATTAGTTATGCTGGTGGCAAGATATTGTAGCAAATCAACCTGCAATTTCAATTTATGTGTTTGCCAAGTTAGAGCGTTAGTTACCACAAGTAGTGGTGAATTAATACTGGTCAAGAAGGTGCTGGGTTGTAACTGTTCCATATAATTTAAATCATCTGCCATATGCCCTTCCCCTGATTGTGTTTGTTGATTTCATCTAGTAATGTTGCATCAGTTTCCTTAAAAACAAAACTACCTGTATTGTTTTATTTTGAGGTTTCATCCCTAACTGATGGAGTAAAGGGTAATGAAGTTAACAGAAGATCAATTATTGGAATATCTACTGGGTCGTCAAGATACTTATGAATGTAATTGTGATGAACTTGTGCTGTTGTTTTAACCATATTGCAGTGGGTGAGTGTTGAAGTGAACATTTGTTTCTTTAGCTCTGCTGTTTGTATAATTGGTGAAGAAGGACCGTCCATAATTGTCACAGATGAAGCCTGTAAGTTGGTGCATTTTGTACATGATACTGTATTGTTCCAGTGAATTTAATATCTTTTGTGCGACATACAATGGCTCTAAGGCATTCTTTGATCGAGAGATTAAGGATAGGACTGGAGTGTCTGAAGTAACCGGATTGGTTGTTGTAGTTCTCGCTTTCTTAAAATAATGCTTAATTGTTGTTTTATCATCATGTTGAGCAGTTCCCGCAGCTATTACAAAGCCTGCTACATCGGCAGCTTGCAGGATTTGTTTTATTGACCTTTGCTTACTTCTTGTATATGGGAACCCTTCTTCCCCTTGCCCTGTGTTGCCTTGTTGTGTCTTATTTGGGAGATCTTTGATCCAGCGCTATCAATAAAGTTTCTTCTCCTATATGCTTTGGACGTCCAGGTACAAATATCCCTCTTTCCCCAACTATATCCATATGACGGTGGGGCCCATAACACCGCATAAACATTCACTCTCTCATATATTCCCTGGATTTCATCCGTTTTTACTTAGGAGAAAACAGTTAATGATTTGCTGGAAGGAGACGGGATACCTTTTAAAACGACATAATACTTCTCAAGCTTTAAGGTATTCCGCTCATTGGTCGATGGACCAACTAGTAGGAATCAGTTGATGGTGATTAAGACCAGCTCAATCACTATAAACCTTTAAACATTTACATTTACCATTGAGCTAAAGAACCACAGACTCATTGTTTTAAAGATAATAAAGTTTATCTAATTTTTAGAAGCATGAATAAGTTTCAAATTTATTATTCAGATTATTGCATTTAGCATCATTATAAGAATAAATTGAAATTACAATGCATACCTATTAGATGGAAACACAAAGTTCGTCACAGCAATGAATTCAGATCACAGCATAGAACTCCCGAAAAACTGTCTATCTGTCCTGAAAAACAGGCCTTCTCGACGGACCACCTATAGGGTGTTTCCCGCCACAATCCCGTTCTTTTCCCCTTTAGTATTTTAAGAATAAAAAGGTCTAATAGTATTAAAATGGAAAATCTATTAAAAGCAAAAAGTTCTCCAGCAGCAGCGTCTCGTGCTCAATCAAAAATATAAAATAGCAGCTCCAGCACACCCTCCCTAAGAGTAGGTCTTCTTATACCCTAATACTAGCTTACTAAGTGAAAATGTTACATCTTTGTGGGCGAGATTCTCTCTAATTGGTCCATTTGGGGTCAGTATACATCTCATTATGAATATCCTTGCTCCAACCAGTTCTTTGTGGAAAGTTCATATTTCTTTCGTTTCTCACGGGTTCATGACATTACCCATCCGCACATTGGTCTCAATCTGTATCCTTTTCTGATACTTTAAGTTGAACAGTTCATTGTTTATTCACATATTCACTGCAACTTCTCACGCTTTTCGCTATGTCCTTCTTTGGCACACGTTTGTATAATAAGGTCATCGCAGCCTTGACCACGCTTCCATCCTAGGCTTTGGGATAGTCACATGATCCCTTTTGTTCACAGCCTTTCTCGCTTTCGGAACCCACTTCGCGCCTGCGTACTCTAGCTTGTTTGCCACGGCAGCCATTTTTACATCGCGGCACAACAGGCCTAAGCGAACTATTATAAAGATAAAAGAACATAGTTAAGAATAAAGAATATAAGCCTTTTCGTTTCCCTCCCGTCATTCTACGTACCCCAATTAAGTATTACCTAGCAAAGGCGACATATAAAGCCATTTCTTACTTACCAACCACTTTACTTTGCCACTACACAGTTTATTTCCAAGCACAAATCATGCATTTATTATTCTAGTTAGTACGCAAATTATTAGGCTTATGTTATCCACGTTAACAATTGTAAGTAAATTAGTTTGCACGGATATAGCGTGTTACCCATAACCCTTTTCATGTCACATACATGGTTGGTTATTTACTGAGACGAACCTGTGTGTTAATTATCCAACATAAATATTAGGAGGTTAAATTTTTTTCGTTTACCCTGCTCCATCAACTCCCCTTTTGGTGATTTTTAATATCACCACAAAAACCCATGTTACACAATTCTGTCAGATAGCATATTTCTTTGTCCGGTTTGTTTTTGTTAGTTTACACAACTGTATCCCTTTCATCTTGTCTCTTTGTTTTCTTATACATGTTTTCTTTTATTTCTTCTAGCTCTATTTCACCCATTTCTCTCTTCTTTCTTTATCTTATTTTCTTTTTCTATTTTGTTCTGTCTTTTTCTTCTCTTTATACATATAATAATTAACTTCAATACAAGAACTATTATGATTATTATGGTCGCTACTATTATGATTTTCCCTATTATTAATCTACTCATTCTAGTAAACCAATTTATTACTGAGGAAAACTCTTACCAGTTTTCCCAATGCATTTTCAACCTCCAGTGGAACAAGTTCTTTGTGCAAATTTGTAATATTCTTTATATACTTCTGTATATTTTCACTTTTATCTGGAATGTAAGTGCAACAATGTTGGACTTTCAGCATTCCACAGACTCCACCCTCTTTTGCCAAAAGAATGTCAAGGGCAAGTCGATGTTGCATCACCATAGCTCTCATGGCAACCATTTCGGTATTTACCATCAAGAACCCTCCAGCAGGATCTGTAGATAAACGATCTACTACTGTGGATAACTTCCGAATTTTAAATGCATTCAAAGATATTGCCACTGCTGGTATCAATGCTCCAAAAATATCACCTACTATTTCTGAGAAACTTTCCCTTTTTCTACGTGTAAATGTCTTTATCATTTCTTGTGTTCCCTTTTCTGCTCTGAAGTCAACAAAAAGGGGGACACTCACTCTATCTATTTACATGAAAAATCTTTGGAAAGACCAGGCCTAAGTAACATGATCCATACCAATGGTCCGGCAACCTGTAATAAGCTCTGTTACCGCAAATATAATAGATCCCAGGAAATATTGGATCTTTTCCCCCTTTGAATCCCCAACCTCCTAAAATGTTATAATCGTCATGGCAATCACTGGAACCCACGAAATAATTGTCATATCTTGTTCTATTTCTTCTAATGCACAACCTTCCCTGTTGGGGCCAATCCAGAGTCATAGCTGCATTTGTCTTTTTCTTGTCATGATTTTCTTCCTCAAAAGCCCAAAGAGGTGTTTTTGTCTCTTCTATCACTTTTCTTTAAAATTTTACTCTTCTATCCTCGACCATTTCTAAAAATGCCTTTTCTTCATTCCTTAACTCACAGGTAAGGTTGTTTTTAACTATATCATCTAATGTTAGAATTTTATTTTCTATGAAAAATTCACCAAATGTTCTTGCCTCTTTCACCTTGTTTAGTTCAGAAACTATAGGAATCTTTGCAAAAATCTTATCTATATCAGTGTAATAATATTCTAATCTTCCTGTCTTGTAAAATAGACTTGCTAAAACACTACATGTTATTCCATACGTCAAAGGAAGGTGATGATAGGTCACTCCTTCTGCAACAGACGCAGGCAATTGCATACAAACATAACAATCTCTTACATCCATTGTTTCTACATACTCATACAATAATTTAGTGAAAACATTTTTTGAAAAATCTGTTATTGATTTGTCTTTATGTAATTCTGCACTACTTTCTAATATAGCTGTTTCTTGCATGTTAGCTCCCTTTTCTTTCTCTGTGTTATTCTTTAATATAGACGTTTCTTCTACAGCTAATCTAATTGGAATGGTGATTGCTAAAATAACCCATACGGTCATTAATAATCCTGTACAAAAGAAGCACATCTTACACCATCTACTTAAGAACTCACATCTACATGTTCTATTTTCAGTATCTACCATTTTGTTCTATTACCTATTTTATAATATGTACAGAAAAATGTGTCACCACACCTCAGAAATGACCTCTTAGCCACCCTACACTCTCGCTTTGTTTTGTTTGGTACTTTCTTTTAGTTCTTTTCAGAACTCTTTCTTTGTCAAATCCAGTGTTTTGTTCAATCCGGTAGAAATTTCTTCAAATTTGTTGCACTTCCCCTTCACCCATTAGGTTGTAGCTTTGTTCCGGGTTCTCGTGAGTGATCTCTTCTTCTTTGATATCAGTCAACGCAATGTATAACCATTCAGGCGATTTATACTTCAGATTTGCTTTCTTTACTCTTTTTGTCTTCTGCAAGTGTTTTCCACCTTGTTTTTCTTGTTCTTTTGACTTGTTATCTCATTTACTTGTTCTGCACTTTTTCCATCTAACCTTATGATCTTGTATCTCAATCTTCTAACTTCGTGGGGCCAATTGTCTCCCTTTCTTGGCCTTTTCGGTTCACTTTCTTTTTCCTCTCTTTCTGTTCTCCAAGTTCTCTTTCTTGACTCTAGTTTCTGGTTTCTTTCTTCTCCACTTTCTTCTGACTCTGTTTCAGTCCTTTCTTTATTGTCTCTTATCTTAAATTTTAGAATTTCACTTCCTTCATCTATTTTTTGTTTTTCTCGTGTTTTCCTTTGATCACCTACTTCTGTCCCTCCTCGAGGTTCTTCCGAATTTGTGTCAATCTCTCTATCTGTTTCTGAGTTTCCCTGTTCTTTTGTTCGTCGATCTGTCCCTATTGCTCCTCGGGGGTCTTCCGATTCTTCGACCTTTCTATCTGAAACTATCCCTTCTTCGTCTATTAATATAATCTCTGAAGGATCTTCACCATAACTTGTACTTGGTTGCTCACTGTTACTGTCTTTTTGCTCAGTTTCTTCTTTTATGCTATCAAATTTCCAATTTCTTTTCAGATTTTCATCACAATCTGAATGCTCTGTATCAGATGCTGAACTGGTGTCTGATATTTCCAGATGTCGACTCACATGTCGATCTTCAGATTCTGGAACTTCTGCTATTTCCTCCTCTCCTCCTGTCGTTGCACTTGTAATTGGGTTTTCCAGATGTCGACTTACAGGTCGATCTTCAATTTCTGGAGTCCTGTTCGTCTCTTCCTCTGCATCAGATGCTGAACTGGTATCCAATACTTCCAGATGTCGACTCACAGGTCGATCTTCAGGTTCTGGAACTCTGATGGTGTGGCTGGCATGTACCCAGTGTTTTATTCCTGCACATTTAACTGCAGTTGTTGTCACCAGGATCACTTGTCGTGGTTGGTCCCAGCGAGGAACCAAGCAGTTTCTTCTTCGGTGGACTTTTATGTGGACCCAATCTCCTGGATTCAAATCGTGAGCTGGTTTTCTTTCAAGAGTGGTTGCATCCGGTCCAACCTGATGAAACACAGAATGTACCACATCAGCCAATCCTTTGCAATAATCCAACACGAGATCATCAGTTGTAGTCAGTAGTTTGTTGACAGGTACATGTGCTTGTCTCATTGCTCGTCCCATAATTATTTCGTGGGGACTGAGTCCTGTCTTTCTTTCCGGTATGCTTCTGATAGTCATTAAGACCAATGGCAAGGCATCTGGCCATTTGAGTCCTGTGGCTTGACACATTTTCCCTAGCCTGTTCTTAATTGTTCCATTCACTTGCTCTACTATTCCAGAAGCCTCTGGTCTGTATGCACAGTGCAGTTTCTGTTTAATACTAAGTGCTTCACAAATCAGTTGAATCAATTTGTTTTAAAAATGTGTTCCTCTATCTGTTTCAATCGTTACTGGAAAACCATACCTTGGAATGAATTCTCGCAGCATAAGTTTTGCTACTGTAATTCCATCATTCCTTCTGGTCGGGTATGCTTCCACCCAACGGGAAAACAAACAGACGACTACAAGGACATACCTTACTATTGTTCGGGGGCATTTCTATAAAATCCATTTGCATTCTCGTGAAAGGACTTCCCTCTCGTCCTATTGTTCCTAGACTCACTACTGTCTTTCTTCCTGGATTTAGCTGTTGACAAATAAGACATCTTTGACAAAGACTCTCAGCTATGGCTCTGAATTTTGGATTATACCATGTTTGTCTAAAAAGTCTGATCATTGCATCTCTTCCAATATGTGCTTGTCCATGGTACATCCGTGCCATGTCAGAAATCATGCTATCAGGCATAACTGGTCTTTCATCTCTGTAAACCCAAACATCATTTTCCTCCCGTTTTCTGCATCCTGCTTTTATCCAGCTATCTTTTTCCTCATCATCTACTGCTTCCTGTAATTGTCTTACCTCATCCCATGCCTCGACAGGGTTAGTAAAAAGCAGAGGACATGAAATATGCTCTCTTTCTCTGTTTCTGTTTAGTGAGACGACATTTTTGGCACAGTGCTGTGCGATTTCATCAGCAAACTTATTGCCAACAGTTATGTAGTCTTCCCCATTTTTATGTGCATTGCACTTCACCACCGCAATCTGTTTAGGCAGCTGTATCGCCTGAAGCAACTTTTTCACAAATTCACCATTTCTTATTGGGGTTCCTGCAGACGTCAAGAAACCTCTCTGGGACCAGATCTGCCCAAAATCATGAACCACTCCAAAGCCATATTGGCTATCCGCGATTACTGTGATTCGGACATTCTTTCCCAATTTGCATGCTTGAATTAGAGCAATCAACTCCGCTACTTGGGCAGAACGTATCCCTCTCAAACAAGATGCTTCCATTACAGCAGCTACTGTGCAAACTGCATATGCTGCACTCAGAACTCCATCATTCGTTCTCAAACAAGAGCCATCCACGAACAGAATATAATCTGATTCCTTTAAAGGCTCATCCCGTATATCGGGTCTCGGTTTTGTACAATATTCGAGTACATTCAGACAATCATGATCAACTTCATCCATTTCAATCACACTCTCTTCATCTGGCAATGATGTTGAAGGATTCACATTTATGCATCTGTCAATAGTGACATTGTCAGCACTCAAAATTACTTTTTCATACCTAGTCAGCCGACTATGTGTCATATATTGGGTTTTGGTTCTTGTCAAAAGAATTTCCACAGAATGAGGGACATATACTCTCAGTGAATATCCCATCACTATGCCTTCACTCTGCTCCAGACTTACACAAGTAGCAGCAACTGCTTTCAAACATCCAGGCAACACTTTCGCTACTGGGTCTAAGACAGCTGAAAAATATGCAATGGGTCTCTTCATGTTTCCGTGTCTCTGCACTAGGACTGAAAACGCACACCCAACTCTTTCACTGCAATACAACTCAAAGTCTTTTTCATAATCAGGCATTCCCAATGCCGGGGCTTCACACAGTTTTGTTTTTAGTTCTCTGAATGCTTTCATTTCCTCATCATTCATTTCAAAAGGATCTTTAACATCCTTCTTTGTCAATCTCTGTAATGGTTTTGCAATTAATGAAAATCCACTTATCCATTGTCGACAATATCCAACCATTCCTAGGAACATTCTTACTTCTCTCTGTGTCATTGGAGCTCTCATTCCTTGAATTATTTTTATTCTTTCAGTCGTTACCTTTCGCACTCCCTTTTCAATCTTATGTCCTAAATATTGGACCTCTTGTTGACAAAACTGCAATTTTGATGGGGATACTTTATGTCCTCTTTTTGCTAAATGATTCAGCAAAGCAATTGTATCATTAACACATGCTTCCTTTGTTTTTGATGCCACCAGTAGGTCATCAATATACTGAACCATCACAGATTTTTCTGGCATTTTTAAATCTTCCAATGATTTCTTTAAAATCTGATTAAAGATCGAGGGGCTTTCTGAATACCCCTGAGGAATTCGGCACCATGCCAAAATACGCTCTCCGAACCTGAACGCAAATAATGGCTGGCTATCTGGATGTAATGGGATAGAGAAAAATGCATGGCACAAATCAATAACTGTGTACCATTCTGCTTCGCGTGGAATCTGGTATAGAATTACAGCAGGGTTTGGTACTATTGGGCAGCAAGGCACAACAATTTTGTTTACCTTTCTCAAATCCTGTACAATTCTATATGTTCCATTCAGCTTTTTCAGTCCCATTATCGGTGAATTGCATGGACTGCTCATTATTTCTCTCAGAATCCCTTGTTCAATCATTTTATTTATTACTGGTGTTATTCCTTCAATTATTTCTGGTGTCAATTTATACTGTGGCGTATTTGGGTAACTCGTTCCTTCTTTAACAGAGATTTTAACAGGGTCTACTCCTTTCATTAACCCTATATCTTCTCCCGTAAAATCCCACACTTCCTGTTTCACTGTTTCTTTCAGTTCAATTGGGATTTTCTCTACGTCAAATATGGGAAATAAATCATTCACTTCTGATTCTAAATTTACCATTGTCATTTTATATAGTACATCTTCATCCGGGGTCTGAAATGCAATCCCATCTGGAGTACAATAGATAGTGCAATTCATTTTGCACAATAGATCGCGTCCTGATAGGTTCACAGGACTGCAATCACACACCACAAATCGGTGCATTTCACTGAATGGTCCAATCTTTACCTCCACTAATTTGGTAAGAGGCGCCTTAATTTGCTGATTCGAAACACCTACGACTTGGATATGTTCACCTAAGAGAGGAAGGTTTGGAATTTCCACTGACCTAACAGTAGAACGGGTAGCTCCAGTGTCCACAAGGAATGTTACATTTGCACCATTCACTTCTCCATCCACAAATGGACCTGCTTGATCTACCTCTAGAGTTGCGCCAAGCACGCACTCTTCTTCCTCTCCTAGGCACCGTCAT
Source organism: Calotriton arnoldi (assembly GCA_963921515.1). Taxonomy (NCBI): domain Eukaryota; kingdom Metazoa; phylum Chordata; class Amphibia; order Caudata; family Salamandridae; genus Calotriton; species Calotriton arnoldi. The sequence goes on along the minus strand of CAWUFW010001053.1, from coordinate 175,903 downwards.
AAACTTTCATCCGACTCATTACCATCCTGTCGTAACCAGTATTGAGATATGGCAGCTGCGCGCGGCAATTGTGTTACCTGCTCTCCTCCGTAGAATCCTGTTTCTGCACTGTATTTCTGTGGATTAACACTCTTGGGAAGTGGTGGTTGAGGCACCTGACTTTGTTGGGTAACTACCTCACTCTGCACCTGTGGATTTAATGATTGATTTTCCGCATTAGTTTTTGGAGGGAATTTACACTCGTTTCTCCAATGTCCTAGCTTTCCGCAGTTGTGGCATGGCCACTTTTTCTTTGCCTCTTCTATACTCATTTGACCTTTTCCTTTACCTATATTTGGTTTGGATTTAGTCTGTCCTGCCTCATTAACTTGATTATTCAATTGAGCTTCTTGCTTTTCTGCAACTTTCACCTGTGCCCACATTGCTTTCTCTTTTAATTTACGCTGTCTATTCTCAATGTCATCACTGCAGTATTTAGCATATCTCAAAACCTCATCTACCGTGCTATTCTGCCAACAAATCATATGTTGTTTAATCATTTCACTTATCTCTGGTTTCAACCCATAAACAAATCTATATACGAAATGACTCATATCCTTCTCATTTAGTGTCTCATAGCCACTATACTGTTTAAAAACTAACAGTAGTCTTTCATAGTACGCGTGTACAGATTCTTTACTTTCCTGTGTGGTTCTGTCGATTTTTACCCAATCCGTTTCTTTGGGTGGGATTTTATTTTTCAAAAAGGTAATAACTTGGTCATATTTCCTCATCACTTCTGGTCCTGGCGCTCCTGTTTTAGCATCTCTTGGATATTCTACAGTTGGCCAATCAATAGTAATCTTACATTCTGTCCACAAATCAGCTGGTACTACTATATCAAATAATCCATCCAAATCTATCCATAACACCTTCGAAACTTTAACAAACCTCTCCACTTGTCTGTACCATTCTACTGGTTTTTCTCTCAATTTTGGGAAGTCATTTGTAAATGACAGTATATCCTGTCTAGACCATGGGACATGCACATAACTACCTCCTGGAGTTTCTCTCATCGGGTACTCCCTTACAATTGATTCCTTGTCTGTCACCGCAAAAGCCAAAGACGCTTTATCTGTCATTTTCTCATTCCTTTTAGTCCACCTGCTTCTCCATCTATCCACATCACCCCATTTTCTCAGCAAAACAATTAATTCTTTTATTTGGGTTAACCGTCCTGATGTGTTCAAATTTTCTATATCTTTCTCGCAAAAATCTACTCTATATGGTTTCTGCAAACTTCTCACTTTTACAAATTCTACTCCTAGTTCATTTGCTGTTTCTTCTAATTTGTCATGTAAATTTCTAGCTCTCCATGTAATGCTTTTACATAAGAACATTATCTCGTCATCCTGATAAGTTTTCAGTTTTTCTGTGCCAATTGTCCCTAAGATCAATTCCTCCATGTCTATTTTTAACCTAATTACATCTAATAATTTTGATTCTGTCTCTTTCGGTTTTAGAGTTTTCATCCATTCATTCAATTCATCCGGAGTCGGACCTACAGGTGTACTATTTAATTCTATCCAATTTTTACTTCTTTCTGGTGTCTCTGATGCAGACTCAGTTCCAATAGGTATCCTCCTAAACTCATTCTCATTTACCGTCAAATTAGTAGGTGGGCTTGGTCTATACGAACTGACCAAATTTCTTGCACCTTCATTGTCTAATTCCATCCCTTCTTTTCTTCTTTGCAAGTTTGAATTCATAGGAATGACTAAAGAAAGCTCTTCTATTTTCTGATTCTCAAAAACTGGTATTACTGGACCTATCGTCACTGGTACAGTTACAGCTTCCATATTCATTGTTAATTCTCTTATCTTTTCAGTCAATTCTCTTGTGGTTTTTGCTAATTCAGTTGTATTGTCACTTTCAATCTTCTTGTTTTGTGGGGTTTTCAATTGATCTTGTGACCTATTTATCTCATATCTCCGTTCGGGATTTTTATTCCTCCCAGTTTCCATTGGCGGTGCATTAGGTGTCACCACCGCAGAATTCTGTTGGTATGGAGGTGGGTTTCTGTTTAAAATATCTTCCAGCAATTCATCTTCCGTCTCACTACCACCATACCCATACTTTTCAGTAACCAAATGTTTCTTTTTCTCTGTACACTTTCTCTTTGCTTCTTCCTCAACTGTAAAAGCTGGCAACAAACCTCCTGTCATATTAGCATATCTCCAACGCTTTATTCTGTCCTCATGATTCACTCCCCACAACCTTCCGGGCACAAAATCATGATTCTTTAATCCTCTGAATCTTTCTCGTTCATACATCTCATCTTCCCATTCACTTAAAGCTTCAAACTGTGTCGGTCTAGGTTTAGGTTCAAGCATCGTCATCTTCTCCCTCAAATTCGAAGTACAGCTACAATAAATGAACCATTCTCAGGAAATGCTAATACTCCATCATTTTGAGTATATTTAGTCCAATTTTCTAACCATATGCAGGTATGATATCCGTACTTCAGCATCATATGCGAAGCTGGTGATTTCGGCGGAGGAATTACTTGTCCCTCTCTAGTCACTACCTTTTTGTCTTTCTTTAAAAAGTTCTTAATTTTCGCCATCCACGACGTTTTCTTTCCACCATACTCATAATAAGCCATGATTCGCGATCTCTTTCCTTTCTCAAAAGTCCGCAATTCAACACTGTTCTCTATGCGTTATTCGGACCTATCCCAGCGCAACTCACACCAACGATCCAATCCTAAGCTTCTACGTCACTGCTTATCCAACCACTCCTAGCGCGTCTCACACCAACGCACCAATCAGAGCGTCTTCTGTATAACTAGTGCACTGTCCAATCCCAGCGCGGCTTTTGTCTACGTCAGTTCTGCTCCTGACCCCTCCTTTACAAAATTTAACGGCAATTTATTTTTCGACAGTTCTTTGTTAGTTACAACATTAAAAACACATTTCCATTGTATGATTTCGCTAACAAAAGTGACAGTTTTATTCTAGCTCGCAAGAATACAGTTTCGTTCGATAAGTGTAGCACTTCCCTCTACCTTACCCTTCTTTCAAACAAGGGGTAAACCCGTTTCTCTGGGGATAAAACACATGTGGAGACTACACTGCTCCTGAGAATTAAGGCCAGAGTTTCACAAGAAAACCGGTTGCTATTTCACTCACACACCTTTTATACAGAATATGTCCCTATCATAACACAACCTGTGTTATCACCAATATGAACTCAGACAATGCACTATTCCATGTGACTTCTCTTGTCACACGTGTCCACTTCCTACTTCCCGGAAGCTTCAAAACCTTTGACTTACATATAACGTGATACCATACAACATGAAGTGTTATACATAAAAAAAATAACCAATAATCAATAATCAATAATCACCAAACTAATCTATAGTAACCATAACTCTGCTACCAAGAAATCTGATCCAGCGCTATCAATAAAGTTTCTTCTCCTATATGCTTTGGACGTCCAGGTACAAATATCCCTCTTTCCACAACTATATCCATATGACGGTGGGGCCCATAACACTGCATAAACATTCACTCTCTCATATATTCCCTGGATTTCATCCGTTTTTTACTTAGGAGAAAACAGTTAATGATTTGCTGGAAGGAGACGGGATACCTTTTAAAACGACATAATACTTCTCAAGCTTTAAGGTATTCCGCTCATTGGTCGATGGACCAACTAGTAGGAATCAGTTGATGGTGATTAAGACCAGCTCACTCACTATAAACCTTTAAACATTTACATTTATCATTGAGCTAAAGAACCACAGACTCATTGTTTTAAAGATAATAAAGTTTATCTAATTTTTAGAAGCATGAATAAGTTTCAAATTTATTATTCAGATTATTACATTTAGCATCATTATAAGAATAAAGTGAAATTACAATGCATACCTATTAGATGGAAAAACAAAGTTCGTCACAGCAATGAATTCAGATCACAGCATAGAACTCCCGAAAAACTGTCTATCTGTCCTGAAAAACAGGCCTTCTCGACGGACCACCTATAGGGTGTTTCCCACCACAATCCCGTTCTTTTCCCCTTTAGTATTTTAAGAATAAAAAGGTCTAATAGTATTAAAATGGAAAATCTATTAAAAGCAAAAAGTTCTCCAGCAGCAGCGTCTCGTGCTCAATCAAAAATATAAAATAGCAGCTCAAGCACACCCCTCCCTAAGAGTAGGTCTTCTTATACCCTAATACTAGCTTACTAAGTGAAAATGTTACATCTTTGTGGGCGAGATTCTCTCTAATTGGTCCATTTGGGGTCAGTATACATCTCATTATGAATATCCTTGCTCCAACCAGTTCTTTGTGGAAAGTTCATATTTCTGTCGTTTCTCACGGGTTCATGACATTACCCATCCGCACATTGGTCTCAATCTGTATCCTTTTCTGATACTTTAAGTTGAACAGTTCATTGTTTATTCACATATTCACTGCAACTTCTCACGCTTTCGCTATGTCCTTCTTTGGCACACGTTTGTATAATAAGGTCATCGCAGCCTTGACCACGCTTCCATCCTAGGCTTTGGGATAGTCACATGATCCCTTTTGTTCACAGCCTTTCTCGCTTTCGGAACCCACTTCGCGCCTGCGTACTCTAGCTTGTTTGCCACGGCAGCCATTTTTACATCGCGGCACAACAGGCCTAAGCGAACTATTATAAAGGTAAACAGAACATAATTAAGAATAAAGAATATAAGCCTTTTCGTTTCCCTCCCGTCATTCTACGTACCCCAATTAAGTATTACCTAGCAAAAGCGACATATAAAGCCATTTCTTACTTACCAACCGCTTTACTTTGCCACTACACAGTTTATTTCCAAGCACAAATCATGCATTTATTATTCTAGTTAGTACGCAAATTATTAGGCTTATGTTATCCACGTTAACAATTGTAAGTAAATTAGTTTGCACGGATATAGCGTGTTACCCATAACCCTTTTCATGTCACATACATGGTTGGTTATTTACTGAGACGAACCTGTGTGTTAATTATCCAACATAAATATTAGGAGGTTAATTTTTTTTCGTTTACCCTGCTCCATCATCTTATAGGTTAAATTCCAGATTCATCATCATCATCATCATCCAGCTTTGTTTCGACAATACATGTCATTAAAGCACTGTTACATAACATTTTTAAATATAGGAATAAAGAATTAAATATCATTCATACATGTGCAAATAGGAGTGGGACGTCAGCTCACCACATTACAAGAAAAGAGAGTACATATCAAAATACCAACATGTTATATAAATACAAGGAAGTTTAAAAGTTTAAAATAACAGATGCGGTCCTGTACAAAAGAATAATATACTGGTTCGACAACGTAGAGCAGGGCAGTAACCCTATTGTGGTGTAATCAGGGATGATAATTTGATTGGGTTCCAGAATTAATTTCTTGCTTTTTCACTATAGGGGACAACAATTTTGATCCTATGATCCACATCCATATTAAAAAACTTAGCAAGAGGAATTGCGTATTGTAGATTGGGATTTGTGCACAATATTCTTAGGGCATCATTGCAACATCTGGTACCTAAGTTCTTGCAAATCTGTAAAAGCCATTTCTTACGCGGGCCTACGTAATAAGGACAAACAAACAACACATGGGGATAGGTTTCAATATGGTCCGAGCAATGAGGGCATTTATTGTCTCCAGATGCAGACTATTTAGAAGTAAAGAATTTTAGTGGAAGAGTGCCCACTCGAAATTGGAAATATAGTTTCCGATCAAAGGGCTTCAAAATTGTGTCCCAATAAGGCTCAAAACTTGGGCAAGGTTTAAATTCTAAGAATCTCCCTGTCATTGTGGTGCTCTCACATGTTCTGAGGGTGTTTTGGCCGACCATTTCCCATAACATTCCTTCATTATTTCTTTAGAGGGAACTGAGTGCTGTGGGGATTTCCCCATAAATTCAGCATTCCCATATTGGTCAAAACACCTTTGATGTCACGTAGCCAGCCGATTTTGAGTGAGCGATCAGCCTCAATGACATCCCTGAGGGCATTGGCATAAGTGGCCAGCTCAGGGGTGGACCATATTCTACACCAGTAAAATATAGGATGCAATCTAGAGGTGTCTACTAGAGATTTCCTTCCTAGATCGTTTAATAAGGGGGTCACAGGAGTACTTTGCAGTAAACTAGTTTTCATTCGGAAAAACCTATTCTCTGCTATAGCGAGCTGGGTCATTTTCTCAAACCCCCAAAGTTCCAACACATATAGAACCAAGCTCACCACTTTTGCATTATAGATCTGTAATACCGGACTAACTGGCTTTGTCAAAGATTTTTTGAATTAATTATTTAATGCACCAGCTATCTGGCGATGTTTCAATGCCATAATTTCAATGTGAGGCCTCCAGCTCATTTTTTTCCAGTATGATTCCTAGATATGTAAATGCGTCTACCTGTTCAAGGGGCTCCCCAACTTTAATTTTACCCCTGTATGATCTGTGCTGATTAAAAGCCATACATTTGGTTTTGGTTGTGTTGATTTCTAACCCTCGAATGTTACAGAAGTCTTCGAAACGGGCCAGCGCACGCTGTAACCTGCTGGAGTTTTTGAGATAATAAGCGTGTCATCTGCAAACATTAGAATCAGAATCTTTGTGCCTGCCAGGGCCAGGGCGTCTGTGGGGGATGCAGATAAAAATTGAGAGACTCCATTAATAAATAGGGAAAATAGGGTAGGGGCCATTACACACCCTTTGCGTACTCCCTTATCTACTGGGAATTATTGTGAGCCCAAACGGATTTGTGCAAAGTTATTCTCATGTAATCGAACAATAAGAGATAACAGTTCCGTAGGCATTCACAGCTCTTGGAGAACCAGCCATAGTGTTTTACGTGATGCTAAGTCAAAAGCTGACTTAAGATCTACAAAGGCAGCATACATGCTGCCCTTGCCTATCACAACGGTCCACCAATAAATTAAAAAAGCGGAAGCCTTGATCTATTGTGCTGGCATGTGCTTGAAAACCCGCCTGAAGGGAGATAAGATGTCATTGGTGTCTATCCAATCCTGGACCTTTGCCAGGACTAGGCCCGCCACCACCTTTTGAATTGAGTCTATAAGGCTTATAGGCCTATGGTTTCCTGGCTGAGACCTGTCACCCTTTTTGCATATTGGTATGATCTCTGCACCCCTCCAGGAGTCAGGAATGGGACCACTGTGGGCAATAGCATTTGCTAGCAGCATAATGTATCTGGCCCATTTATCCTTATCAAGCAAAAAGACATCAGCCGGGATACTGTCAATACCAGGGGCCCTCCTGCCCGTAATTGCACTGAGGGTAGCTCTTACTTCTACTGGCTCTAAAACCAGATCACTTGTGTTTGAAGGGATGACAGGGGCTCATATTCATGATCGACATTGTTGGCATATTGTTTTGCAAAGTGTTTGACCCAAGCGTCTGGGGCTACATGGTTTTGCGGGGGAAGAGGTTGACCACCCCTACCCCGTTTTACTCATTTCTAGAAATATTGGAGATTACTTTAGCACGCCAATTTGAGATCTTGCCATCTGTTTTCATTTCATTTCTTTCTGGCACTAACCTGTGCTATCTTGTAATGTTTTCTTGCTTGCTGGATGCTGCTCGATGTTTTCGATCTAATGGCCTCCACTATGAGCCTGCATGCTTGCTTGCTTGCATTCTTTGTTAAACCAATGATGCTGTGTCTTGGGGCGAATGTTTTTGCCATTGTGAGGTCTAAGGAAGTAAGTTCGTATTTTATCAAAATGTTTATTGTGAGCGATTGTTATGGCATCATGCGCCTTTGTGGAGGACAGAAGCGCCTCTATTTCTGCTGTCGCATGCTCAACATCCCTGGTTATGTTGGACAATATGTCAAGTTTTTCCACTATCTTTGAGCATTTTACTCGGCGCATATCATTAGAGGTTAGCAGATCTCTAGCAGATGTTAGAGCTGGTGGATTTGGTACCTCGTTTAAGTTCTCGAATTCGAATGTGGAACTCAATGGGTTATGGTCGCTCTTGACTCTCTCCACTATAGCCATGTAGTTGAGGGCAGACCATAGTTTTAGATCAATTAGGAGGTAGTCTATTCAACTTGAGTGATAACCATTATTATATGTGATGGCACCTTGCCTATCTGAGGTGGTCCTGCCATTGGCTGCCATTACACCTCTTTCCAAGCAGATAGCTTTAAGTTGGATGGCCGTTTCTGTCCATCTTTCGATTGGTGTTAATTCAAGGCCAGGTATGCCTCAAAGTGCATCTTCTTCCCCTGCCAGATCGTTATCATCACTATCGAGTGGCTCGAAGGTTGAGTTAAAATCCCCAGCTATTACTACTGAGGCTGAGCCTGAGAATTTGTTTAAGAACTCATCTAGTGTCATCAGAGTAGAAGACCTCGGCCTACTCTAAGTCCTCTCGCATACACGTTGTAAATATCAATATTGCCATAGGAGCTATTCATCAGCCGAATGGCAAGAATATCCGGGCACTGTGTCTGAAGTACCTGTATCATAAGGTCTATGTCTTGTCTAACCCAGATTGTTAGACCCCCCCCCGACGGTCGACCTTTATTACCGTGGATTGCGGGGCATAACAGTTCAGGCACCCAGGGTGAAATAGGGGGTCTACAGACCAGGTTTCTTGAAATATACAGATGTTGTGCAGATCCACAAAACTATTCCAATTTGGGGAGCCCCTCTTGGATTTTAACCCAGCTATGTTCCACGACAAGAGGGATATTTGACGTGACTCAGGGTGCAGCTCTAAATCTATTCTAGTCCCAGGAGCTACGATTTTAGATTTCGTTGGCTCATGTTTGGGTTAATATGAGTAGTCTCCGGGGGAAGATTTGCTAGTGAGTGTAACTCGTTGGCCCTACCAGTGGATGGAGGAATCAGGGCCTGACTATGCACTAGAGAGGGTATCTGTAAACATCAATCTATTTCTCGTGTAGGTGTCCTCACTGTGGCAAGTGATGGAAAATGAGATGTGCAAGTCTGTGGAATCATTTCAGGAAGTTTATACTTAAATTGGATGCTGGTGTTGACTAGATGGCGGGTGCAGGGTGTCAAAGGCCACTAGGTTCTTGACTAGATCTCGATGTGAGAGTGTTAGTGCAATAGAATCCAAGAGAGCCCCCTGAGGGGAGCATCTTTTGGCCCCTTTGATGTCATCCCTTATTATTGAACGACATCCCCTCACATGACGGATCCATTGGGTGCATTTATTTATTAACGAGCCCTCATCTTCGGTGGTTGACCTATGTGGGAGTTTGGGTACATTTGTTAGGTGCACTACACATCTTGTGTCTGGTGCCCTCACTACTACCCGTTGTGCATGGTTCGAGCTTGCCTGGAGGGGGATAGATCTTACTAAGAGCCCTGGAGCCACAATCGGGTTGACCGGCTGCCGGTATTCTACGTGCTGTTGTGCTACCCAATTGGGATTAGTGGCTAGTTGACGGTTTGTAGTGTTTTGCATTAGTGGGCGATCCCTGCACATTTCGTTCATGAATTGCCCTACAGTGCCCTTAGTGAGCCTGCTAGCCTATCCTTTGGGTTGCATCTGTGAGTAAAATGTGTTTTTTTTTATACAAAGTTTGATGTTTGCAAGGGATTCTGGGTAACAGAACCTGGTGAGAGCCACACAAGTCCCCTCATCCTGGATTCCCCTGGATGTCCAGTTTTAAAAAATGTATAGGTTTGCTAGGTTTCCCTAGGTGCCGGCTGAGCTAGGGTTCAACATCCACAGCTAGGCACATTGCAAAAAAAGGATCAGTTTTCACTGCAAAAATGTGGTGTCCACGTAGCGTTTTGTGCCTTTCCTGCAGCGGGCACGAGGCCTACCCACACAAGCAAGGTACTATTTTTATGGTACCTCACTTGTGTGGGTAGGCCTTGTGCCTGCAACAGGAAATAGCACAAAACGCTTTGTGGACACATCACATTTTTGCAGTGAAAACTGACCCTTTTTTTAGCGCACAGTACCTTTTTAGTGATGGAGACAATCAGTCCTCTGGAGCGAGTTTTGAGGGGGTGGCCCAGCCCAGCCTCTTCTGGGCTATGATGGGCACGGACGTGCACGTCCTTGGCCCGGGCTTTGCCCAAGCATGTCCCGTGCCGCGGGGGAGTGGCAGTGCTTTAAGCATGGTGACCACGCCTCCCACTCACAGTCATTGCTCGAGGGCAGGAGCACCCTGGGACAGGAAGTCCCACCAGGGTAACGGAGCGTCCAGCAGGCAAGTATGGCCCCCAGCAATCAGCAGAGCATCCTGCACCACGGAGGGAGAGGCAGCACTTTAAGCGCGGAGACCACGCCTCCCCCTCACCGTCAGCGCTCAAAGGCAGAAGCACCCTAGGACAGGAAGTCCCACCAGGGTAACAGAGCGTCCAGCAGGCAGGTATGGCCCCCAGCAATCAGCAGTGCGTCCCGCGCCGCGGGGAGAGGCAGCGCTTTAAGCGCGGAGACCACGCCTCCCCCTCACTGTCAGCGCTCGAGGGCAGGAGCACCCTGGGACAGGAAGTCCCACCAGGGTAACGAAGCGTCCAGCAGGCAAGTATGTCCCCCAGCAATCAGCAGAGCGTCCCGCTCCCAGATTCCTGAATAAATGATTTATCTTGGAGAGCTATAAATGAAGTATTGTGCATATAGTTTCCTTATATGGGTTGTCTATGCTTAGGCATTAATAAGATATTAGTGACAATGTTCTGGTGTTCTAATATAATGTTAGTCTAAGACACAGGAGGTACGCTGGGCACACAACATAAAAATATTACGAACTTACCTCCTCCTTTGTATTACGTTTTCGCTTGATGTAAGCTGCCACCCCCATCCCTGGTTCCTTGGCTTAAAGGCCCTGCAAACAAGAGGACTAATACTAGTGCAAGTGGTCAGACTTTGCCCCCAGCTCTAGAGGGAAGAGGTGGGGAAAAATGTTCAGTGAGGCAAAGGCACACAAGTGGGGTGTGGAATGACAGCTGCTGTGACTACTGAGCTGAGCTATACCAAGCTAAGCTATAGGCACGATTGTGTGTACAGGTCCAAACTTAAACTGTCAAGAAGCTCTTGAGGGGTCCTTGAGATAGTCGTGGTATAATCATCTGCCCCCCCTCACTGACAAGCACTGAACCCCCTCATCCCCGGCTCCCCGGTGAGTGAGGAAGCTGGATGAGTGGTGCTAGAGGAGCGATCAAGAACCCGCCATTTGCCAACCCTCCTCCTTTTGATCTGCTCTTGATCTTGGTCCAGCGGCCGCTTTCTTTCCACAGACCTAACTTGAGTGGCTCATGTGTGCCAGTACCTCCTTGAGGCTCACTCACACAGCTCGCAAAAAGCTCAGGGGTCTGTGAAAAAGTCCATTAAAAAAAGATAACATGCTGTGGTCTGCTGTGGTCTGGGCAGTTCAAAGTTTTCAGGATCCATTCACTCTCTCGTTTCGTCCGGCTTGAGGTGAGGCGAGGAGTTGATCCAAATTGCACCATTACGCTGCACGTTTTGTGCCATTTCCTGTAGCGGGCACGAGGCCTACCCACACAAGTAAGGTACCATTTTTATGGTACCTCACTTGTGTGGGTAGGCCTTGTGCCTGCAACAGGAAGTGGCACAAAACGCTATGTGGACACATCACATTTTTGCAGTGAAAACTGACCCTTTTTTTAGCGCACAGTACCTTTTTAGTGATGGAGACAATCAGTCCTCTGGAGCGAGTTTTGAGGGGGTGGCCCAGCCCAGCCTCTTCTGGGCTATGATGGGCACGGACGTGCCCGTCCTTGGCCCGGGCTTTGCCCAAGCACGTCCCGCGGGGGGAGTGGCAGTGCTTTAAGCACGGTGACCACGCCTCCCACTCACAGTCAGTGCTCGAGGGCAGGAACACCCTGGGACAGGAAGTCCCACCCGGGTAACGGAGCATCCAGCAGGCAAGTATGGCCCCCAGCAATCAGCAAAGCATACTGCACCGCGGGGGGAGAGGCAGCGCTTAAGCACGGAGACCATGCCTCCCCCTCACCGTCCGCGCTCAAGGGCAGGAGCACCCTGGGGCAGGAAGTCCCACCAGGGTAACGAAGCGTCCAGCAGGCAAGTATGGCCCCCAGTAATCAGCAGAGCGTTCCGCTCCCAGATTCCTGAATAAATGATTTATCTTGGAGAGCTATAAATGAAGTATTGTGCATATAGTTTCGTTATATGGATTGTCTATGCTTAGGTATTAATAGGATATTAGTGACAATGTTCTGGTGTTCTAATATAATGTTAGTCTAAGACACAGGAGGTACGCTGGGCACACAACATAAAAATATTACGAACTTACCTCCTCCTTAGTATTACGTTTTCGCTTGATGTAAGCTGCCACCCCCATCCCTGGTTCCTTGGCTTCAAGGCCCTGCAAACAAGAGGACTAATACTAGTGCAAGTGGTCAGACTGTGCCCCCAGCTCTAGAGGGAAGAGGTGGGGAAAAATGTTCAGTGGGCAAAGGCACACAAGTGGGGTGTGGAATGACAGCTGCCGTGACTACTGAGTTGAGCTATACCAAGCTAAGCTATAGGCACGATTGTGTGTCCAGGTCCACACTTAAACTGCCGAGAAGCTCTTGAGGGGTCCATGAGATAGTCATGCCCCCCCCTCACTGACAAGCACTCCTTCCTTTGCCAAACGCCTAACACTTGCCCGCACCACAGGACCTCAAGGCCCAGCAGTCTTCGCGGCAGGAGCCGCGTGTAGCAGCGGGAAGCGCCTGGAGGCACTATTTAAACCAGCGCGGACTCCCGCAGCACGGGACCCGCTTTCCTTTGCCAAACGCCTAACGCTTGCCCGCACCACAGGACCTCAAGGCCCAGCAGTCTTCGCGGCAGGAGGGGAAGCGCCTGGGGGCGCAATTTAAACCAGCGCGGACTCCCGCAGCGCGGGACGCGCGCGGGCCACGCCCGGGCCAAGCCCGGGCCAAGGGCAGGCCCGTCTGCGCCCGTCTGAGCCCGGAAGAGGCTGGGCTGGGCCCATTTTCTTGGCCTTTTCCCAGATTTAATTTCTATATACCCAGAGGAGCACCGCTGACTGCCCCTGACTGTTACAGGCTCTTCAGTAATAGCTTCAGTGATCAAGGCGAAGGTAGGAAGGCGCCTGGCCTGCTTTTTATCAATTACATTACTTCAAGGATTGCTGGTCAACAATTGTTTCCGTGCTTTTGTGTCTGGGGTACCATGAAGTTGCATCCTGTCATACCGCCAATCTAGGCCATAACAATCGACAACTTCATACGAGTAACAGTATTATCTAGCGCCAGCCAACTGTTGAAAACCGCTAACACCAAATCACTATGGTCAGACGCAAAGCGACACTAGCCTCTGGAAGGGCCGCGGCTGGCACTATTGCCCCAGTAACGACCATGGATTCAGTTCTTCAGTATGCCGCAGCCGTCCTGGACAAGGAGATTGAGCTGGTTAACCGTCGCCTTTCTAGGTCACTGGTTACTGCTTCATCTGCCACGCATACAGATACACCCATGTTAATGATCAGCACGGATAACGATACATCTAATCTCTTAAACATCACAGGAACGCATAATGGCAGTGGGGGCACCCTTCATTCTTCAGTCCAACGACGACCTCTCTCTCCGGCCGTCATTATCAATAACTATGGGGGCACTGAAGCTAAATCAAATCGAGCGGTGGTGGAATCTATTCTTAGCATGCCCGCGTTACGACCAGATGCACCCGCGCAAGGGAACATTCCCCTGACTGAGCTGGGAGGTACAGGGGCAGGGACAGGTACCAAAAGGAAATCCCAAACATTTGGGGGTAAAGCCAAAAGGCTAAAACTCAATCAGCCCCCCAAAGCCCCAACCACTGTTACATCTACTCTGTCCAAGCCCGACATGATGGGTGTTCTGGAATCCATGAAGGTAACAATGGAGAACCTACTGGACTCAAAGTTGGTCCCGATATTCCAACGTTTGGCAGCCATTGAAAAGAGTCTAATGGATCTTAAATGCTCTCCCCCATTAGCACCGACTGGAGGCTCAGTCGTCCAACCTGTACAAAGCTCTCTAACAGACCCCCCTAATCTGGACTGCCCACAAAAGTTTGACAGGGGTCAATTACAGCGACAGGGCAGACAAGATATCGAAAGTCACCGACTGCTGATGCAGAGTGGATCCCATCACCCTAGCAGCAGTCTGTCTCTGCAGCCACAGCTCCAGTCTCAGGCAGAGATTCATCCAACAGGGGCTCGGCTACAGAGGGGAGGGGAAGCTCATCCCCAAGATTTACCAGTAATACACCTGCCCGCGGAATCTACTCCATATGTTGTGGTACTGGGGAATGCGCCAACCCTCATAGGGGGCAGGAAGGAGGACTTTTCCCAGCTGAAGAACAAAGTCTTACATTGGCTATCATATAATACACATCTGGGAACAAGGGTGGAAAAAAACATTATCATGGTGCGAAGAGTGAGGTGGATTGGTAATTCTCACAAATCACTATCGGGGGACTGTATTATCGTAAACTTTAACAGGCCACACCTAGCAGAAAGGTTTCTATTTTCACAGTCACATTTTGATCCTTTGCACTCCGAGTCGGCCATCGTGGCCCTGCCACTCGGGTTTTTCTATAAACCTGACTTTGCAGGGACTATACATATGAATCCTGTTGACACAGCTCCATCTGTTGTCCCGTCGCAGAGAACACTACCCACCAGGAACGTTCATCTGAATCTGTTTGTTAGAACAGCATACTCTGATGAGACGCCTCTGTGCCGGCAGGGTTTTGGTCTATCGTCCCTGGAGCTGTCAAATAGATTTACCCCTCTGTCTAGATTGGATACATGTGATTGACTTGGTAGCTCCTCACTAACGGACCCGGTGAATCCTACAGCTCGGTGGGACTCTCCAGGACATAACCAGGAGAGTTTGTGTGGACATGATACTAATGTTATATCTTGGAACATCGCAGGCCTGGCTAATAAGTTCTCTGACCCAATGTTGATAGCATTTATGAAACAATTTCAAGTGATTTGTTCACAGGAAACGTGGTTGGTAGATTGCAGTTTATTTTTGGAGGGCTATAAGTCTTTCTTTGTTCCGGCCTCCCCCTCAACAGCTGGTAGATCAAAGGGTGGTCTAGTTATTTTTATTTCTGTCGCTGTGGATTGCCAGATACAGGTTTTGCCTTCACAAAGCCCTTGTATACAATATTTGGTTTTAAGAAAGGGTTCCAGAAAACTGGGCCTTATTAACTTTTATAACTCTGTTTCAAGTATGAACGGGGGTGTAACATCAATCTCTTGGGTTCCTTTATAAGGCACCATTGTATAACTGAACTCGAAAACCTCATGATTACAGGGGACTTTAATATACATCTCTGTGGCGATCCCATGACTACTAGATTGGGTGAACTAGGTTGCCCTCGTGTGAGGGGGCTGCATTTTGAGCATTCTACCCAGGGGGATGTTATGAATAACCTCCTACATGAATTTGATTTAATATCCCTCTTGTCACTAGGTGACCCCTGTAGCAAGGCAGTCGTTCCTTCCTTTAAAGGAAGAGGGTGTGGTACTATTATTGATTTTATGTTAATCTCATCATTCTTGCAATTTTCATTCTGTGGTTTTTGTATACATGAAAGCGCTTACAGCGATCATAACCCCCTGTGTGTTGAATTGCGAGGACCATTAATGTCATGTAAAAGGGGAACTGTGGAAAAGGGGTCAATAAGACCAATAGATGGTAAACGAAGGCTTAAATGGACACAGATTTCTCCAGACGCCTTTTATAAATCAGTCACAGAACAATGTGCTAGCGAACTGGCCATATGTATCTCGCCGCATACATCACCAGGGGGGATCATTAGTGCCTTCAACATTATTTCTGCCAGAGTAAGTGACCTTTTAAGTGCCCCGGCCCGCAAAATAGTCTCCCCCACCCCCAGGTGGTTTGATTCTTCCTGCTCGAAGGCGGCAAGAACGCTGTGGGAAGCTCTTAAAAGGAGCCCAAGAAATCAGACCCTAGTCAAAGCTTGCCGTAAAGATTACAAGATGAAATTGGCCAAACGTAAGTCTACACTAAAGGAGGAGGCCTGGAGGGAGCTGATTGAGGCTAGTACCCTGAAGAACAGCTCTAGATTTTGGAGTATCATCAACAGCCCCTTCCTTGAGCATGCTGAAGGTAGCGCCATATGCGCACACATTACGGAGGATGATTGGGTGTCACATTTTAAAGCGATGTTTGAGAGCCCCCCCGAGTTGACTAGTGAGTCAGGCCGAGAAGTAGCTTCCACCATATTGACTATCGAGTTGGGGGAGATTGAGGGAGGCATCACTGGGCTGACAAGTAACAAAGCCCCGGGTCCTGACGGTATCCCCCCGGATCTTTTTAAATCTGATCCCTCGTTCTGGGCCCCGGTACTTACCGCCATAATTAATGTGGCGGCAAGGACGGGTTGCCCCGAGTCCTGTGCCACTTTGACTATTGTGCCAGTCTTCAAGAAGGGGGACCGTGATAACACACATTGTTACAGACCGATATCGTTGCTGGATTCGGTGGTCAAGGTGGTGGGCCGTGTGCTTTTAGACAGATTAACCAGCTGGGCAGAGGAACATGATATTTTATCTAATGTCCAATACGGGTTCCGCCCTGGCCGGTCTACCGTGGCCCAGTGCCTTAACCTTACCATGATCCTTAGCAAGTATACGGTTGCACGCCCTGGTACCATCTATTTAGCTTTCATGGACTTATCCTCCACGTTTGATCGCGTGAATAGGACCAAGCTGTGGCAGTCCATGAAAGACATAGGGGTAGATAGTAACATCGTTCACTTTCTTGAAGACCTCCATTACGCAATTAAGGCCAACGTCAGATTCTCCCAAGATCTACGGGTGTCTCGTGATTTTGATATCAAAAGAGGCGTCCGTCAAGGGTGTATTTTGGCCCCTTTTTTGTTTAATTTATATATTAACGACCTAGACAAAGCCCTTTTGTCTACAGGGGTGGACTATCCGCACGTAGGTCAATGTGGCCTCCCTGTATTACTTTATGTGGATGATGCAGTCCTTATATCTAGGACTGCGAGGGGGCTACAAACCCTACTTGATGCTTTTTCCGCTTTTATGGTGGATCGGGACTTATCGATCAATGATTCTAAATCTTATGTCATGCAAGTGGGGATACGACCCAAAAAATTGTTTCAATTCAGGGTTGGCCTGGCCAAGGTACCACGCACAGATGTCTTCTCATATTTGGGGGTCGTCCTGGATGCGCGTGGAAATTGGGGCCCACTGAAACAAAGAAAGAAGGGGGATCTGATGCGGGTGAACGCGGCTATTTTTAACTTTGCATCTGAGATAGGAAAGAGACCCATTGCAGCCCTGTTGAAGATTTATCAAGCGAAGAGTGTAGCAATAGCTTCCTACGGAAGCGAAATATGGGGGCATGATTCCACAGATGACCTTCAGGTAGTCGAGAATAGTTTTCTGAAACGCTTATTGGGTGTTCCCCATGGCACATCTAACATGGTGGTACACAAAGAACTGGGGGTGCCTTTTCTAAATGATATTTTGGCACTCCGTCCCTTAACGTTTTGGTTAAAAACTTGGTTGAATAAGGAATTAACCCTGAGCCACATGATTTTAAAAGAGTGTATGACCCTCGATCACGCGCTCGACATCCCATGGTTCAGATACATCAAGGGCAGCTTCGAAAGGTTAGGCCGATGCGAACTGTACACTAACCCTGATCTAATAACCAAACAGGATGTGGGGATAATAGGGGAATCCTTTGGCAATCTCATTAAACTGGAGAGGGAAGAGCGGGAGTTGCGTAAACCCAGTGTGCGTAAATTTATAATGTTAAAGACAACATTATTAACCGAGCCTTACCTCCTGGGGGCTTTTACTATTTATTAAAAATTTTTATTGACCAGGTTTAGACTGGTTCTCTTTCACCTCCTGCTAGCCGTGCCAAGGGGGAGCAGTAGAGGGCAAGTGTTAGCACCCTGTGGCTGCGACGGAGAGTCTCCACAGGATTTGCTACACTTTGTATTATTCTGTAGATTTTATGAGGTCCCCCGGAAGTTTTTTATTGTGCCAATTTTGAAGAGGATGGATTTTATACAGGCTCGCCCAGCTCTCCTGTATTTACAATTGCTGAAGGATGAGTGTATCTTTTTTGTTCTTGGGTACCTGAAATCTGTGGCAAAATCTAGGGCCTGTCTTGATTAATTATTAATACGTGTTAGGGTTTAAGTGCTGTTTTTAAACTCAATTAAAGGTCTGGGATGGTGCAACCCAGCTGGCATAGTTTTTAACTGATGGCCTATGCTTATTGGTATACGAATCTTGTATTTTAAACCATTGATTTTGTATGGAATGTTGCGGAATGTGTTTTATTTGTGATGGAAAAATGCTATTTTATGTAATTATATGTGATGTTAACTTTTATGGTTTTATATCATTGAAACCGAATAAAGTTGAAATTGAAATTGACAAGCACTGAACACCCTCATCCCCGGCTCCCCGGTGAGTGAGGAAGCTGGATGAGTGGTGCTAGAGGAGCGAGCAAGAACCCGCCATTTGCCAACCCTCCTCCTTTTGATCTGCTCTTGATCTTGGTCCAGCGGGCGCTTTCTTTCCACGGACCTAACTTGAGTGGCTCATGTGTGCCAGTGCCTCCTTGAGGCTCACTCACACAGCTTGCAAAAAGCTCAGGGGTCTGACAAAAAGTCCATTAAAAAAAGATAACATGCTGTGGTCTGCTGTGGTCTGGGCAGTTCAAAGTTTTCAGGATCCATTCGCTCTCTCGTTTCGTCCGGCTTGAGGTGAGGCGAGGAGTTGATCTGGATTGCACCATTATGCTGCACTGTGCTGGTGAGCAGCTGAACAGATTGGGGTGGGCACAAGCATGGCTAACAAACAGCAAGAGAGGAGCTCCACCAGGGGTGGAAGGAGTATTTCTCTACTTGCTCCCAAACTGAAATATCACTTATTAGGTGTCATAAGGTTACCCAGTGCTAGTTTATCAGAGAGCTAGCCTTAAAACAGTGAAGAACAGCATTGTCGGTTTTTCACTCCTAAGACATGCAAACTTAAGTGCACATGTCCTACATTTACATACCATGCACCCTGCCCTATTTGCATTTAGGCCCAACCTTAGGGGTGACTTATAAGTATTTAAAAGGATGATTTAGGCCTGGTAAAAGGTTAATTTTCTAGGTTGAGATGGCAATTCATAACTGCAAACACAGGCTGCAAAAGCAGCCTGAAGACATGCTTTACAGGGCTACTTTAGTGGGTGGGACAATGAGTGCTACAGCCCATTAGCAGCATTTAATTTACAGGCTCTGGGTATATGTAGTACCACATACTAGGGACTTAGAAGTAAATTAAATAATCCAATCAGACCTATACCAATGTTACCATGTTTAAAAGGGAGAGCACAAGCACTTTGCCACTGGTTAGCAGGAGTGAAGTGTGCATAGTTCTAAAAGTCAGCAAAAATATGTTCAGCAAAGAAGGGCAAACATCTGGGTTGACTCTGTGGAAAGGGCCTGGTCCAACACAGATCATCAATTAAGAGAATATCCAGAAGATGTTCTTGAAAAGTCATTAAAGATCCAATAATTGCTTTCAACATCAGAGCCAAATGTCTGGCCGAAACTGAAGACAAAACCTGAAATGTCTTCTGCATTTTTAACAGAAACACTCCTGGACATGTTGAGACTCAGAAAAGGAACTGCCCTCCTGTATGAAGTAGGACATTGGACCTGCATGCCTTGAATGCAGGAGCCCAGAACTAATTCTAAGAATCAGTTGGCTGAGCTCCTGTTTGAGCTACAATAAGCTTCCTGAGGTCTTCCCTGCTACTGCCCAACTGACCAGCACCAACTGTACCGGTCTGGAACCATCTTCTTTCTGTATGACACCAGGACTTGCTAGCTTCACAGGTGTCCAAAGCATCTGGCAACAAATGGGTACAGTGAAGTCTTTCTGACAGGTCTAGAAGGTGAAATGCAGAAGCAGAGGAAGAATACAGAGGAAGAAGGGGCTTTTTAGGGGACCACTATGAACTAGAACAAACTATGAATGGAAATTTGCTACTGCCTGTAGATGGCCTACTATCTGTAATGTACATATGCTCCCCTCTTGATTCTATGTATGCCTCTAATTAATACTATGTAAAGCACTGTGATAACATGATGGATTTGGTTTGTGCTATATAAAACTACAAATAAATAAACAAAATAATATATTTGTAAGGGAGGCGGAGGCCAAATGTTTGTAGCCATCAGCAAAACATCTTCCTAATAGTCATCTAGAAAGGCATTCCCAATAGCTCTCAAACAGGCCTCAATTACTGAAAGGAAGTTTGTAAGGAATCAAACAGTAGAAATCAAGACTGAAGCCAGCATTATTGGGGCCTTATTCTGAGTTTAGCGGTACCAAGACTGCCGTACCTGCGGTGGCAGTCGGACCGCGGTGAGCTCGGCGGTCCAACCGCCAAATTGCGAGTTGAGCAGATTGGTTTTGCGAAGACCTCTGCCGAATTGCTGACACCGCCGGCCAACTCCGACTGTGGCAGAGCGGGCCTATTAGGCTATGGGATGCTCAGTTCGCCAGTGCAACCGCCCGGCCAATTACAAGCTGGCGTAACCGTGGCGGTCCAACCACCACATCTGAGACGGTGGAAAGGGAGGGATATAAGGACAAAACTCACCTCTACTCGTCTTCTATCATCATGGCACCCTTCGGACACGCCCTGCCGATGCTCTTCCTGCTCAACCACGTTCAAAACCTACTCCGTCGTGGATGAAATCGGCGGAAAGTCATACAACTAACTGTTTCCATAGACTCCTCTGCAAAACAACGCAGCGCATGGACCAGGCAAGGGAGTTGGGGTCCCTAAGTAATTTGCACGTATACAGGGACCCTGTCTGGGATTGTCTCATGACAATCATCAAATATACATATCTAGAAAGCCCTCCTAGGAGAAAACATTGGTACTGCACAGGCATACTGTACAAAAATGGACATGCGTTCACAAATTATATACAGTGATAGTGATGTGTGCATTATTTTGTGTTCCACAGAAGCCCCTCCTCAATAATATCACACCTATAAATGTCTGTCTCACATCTCTTGCCCTTTTTCACTTGTCTCCTATGTTACTACTGATCTTCGCTAGTCATGCAGCTTGCCATTTCTCAAGTGTTGGGAAAGTGACATTGAAGTCACTACAACTACCATGAGGCCTTCGGAGTGTAACCCTAACCAAGATGCTACACTCCTTTTGCCCCTTCTCACTTGTCTACCATCTTACAACTGATGTTCACTTATCATGCAGGATACCATTTGTCAAGTGTTGCTAAAGTGACATTGAAGTGACTACACCTACCATGAGGCCTTGCCACTCCAACTCTAACCAAGATGCTACACTCTTTTAGCCCCTTCTCACTGGTCTGCCATGTTACAACTGATGTTCCCTTATCATGCAGGTTACCATTTGTCAAGTGTTGCTAAAGTGACGTTGAAGTGACTACAGCTACCATGAGGCCCTCTCACTCCAACTCTAACCAAGATGCTATAGTGAATGTGACACACTCACATTGCACACATCCCAGGTCTTGTTTTGATGTCAAAGAAACATCTGTATGGATGTGTCATGACACTGAAACACACCTTCTCTGTTACAATTCTGGATTGGACTCACACATGACCCACATGAAAAGGCAATATCAGTCAATGGGATTACATAGAATCAGTGTGAGAACCATTCTAAGGGCACAATGGAAACACTCTCTGCAGGATAGGTATGCCTCTATCAGCGGGAACTCTGAAAGACTGGGGCACAGAACATTTTGCACATGTCTGACAAACTCTGTGTGCACTGGACCTGTGAACTGAAGCATATCAGGGACAACCAAAAGCAGAATCAAGTTCCATGCATGTGTAGACAATGGGTGAGTGCAACTTATGAAAGCAAACACAGCACTAACAGCATGTGGCACACATCTAGATGAAGTAGCTGTAAGCTACACACTGCAAAATGGTCACATGTCCATGCAGAACTCCACTAAGGTATGACAAGTGTGGATACACAAATGTGTGGATACACAAATATCGAACTTCAACACATCAAACAAAAACTGTTTGACATTTCTCTTTGAAACATAAGTCCAATTTGTAACTGCTAGGGGGTTGATGGGTGGTCCAATGTCAAGCCACATCCTCTGGTCACACTAGAGTAAGAAGCATATGCAGTTTTTAATCCATTTATTTCCTTATAGTTCACAAGGTGAATGTGTCCTAGTTAACACTGACAATATCACTGCTGTATTATACCCACTATATTACACATGGAGAGGAAGGCCATGTACATGCCATACTTTCACAGGGTAAGTTTAAGGAGCAGAGCTAGTTATAAAGGGGCAGAGGGAGTATTAAAGGACAGGCCTAAGGTGCGATATTTAATGGCGTTGCAAGGTTTTCAAAGTGTGCATGCTCATTTCTGTCTGAAATACATGCAGCTGTCATTTTGATCATGTATGTGCAAAAGGACCAATTCATTAGTTTCTCAACTTCCACTTCTCAGAACATAACTTCCATCCTTACACCTGATGGTCCTGCCTGCTGTAACCACCTCTACTGTTGTCTGCACAGTGACTGCACAGCTCAGCTGTCCCTAATTTCTTTACCTGCTGCCCATCTCCAGGGAAGAATTTCACCCCATCTACCTTATTGCCCCATGTCAAATGTTATTAGCTCAACTTTCTTTGCATTCTGGGGCCAAAAGCATAGTGAAATCCAGAAATATCTGTCTGTTATGGCATGACCTGTATAGAGTCCTCGGCAGCCTGGGTACCCGCCAATAACTATGCCACACACTGAGCTTAGTATTGCACGCCTTTATTTGTCTGTGTGTAACTGCGAACTCATCATTCTAAACCAATCTTCATTGCATTTTGCTCTAACACTTACATCACAATTCTATGGACTCCATGAGAAAGCAAAAGGGGTTCCATCATTTCTAACTCACTAGACACTACATCTCCCCCTCTGTTAAATAAAAAAATTACAATATTTTACAAAGCCGACATATATAAACATGTACAATTACATCTCTTCAGTCAATCTTTTTGCCGCTTTAATTGTTCGACCTGATCTTGTTCTTGCAAATTGAAAACTGTCACCACCACTGTCCAGGATCTGTGTCAACGGTGAAGAGGTAACAGCAGTCACTGATGTTTCAGAACCAGTCTCTCCTTCCACAGTTAGTTAAGTGCCTGAAATAAGAAGAGTCTCTGGTAATAGGCTTCTCAGGGCGCTGGGCCATCACTATGTGTCCTTTAGTAGACACAACTTGAAAAGGTTCTGTATCAAATGGAGCATCAGATTTTCTTCTCCGCATTTGTCGTGCGAGCACGGGATCTCCTTTCTTAAAGACAATGTTTTTTGCATGTTGTCTTTTGTCAGCATACGCTTTCATATTTTGTTTGATAACCAAGTCCTTCTCATGAGTTGTTGTCTCATCTTTCTTCCTCTGATTGGTCCATTGAGGTAACTTGGTGTTCATTGCTGTCCTGAATATCAATGTCACAGGACTTTTACTTGTGGTCGAGTGGGGTGTTGAACGATAAGCTCTTATGGTAGAATTCAACACAGTTTTCAAATCGAGCTTCTCAAGAGTAGCACGCTGCACTGCTATTTTTAGTGCACTCATAAAACGCTCAACAAGTCCATTGGTCTGCAGCCACAAAGGTGTGCTCTTCTGATGCTTTATATTCAAATGCTCCAAGAAATCTTTAAACTCTCGACTGTTGAAAGGCACCCCATTGTCAAACTTCACTATGGCTGGAACACCCCATGTCGCAAAGATGCCATCTAGTCTTTCAGTGGCACGCTCTTGATCTTCAATTAATGGAAATCATGAGTATTCATCCAGAATCACCAGCAGGTGATGTCCATTGTCGAGTGGACTGAAAAAGTCAATGGCTATTCTCTCCCTTGCATGCTTTGGGAGTTCTGACACTTTCAAGGTGTGGTGAATAGTTTTTGTAGAAAGGCAATTGCATAGATTACAGGCCTTTAATTCCCTTTCAACCCTGTCATCAAGGTAAGGAAAGCAGACTTGGTCTCAGAGAGCTCGTTTTGTGGCAACAATCCACAATGTCCTTCAAGTGCAAATTAAATTATTTTCTGTTGCAGACTCTCCAGAATTAAAATTCTTGACCCTCGTACTATAACTCCTTCCTGTGTTATGGACAGTTCATCCTTGACATTTTGTATTTTTGATATTCCCCATCACTGGTGAGCAGTCGAGTGTATTGGTTCCACGACTGATGTGTAATGATATCCTTCAACTTTAACATGTCACTATCATGGCATGATAATCTGTGCTAACTAAATGGCGGCTGGGGTGTTTGATTTCACAATGAAGTTAATATAGGCCTCAGCCGTCTTGAATGGAGTACCATGCGTGACCTTGTATAGGCACTTGGAAAAGTAGTCAGCAGGGTTCTGATGCTTCCCGGGGCAAAGTCCCCATCATTCAATGCGAGAAGGCATATTGGCCTTTGGATTTCCAAATATATTCAGTAAAGCTTGATGATCAGTTACCAATGTAAAAGTTTTTCTGTATAGGAATACATGGAAATGTTCACAAGCCCATACCACGGCTAAACTTAATTTTTCTGGTTGTGAGTAAGCACGTTCTGTTCGGGGCAAATGCTACAGTATGCCTTCGAGCATTCATGTGTCCGCTGTGCTGTGCAAGGATAGCGCCTAACCTGACTGGGCTAGCGTCAACCTCTGTATGAAGCTCTGGATTGAAGTATGCCATTAAATTTGCAATGGCTTGTTTCATTTTCTTAAAACTTTTCTCACATTCAGGCGGCTAATGAAATTAAACATTCTTTTTTGTCAATTCTCTCAACGGAGTACTTACAGTGGCAAAGTCTTGTATGTTTCTGGAAAAGTAACTGGCCATGCCAAGAAATTAATGCACCCTAGAAACATCTTGTGGGGGATCAGCATTTGACAGCGCTTGTACTTTAGCAAGATCTGGTGTCAGACCCCATCAGAAAAGATATGGCCAAAGAATTTTAGCTTTGTCTTATAGAACTCACGTTTGTCTCAATTCAAAGTCAAACCTGCTTCGGCAAGTAAACGACATACTTGTACAAGAGCTTTATCGTGTTCTTTTTGAGTGGCTCCGAAAACCAATATGTCATCGTTGTAATTGAACGCGTACATGACAGGCTGTATGATACGTCGAATGACATCTTGAAACAGTTCTGCAGCGGATGAAACACTAAAGCTTAATCTTTTAAATTGAAACAGACCAGCATGTGTAGAAAAGGTTGTAATGTATCCTTAATTTTCTTCAAGTTCCAACTGATGATAACGTCTAACACACCCATGGGGTCAGGGTACCTCTACTCTGACCCCTTTATTCACTTTGCACAGAACGTTTGAGCCCCTGGAACCGTTCCAGATACATAAAATGGCGACCGCAACTTCCCAGTCAGGTTGTAGCCAGCCAATCATGGCATTGTATTTGGCGCGTGGATCCACGAATCCACCTCACAGGATCCGCATCCCTAGATATACAAATTTGGTTTTTGGTTAATATCTCTAAAACTACTGAACGGATTTACACCAAATAACAAAAAGTGCACTTTCTGGACTAAGAGCTACCTTTCTGCCAAATGTGGTGTAATTTCGTCCAGCTGTTTGGACTGTAGTTGTGTCTAAAATCTGTACGTGAATTAACATGGGAAACACAATTTCTTCGACCCACCCCCTTTTTTTCTCTGCCCCCAATTGACGGATCACCTGAAACTTTCCGTGCACAAAAAGAATCAGAGGTACTTTTTTGGGGGAAAATTTCGTGAAGATTTGTCAACCTGCGCCAAAGATATAGGTACATCAAAAAACGCTTTTCCTTTGGAAACTAGGTCCTAACTATAACTACCTACTAGCAACTGCCAGTGGGTAACATACACATACACATATACAGATACAGATACATTTATGTATATTTATATACTGTGTTGTGAAAACTGCTGGGTTTTTTCCACCTATGACTGTTTTGTTCAAGTTTCCCCTGTACAGTGCTAATGCCTGCAGGGGCAAGGCCCCAGCCCATTTTGATTTTTAAAGTTAAAAAGGCAAAGTACACCCTCAAAGGCTAAGCAGAATGTGTTTAAAAGACTACTTCATCTGCTTAATGGTTTAAAATGTAATTGGAAAGTGGATGGAGCACTCATTTTTGGCTAGAAAAAAGTGATTTGTTTAAGTGTACAAAAAGCAGTATATTAAGTGGCTTAGATTTGGGCCTTACCTGCATTATATGTATGTATCTAGATATGTGTATTTCTTGACATAAATATGTATAATAATATGTAGTTATGTATCTATAAGTTTATTACTTTACTCCTATTGTAAAAAAAAAAAAAGTGACTCTCTCCAATGCACTCCCCTATATTTTACTCTATACCTCTCTCAATATATCCTCTACCTCCACTCTCGGATTCATCCCAAACCACATTCTACTTCTATGATCTCCAAAATCCAAACTTTTAAGACACATGTGCTGCTGCATCCAGTTCCCCAGACGTGAGAATTTAGCCACTGTGAAGGTGGATTTCTGTGGATTTGGTCACATCCCGCATATAATTGGATCTATTGATGGTACCCATATTGCCATAGTACCACCACAGGACAGGGAGCAAGTGTACTGGAACAGGATGCACTTCCATTGTATCAACATGCAAGTTGTCTTCTTACCAGATTTGTACATCACAAACTTCTGTGCCTGTTTCCCAGGATCTGCACATGATGCCTTCATACTGCGGAACAGCACCATACCCCAGCTGATGTCACAACTACTACCTGAGAGGGCTTGGCTTTTAGGTAAGTGTGATCTGTCCTAACTTTGTGTGGGAAATGTCAGGTAGTATGATCTGAAAGTGTGTAACTAAATGTTGCCCATCTGTCATTCTTCCATCTAGGAGACTCAGCGTTTCCCAATCGTCCATGGTTGTTGGCACCACTGAGGAATCCTACAACACCAAGGAAAGTCTGCTTCAATGAGGCCCATGGAAGAACACGGAGGCCAGTGGAGCAGGCTTTTGGGCCCCTGAAAGCCAGATTCTGATGTCTAGACGCGACTGGGGGAGCACGCCTCAACTGCCCCGGGAAGGTGTGTAAAATCAATGTGGCCTGCTGCATACGCCACAACAATGCACTGCGACGGAACATACCTTACATTGCAGAGGATGCAGGAGATGAAGAGCCTCTGGGTGGGGACCTTGAAATGCCGAATGAAGCTGATGATAGTGGTAAAGAGGAAGGAGCTGACTTGCGTCAGGATCTCATCCAGAACTGCTTCTCCTGAGTGTAAGTATGGTGTGAGATATGTTGACTTTGACTATTATTGCAACTCTTGTAGTGATGTTGTGAGGAGGATATTAATGTTACATACTAGGAATATATGGGTCTGGACATATCTGGAGAAAGGTGTTTGTATTATAAGTGTAAACAAAGCAAACACAAGGAGATGATGGACGGAGCACTGAAACTTTTCAGACACAGATCTGGGTTGAATCCATCATCATTCTTTAGCTCACTTCGCCACCTCAGTTCAGACCCAGCTATATGCAAATCAGTCTTGACCCTGTGCCTCATGGGAACAGTCCAGCCCGAACTGCCAAGCCAGGTCTTCCCTGAACCGGAAACAAGCATCCTGGGACCGGTTTCTGGGTAACACCCTTCTTCTGCCAGGCTAGCTTGAATCCAGTGGCAAAGTGAGCAAGGGACCCACGTCTGGGCATACCCTGCCAACTTAGGGCGAACAAAGCAAACACAAGGAGATGCTCTCCATGCCACTGGAGTCAAGCTAGCCTGGCTGATGAGGGCTGAAAGCCCGAAACCGGTCCTAGGATGCTTGATTCCAGTCCAGGGAGGACCTGGCCTGGCAGTTCGGGCTGGACTGTTCCCATTGGGCGCAGGGTCAAGACTGATTTGCATATGGCTGGGTCCAAACTGGAATGGCATGGTGAGCAAAAAAACGATGGATTTAGGCCCAGATCTCTTTACTGGGGTGAATGTATGACATTGTTCTGCATTCTGTCCATCAATTGTTCTTTTTGCATTTGTCACCCCGAGTGGGACGGGCATGCCCAGACATGGGTCCCGTGCTCTCTATGCCACTGGAGTCAAGCTATCCTGGCTGATGAGGGCTGAAAGACCGAAACCGGTCCTAGGATGCTTGATTCCAGTCCAGGGAGGACCTGGCCTGGCAGTTTGGGCTGGACTGTTCCCATTGGGCGCAAGGTCAAGACTGATTTGCATATGGCTGGGTCCAAACTGGAATGGCATGGTGAGCAAAAAAACGATGGATTTAGGCCCAGATCTCTGTACTGGGGTGAATGTATGACATTGTTCTGCATTCTGTCCATCAATTGTTCTTTTTGCGTTTGTCACCCTGAGTGGGACGGGTATGCCCAGACGTGGGTCCCGTGCACTCCATGCCACTGGAGTCAAGCTATCCTGGCTGATGAGGGCTGAAAGTCCGAAACCGGTCCTAGGATGCTTCATTCCAGTCCAGGGAGGACCTGGCCTGGCAGTTCGGGCTGGACTGTTCCCATTGGGCGCAGGGTCAAGACTGATTTGCAAATGGCTGGGTCCAAACTGGAATGGCATGGTGAGCAAAAAAACGATGGATTTAGGCCCAGATCTCTGTACTGGGGTGAATGTATGACATTGTTCTGCATTCTGTCCATCAATTGTTCTTCTTGCGTTTGTCACCCCGAGTGGGACGGGTATGCCCAGACGTGGGTCCCGTGCTCTCCATGCCACTGAAGTCAAGCTATCCTGGCTGATGAGGGCTGAAAGCCCGAAACCGGTCCTAGGATGCTTGATTCCAGTCCAGGGAGGACCTGGCCTGGCAGTTCGGGCTGGACTGTTCCCATTGGGCGCAGGGTCAAGACTGATTTGCATATGGCTGGGTCCAAACTGGAATGGAATGGTGAGCAAAAAAACGATGGATTTAGGCCCAGATCTCTGTATTGGGATGAATGTATGACATTGTTCTGCATTCTGTCCATCAATTGTTCTTTTTGCATTTGTCACCCCGAGTGGGACGGGTATGCCCAGACGTGGGTCCCGTGCTCTCCATGCCACTGGAGTCAAGCTATCCTGGCTGATGAGGGCTGAAAGCCCAAAACCGGCCCTTGGATGATTGATTCCAGTCCAGGGAGGACCTGGCCTGGCAGTTTGGGCTGGACTGTTCCATTGGGCGCAGGGTCAACACTGATTTGGCTGGGCTGGGCTGGGCTGATGAGGGCGCCCATTGGGCGCAGGGTCAAGACTGATTTGCATATGGATGGTAAAAACTGGAATGGCATGGTGAGCAAAAAAACGATGGATTTAGGCCCAGATCTCTGTACTGGGGTGAATGTATGACATTGTTCTGCATTCTGTCCATCAATTGTTCTTTTTGCATTTGTCACCCCGAGTGGGACGGGAATGCCCAGACGTGGGTCCTGTGCTCTCCATGCCACTGGAGTCAAGCTATCCTGGCTGATGAGGACTGAAAGCCCGAAACCGGACCTAGGATGCTTGATTCCAGTCCAGGGAGGACCTGGCCAGGCAGTTCGGGCTGGACTGTTCCCATTGGGTGCAGGGTCAAGACTGATTTGCATATGGCTGGGTCCAAACTGGAATGGCATGGTGAGCAAAAAAACGATGGATTTAGGCTGAGATCTCTGTACTGGGGTGAATGTATGACATTGTTCTGCATTCTGTCCATCAATTGTTCTTTTTGCATTTGTCACCCCGAGTGGACGGGTATGCCCAGACGTGGGTCCCGTGCTCTCCATGCCACTGGAGTCAAGCTATCCTGGCTGATGAGGGCTGAAAGTCCGAAACCGGTCCTAGGATGCTTGATTCCAGTCCAGGGAGGACCTGGCCTGGCAGTTCGGGCTGGACTGTTCCATTGGGCGCAGGGTCAAGACTGATTTGCATATGGCTGGGTCCAAACTGGAATGGCATGGTGAGCAAAAAAACTATGGATTTAGGCCCAGATCTCTGTACTGGGGTGAATGTATGACATTGTTCTGCATTCTGTCCATCAATTGTTCTTTTTGCATTTGTATTATAAGTGTAGCTTTGTTCAGCTGTAAATGTTGTTTTGGACTGTGTTCTCTAGAATATGACAATGTGATGTGTGTCATATGTATGTTTTCTTAGCTAATCTCTCTGTGTTGGTCTGTTTTAGGTACCTTCACCATGTAATCTTCATTTGGACATTTCAGAGGTGTGACATTAGCAGGTATAAGATGCTGTTCAAACGTACGATGTGGGCATGGATAGGTCCTGGGAATGTCTGTCACAGAGGTTGGTTGTACAAAGCCAGTAACAGCTAGCACAGCGATATATTGGAAGTTACCTGGCTTCCATTGGACCTGTTCCTTATGGTGCGTTGGTCCTAAGGCAATATGTGTGTCATCATGTGATCCAACATATTGTTGTGTTGTGCCCAATTCATGCTATCCTTCCTTCACATTGGCTAATTCCTCATTGTGTATGAACTGTATATAGCTGTTGATGTGTCTCCTTATTATAGTCCAGAGTGCTTGTAGCACATCCCTGACATCTGTTTGTGACATTCCACCAGAGGCAACCAGCCCTGGATTGAAATGACCCTGTGTTCAGAAACTGTTGTACTGACTTGTGTCTGTTTTTTATATATTTGATGTAGTATTCCTTTTGTGATGTAGGCAATATGGCTCCAGCTGATGATGTAGACCTAATGTATTGTTGTCTACTGTGTGGGATATTGTCAGATGTATCCCCTCCTTCCATGTTGTGAAAATCAGCAAGTGATTAAGTGAGTCATGTCTTATTTGCTATGTTTCTGATACCATATCATCCTATAATTTGAGCAATGGAATACAAATGTTCTCAGCCCAGACAGTTGTATGTATGTGTTATTGTGACATGGTAGTGATCCTGAGTTGAACATTGTTTACATACAACATAGCCATGCTTTCAGAAGTCCCTAGTTTTGACATTGCAAAGTTCACCTGGTAGTATATTCACATTGTCATATGTGAGAATTACAACAGGAGACAATGCTTTGGTGACGTGTGTTTTTAATGAAGTGAACAAGGATAAGATCAAGAAATGAACTTAAAATTCAACAGTGCAAACAAAAAGTAAAGTCTTCAGTCATGGTGGATGAAACCATTGTAGTAGAGTCCAAATGGTGCGGAGTCTAAAGTCCAACATACTCAACCCATCAGATATGGAAAAGTGGGCAGGAATAGTCCAACAAAGTGAATGTGTAGCACACATAGAAGGACATTGGGGTTGAGGTCTCTTACTGGCGGTGGTGGTTGTCTTGCCATCCTGAGCTCTTGAGTCTATGCGAGGACGTCCCCATCCCTGACAAAGGGAGGGATCTGGAGCTGCTGAGACACGGGCGCGTGCAGGCGTGTCATTCTCTGAGATGGGCCTCCCTTCCTGTGGCTGCGGGAGATATTGGTGGTGTAGATGTACTTTGACCACAGGAAGGGGTAGATTCAGGTGGAAAAGCCTTGCAGAGGGTGGTGTTTATGTCCTGA
Source organism: Calotriton arnoldi (assembly GCA_963921515.1). Classification (NCBI taxonomy): domain Eukaryota; kingdom Metazoa; phylum Chordata; class Amphibia; order Caudata; family Salamandridae; genus Calotriton; species Calotriton arnoldi. The sequence continues at coordinate 144,288 of CAWUFW010001053.1, read as the reverse complement.
AGCACCTCAACCAGGGAGGCCACCTCGGTGCGGATCCCAGCCACCTCAGTGTGAACGCCGGCCACCTCAGTGTAGATGGCAGCAACTTCCCTGTATGTGTCCCTCTGCAGCTCTTTCATTTTTCGGATTTCGACCAATACCGGCCCATGACACTTTGGGAGTTCTGGTACACTCCCAGGACTGTCAGGTGGCAGCCTGGGTGTCTATTGGTTCAGTAGGCTCACTTTGGGCTCCCCCAGTTACCCTTCCACGTGCCTGTGCCCTTCACACAGACTGTACCTTCCACTGGGTCCTGGTTCCTCTGTGACTGGTGTTAGCCGTCTCAGGATCCAGGACTGGGGGGCACAGGATGGGACTGACTGTGCTAGGTGCACAGGTTGGGGGCAGTGGTTGGCTGTGATGTTGCAGCAGTGGTGGGAGGTGTTTTAGTGGGCACAGTGATCCCCACTGTTGGCATCTGCCCAGGCTGACCAGATGGGCCAGGACCATCATCCACATGACATCTCCACAACTCTGCTACAAACACAATGTAGTCATAACATGTGTATTTGTCCATTCCAAGTCCTAGTTGTGTCTAATACAGGCAAACACCCAACTTGGTTGTAAATTTAGCAGTGTTCATCATGTGAGAAGTGCAGAGTCAAGGGGTCACCTGGCACTGCTAATGGGCTGAGTTTCCTTCATGGCTGACATATATTAGGGCTACACTGTTGTTATGTGTCACTCATGCCATCAATAGTTTGAGTTGACGGGTCCAAGACACCATCAAGCAAAGTATTCAGACTTATATCTGAGTGGAGCATTGTCTGTACATTGCACAATCCATAATGAGAGTAGGTCAGATGCAACATGGCAAGCAAGCGAGAATGGGCAAAAGGAGTCTAGCATCTTGGTCAGAGTTACAATCACAAGGCCTCATGGTAGTTGTAGTCACTTCAATGTTACTTTAGCAACACTTGACAATTGGTAACCTGCTTGACTAGTGTAGATCAGTTGTAACATGGCAGACAAGTGAAAATGGGAAAAGGGAGTCTAGCTTCTTGGTCAGAGTTACAATCACAAGGCCTTATGGTAGTTGTAGTCACTTCAATGTAACTTTAGCACACTTGACAAATGGTAACCTGCATGACTAGTGTAGATCAGTTGTAACATGGTAGACAAGTGAGAAGGGGCAATAGGAGTTTAACATCTTGGTTAGAGTTTAATTGAGCGGGCCTCATGGTAGTGGTGGTAGCTTTTGTATCAAAACACAATGAAACTGACATCAATCCTATTAAAGAACTGTTACAGTGTATTATTGACAATTACCTTCAAATTAAAAACGAACCACTTTATTTGTGCACACTTTAAGGTCACACGAACCAAGGTTCCAAATTACCAAGAACTGTTTTAGTACAGCCGAACGATAATTCCCACAGGCCCCTATTTTTGGGCTTAAACGCCTGTTGAGCAATTTTCTACACAAGTAAATGTCTACAATACAGAGCTAAATATATTTTCCTTGTAAACACAGTATCAAATTAGGCTCGATGTCAGGTTATCGATAAACATAAATGATCCGTATTGCAGAGTGAATTTAAATTAATACAAGAAACTTTGGGCTCTGCTATGTTGTACTTTAACTTTCATTTGTTGTTTGATGGTTGTGAAATGATTGGCAACTCCACAGCGGGGAAATATCTTTAGTTCTCCAATATGAGTATTTTTCATTGAGAGTCACGCACACCACATCCATTCTTCACTTTCAGGCAACGCAACACTTGTTCCTGCTTCAAAACGAGATCTAACACAGCAGGGTGGGCGGAGGAGGGGGAAGGTAAGGGCATTTTGGGGGTTTGCCCATTTCATTAAGACTGAACAATCTTTTTCCTAATAGCTTTCTGTTTGTTAATGAGTAAAACATTTAGCCTTGCTCAATAAGCCCTAAGGGCTTATTTATGAGAGCCCTGCTTCACTTTTCCACCATGTAAAGTCTCAATCCGATTTATGAAGCCACGCAAAGCCACCCTGCAGGTGGCCTCATAAATGAAAAGTAAGGCAACGCAGTGCAAATCGCTGTGTCACCCTACTCTGCGCCAGTGGCGGCTGCTACCAATATGTCATGGTGAGCCAGCGCGGGGGAAAAATAGTAAAAAAGAAATAAATGTACACTTACCTTCCGCTGCCAGCCGCCGTCTCGGTGATCCTCTGATCCCGCACCGTGCCTTGGTGTTCCCCTGTTCCCGGCACTGCAGTCCCCATGGGCACAGGCTCCCAGACTCACCACACAATCCCAACACTGCTCTCGTGCTATTACCCAGTATGAGAGAAGTGCCAGGATTGGTCGGAGCGGGCTGGTGTAGTGCTCAGTTACGACCTGGGGGGTCTGTGCCTGTCTCCACCCAGTTGTGCAACACAGCTCTGGATGGAGACATGTAAGTGCACATGTCTGTTTGCCCGCACTAAGACGGCCGGCAAACCGACATGCGCACTTACAGTGCCCACCACTCCTCCTCCCTGGCTGCAGCTGACAATGAATGGCCTCGCCCGCCCCGTCCTAGACTCGGCTGACTCGGCGAAAAATAAAATGATAATAAAATTGTTTAATTAGCATTTTATTTTTCATCTGCTGCCTTTCAGCAGTGGGGCGACGCTCCTTCACCATAACGGAGGAGCCGTCCCGCTCTAGTCCCGGGAGGCGTTCCATGGGTGTTACGGTAGGTTTTTCCACGCAACACCCATGGAATTTGACGCTGCCCCAGATTTACAAAATCTTGTAAACCTGGGGAAGCGCCAAATCCGTACACCTCCGAGGTGAGGCATAACAAGAAGAAATATGGGGCTTATTTATGAGAGCCCTGCATCACTTTTTCACCACATAAAGTGGTACATGCAGGGCTCTCATGAAGATTTATGAAGCCACGTAAAGCCACCCTGTGTGGCTTTGAGTGGCCTCATAAGTGATGAGTAAGGAGACACAGTGCAAATCGCTGCATCACCTTTCTCTGCGCCCGGGAGATGTTCTATGGGCACTGCAGTGGGTTTTCCCACGCAACACCCATGGAATTTGAAGCTGCCCCAGATTTGCAAAGTGATGTAAACCTGGGGAAGTGTCAAATCCCGAGGTGAGACGTAATTCTCCTAGTTTCTTCCTCTTTCCATGTGTGCTGCATTCTGCAGCACACATAGAAAGAGGAAAATGCCTCATAGGATTGTTTTTGTGCAGGAAGGTGACCGTTCCTGCACAAAAACCATTCTGCCGGCAACGGAGACACCCTTGCACCATGTTTGCAAGGGTGCCTACGTTGGCGCTAGGCTGCTAAAACGGTGCCAGCGCAGGCAGAAAGGACAGAAATGCACTGTATTGCTTAAATATGGTGCATTTCTGTCCTTTTACTTTGGCGTAGGCCAGCGCAGCAAGGTGCATTGCTGCGCTGCTCTACGCCAAAATGCCTTAAATGAGTCCCTATGTTTATTTCTCCTTGTTTATTCCTCTTTCCATGTGTGCTGCATAGATAGCAGCACACATGGAAAGAGGAAAAGGCCTCTTAGGATTGTTTTTGTGCAGAAAGGTGGCCCTTGCTTAAGTACAGTGCATTCCTGCCCTACGCCAAAATCACATAAAAAAACCCTCTTAAGGCACAGAACTCGCAATGACGCAGTGACACCACACCGGTTAAATACTGTAACTCGGGGTATTAGCATTTACTGTCGTGATATTATAGCACCAAAATAACTGCCCACTGATAGTGAAGGCTCAAGTATTCTGATAAGCACGTGATTTTAAAGAAGAAATCTATACCTATGTACTAGGGTTACAGTTTTTAAAAGGGTTTTTCAAACAGTGCATTCCTGAATTTAAGACAAACAAGCAAGAGGTCCCAAACAGTCAGAGAAACAAAAGACCCGAGGCCTCTCATCTCCCTCAATTACTAGCCTAGCTTTCTCAGATTACAGGAACACGCCTCAGCCTATGCAAGTCTTTTGTCTCCCTCAGCATCAGACACTTCTGCTCAGTGGCCGCAGGTCGTCAGTGAGCAATCAGCATACAATGCTACTAATGTTAAACTGCTTCCTGTTTTCCTTCTGCAACCGGCTATCTTGTGGTATTTTCTTTGACCTTTCTTGTGAAAAAAATAATGACACAATTGATGCACTAATCATCTACTTTTAAAATTCTTGGTACAACCTCCTGTTTTGCCCTTCCAACACTTGTGAATTCCCCTTTATTCATCCACCTGGTTTAGTGCCCTTTCTATCCTTACAGCAGTATACCATACATGCCAACATTTGGGAGTGGGAAAGAGGGAGGTTTTGAAAAACAAATCCAATTAATTATTTGACTTGTATTAAAATGAGGGTAATTTCAGGATGGAGAAAGCTATGTTTGGTTTTTAAAAAATCGTGAGTCTTTCTTCTAAAAAGAGTGTGTGGGAGTTTGAATCTGTCAGGAATGTTTCTCCAGACTAGTTCATGTTTTCATTGTATGAAACTGGGTTATTAGTTGTGATGGATGTGAGTTCTTCACAAGTAATAAATATACAATTGTCTTTTTACTGGGAACCGAGTACCCATCATAGCACTTGACTCTCTCAGAGTATCAAAGCAGAACAGTTCCAGGCCTACTCAGGGAGGTGGTGTGGGCTAGTAATCCCAACTCGCTGTCAAGCAACATAAAAAATCAATAAATTATTGTACAGTCAGTGCTTTTTCTTTTTAAAAGGAAAAGACTTTTATTACACACACTACTAAATACTATGGATCAAATTACAAACCTAGATTCAGGGAAATGTAAATAACTTTGGTGACACCCTCATATCACATTATACTCCTAGTGGGTCATGAATCCTATAATCACAAAACACCCACCTACACCAGATGCAACATCACAACATATGGGGGCTGTCAGTGTAAATAAGGCAGGCTTATTGGCTTTGGCAGGGTGTCACAACATTAAGAACAATAACCACATGTTATACTTGACCGATGAGGACAACATGAGTTGTCAAAAGCGTTTATCATAAGTAGAAATATAGTAATCATCACTAAAACTATTATTAATAAAGCATTTGAATTAAAAATGTGTGTGTCAGTATCACAGCTTGTTTCCTTTTTTTTCTTTTCTTTTTGTTTAGGTTGTTAAAATACAAAAGTACAATTTTGCTTACGTATGCCAATACTATATCTTGTCTGTACATGTATAAAACGGCTCGTTGAGCATGATGTTGGCAAAAGGAAAAAACAATAAAGTATGTTCTTAAAAACAATGTGTGTGTCAGAGTCTTTCTTTACTCTTTACAGACCACAAAATATAGACATAGAACCAACCACAAAGAGTCCCTACATTCCAGAGCACAAGAGCATAATCTCTAGGAATGCTTCAATAAATTGTAAACCTCACCTGAGGTCATGGGCACAAGGACCCAGGAGCCCTAAGGTGAATATTTGGGGGTCTCTTCTGGGGGCTTATGCCCTCCATGCTGTCCTCAAACACCTTAGTAGTGAGTGCTCACAGGTGCCTGATTTACAATCTCTCATCTGATGGATCTTTTTAAGTTGACTGAGACACAAAGAGAGTTAGTAATAATAAAACAGTTCAATCTTCGTGAAGCCCATTTGGCCCCACACTACTTTACTTCAATCACCAATTCTTGGTCCTTAACCAGGAATTGGTGATTGAAGTTAAATAGTTTTATTTCCAATTAATAGTCAATCCGATGTATATGTATGTCAGGAGAATATCAAAAAGATACAAGATTACAGCTGGGAAGATGAAATATCGCAATTGAGTCAGTCTCAATATATATATATTTTTTTAAATTACAGCCACAGCAATAAAGAAACTGAGAATTAGAAATAGGTGTTCCTTAAAGACACTTCGATTCTGTCTCCTAAACATGAATAAGTTCTAAAGTCGTCTAATCAAGGTTCTAAGTTTGGAATAAGGATGGTTCTTAGAATAGGGTTTCAAGGAAATTCGGAAATGCAAGAAGGTGTCAGCATAGTGAAGACTCCTGTAGAAGTCTTCCAGGATTGGAATAAGTGTTTAGCATGAAGCTTCACGCTTACAAGAATAAAGGAAGCAAAGAGGTCTGTATCCCACAAAGCCTAAGGAAATCTGCTCTAAATCCTAACAATGTGAGTATTAATTAAAACAACAGAGACTTCAGGAATAGTCAGCTCTCTTCCCACCCCTCCAGGAACCAATTGTTTCTATTCCTTTGTTGTGCATTTGCAACAATACCAGACTCCCATCCCACAGAACTTGGACAGTTACAGGCAACCTTGAGCATTTCCTCTTCCTGAGTGGAGATGAATTGGAGGCTTCATCTGCTCATTCGGTCTTCATGTTTCTTACCAAGATGTCTCTTCTTTGGTCCTACTATCAAGAAACTAATACAGACAACAAGACTCCTTTCTCTATTGCAGGGTTTTCCAAAGTCGGTCCTGGAGGGCCGGATCCATACCAGATTTTTAGCATATCCCCATTTAGATAAATGTATTTATCTTAAAAATCTGGCATGGATCTGGCCCTCCAGGACCGACTTTGGAAAATCCTGTACTAGTGAATGAAACTGTGGGAATGCACCTGCAAAAGAAAGAACAAGCTAACCAAGCAAAGTACATTTCAAAATCACAAGGCCTTTAGTCAGGCTAACTTTAACTATACATTTATTGTGCATTTCAAATACATGGTTATACTTGTGCACATATAACTCGAGAACAAATACAAATGTGAGTAAAAGCATACATGATCGCACTTTCAAATATGTCTTTAGAAATATATGCAAATGTGACTTAAAGTATAAATGTAAACGTGAATACAGAATACATGTCTTCATGTTAGATTGAATATTGGCGCACACGTTTATAAAATTCTAGTTTTTACAGTAAATAATTCATCAATGTGCTTTTGAGTTCACACACTAATATTAAGTCACACAGCAGATGTAATGTGAAATATAAATGGAAATTGTGCATTGATGACGTGTAAGGGATGGAATCTGAATTGTGCTACTCCAATCTCTCCTCTGATGGCGATGTTAGCCATCACAATAGCACACATATGAGCCCTTATCAGGTGAGATCAAGTCAAAACCTTGAAGTTTTCAAGAACTTTCATCTAGTATTTTCCAGATGTTTCATGCCATCATAGAATCCACACTAACTTTCCTTCATTTCCACATCCTTTCTCTTTATTCCCCTCTTCTCTTGTCTTTTTGCTTTCATGTACTTGTACCCCTTAAAGATCACAAACTGAGATATTGCACAAAGGGCAATTATCACAAGGGGTCTCAGAATTGAACCAAGTATTCCACTTCCAAGGTTTCCAAGCCATTTGCCTACTGTAGCAAATACATTGCCAATTGCTTCCCAAGCACCTGTAGATTCAACCTCCTTCAAATCTCCTTTCAGATCAGTATTGTTCTTAGAGTATTTCTTGAAGTCCTTGCTCTTGTCAGAAATGTAGGTGCAGCATTGCTGGGCCTTTAACATCTTACAGACTCTGCCCTTTTTCACGAGAAGGTTGTCTAACGCAAGACGGTTCTGCAAAACCATGGATCTCATACCTACCATTTCAGTATCTACAGGCAATAAGGAACTTGCTGTACTAGTGGCCAATTTATCCACTATGATGGACAACCTTCTAATCTTGAGATCATTCAAGATTGCACCTACAGATAGAACCATTGCACTAAAAATGTCTCCCACAATTTCAGAACTACTGCTACCTCGTTTAGTTCTAGTTTTTGTTTCCCCCTCAAAAGATCATTCAAATGTTGTACATGATAAATCTTTCGGAAAACTACACCTAAACAACACATACCATGTAATCCCTTGTGCAATTTAAAGTATGTATGCTCCCCACAAACAAAATAAACTCTAGGAATAATGAGATCTTGTCGCCCAACCTCCTACATACTCAGAAATATGATCACAATCACTTGTACCCATGAATTTAGTGTTAAGGGTCGATTTATCTCCACTCACATATATTTCCATTTGTGTTGCCAATCTAGAAGTAGTGCAGTCATAACCTCTAAGTCTCAATGTTTCACTTCTTCTGTATCCCACTGTCCTTAATATCTCTCATTCCATCCTATTTTCCCCCTTACCTTCATTGCCCTATTGCTGTCTTCTGTCAAATCCCAAAATTTCTTCTCAACCTCAGTTAAAGAACATGTCAAATTGTGTCTAGGAGCATAAGCCGTGTCCAACATAATTTTCAGTCTAAGAAGACTGTTAACTGTATCCATTGTCTTAGCTTGAAGATGTCTATTCAAATACTTCCGCAAAGGGACTTCAGAAAGTACCAAATCATTATTTGAATAATAATATTGGAAATGTCCCTTTCCATAAAACAGACTTAACAGAAGGCTACATGTAACACTAAACGTAGAGGAATATGGTGATAGGTAATTCCATCTGCTGCTGACTCAGGTGACTGCGTACAGACATAACAGTCCCTTGCATCCATAGTGTCAACATATTCATAAAGCAACTTAAAATAGGCATTTGAAGAATAATCTCCTCTAGATGCATCTACATGCAGAGATTTATAATCGAGTTTGTACAACCTATCATCAGTAGGAATCAGGGTCTTGGGGTAACACTAGGCTTAAGCCCAGCTACTGTGAAAAATGTAGGTGAAGATAATCCTACAAGCAGAACAATTAGTACTACAATCACATCTATTAGCACACCTGCCAATATGAACCTATGCTTATTGCTTTTATCAGATTCTATGACTTCTCTACAATCAGACTGTTAAGCAAAGAGTTTACAGCTGGCAGATTGTCTTCAGTGTGCTATATTTAGGCAGATGACAAACAAATTCCATAAATCATGTGATACTATTATTTGCAAAGTCTTTGTGAGTCTTCCTTAGCCCTAGTCTGTCTTCTTCTAACTGACACCCTTACGCTCCTTCAGCAGCCTCGGGCCTAGGTAATCTTCTTAATTTTGTCTTAGCAAAGTTCAATCAAAAGTTTCTGATAAAACCAAAGTTCAAATTTCGATTCAGAGATCAACCCAATGACTACTCAGGTTGCTCCATTCAATGGCAAAGCAATTTCAAAACAGTTCATCAAGGAATGCCGATTCACGGAGGTTCACCTGGAATCTCACTATTAGCCTCCAAATCACATACTCCCCTCTCATCCTTATTTGCTGCAAAGTATGTCCATTCAGAGGATGAGAACCTCCGACAAGGCACTCTAGCTCTTTTTGATTCCCTGAGTACAGGCTGTTCACTTTCATTGTCACTAAGGCCAGAACCCTCAGTATCCTCCAGGACAGCACTCAGTTCTTGTTCTGTGGGCAATCTCAATCTCTCTCCTTCTTGCCTGCTCGTCCAACTGTCCTCCGTTTCTACTCGGTGTGACACAGCACTAAGCCCTTCGTTGGGGTCTAAGTCTGGCTCAGGTAGCGGTACAGGTCAAGACTTCTCAACTGTTAGTTCATCAAGACCCCCCTCAGGCAAAGGATGTGCTGTCACAGGTTAGTGCTGAGTCTCAGCACTCTGTGCACTCTCTTCTTGCTGTCTCTCAGTTGTGTGTTGCATTTCAAGGAGAGGTACTGTCACGTCTTCAAGAGAACACTCCACTCTAAGAGTGTGGGCTGCAAAGACACAGTTGGGAAGACCCCCACACTTTACAGCGGTATTCGTCACTAGAATAACCTGGTATGGTACACGCCATCTAGGCTTCAGACACATTTTCCAAACGTGTTTCTTCACCAATAGCCAGTTGCCAAAACTGTGGTCATGGCACTGCTCCAGGCATGGAGAGAAGGCAACAGCTTCAAACTGGCAGGACACAGAATGGACCACATCAGCCAGTCCCTTGCAGTAATCAAGAACCATGTCATCTGTAACGTTCACTAGCACATTTGCCGTCAATGCAGACAGTGTCATGGCTCTCCCCATGATTATTTCATGTGGAGACAATCCTTTTTTTGATCAGGAATACTACAAGGACTCATATGCACAAGAGGAAAAGTGTATGACCACTTCAGAGATGTTGATGCACACACTCTGTCTAATCGGGCTTTCAATGTCCCATTCACCTGCTCCACAATGCCAGAGCCCTCTGGCCGATAACTGCAATGCAAACTCTGCTCCACTTGCAATGCTGCACACAATATTTTTAGGACCTCATTATTGAAATGAGTCCCTCGGTCTGACTCCAGCAAAGTCTGGAAATCGACTCTTGGTATGAGCTCCCTCAACAACAATTTAGCTACTCTAAGACTGTCATTTCTTCTGGTCAAGGAGGCTTCAACCCAAAGTGAGAAGATGCACACAATCACCAGGAAATATCTCAGCCCGCTGCACACAGGCATTTCGATGAAGTTCATCTGCATTCTGTTGACTGGCTCTCCTGATCATCCTATATGACTCATTGTCACTGGAGTTCTTTTCCCTACATTCATCTGTTGACACACAACACATCTGTGGCACAATTCTTCAGTCACCAATATAATTTGTAGGTTCAACCAATGCTGCTTAAACAACCAAACCATGGCATCCATACCAATATGAGTGGCGCCATGGTGTCTTGCCATTGGGGACAACATGCTGTCTGGCAACACTGGTTTGCCATCCACAGAAACCATATATCATCATCTCTTTTCACACATTCGTCTTGGATCCAACCCTTCTGTTTTGCCACTGACACTTCCTCCTGCAATCTCTTCACTTTCTCCCAGGTATCAGTTATTGACAACAAAAGGTTATAGTTGGTTTCACCTTTGGATTCATTAATGTATTCATTTTTTTGTTTAAATTTGTTTATTGGTTTTCCATCTTGTGGTGTGCGTCAGGTTATACCGTTACATCACAATACAATTGTTTAAATTCAATAATTTTCCTGAGCAATCTTACATCTCAGTGTGCTTCCAGTAAGATCTTAAACTGGTTACAACATAACATTGGTTTAACAGGGTGAATAACACATTTTATCTCCACTCTCAGAGTTGAAACGCTTCGTTCAGAACAACGTATAGCATATTACCATGTAGCCTATCTATTCACTTGTGGGTCACACACGGCTATGTGTTTTCTTGGGTGTATGTCTCTGCCGAGGTCTCCACTACTCAACTGGTGTCTGTCATATATTGTACTGTTTGGCTTGGGCAAATGTCAGCGGTGGAGGCACAGCTCCTGCTACGTAGCATACAGCGCTGAGTTTGTGACGGATACATTAACTCGCCTCATGGACTTCGTTCAGTCCGTCAATGGCTAGCCGCTCACTCAGGTGCGCTATCTGATTCCTCAGGGTGATTCTGCCACATTGCGCGGAAGTCCGCCATGATCGTGTCCCACTCCGTCGCTAGCGGTTGCTTCCGAATACCTATCGCATCTTCCCGACGCAGCGCTATGCTCTCCGCTTGTGCCCAGCAAAGTAGCGACTGGAACCAGGATTTCGCCTGTGGGGGTTCAGGGGATTTCCATCACCATGTGAGTAAATGCTTGGCTACTATAAGCCCTAAGTCTATGTAGCGGGATGTCACTTTATATTTACGAGACCTCTGGTATAATCCCAAGATGCACACCTCCCACGACCAGGTAAGCGTGCGCTCTGTGCACTGCGCTAGACTTCTGGTGACCACTCCCCAGTATGATTGTATGGATGTGCAGGGCCATAGTATATGCAGTAAGTCCCCTCCTGTCTCACCACATCTTGGACAGCTGGCGTCAGTGCGATTAAAGTATTTGTTTATTCTGGCTGGGGTCAGATAAGCCCTATGTACTATATAGTACTGGATGAGCCGAAACCTGGCGTTGCGGGGGATATGGGTAGGGCTCTTGAGGATATCTTCCCATTAACGTTCAGTGTTGGGACGCCTCAGTTCCGCATCCTAGTGGGCGCGAAGGGACTCCAGCCGCTGTGTTGTGTGCACCCTCAGCGACTCCGCAAACCATCTGACTAGATGGTGACCCGTGTCCAGCTCATGCAGGTATTGCACAGTCATATGTGGGGCCGGCTCCTGTGTGATGTTACCCCATGTCGCTTGCAGCGTGCGAGCGACCGCCGCATGCAACAAGAACTGACCCCGGGACAGGCCTGAGTCTTCAGCAAGTGCGTAGAACGATAAGAGTTGTCCATCGCTATATAAGTCCCCTAACGTTAAGATTCCCGCCTCCTCCCACTGGGTTAGCTCCGCGCTTGTGACAACACGGTGTCTTCTGGGCGTGCCTAGAATAGGGAGAGACTGCGCATATGGGGTCACACGGCACGTGACTCGCAGGCTGTGACGGAAGCAATAGTGGGCCACCTCCACCAGCAACTGGGCAGGCGGTCTGCCCTTTCTGTTGGGATGGAACAACGCCACCATCTGAGGATGGGTGAGTCCCAGGACATGAATTGCCGAGTCCTCTAAGTGGCACGCGTTGAGCCATCTCGCCACCCACTGAAGCTGCGCTGCAAGATAGTATTGTTCCATATTGGGTAGTGAGAGACCTCTGTCGGTCGGCGAAGGGTACATCTTAATTAGCGCCACCCCGCTGTGCGACCCGCCCCAAATGAACCTCTGCATAACCAGTTCTAGGCTTTTGAACAGCGCTGGTTTAAGGCACAGGGGCACATTTACAAAGTGGTACAGAAGTTGCGGGAGAACAACCATCTTAAGTAATGCAATCTGCACCATGACCCCCAGGGGTAGGGTGCCCCAGAATGTCATCTGCGCTCTTATCGCAGTGATGGCTCGCACCAGGTTACCCTCAAGGAGGTCCGCAGGATCTCTGTAAATAAATATCCCGAGGTATCGGAGTGCCGATATTTGGCAGTGCACTGGCTTGCCGCTGAGGGACAAGCGTGGGTCTAAAGTGGACTCCGAGAACGGGTACAGGCATGATTTGTCCCAGTTTACACTAAGCCCTGAAACACTAGCAAATTCAAGCAGAATTCTTTCTATTGTTGCATATGATGACCTAACGTCTCTGAGGTATATAAGCAGGTCATCTGCGTATAACGAGACGCCATGCATGCCATCACCCAGGGGGATTCCCCACTCGTCCTGTGTGTTGCGCAAAGACTCGTCCAGAGGCTCAATGACCAGCGCAAACAGAAGCTGCGAGAGCGGGCACCCCTGTCATGTACCTCGCTCGATTGGAATCCGGTCTGATAGGTAAGGGCCAGTCTTAACTCTGGCCACCGGTTGGGTATAGAGAAGCTGGACAAGGAATAAGAACTCCTCCCCCAGGTCGCATTCACGCAGCGCAGCAAACAAGAAACCCCACTCTAGGGTGTTGAATGCCTTTTCCAGTTCTAATACTAGGCATCCAGAATGATCCCAAATTTCCCTGGAGTAGTGAGCCACTCTAAAGAACCGACGTAGATTTAGGGACATGCTGCGAGCCGGCACAAAACCATTCTGGTCCGTGTGAACCAATTTCGGAACCAGAGGGGCCAATCTACACGCCAGCAGTTTAGCTAGAACCTTATAATCTGTAGTTAGAAGTGCTAGCGGGCGGTATGAGCCTAGTAACTCCATGTTCCTATTTGGCTTTGGTAACGACACCAATAAAGATTTGTGCAATGTATCTGGCAGAATCCCTGTCTCTAGTGCATAGCAATACATGGAGAGAAGCTGCGGTGCCAGTGTTTGCTGATAGGCTTTGTAGTACTCAGCCGGGAAGCCATCGGGTCCTGGAGCTTTACCAGTGGCCAGTGAGCGTATCGCTTCTTGTATTTCCGGCAATGTGATTGGCTCATTCAGCTCGTCCCACTGTTCAGCAGTGATTTGCGGCAGGGTTAGTGGGGAGAGAAAGGAGACTAATTCCTCCGTAGCGCACAGCGTGCAGACTTGTATACTCTGGTGTAGTGTGATATGAATTCCTTATGTATATTGTGTTGTTTTGTGAGTATTTGTCCGGAGGCAGATTGTAAAGGTAGTATAGGTAGCTGTGCGTGTTCCTGTCTGATCATATGCGCAAGTAGCCTGCCCACCCTGTCAGCTGCTGCTAGAGTGCGCGCAGCATGTGATGTGTAATTTTGCAGCGTAATCTCTCTAGCGCCTCCTCATGTTTCTGCCTTTGCGCGTCTATTGCCTGTTGCATGGCCCCACCGTGTACCAAGTCGGCTTCTAGTCTGGTTAGGGTATGTTCGATATGACTTACTTCATCGTCAAGTTCTTTTCTAACGGACCAGCTCAAACCCAGACAGTGTCCCCTGATCGCTGCCTTTCCCGCATCCCACAGTACCCCTTCATCAGTTACGGAGCCAGTGTTGTCTTCGAAATATGTGTCTATCGCAGTGTCTACCGTCTGCCTAAATGAGGGGTCTTCCAATGCCAGGGGCTGCAGCCTCCAGAGGTGTGTAGTGAGTCTCTCATCCTCTCCCTGCAACTGTAGGACATGAGGGTTGTTGTCTGAATGCCTTTTATCCAAGTAGTCTGCACTGGCACATTGCATTAGTACCTGCTGGCCTGCAACAAAACGGTCGATGCGGACATGTAGTCCATGTGGGTGGGAGTAATAAGAGTACAGGCTCTACTGCGGGTTTAGGGCTCTCCACACATCCAATAGATCTCAGCGGCGTAACCACTCACTCAGCTCTCGTGCGTTGGATGCTGCAGTTGTTTGTGACAGTGGAGGGAAGAACCTATCTATGGTACTGTCGAGGACCGAATTAAAGTACCCGCCTAGTAGCCAGGGAACATCACACCAGCGTGAGAGTAGGTCGGATAACGCATGCCAGAACTTGGTTTGATTCGTGTTTGGGGCATATATGGAACCTATCACCATAGGTTTCCCATTCAGACGCCCCTTAGATAGGACATATCTGTCATAGGTGTCTATTTCAGTCTCATCTGGTGTGAAAACTGTCCCCGGTCTGATCCAAATTAGGGCCCCCCTAGCAAAAGATGATTAACCTGTGGCTAGTATCTGACCTTTCCACCTTTGCTGGAGCTTGCGGATCTCCGGCTGTGCTATGTGGGTCTCCTGTAGGAGCGCTACATGGGCTTTGTGTCGCTTAAGATATGCGTAGATGTTATATCTGCGGGCTGGTGTGTGTAACCCCCAGACATTCCAGGTGACTACGTTTGTGGACGGCATGCGTCAAAAGAAGAGTGTAGCACTGTGTGTACCCCGCCCAATATGTGCAGGGTTGGATAGCTATATGTTTTGTAGTCATTGCGCGCGAGGCACAACCATGATTGTACAAGGTTCGTGTGAACGTCGGCGCGTAGCATTCGTGAGAGAGGGAGCTGTGCGGGATTGAACTGGGGTAGAGCAGAGGGACAACAGGTATCTGCCCAAACAATTATCAATGCCATGTGGCAACTGACGGCTATATACGCCGACTCGATCATGTTTGGGGAAAAAAATTGAGTGAAGTAGGGTTAGCGAAGTGCACCTTAACATTGTGGGCCCGCGTGACCAATCTGTTCGCGCGTGGTGTGTTTAATTTGTATGGAGCACCAGGCGCCCGTCAGTTAGTGCGCACGCAGGGGAGCCAGCCCAACCCAGCGCACCCCGCGCATGAGTCTCAGGGATGCCATGTGTAGTGTATGTCTAACCTTGTAGGATGGGTTTTCAGATTTGGTGCAGATACATACATGCTGGACCACCAGTAGTGGCGTACCACTACATTAAATCATCTGCAGTCTGTGGCATCACCACAGGAAGCGTCTGCGAGTCCTCGCCATTTAGCCACATTGCCAATGAGCTATCCCCGCTCAGCGAATGTTCCGACGAGGCATCAGTGTCCCTGCTAGGCCGTCTGCTTCTCATGCTCTCCACCGCTCTCAGGACGCCCTGCCTTTCCTGTAGCACTTGTTCTGGGTTAGGAGCAGCCCTCAATTGCCTTGGCGAACCTTCTGCCTGTAGCTTGTATCTTCTTCAGCGATTTCTATGACCTCTCGTGCTTTGCTCTTTAACGTTACCCCTCTGGCTTGGCGAGGTATGGTGGCCTGCGGATTTGGGCCAGTCCCATGCATCTGCTGCCTCGGTGAAGAAATGAGTGGACCCATCTGCGATCACCCGTAATCGGGCCGGGAATATGAGGGAGTATTTTATGCCCAGATCTCGCATTCGCCTCTTGACCGAGAGGAACGTGGTGCGCTGCTTCTGTACCCCTGCTGCGTAGTCCGGGAAGAAAAGGACCTGTGAGTTGTCTACTTTGATTAACTCCAATTTCCTGGTTTTGCGAAGTATTGTGTCCCTGTCTTTGAAGTTCAGCAGGCGAAATAGGAAAGGGTGAGGTCTTGCGTGCGGTGGTGGTCGGCCCGACGGCACCCTGTGTGCTCGTTCTACTGCAAAGTAGGAAGAGAGCGAATCCGCAGGCAGCAGGGACTTCATCCAGGATTTGACGTATGAGGGCGCGTCCCTTCCCTCCACACCTTCCGGCAGCCCCACCACTCGGACGTTGTTCCTGCGGGAACGGCCCGCGGCATCGTCCACTCTGTGCTCCAACGATCGCAGATGCGCAGTGAGTTCTCTGACATCAACGGTTGGTGCCTTGGCAATCGGTGCAACCTCCGCAGTGTCCGCCGCCAGCACCCAAACCTCGCAGCCAGTTTCTTGTGATACGCATGGAGGAGAGTAAAGTCCGATGTGACCTTGTCTATGCGGCTTTCGAGTGACACTCTGGTCTGTGCTAGGGTTTCGCTGATGCCCGCCACCGCCTGGAGCAACTAATCTATTTTGGATTCTAGCCTGGATGGATTGGGGGTAGATTCCACGGCAGGCCGGTCTGGCTGTGCGGGGTTTGGGGCCGGCTGCGTGTGCGCGGATCCTGTGACTGTTCGGTTGCTACCCATTGTGTGGTGTGCGTTGTGCGCTTTTGTTTAGTGACTGCGCAGCTCGTCGCACCTTATTGACATTCCTGGGATCTGCAAGAGGCTCCCCACGCACAGTGCGCCAATCAGATCTGTGGGTACTAGTTGGTGTCTGACACCCAAGGCTGAGTTTTTCTAGGTTGGGGTCGCTTCTTCTTACTTGTTTTGGTTGTCTTTGTGCCTCCGTACCGCTATTCAGTGGTGACGCTGTAATGTACTGTCACAATTCACCCCCCTAGTCCCAGGGGGCTCACTCCCAATGCGACAAGGCTGTTCAGGCTGCGTCCCGTAGAGGGCTGGTTCCACGCCAACTCGCTGTTTACCCTGTCATGGCTGCCAATGCTGTGCGTGTCGCGAAGGTTGTGGCCTGGTCTAGTCAGGTAGGGTCCGCTGTCGTCCCAGCTACGGCTGCATCTCAGCACAGGTGCAGCAGTATGTCACATTTCCTAACATTTTGTTGTAGAGTGCTATTTACAGCAGCAGGCCCCCTGTGCGGTTCAACGTGAGCGGGCTGGCTTCAGTAATGGCTTCTGTGTAGGCCGGGTCAGCACTCCTCTTGGGCCGTGTATGAGTTCCTCCTAAACACGGAGCGACAGTCAGGCCTCAGACCCACGATGCGGCCCAGCTCAGATTCGCCTCCGAGCGGGACCGCGTTACAATCACGCAGCCCGTGTTCAAATAGGCAGGCGCAGCTCCCGGTAGGCCGACTTTGCCTCCGACTCCCAGCAGGACGCGCATCAGATCGGGCGGGGCCCCCCCGCACAGCGCCGTGTAGCCAGGCCTCAACGACTCACCCGGGTCAACAACGCTGGTCCATCCCGGTCCCGGTGAGTCACCACAAGTGTGCAGTGCGTAAGAAGTAGCACGGTCCCACTCTCAGGGGATCACTCTCATCGGCCTGATCAGGGCCGTCGCTCAACCCCCAGCTCGCCTCCTCTCCAGCGCTGAGACACGGGCGGTCGGCCCACAGTCAACCAGGTGCCCCGCCGCCACAGGCCCCCACTGCACGTCTCCGGTGGCGCCAGGTGCCCAGAGACCCAGGCAAGTCGGGTCGACGCGGCCACCGCCGCTAGCGAGAGACAGCGCAGCCTCGGTTGCAAGGGGGTGGCCCCAGCCGGTCACCTCCGGGTCTCAGTTCGGCCTCGGCCCTCCTCCACTCCGGCACCCCAGTTCAGGCGGCCGTTACTCGATGGGCGAGGCGCCCCGTGAGTCCAAACTCTCACTGCCAGTCCCCACCGGCGCTGGGCACTCAGCGGTGCTGTCGGGGCGGCTCGATTGCATCCACCAGCGCAGGAGAATTGCAGGATTATCGGGCCACAGTGCGGAGCTACTTAGGATGCGTCCGCCATCATGGCTGGTTGGCCACGCCCCCTTCATTAATGTATTCATTATAGATGTTTTTGACCCATGAGCACAATATCGGGCAGCCTCATCAGCGTAACGGTTGCCCATTGTCATGTAATCATCACCACTGCGGTGAGCGGGACACTTCTAACTGAAATGTTTGCAGCAGCTGTAGTGTCTTTAACAATTTCATGACGTGCTCCCCACTGAGGATTTGGGATCCAGATGATGCCATAAATCCTCTTTGTGACCATAACTGTCCGAAGTCATGAACGACACCAAAGCCATACTAAGTATCTGTAAATAAAATCACTCTCAGCTGTCCAGAGATACAGCAAGCTCTGGTAAAAGCTATCAGTTCAGCCACTTGTGTAGAGAACACCCCTCGAAGCCAGGAGGCTTCGACTACCCCTGAGACTGTGCAGACTGTGTAAGCAGCTCTCAAGTTTCCTACATTGTCTCTTAAACATGACCCATCCACAAACAGTATATAATAATTTTCTACTAATGACTCATCTCGCATATCTGGTCTTGGCTTGGTGCATAGTTTAGTGACATCAGCAATCCTGCTTAACCTCCCCCTCCTCATTCTCATTCTCTGGGAGAGGCAGTAAGGGGACAGGATTCAAAGTAGCACATCTCTTAAGGGTGACATTTTTCACACCCAGTATGATCTGTTCATACTTTGTTAAGCAACTGTTTGCCAAGTGCTGTGTGTGGGTACGTGTTAACAGAATTTCAAAAGAGTGGGGCACAAGAACAGTTAAGAGATGTCCCATCACAATACTCTCACACCGTTATATGCTGACACCAACTGTTGCAACAGCTTTAAGGCACCCAGGCAGCCCTGCGGCTACAGGATCAAGAGTAGCAGAAAAAAAAGCCACAGGTTGTCTCGCATTTCCATGCATTTGTGTAAGCAACGGAGAGAGCACGGCCCTTTCTCTCATTGCAGAAAAGAGTAAAAGCTTTATTGTACTCAGGCATTCCCAGTGCCGGGGCACGATAGAGACTTTCTCTCCACTCTAGAAAGGCAATTAAGCAGCTATTTCCCCATGGTATTGGATCAGACACATCCTTGTGTGTCAGCTTCTGTAAAAGATTGGCCACTAGGGAAAAGTTGGGTATCCAGTGGCGAAAGTAGCCCACTATCCCCAAAAACATCCTGACTACTCTCTGAGTGGTTGGAGGATTCATTTTAAGAATCGCCAAGATTCTTTCTTGTCACACCTTCCTCGCTCTTTTCTCAATGTGATGTCTGAGATACACAGTGGCGGCTCCTCTGCTAAGGCAGAGGAGCGTCGCCCCACTGCTTTTTAGCAGTGATATAAAGGAAAAATAAAATGATAATAACTTGCATTATAATCATTTTATTTTGTCCTGCTGCGGCAGCTTTGCAGGATGGGGCATGGCTGCTCTGACTACAAGAGCAGGGGGAGTGGTGAGCACACTGTGCAAGTGTGCATGAATGTTAGGCCGGCTCTCTTGGACTATACAAACATTCATGCGCACTTTGCATATCCGCCAAGCAGGCTGTAATGCAGTTAATCCTTCTCAGGTCCTGCACCATGCAATACTTACAGCTAGGCTTCTGCAAGCCCATAATGACTTCCCATTATCTCCTTCAAAATGCCTTGTTGTATCATTGACTCAATCACTGGAATAATCCCAGCAATTGCTTCAGGGGTCAGATTATACTGTGGGATTCTTGGGTACTCAACATTGGGTTTTACCTTTATTCAAACAGGCTCAACTCCCTTTATGAGACCAATATAATTTCCTGAAAAATCCCAGACCTCAGGCTTCACTGTATCCTTAAGGTCCGGTGGTAAGTCCTCATTTGTCGTCAAAGGGTACAATTCAATGGTTGGCCCTGGACTTGCCAATTTAAAGGTGACATCCTCATCACGGGTCTGAAATTCGACTCCTTTCGAAGTACAATAGATAGTGCAATTTATTGCACAATAGATCACATCCTAGTAAGCTCACAGGATTCAAATCACACACCACAAACTGTTGATTCTCCTCAAAGGACCATATTTTAACAGGTACTTCTTCTATTATGGGGTTTGTCATTTGCTTATTTGTGACTCCTACAACTTGGATTCTTTTTCCCGAGAGGGGTAGGTGTGGAACTTCCACTGTTCTGACAGTATAATGGATAGCACCAGTATCGATCAAGATTGATACGGGGTGGCCATTCACCTCACTTTCTATGAATGGACCACTCTGGTCTACCTATAAGACTGCGCCAATTACACAATCTACCTCCCCCTCAGGCACTGCCATTGTGACTGATTGGAGCTGTAGCCATTAAGCGGATCAAACAGGAAATTTCTGAAATGCATTCTGATTTTGAAAGGAATTCTGAGTTAAATTTGGGACTTGATTTAAATTGGAGACTCTTTTCATTTTGCACTGGCATCGGGGCTTGAGGAACCTGCATCACTGAAGCTTGGGGCAAATTAGAATTTGCATTCTCGGTCTCAGTACATACTGTAAATGTACGGGGTTATTACTGTGGGGCTGTGTAAATCCTGAATTCTGAATCTGGTTCTCATTCATCACTTTGTTGTCTTTAGATGACCAACCCACTTCCAATGTCCTAACTTATTGCAATAATGACAAGGATTCGATCTGTTCAAAGTTGCCACATCAATCCAAGTACTCGGGTCAATTGGAACACCATGACCTGTACCTTGGTGCAGGACCCCATTTCCACCTTGTGTCATAGGAGTTCCCTGCTGATACACTCCTTGCATAGAACCAACATTCCCTACAAAAGTTTGACTCTGACTTTCTCCCTGTGCTGCTTTCATCTGTGCCACCATCAATTTCTCCTTAAATCACTTCTACTTCATTTTCAATTGATCACTACAATATTTTGCATATCTCAAGATCTCATCAACCGATTTAGTCTGCCAACAGATCAAATGCTGCTGAATCATCAAGCTAATTTCAGGTCTCAATCCTGTCAGAAACTGGGAGACAACATTTCTCATGTCTTTAGCTTTGAGAGTTTCCATTCTGCTGTTTTGCTAAAACACCAGCAGCAATCTCTCATAATAGGCATGCACTGACTCTTTGGGCTCTTCGGTCGTCATGTCAATCTTAACCCAATCAATGTCTTTAGCTGGTATTTTCCCTTTCAAAAAGGTCATCACATGTTGATACTTTTTCATCACTAATGGTGATGGGGCATGTGATATCAGGTTTCTTGGGGGTTCCTTCTCCTACCACTCTATAGCCACTTTACATTCTGCCCACAAATCACTTGGTACCACAATGTTGAAGAAGGTATTCAAATCCACCCACAAGACTCGTGAAATTTTCACAACTTGTTCAATCTGTGTATACCTTTCCCCTGGCTTTTCCCTCAATTTTGGGAAATCATTGGTGAATAATGCAAGATCACTGCTACTCCAAAGCACATGGACATAACCTCCACCTGGCACTTCTCTCAATGGAAAATTTGAAGTGCCCTCTCCATCCACAAAAGTCGGAGGCAGCTCTCCCTTTTGTTTTCTTTTGATATTTCTTCTACGCCCACCTGCCTTCCCACTTATCTAGCTCACTCCATTTTCGGATGCAACTAATTAATTCCTTAATTTGCGTTTTCATTCCTGGAGTTCTTATATTGCAAATGTCAATCTCATCAAAACATACACAATAAAATTTCTGCATGACTTGGTTCGGCTTAAATCTAAATCATAAGTTCGGGCCAATTCAGACAGTTTATTATGAGCTTGTCCTGCTCGTTTAGTGACATCTTTACACATAAATACAAGTTTGTTCTCTTGGTAGGTATCCAATCAGGAAAGATCAAGGGCTCCTAATATCAACTCATCCAGTTCTAACTTTAGTTTGAACACATATACTGCATTTTCCCTCACCAGGGTCTGAATTATTTCTTTGCCTAATCATGAACCTACACTTTCTCTTGGGGACTAATTTAGGAACCTTATAAAATCATCTAGTTCTCTTTAGTTAATACCATTCTGTACTAAAGAGGTATTAGGCGCTATCCTTTCCCTGGGATTACTGTTGATAACACTCTGAGGTGAATTCCTAATATGATATACACAGAGGGGGCAGTCCTCAAGGAAGGGACAAGATTATCCCTATTTTTTGTGGAATCAACGGTCTGACCATCCAGATCAAGGTGGATCCGAGTGGTCAGATCAAAGTGCCCTCACACACTTGGTAGGGGGTCATGCTTCATCATTGGGCACTCCTCGTTGAGCCGGCGCTGCAATGCTTGACGGGCCTGTGGGCTCTTTGGCAGAGATCTTATGATCAAAAAATGCCGTATGATGAGTGTTAGAACCGGGGGTCTTTAGCTGGCTGAGGTATGTACCTTAGTCCGAATAGGGACCCTTGCTTCTAGTCAGGGTAAGGAGGCACACACCTTTAGATAACCCCTGCTCACCCACTGGTAGCTTGGCATGAGCAGCCAGGCTTATCTCCAAGGCAAATGTGTAAAGTATTTGCAACCACGCTCTCAGTGACACAGTGATGACACCACAAATGGACTCCACACGAGTTTCATAAAAAAAGAATTATATGTTTATAGAAGAAAAGATATACGATGAGACCACACGATAAAAATCCAACATATGCGTATTTGTAATATTTCACCTTCCAGGTTATTAGGCCAGCACGCACTGGTAGGTTCTTGCAGTATTAATGAGCAATTCTCGATGATCCAATGCAGTCCTAATGCAATGCTATGCAGTTCGTAATGCAAGAATCAAACACTTCGTAATGTGAAAATAATGCAATTCGTAATGCAACAATCAGGCAGTTCGTAATGCAAAAATAATGCAATTCATAATGCAACAATTAGGCAGTTCGTAAGGCAAAAATAATGTAATGCGTAATGCAAAAATCAGGCAGTTCGTAATGCAAAAATAATGCAATTCGTAATGCAACGATCAGGCAGTTCGTAATGCAAAAATAATGCACTTCGGCACCAATCGCGGTGCTCTGGACGGTCTCTATGCCACTCTTACTGACTCGCGGTCAGCTACTGCCAAAATATGCCTCCAACACTGTTATGATGAAAAAAACAAAGTGCAGCTCCACACTCCGGCCCCGGTACTGCCACTCCTCGGCAAGTACGGGCCGCGATACGGACTTGAGCGGGGGCTCGTGCTGCAAAGATGGGAAAGGCCGAGAGCGTTTCTCTCGTAGCCCGCACCCCGCCCCAGGCGGCGACACACGCACGCTCGCTGAGCGTTACCTGGGGCGTGCGATCTCACTCTCCTCTCCTCTCCTCGCGGCTTGGGCATCCGGTGCGACTTCGTTGATCTTGGGCAGTGGAACTCGGACCCCCCTGACGGTGATGGTTCAAGGTCTCTCCTTGGCAAAGGCAGGCTCGGGCCGGCGGTGGTGAATTCCCACAGCTCCCCTGGAGATGCGGGTCTGGGCCGATGGCAATGACGATCACAGCAGTTCTGGCCATGCTGTCGATCGAAGCAGAGAACACTGCTCCGGGACACACAGTCACGGGGCAATTGCTCACGAAGGTCTCAGGCTGCAACAGGGCACATGCACACAGCGTCGCTGAGACTCACTTGAGCTCCGGGTGTACACGATCACAGGGCAATCCTCCCGAAGGTCTCAGGCTGCACGAAGCACACGCACACAGCGTCGCTGAGACTCACTTGGACTCCGGGTGCACACGATCACAGGGCAATCCTCACGAAGGTCTCAGGCTGCACAAAGCACACGCACACAGCGTCGCTGAGACTCACTTGGACTCCGGGTGCACACAATCACGGGGCAGTTCTTACGAAGGTCTCAGGCTGCAAAAAGCACACGCACACAGAGTCACTGAGACACACTTGGAAACTTTTGTGTTCTTGAGTTTCCACAACAGGGAGCCAGCTCTCCTCGGGCCCTTGGAGACACGCTACTTCGAGACACAGCACACAGCAAAGTCCTCACAAGCAGGGGGACAGTGCACACAGCAAAGTCCCTTGTCCTCTCCTTAGTCAAACCAGCAAACTGCAGGCCAGCCCCAGAACACACAGCAAGGGTCAGTCCTTCTCTTCAGTCTCTTCAGCTGTTCTTCTTTGGCAGAGGTTCCTCTTGAGCACCAAGTAGGTTCAATCCTTTTTCAATATGGATTTCAGTCTAAAGTCCAGGGGTTTCAGCTCTCATAGTTATACCCCTAAATGTCTTTGAAGTCTTTGTGTTCAGGGGGCACTGACCCTGTCTAATCAAGTTCTGGGTGTCTCCCTGCCAGTGACACCTTCTTCCTTTGATAGTGGGGGTCTGGATCTTCAATCACTCAGCAGGAGATGGAGCCTTTGTTTTATGGCAGCAGCCCAGGCCTCTTCACCTCCAGGGTCTACTCCCCTCCCCCCTACACTCCAGATGCAGGTCAGCCTGTTGCTGTCTCACCTCCCCTCCCTGGGTCAAGACATGTCCCAGATCCTATCACATTCAAATCCAGACAGTCAATCCACAACCAGGCAGAGACACACAGAATTGTTAGAACAAAAAAAACAGCCGCTTCTAAAAGGGTGGTTTCTAAACACACAATTCAAAAACCACCTTCACAAAAAGATGTGTTATTAAATTGTGAGCTGAGGCACACTAAACTTCACTTTTCCATCTTAAACCTATGGGAAGATAGGCTGGAAACATATTACACAGCCTCCCCCATTCTGTCCTATGGGCAAGATGGCCTTGCAACAGTGAAAAACGAAATGGAGAGTATTTCACTGTTAGGACATGGTACACACCTTAGTACATGTCCTACCTTTTACATACACTGCACCCTGCCCAGGGAGGTACCTTGGGCCTACTATAGGGGTGTCTGATGTGCAAGAAAAGGGAAGGGTAAGGCCTGGCAAGTGGGTGCACTTGTCAGGACAACATGGCAGTTTAGCAAACTGCGCGCAGGCACTGCAGTGGCAGGCCTGAGTTCTCTCTTTGGGGGCTACTTATGTGGGTGGCACAATTAGTGCTGCAGGCCCACGAGTAGCCTTTGTATTACTAGCCCTGGCACACATAGTGCACTTTACTAGGGACTTTACTAGTAAGACAAACATGCCAATTATGGACAACCAATTACCATTACACTTTACACAGGGAGCACTTGCACTTTGACACTGATCAGTAGTGGCAAAGTGCCCAAAGGATCTAAGTTGGCAACACCATGTCAGAAAAAAGGTCTAGGGGGAAGGCAAAAAGTTTAGGGAACTTTAGCCAAAAGGGCCAAGTCCAACACAACCCCCTCCCAGCCTAAAGCCAGGGTAGACCAATCAACTACCTTGATGGACTTCCCTGCTTGGG
Source organism: Calotriton arnoldi (assembly GCA_963921515.1). Taxonomy (NCBI): domain Eukaryota; kingdom Metazoa; phylum Chordata; class Amphibia; order Caudata; family Salamandridae; genus Calotriton; species Calotriton arnoldi. Next base: position 118,875 of record CAWUFW010001053.1, on the reverse strand, counting down.
GCGATAGAACACGGACGCGGGCCCGCTACCGCAGGGACACCCTCCTGTTCTATGCCTTCCTGACCCCAGAGGGTTCTCTTGGTCACTACTCCCTTGGCCAACTATGCTGCTCCACGGGTACCTCCTGGCAGTCGGGGTCCCTCTAGGGGTGTTGGTCCCTTGCCAACTCCCACCTAGAGCGGTACCCCTGGAAGACCCATCGGCCAGGATGCTGTATCCAGTTATCCGGCCCTCCAGGTTAGAGGTGGGGTTACCCCGGTAACTTTTAGGGGACCTAGCCCTACTGGCTGGGCACTCTCCCACAGGTTTTCCCACGGGGGAACACCTCCCCTCCTTAACCTTCCATTTAGATTTTTGTGCCTGCCACTTAGGAATGGCACCCACAAACTTCAGGACCGCGGGAGCTCTGGTTACAGACGCCCGCGACCTCCTGATGCTAGGTGTTCCACCTCGCACTGCTGGCAGGTAGGTTCTAGACCTCCCCCCTGGTGCTCCTCTAAGGATCCCTCCAGTCTCTGGGGGGGTTGGGGACCCCCGGAGACGCTGCTTATACTCTCTCCCTCTCCTTTGGGACAGGGTGCTAGCCTGCACGCCCCCCCACTTCTCTGGGCCCTGACTGCGCTACTCTGTCCTTCCTCCCTCCCACGGGACTGAAAGATCCCTGAGTGACTGCTGGGGTTCCCTTTTGGTGTTTCTTCAGACCCCCCGACCCATGACCAGGGGCCTGTCTCGGGGGAAAGCTCCTGGGAATCAAAGAGCTCGCAGTCTAACAGGTGTTGGCGCAACTCTGAAAAATGTTTACTGTGCCGAGGCTCCCTGGAGCCCAAATTGAGCAATCCTTTGTAATCATTCGCCATGCTAACCAATGCCCAATCATCCAGTGCACGCGTGTACTCATCCAGATCCTCCACCCGAGTACTGGATTTCAGTCTCTGGAAATCCCTGAATTTCTGCAGGTACTGTTCAGGAGTGAGCCCATACCTGAGGCATAAAGCCTCCTTCATATTGGCGTAGGTCAGGGTTCCCGCCCTCTCTAAAGGTGGTAAAACATCTCTCCCTGAAGCCTCAAAGTGTTTCCATAGGCCCGCCCCCCAATGCTTCTCAGGCACCTCATTCATCCTCAGTGCGATCTCATATGCCGTGAACCACGCATAAATATCATCACCCCTTTGGTAATCTCGCACTAAGTCTTTGGGAATGTACACCTTACCCGCTGGCACTGGTTGTGTGCTGCCACCATTCGAACTGGACTCCGCTTGTTTAATCTTAAGGTCCAGTTCCCTCATGCTTAACTCATGAGCTAAGAGAATCTTCTTCTCTTCCAAGGCGAGAGCGTTCCTGCTCTCCTCTGCTCGCTTTTCACTTTCAATGAGCAGCTTTTTCTCTTCTGCTTGAGCCTTAAGTTTTAAAACCTCTAACTCATGCTCTCTGACCCTTTGGTTTTCCTCCAGCTCCTCTGGGGAAAAACTCCTCCCTGAATGGTTACTACCTGGTCCTGTGGCTGGTCCTTCCACCGGCAAATCCTGTGGACCAAATCCATTCCCTGGGTCATCCTCATCCACCTCAGCATCACCTGTCTCCTGAACCTCTTTGGCTTCCCACCAGGCCCTCAAGGCCGTTTACAGCTCCTCCTTCTTGGCGCTACTTTTCATGGGACATCCCAAAGCTCTGCAGAATTGCCTCAATTGATCAACTTTGTAGGTAAGCAATGCCTCAATGTCGAACTCCAATTCTGCAACCTCACTGGCTACTTGACTCCTCTGAGACATGATGTGTGGTTTAAAGGTCGCTCAAAAATAGAACCAAAAATCAAAACACAATATGTGGTTGCGTCGTGGTCTGCGCTAAACTAGTGATGTACACCAATCACTGTGAGTGAATTTGCAAATACACGTTCAAATCCCACACCGCTGACCACCATTGTTAGAACCGGGGATCTCTAGTTGGCTGAGGTATGTACCTTAGTCCAAATAGGGACCCTTGCTTCTGGTCAGGGTAAGGAGGCACACACCTTTAGATAACCCCTGTTCACCCCCTGGTATCTTGGCATGAGCAGCCAGGCTTATCTCCAAGGCAAATGTGTAAAGTATTTGCAACCACGCTCTCAGTGACACAGTAATGACACCACAAATGGACTACACACGAGTTTCATAAAAAAACAATTATATGTTTATAGAAGAAAAGATATACGATGAGACCACACGATAGAAATCCAACATATGCGTATTTGTAATATTTCACCTTGCCGGTTATTAGGCCAGCACGCACTGGTAGGTTCTTGCAGTATTAATGAGAAATTCTCGATGATCCAATGCAGTCCTAATGCAATGCTATGCAGTTCGTAATGCAAGAATCAAACACTTCGTAATGTGAAAATAATGCAATTCGTAATGCAACAATCAGGCAGTTCGTAGTGCAAAAATAATGCAATTCGTAATGCAACAATCAGGCAGTTCGTAATGCAAAAATAATGCACTTCGGCACCAATCGCGGTGCTCTGGACGGTCTCTATGCCACTCTTACTGACTCGCGGTCAGCTACTGCCAAAATATGCCCCCAACACAGCACACAGGACACAGCACACAGCAAAGTCCTCACAAGCAGGGGGGACACAGCACACAGCAAAGTCCCTTGTCCTCTCCTTAGTCAAACCAGCAAACTGCAGGCCAGCCCCAGAACACACAGCAAGGGTCAGTCCTTCTCTTCAGTCTCTTCAGCTGTTCTTCTTTGGCAGAGGTTCCTCTTGAGCACCAAGTAGGTTCAATCCTTTTTCAATATGGATTTCAGTCTAAAGTCCAGGGGTTTCAGCTCTCATAGTTATACCCCTAAATGTCTTTGAAGTCTTTGTGTTCAGGGGGCACTGACCCCTGTCTAAACCAGTTCTGGGTGTCTCCCTGCCAGTGACATCTTCTTCCTTTGATAGTGGGGGTCTGGATCTTCAATCACTCAGCAGGAGATGGAGCCTTTGTTTTATGGCAGCAGCCCAGGCCTCTTCACCTCCAGGGGCTACTCCTACACTCCAGATGCAGGTCAGCCTGTTGCTGTCTCACCTCCCCTCCCTGGGTCAAGACATGTCCCAGATCCTATCACATTCAAATCCAGACAGTCAATCCACAACCAGGCAGAGACACACAGAATTGTTAGAACAAAAAAACCAGCCACTTCTAAAAGCGTGGTTTCTAAACACACAATTCAAAAACCACCTTCACAAAAAGATGTGTTATTAAATTGTGAGCTCAGGCACACTAAACTTCACCTCTCCATCTTAAATCTATGGGAAGATAGGCTGGAAACATATTACACAGCCTCCCCCATTCTGTCCTACGGGCAAGATGGCTTTGCAACAGTGAAAAACTAAATGGAGAGTATTTCACTGTTAGGACATGGTACACACCTTAGTACATGTCCTACCTTTTACATACACTGCACCCTGCCCAGGGGGGTACCTTGGGCCTACTATAGGGGTGTCTGATGTGCATGGAAAGGGAAGGGTAAGGCCTGCCAAGTAGGTGCACTTGTCAGGACAACATGGCAGTTTAGCAAACTGCGCGCAGGCACTGCAGTGGCAGGCCTGAGTTCTCTCTTTGGGGGCTACTTATGTGGGTGGCACAATTAGTGCTGCAGGCCCACGAGTAGCCTTTTTATTACTAGCCCTGGCACACATAGTGCACTTTACTAGGGACTTTCCTAGTAAGACAAACATGCCAATTATGGACAACCAATTACCATTACACTTTACACAGGGAGCACTTGCACTTTGACACTGATCATCAGTGGCAAAGTGCCCAAAGCATCTAAGTTGACAACACCATGTCAGAAAAAAGGTCTAGGGGGAAGGCAAAAAGTTTAGGGAACTTTAGCCAAAAAGGGCCAAGTCCAACAATGATTGTAAGTGAGGGGGTGAAGACAGGATGGTGAAAGAAGTGGTATAAAAGAGTCTAAGGAAACCAGGGTCATTTTATTGGGGTAGTGGTCCCTTAACACAGTAAAAAGAAAAGGAGTTACCTGAGGTAGTAATATACCTTAATAGCTAATATGTGAAATGGAGTGGAGTTAACATGTTTCATGCCTTAACTGCCAGAAGGGTCAATTGGCATTTCATCAGGACCGGAATATTACCTACCCTATATAGTATGGTAGTGGGGCCCACCACTAAGTATTGGATACCTGCTCACAGGGCCGGCGCTAGGCATGGGCAGTGTGGGCAGCTGCCCAGGGCCTCGCGCTCAGCTGAAAAACAGGGGGCCCCGCTTCCGTGTGAAAGGCCACACTTTCACAGTTAGCCCACCTTCTCCTATGAGGCCCCCTGCCCCACACTATCACAATACACATCTTGAGTCGACCTTGCTAGTCAGGGCGTCGTCCTGGCATTCCTGGGGGTGCAGGGATGGGGCAAGGTACAAACAGAGTGGGGAAGGCACAGCAGCCAGGCCAGCAATTATGGCTCACAGTGTTAGGGGAGGGGCAGCACCTCTGTTAAGTACCGGCCATTCCCTTTCTGCATTTTGTTGCTAGGTGACAGAAGGCCCCTTTGTTTCCAGAACCAGCCAGACACAGGTAAGGCGAGGTGGATGAGGGGAGGAGGGAGTAGCCAGGTCAACTGGCTTTTGTTAACTTTTACATCACCCATTTTTAGGTCTCGCCTACGCAACGCGCATGCGCTGCGTAGGAAGACCTTTAGCAATCGATTCAGTTTGTGTCCCAAAAACGTGCACGCGTTGCATTGCTTTTAATGGCAACGCGTGCACGTTTGGCGATTCCCTTGCGGGAGCGAGCTTTAAAACCATCTGGTTGCAATTAACATACGGTTCCTGCTCGCTCCCGCAAGGGAAACAGGCCCAGGCTCCCTCCTCTATCCCCTCCCCCTGCTGCCTCCTCCTCTCCTGCCAAACTTGTTTTTTTCCAGCGCGAGTCGCGCGCGCTTGTTTTTCTTCATTCTAAAACGTTCATTGACAGACCAGTCTACTCCTCTCTCATATGCCGCCTTAAAATTGTTGTGACCTCCCTATTCACCCTGTCCCATTCAATCTGGCTCTTCCTTTGCGTCACTCACTCTTTCCCATAACTATGTTCCCGCTCTGCTCTTTGTGAGAACCTTAGGGAAGCAGGATGTCCAAAACAGATAATACGTTTATTGCCAGATGGAATAGTGTGTTCACCAGTAGTGCGGGTATGCAGACCGTGCTGTTTGTATTCACCTCAATCGGTTTTCTCCGACGTGGGTCCCGTGCTCACTACGCCACTGGAGTCAAGCTATCCTGGCTGATGAAGGCTGATAGCCTGAAACCGGTCCTAGGTTGCTTGATTCCGGTCCAGGGAAGACATGGCTTGGCAGTTCGGTCTGGACTGTTCCCATGAGGCACAGGGTCAAGACTGATTTGCATATGGCTATGTCTGAACTGGGGTGGCGTGGTGAAGCAAAATAACGATGGATTAAACCCAGATCTGTGACTGGGGGTGAATGTTTGCCAATGTGCAGCATTCCGTCCATCATCTTGTGTGTTTTGCATTTCGCCCTAAGTGGGAAGGGTATGCCCAGACGTGGGTCCCGTGCTCACTACGCCACTGGAGTCAAGCTATCCTGGCTGATGAAGGCTGATAGCCTGAACCGGTCCTAGGATGTTTGATTCCGGTCCAGGGAAGACATGGCTTGGCAGTTCGGTCTGGACTGTTCCCATGAGGCACAGGGTCAAGACTGATTTGCATATGGCTATGTCTGAACTGGGGTGGCGTGGTGAAGCAAAATAACGATGGATTAAACCCAGATCTGTGACTGGGGGTGAATGTTTGCCAATGTGCAGCATTCCGTCCATCATCTTGTGTGTTTTGCATTTCGCCCTAAGTGGGAAGGGTATGCCCAGACGTGGGTCCCGTGCTCACTACGCCACTGGAGTCAAGCTATCCTGGCTGATGAAGGCTGATAGCCTGAAACCGGTCCTAGGATGCTTGATTCCGGTCCAGGGAAGACATGGCTTGGCAGTTCGGTCTGGACTGTTCCCATGAGGCACAGGGTCAAGACTGATTTGCATATGGCTATGTCTGAACTGGGGTGGCGTGGTGAAGCAAAATAACGATGGATTAAACCCAGATCTGTGACTGGGGGTGAATGTTTGCCAATGTGCAGCATTCCGTCCATCATCTTGTGTGTTTTGCATTTCGCCCTAAGTGGGAAGGGTATGCCCAGACGTGGGTCCCGTGCTCACTACGCCACTGGAGTCAAGCTATCCTGGCTGATGAAGGCTGATAGCCTGAAACCGGTCCTAGGATGCTTGATTCCGGTCCAGGGAAGACATGGCTTGGCAGTTCGGTCTGGACTGTTCCCATGAGGCACAGGGTCAAGACTGATTTGCATATGGCTATGTCTGTACTGGGGTGGCGTGGTGAAGCAAAATAACGATGGATTAAACCCAGATCTGTGACTGGGGGTGAATGTTTGCCAATGTGCAGCATTCCGTCCATCATCTTGTGTGTTTTGCATTTCGCCCTAAGTGGGAAGGGTATGCCCAGACGTGGGTCCCGTGCTCACTACGCCACTGGAGTCAAGCTATCCTGGCTGATGAAGGCTGATAACCTGAAACCGGTCCTAGGATGCTTGATTCCGGTCCAGGGAAGACATGGCTTGACAGTTCGGTCTGGACTGTTCCCATGAGGCACAGGGTCAAGACTGATTTGCATATGGCTATGTCTGAACTGGGGTGGCGTGGTGAAGCAAAATAACGATGGATTAAACCCAGATCTGTGACTGGGGGTGAATGTTTGCCAATGTGCAGCATTCTGTCCATCATCTTGTGTGTTTTGAATTTCGCCCTAAGTGGGAAGGGTATGCCCAGACGTGGGTCCCGTGCTCACTACGCCATTGGAGTCAAGCTATCCTGGCTGATGAAGGCTGATAGCCTGAAACCGGTCCTAGGATGCTTGATTCCGGTCCAGGGAAGACATGGCTTGGCAGTTCGGTCTGGACTGTTCCCATGAGGCACAGGGTCAAGACTGATTTGCATATGGCTATGTCTGAACTGGGGTGGCGTGGTGAAGCAAAATAACGATGGATTAAACCCAGATCTGTGACTGGGGGTGAATGTTTGCCAATGTGCAGCATTCCGTCCATCATCTTGTGTGTTTTGCATTGTTTTATTAGTACAGGTGGGCGAGCCACGAAAGGCTCGAGCCAAATGCATGGCTGTGGCTCGAGAGCCTTCTGGAACCTCGAACTCCAAACGAGCCGCGCCTTCTAACGGGTTCTGCCTGCCCTGCCGCCTATGCTCTTACTTCATTGTTCATAGTTGCCTTCCCAACCCATTTCCCCTGCTGTCTTGCCGCAGAGGGTCAGCCTCCTCTCACGCCAAGGGGGAATTTAAAATGCAGATAGCTTTCATAGTGCAAGCACTTTCATGAAAGTCTAATGACTGAATTGTGCAGGGTGAGTCCAGGAAAGCTGTAATCAGTCCCGGCGTCTTTGCCTCAGTTGAACAAACTGTGTGATCGGTGGCAATTATTTTATTTTACTGTGCCTCCTTTTCCTTCGTCACTGCATTTGACAGCACCTCGGACTACATCAGTTGAGAATATCTTTATAAAAGCCTCTCTTGTAGGTGAGTCCCATATAGGAGGCAGATGGCACCGACTTGACTCTTGGTTGGCTACTGCCATCGTTGTCAGGTCAGGTGGGTGGTGGTATGAATGTTTCTAAGTTCACCCTAATAAATGATAATTTCGAGGAAATTACTCTCAGTTCAGCAATATAAACTAGTGTACTAAAGTGAAATGCTCCCATGTTACAAGGAACACCTTTTTGAAATGTGAAACTTTTGTTCTGTGTTTACAAGATGTTTGTTGCACAATTCCCTTGCCAAATATTTTGCTGGCTCAACTCGTGCTTGCGCTCTTAGAGCCCAGGCTGACCTCGGGCTCGGCTCTGTTCTCCCTGTTAATTTCCTTTCTCACCAATCTCTATATATTAGATAGTCAACAACTGAATCACTGTCTCGTGGAAATGGTGTTCTTCTGCATGTGAGATTTAAAATGGTAGGGTATGCAAAGAAAATACTCCCGGCTAACTCGATCATTACACAGTTTAGTTACTTATTTAGGATCAACATTACTGGCTGTGATAAACCAATTTCATACAAGCTATAGCTCATTGATACCCAAGCATCACCTAACAGCTACTTCACATAAGGAACTGTTGCTTGGCAGTCCATAATGCAACCTCTGAGGGAGTAAGCCCAGCTAAACAGAAAATGGAAATTGACTCAGGAAACTATGAAGTACACATCTGTTTTTAGGTCTCGCCTAGGCAGCGCGCATGCGCTGCTCTAGGAGAGGGCCTTTAGCAATCGATCTTCACTTTTCAAGCACTCGCACTCGTGCTTGTGGCGGCATCCTCCTTGCGGGTGCGAGCAGCGGCGCGCTGTTTGTAATTAACGGGGCGCGCCGCTGCTCGCTCCCGCAAGGTGGATGCCGCCACAAGCACGAGTGCGAGTGCTTGAAAAGTGAAAGCAGTGGTCTTCCCTCACTGCCAGTGAGATGTAGCCTTGTACCTAATTTGTTGACATTTAGATTACGAAATGTTGTAACACCAGCTTACGCACGCGATCATCATGCGTGATTAATCAATTAATCGCACGCGATCATCATGCGTGATTAATCAATTAATCTCCCCATGGTCCCCCTGTTTACTAAAAACGGGGTGCTAAGGAACATTCACATGCGCTATAAGAAGGGACCACCCCGTTAAATCTGTTTCGTGTTCTATCTACTCGTCCACCACCACCACCACGTCCACCACCACCACGTCCACCACCACCACCACGTCCACCACCACGTCCACCACCAAGTCCACCACCACCACGTCCACCACGACCACGTCCACCACCACCACCACGTCCACCACCACCACATCCACCACCACCACGACGTCCACCACCACCACCACGTCCACCACCACCATGTCCACCACGTCCACAACCACCACATCCACCACCACCACGTCCACCACCACGTCCAACACCACGTCCAACACCACGTCCACCACCACCACCACGTCCACCACCACCACCACGTCCACCACCACCACGTCCACCACCACCACGTCCACCACCACATCCACCACCACCACGTCCACCACCACCAAGTCGACCACCACCACCATGTCCACCACCACGTCCACCACCACCACATCCACCACCACCACATCCACCACCACCACCACGTCCACCACCACCACCACGTCCACCACCACGTCCACCACCACCACCACCACCATGTCCACCACCATCACGTCCACCACAACCACCACGTCCACCACCACCATGTCCACCACGTCCACCACCACCACATCCACCACCATGTCCACCACCACGTCGACCACCACCACATCCACCACCACGTCCACCACCACCACGTCCACCACCACCACCACAACCACCACCACCACCACGTCCACCACCACATCCACCACCACCATGTCCACCACCACCACCACCACGTCCACCACCACCACGTCCACCACCACCACGTCCACCACCACCATGTCCACCACCACCACCACCACATCCACCACTACCACATCCACCACTACCATGTCCACCATTACGTCCACCACCACGTCCACCATGTCCACCACCATATCCACCACCATGTCCACCACCACGTCCGCCACCACCACATCAACCACCACCACGTCCACCACCACCATGTCCACCACCACCACCACCACGACCACGTCTACCACCACGTCCACCACCACCATGTCCACCACCACCACGTCCACCACCACGTCCACCACCACGTCCACCACCACCATGTCCACCACCACGTCCACCACCACCACCACATCCACCACCACCACCACGTCCACCACCACCACCACATCCACCACCACCACGTCCACCACCACCACATCCACCACCATCACGTCTACCACCACCTTATCCACCACCACCATGTCCACCATGTCCACCACCACCACATCCACCACCACATCCACCATGTCCACCACCACCATGTCCACCACCACGTCCACCACCACCACCACGTCCACCACCACATCCACCACGTCCACCACCAACACCACGTCCACCACCACCACCATGTCCACCACCACCACCACCACCACGTCCACCACCACCACATCCACCACCACGTCCACCACCACATCCACCACCACCACGTCCACCACCACATACACCACCACGTCCACCACCACGTCCACCACCACCACATCCACCACCACGTCCACCACCACCACCACATCCACCACTACCACGTCCACCACCACCACGTCCACCACGTCCACCACCATGTCCACCACCATGTCCACCACCACGTCCACCACCACCACCATGTCCACCACCACATCCACCACCACCACCACGTCCACCACCACCACGTCCACCACCACGTTTACCACCACCACCACATCCACCACGTCCACCACCACCACCACGTCGTCCATCACCACCACCACATCGTCCACCACCACGTCCACCACCATGTCCACCACCACCACCACGTCCACCACGACCACCACCACGTCCACCATGACCACCACCACGTCCACCACCACGTCCACCACCACCACGTCCACCACCATCACCACCACGTCCACCATCACCACCACGTCCACCACCACGTCCACCACCATGACCACCACCACGTCCACCACCACCACCACATCCACCACCACCACCACCACGTCCACCACCATGTCCACCACCATGTCCACCACCATCACCACCATGTCCATCACCACGTCCACCACGTCCACCACCACGTCTACCACCACGTCCACCACGTCCACACCACATCCACCACCACAACGACGACCACCACCACGTCCACCACCACCACGTCCACCACCACCACGTCCACCACCACCACCACGTCCACCACCACGTCCACCACCACCACCATGTCCACCACCACCACGTCCATCACCACGTCCACCACCACATCCACCACCACCACCTCATCCACCACCACCACGTCCACCACCACCACCACCACGTCCACCACTACCACCACCTCTACCACCACGTCCACCACCATGTCCACCACCACCACCTCGTCCACCACCACCACCACCACATCCACCACCACCACATCCACCACCACGTCCACCACCACCACGTCCACCACCACATCCACCACCATGTCCACCACCACCACCATGTCCACCACCACGTCCACCACCACCACCACATCCACCACGTCCACCACCACCACCACGTCCACCACCACGTCCACCACCACATCCACCACATCCACCACCACCAACACATCCACCACCACGTCCACCACCATGTCCACCACCACCACCACGTCCACCACCACCACCACCACCACCACCACGTCCACCACCACCACCACCCGTGACGGGTAAAGTGTCACTGGAGGGCAGGGGTAATAGGAGTGTCAACCCCAGCTGTACATGGGACATTTAAGGATGCATTGGGTGCGAGAAGATGGGAATAGGGGCTAGAAGTATTACACCAGACCCAAGATACATTTTGAAGAGGCGCAATGTCACAGGGGCTCCTGTAAAAGCACTCGCAGCATCTCTACTTCACAGTGGCATACCTGCACGAGCCACTCACTCAAAACAAGCATTGGCATAGCCAATAGGTCTCGCCTTTGGGACCTTGATGTTGTTGCACCAAGGATATTGTGCTGGATAACTAAACACTTATAAGGTCCCAAAGGCAAGACCTATTGGCTATGCCAATGCTTGTTTTTTATGGGAATGTGTATTTAAGATATATGTAGTACTGCCAGTGCTAGGGCAGTGTTTTACAAAATGCCTCGTTACTGCTTCGAAGGCCCAGGGGAGGGGGCCCCCTTTCCATGGGCCTCTAAGCACTAGAGCAAGCTGCGAGGTCCAGGTGTGCGGGCCCCCTTCCCTGGGCCTTGTGGCCAGTACTCCCTCTTTTCTTTCCTTTATTTGTTCCCCTGTGAAATTAATCCAAAATATAAAAACGCATTTGCTGGAAAGGTCGTCTTTTTTCTGACATTTTTCACTTCCAAAGTGCAGCATTGGGATGGAGAGAAATAAAAGATTCAAAATGTAAAAAATAACTAAAGCAAGACAGAGTGGGTCGAAAAGGGGCCAGATTGATTTTATTCACACCCAAAACACATTAGTGCCACTTTACAGAGTTTGCCAGTGAAGCGCTACTTTTTTGTTTTCCTCGGGTGGGGAAGTGCACCATTCCTGGATGTACTGCAATACCTGCTTGATGGGCGGATTCGAAAACAAAATGCATACTGCGGCTCTGTATTCACGAATGTGGTCTTTTTAAACCATATTGCTTACGTTTTGTAAGGAGATAAGCAATGGACATTGAAACTGGTCCCTTCCGGCCCTGTAGTCATGGCCTTCACTTTTCATGCAAAAGCACTCATTGATTTCTGAATAATAAGTGCAAAAGCGTTAAGGTAACCATGTTGTTCCTGCTTACATTTCACATGCTTTTACTTAATCTTGCATTCCTTATGAGTGTTTGCTTTTTCCAGGATGTTGTCACTTTTTTTTTTAGGCAGCATATTGCTCTTGTCTAGTGCATAATTTGAATTGAGTCGCCTCCAGGTGTTTATAGCGGGGTGCAATTGGGTTGTAGTTGAAGGCAGTACGAGTTTCTCTCAGTGGGGCAGTATGGTGTTCACTGGGGGAGAGGATGTGGCACTATGGTCAGAGCTGCCGAATTTGGAACTGGGGAACCAGGTTCAGCCTTCATGACCAGTCCACCAGACCACTCTCCTGAGAGAGCACATTTCCATGCTAGACCTTAGAAGGCCCTGAAAGACCTTAGAAGAATGGTGTCTGAGCACCAGCAGGTGGACCATAGCGGTGGCAAGTGTGGGTTAACCTTGAAGGCCTGTCCACTACAACTCCTATTGAAGCTCACCTCGAGTCTTTTCGGCAGGCCTACGGAGCAGCACACCCTAGAGCAACAGTGACTCTGTCATTGAGGTCACAGGACCCTTGAGGAGGAAGGCTGTAGGGCGGTGCGACCGATGAGATCGCACTGAGGCGCTGACTTCGGGTGGGGGCATCATGTTTGCAAGTATATTATGTTTCTAAAAGCCCTTGCTGCCTCCTTCCTGGCCTCCAGCAATTATCGGCAACAATAAAAATGTCATGATAACTCCGGTGATTAATGTTCTTCCTTGAGAGAGATGGAGTTTTGTCAAGTGGAAGTTTTGACTTGTGGAAAGGTAGCACAGAGGGTTAATGTGCCTGCTGCAAAGAACATGTACCATGCAGATCACTAAGTCCACATAATGTAAAAAGGCCAGTGGGTTACTGCTTTTGTCATAGAGATCCTATTGTTACTTGCAGTTTATAAGTCAAAATCCTAACAAGGAACAATGAGCTATTAACTGTCATCTAAGAGCTGCATGCAAACTGCAAGGTATAAATTACAGCATTATGGTTTTTTCCCCAGCCTTTCATTATCCTAATGTTGCAAAAGGGTTCATTTGGACAGAAATCAATTCTGGTTATTAAAGAGAACCCCCAACCATGGTATTACGTTCTAAATTCAGAGTTTGTGTTTCTCCAGATCAATCACTATTAAACTATACTGCCTACTAGTATGATGGTCATGTGACTCCTAGTCCTTTGTCTTATGTAACATTACCTCTTGTGATTTACACACGTATGATTGATTGTCTCTGTGTAATGTGTGATATAAAGTTCTCTGACACCCTACACTGGTATCAGTGGCGCTGTAAATCAAATTAAATGCATCTGAGCGAGAATGTGGTTATGGAGACTTGAGGAGCACTGTTAAAGGGTGGTAGTGAGGGAATCCGTGGCAGAGCGAGTCATTGTCGCACAGGGCTCCACCAGCGCTAAAGGCGGCCACTTCTACTTCCTACAGTTCTAACACCGAATCAAAAACGTTAATTTGAAAACCCCTTGAATCTGAAGCATACCTTCAAGTCAATGTATGATTTAGCAGTGGTCTCGGTTGTTCTAAGTCTTTTTATTTATGTACAATCTTTATTTGTTTGCAATGGTGTCTTGTAATTTTGTACTATATGTGTTGTGTTTTTGCACTTAACATAATTCTGGCGAGTAAAGAGCCCACACACAAAAAAGATTGTCCTACGTCTCTTAGCATGTGCGTGTGGGATACTGGTGAGAGGATTTACATTAAAACAAATTGCAAAGTAGTAATGTCATCCTAAGGTAGCACAATAATGGCACAGAAAGATAAGGGAGCCTTTTGAAATTTGCAATTATATCCATGATGTGAGAGGTTTTCTCTCATTACCTCAACAGGATCTCCCCCCTTTATGAGGCAGAACTGGAAATTGTATCATGCACTCATCTGGAAACAATCAGTTAACGAGGAGTAAATAATATACATCTTTGTGAGACCTGCACCTAGCTTTTCCATCCAATGTGACAAATGTAATCCATTTAATACAGTTTTAAAATATATGGACTTATTTCATTTGTATATTTATATTTTTGTCCATGTTACTGATATCCACGTTAGGTCTCTTCAGTGATGCCAAATAAGATCAATATTCCTGCGATGTCACTTTCTGTGATGTCACTTCTTGTGATGTTACCAAGGCGCTCCTCCACTAGGGTGGAGGAGCGTCACTCACTGCTTTCTCGCAGTGCGAGAAGCAGAAACACAAAATGCTAAAACTACCATTTTATGTTTCTGCTTCTCGCACTGCGAGAAAGCAGAAGTGTTTGGTTGGGGGCGGGTGGGTCTGCTTTAGGGCAGGGAGGAGTGCCTTGCCCACTGCTAAGGGCGCTGACTGTTTGGTCGGCCCTCCGGGGCCGACCAAACCAGTCATGCGCACTCTGGTCTTGCTCCATGTAGGCTGCAATGCAGCCTACATGGAGAAAATGGCCTCCCCATAGGCGCCTGGCTGGTCGGCGCCCGACCAATCACAATGCTGCCATTGCAGCGTTGTGATTGGCTTAGGGGAGGGGAGGGAGGCTGCCTGCTTCCTGTTCCTTCCAGAGGCAGGAAAGCAGGAGAGCAGGTCAGGAGCAGAGATGACGCGAGGCCCGGGAATCTAAGTTTATTTTATTTTTAAATTAACCCCCCCCCCCGCGAGACACTCCACCCGCGGGTCATGCCGGCCGCGACTGGATGTTACATGCAAATTAGAGGGGCCTCACATCTTCCCTTTTGCCCGGGGCCCCAGAAGTTCTAGGACCGGCCCTGCCTGCTCAACAACATTTACTGCACTTTGATGCAGTGGGGCTGATTCCACCCAAAATTCATGGGAGAAACGCCCCTTAGTTGAGGCAGTGGTCCGCGACTTTGCTGCGGACAAAGAAAAAGTGGCCCTGCCAGGAGCTGTGCCATAGACCTACCCTTCTCTGCCAGGCTGGCATTTCTCCCCACGATGCATCTAGATCCACTGCCATGCAGTTTGCTACAGCGACTATCTGGTGCCATGGCAAGCAATCTTTCTCCTAGTGCTGCACTGATAAGTGATGGCCACTCAACATACCACCCACATGCTGTGCCATTTGAACGTTCTTCGCTTCTCCAAGCACGCATGGAGCAGCTGTGAAAAATCTAAACTGTACCCGCTAACTACAGGCCTGCATCTAATCTATTAGGAGGAGGGGCCACAAGAGGGCTGTGATTGCTGCTGGAGCTATATCAGTGTTGCTGCACCCACGGCGCAGACTCTAAACTGTACCAGTTACCTACAGGTACCAGCCTGCCTCTGCCCTACTCGGAGAAGGGCCATGAGGGGCCTGTGATTGCTTCTGGTGCTATATCAGCACAGTACCGCACCCGCAGCTTGGGTCTCTAAACATTATCAGCTAACTGTACCAGCCTGCATCTGCCCTATTAGGAGGAGGAGGGGCCACAAGGGGGCTGGGATTGGTTCTGGCACAATAGCAGCAAGTTATGGCACCTGTGGCATGGGACTCTAAAATGCACCTGCTAACTACAGGTACCAGCCTGCATATGCACTATTAGGAGGAGGAGGAGGGGCCACAAGGGGGGTGTGATTGCTTCTGGTGCTGTATCAGTGTGTAGCCACACCCGCGGCATGGGCTTCTAAACTGTACCAGCTAACTACAGGTACCAGCCTGCATCTGTCCTATTAGGAGGAGAAGGAGGGTCCGTGAGGGAGCTGTGTCTGCTTCTGGTGATATATCAGCACGTTGCTGCACCCGTGGAGCAGGGTGCACAGGGGACCCACCCGGGCGTGTGCCGGGGCAAACACCAGGTCAAGAGCAGTCCCGTCTTCTCGGGTCCAAACCCAGACAAGGTGGGCTGGGCCGACCCTATTTAGTGATCGAGTCTGAAGATTGATTTTATCATGGTTAAAAGGAAATTCACAGCTTCTTTGGATAAGGAGTCATCAATTTCAAATTGCATAGTGAATTTTCTTACGAGTACTCGGAATGCAATTGACCAGGAAATCGATTTGGTGGAGGAACGATTGATTTGGGTTACCAAGTCGGCCCGATAAAATACTCAGCAAGGCTAGGAGTAAACCAGTGATCTCACTGCTGTCAGAACCATGTCTCTCAGAGATGGATGTAGGCCCTAGTGGTGGCCCACGGTCAGTCCCCCTAACAGTTCTTTGAATATTGCAGAGACAAGAAATGCAAATTCGAGCCTAGGCACTATAGATTTGACCTGCTCTTCCCCACCAGCCAAAACAAAAAAAAGAACATTAAACACACTCAGCGGGGAAAAGGAAACTGGGGTCTAAGGCAGTTGAACCTACAAGTAAGAACATTTTGCCTACATTGGGGAAAGAGTACAAGGGAGCCAAGGATTTGATTTTCGTTAGGAGCACACTGGAAACTCTGGAGGGACAGCTTACAGATCTTATGGAAAGGTATTATCAGCCAGCTGGGTTCTATTGAATCTCAGATATTGAAGTTTCAGACAAATAAGGCACCTTTGTTCCTACAAATAAATTGGATGCCTTCACTTCGACATCTATGGATTGGACTGAACTTTGTGGCCAAAATACAGATACCATTATTCAGAACTCGCAAACTGTTAATGTTTTAAATATTCCTGCCTCAGGCTCTTCAAAGGGGAATAATCCATCTATTGCACCCAAAATTACCCCACTTGAAAAATCTCAAATAATAGATCTCCTGCCTGAAGCAACTCCATATTCTACTGTTCTGAAAGGGGTCCCAAAGCTCAGACTGGCCCAGATGAGAGACTTGATCATAATTACCCCTTATATGCTGATATAGCCATGATGCGGAGGATTGCCTGAGTCGGAAACATGGCCAAACATGATATCAATGACTGAGTGGTGGTCAGTTTTAGAAATTAACTTTTTCTTAGAGATTTTTTATGCAAGTGTAACCTCATGTCATGATCTCCCTGCCCCCGAGGAGGGTACTGACTGTATAAATGAATGATGGCATGTACCTCACGAAGACGGTCCTCTCCTTTCTTCACATCAGGAGGAACCGTCAGATTGGGCCGGAATTCAATACTGCACTCCTTCCCCCGAGACTCCTTCTTCACGACGGTACTCCTTTAACTGGGAGCCCTTTTCCGATGGCCCCGCCCCTGGACCCAACGTCACTCCTCGGGAGCCAATGAGTGCGGGGGATGGACCCGGCGCTGGACGTGAAACGTCGGACCCAGGAAGACGCGAGGTGGTGTTCACCGAGGCAGCGCGAGGAGTGGAGAAACCGAGTCACGAAGAGGAAGCTGTGTTCCTGACAACAACCACGGGGGAGACTGAAAAACAGGGAGAGCCAAGAGGCCAACGTTTCCGTGCTGTGCCCGGCCACGTTCCTGGAGGAGCGTGGCTCTCCAAGGTACGTGAGCGGCTCACGGGGTGGGCTGGGAGGAGGGAGGAAGTCGGCAAGTAGTGGGCAGGTTATCGCACCCCCCCTGCCTGTCCGATCCTACCTCCCTTACCTATCACTACCTCACGTTGCTGAAACCGTTTAGAGCACTCGGGTGTTCCCTCACTCCCTTTCCCTACGCTACAATAGTCCGCACCTCACTGACTATTGCCCTCCTTTTTTTTCCTATGACTTCGTTTTCGTGAGAACGTCCCAGCGAGGAAACACGGACGAGAGAATGACCCAGGAGCATGAGACCAAGACAGTCTACCCCGAATAAGAAGTATTATTTGATGGCTGAACCCTGGCTCATCTGAAACGTCACATTTGTAAAATAAAAAAGGATAACCCAAACCCCTCACTTGTGGACCTCGATCCTTGCCAAAAGCTTACACCTCATATCTCAGAATCATAGTAGGAATGAATCTCTCCCCGTCGGGTACTTTTATCATCTTAGACCACAAGCAGTAATACCTGATTATGTACAGCATCTGGGTCGAAAGGTGATATTTTGCCCCATTTTGGGGCCCCTGTTGCAGATAGGTTTGCCCCTGGAAGAGTACGATTTAGACTCCATCCCTTACACATCATCAATGTGCAATTTGCATTTATATTTGACATTATACCTACTGTATGTCTAATAAGATTAACATGTGTGAACATATAAACGCATTAATTAAATGCAACTACTGAGAAACTGAAGTTTTATAAACGTGTGCACTAATGTTCAGTTTAACAGGAAGATGTATTCTGTATTCAAGTTTGCATTTATACTTTGTCATATTTGCATATTCAAATTTACATCTGTTTCTGCGTTATATATGCACAAGAACCATGTATTTGAAATGCACTTTTAAATGTTCAGTTAAAGTTAGCCTGACTAAAAAAAGGCCTTGTGATTTTGATTATTGATTCATGGCCCTTATTCTGGAGCCAAATGGGCTTCACGAAAGTTGAATTGTTTTATCATTGTTAACTCCTTTGTCGTCTCTGTCAACTTAAAAAAGATCCGTCAGATGAGAGATTGTAAATCACGCACCTGCACACTCTCACCCCTATAGCTCAGTGTGAAGTTTCAGTACGGTGGCAGCTGCATCGCCAAGGGGAATAATAAATGTGGGGAATTTGTCCTAAGGGAAAGATACTATGAGGGATATGCCTAAAGATAGTCCGCCTCTGCCATTGACATTTGGCATCAATAGGTCTATATTTTGTGGGGATACTTGACGTATGGGGTGCGACTCTGTCATTAAGTTTGTAACAAGGAATATCGCAGGATGAGGGTTAAAGATGAATAATCTGGACCGGCTGTGCCTCATGCGAGGTTATGACATCATCTCTTGTCACGAAATTTGGGCTCTAGAGATACAACATATAGATGGCTATAGCTCATTCTTTACAGCTGCAATACTTTCCCGAGCTGGTAGAGCAAAGGGATGTCTGTTTCCATTGGTCTCTATAAAGTTCCCTGGTAAAGTTGCATGGTCCTATCTGGGCTCCCCATATTTTAAATTGTTGTGGTTTATTCACACCCCAATTAATTTTGTACTAAATCATTTTTATAATAATAATTTTGAGCCACACAATACGGATATTGCTAAGTTACTGACAAATAAAATAGCCGAGTTTGTAGCCAGCCAAAATGGGCCTGAACCCTTCTTATAGCTGGGTGACTTTAAAATGATGTCCCATTTTTGGCACTCACAATATGGGGAAGCATGTAATCTGCTTTGTTCTAATTATAATTTGAAGTTTGCTTTTCATTCTCTTTCTGCTGGACCGATCTTAAAACCCACATATGTTGGAAGGGATTGTAATAGCATAATGGTTTTTATTTAATTTTCTTCAGATATGATGGTGGTTTTTATGAATTATGCTTTAACAGAAACTGCATTCAGTGACCACAGCATGCTCTCCATTTCTTTTTCAAAGGGGAAGGTGGCTGAGGATGAAGGAGAAAGTGGACCAATCCTTAATCTAGTAAAGAACAAGAGTGTGATGCTGAAATGGGAGAATATAGATAAGGAATATCTGATACCAACCCTGGTTCCACAAAAAATGACAGGAGTGTTAACCTGTTTAGATGAGGATGCCAATTTTGACTATATTATTGCTATTGGTTTGGGGTTATGTGGCTCCGTTAAGGAGATGTTGTTGGCCCAGTTTAAGCCTCGGAAGCTTAAGAATAACTGTTGGTTTGATGCCACTGGCACTAAAGCACACAGGATTCTGGGTAAAGCCTTGAAGACCACCCCGAAGAATTAGGCTTCTATTTTCTCCTGCCAGCTAGCCTATAAGAAGCATTTGCAATGCAATAGGTTTCGCATGTTTTTAGAGTTAAAGCTATTGGCGTTATAATGAAAATGTTTTTTATTTATGTGTTTTGGAGTGGAGTGGATGTATGTGATGGCAACTGTACGTTTTACAATGAATCTAAACTGAAGCGCGTTGATGGTTGGATGTGGTGTATCAATCAATCAATCACAGAATTTGTAGAGCGCACTACTTACCCGCGAGGGTCTCAAGGCGCTGGGGAAAAAAAGGGGGGGGTGCCGCTACTGGTCGAACAGCCAGGTCTTGAGTAGCCTCCTGAAGGTCAGCAGGTCTTGGGTCTGTCGTAGGCTGAGTGGAAGGGTGTTCCAGGTCTTGGCGGCGAGGTGGGAGAAGGATCTGCCGCCGGTGGTTATTCTTCGAATGTGAGGGACGGTGGCGAGGGAGAGGTCGGCGGAGCGGAGCTGGCGGTTGGGGACGTAGAAGAAGAGTCGTCTGTTGAGGTAGGCTGGGCCGGTATTGTGGAGTGCCTTGTGTGCGTGGATGAGGAGTTTGAAGGAGATTCTCCTGTCGACGGGGAGCCAGTGCAGGTTCCTCAGGTGGGGGGTGATGTGGCTGTGGCGTGGTATGTCGAGGATCAGGCGTGCGGAGGCGTTTTGTATGCGTTGCAGTCGCTTGATGAGCTTGGCCGGGGCTCCCGCGTAGAGGGCGTTCCCATAGTCGAGTCTGCTACTGACGAGGGCCTGGGTGACTGTTCTTCTTGTATCTGTCGGGATCCACCTGTAGATCTTGCGAAGCATGCGGAGGGTGCTGAAGCAGGAGGAGGAGACCGCGTTGACTTGTTTGGCCATGGAGAGCGTTGAGTCGAGGATGACTCCCAGGTTGCGTGCGTGGTCGGTGGGTGTCGGGGCTGCCCCCAGTGTCGTTGGCCACCAGGAGTCGTCCCAGGATGAGGGGTTGGAGCTGAAGATGAGGACCTCCGTCTTGTCCGTGTTCAGCTTTAGTCGGCTGTTCTTCATCCAATCGGCGACGGCCTTCATTCCTTCGTGGAGGTTGGATTTGGCGGTGAGGGGGTCCTTGGTGAGGGAGAGGTCAGTTGAGTGTCGTCGGCGTAGGAGATTATGTTGAGGTCGTGCTGTCTGGCGATGTGTGCGAGCGGGGCCATGTAGATGTTGAACAGTGTCGGGCTGAGGGATGATCCCTGGGGTACGCCGCAGATGATCTCGGAGGCTTCGGATCGGAATGGTGGGAGGCGGACTCTCTGGGTTCTGCCGGCGAGGAAGGAGGTGGTCCATTCCAGGGCCTTGTCTCGGATACCTGCGTCGTGGAGGCGTGTGCGTAGTGTGCAGTGGCAGACAGTGTTGAAGGCGGCGGAGAGGTCCAGCAGGATGAGGGCTGCGGTCTCACCGTTGTCCAGCAGGGTCCTGATGTCGTCGGTGGCGGCGATGAGGGCAGTCTCAGTGCTGTGGTTGCTGCGGAACCTTGACTGGGATGGGTCCAGGATGCTGTTTTCTTCAAGGTATCGGGTTAGCTGTCTGTTGACGATCTTCTCAATGACCTTGGCTGGGAACGGAAGCAGGGAGATGGGCCGGAAGTTCTTGAGGTCTCTCGGGTCCGCCTTGGGTTTTTTGAGTAGGGCGTTGATCTCGGCGTGTTTCCAGCTCTCTGGGAAGGTCGCGGTCTTGAAGGAGAGATTGATGACGTTGCGCAGGTGGGGTGCGATGGAGCTGCTGGCTTTGTTGAAGATGTGGTGCGGGAAAGGGTCTGACGGGGAGCCGGAGTGTATCGTGCTCATGGTCTTGATGGTGTCATCGATGTTCACGCTGGCCCAGGCTGGCAAGGGGTCGTGGTCGATGGTGTGCGGCGGGTCTGGTGCATCGGTCTCAGTTGGGGCTGTCTGGGTGTTGAAGCTGTCGTGGATGTCGGCGATCTTGCGGTGGAAGAAGGTGGCGAGGGAGTCGCACAGGGATTGCGACGGCGGGATGTCGTTGGTGTTGGAGCTGGGGTTGGAGAGTTCCTTCACGATGTTGAAGAGCTCCTTGCTGTTGTGTGCGTTGTTGTCGAGGCGGTCTTTGAAGGAGATCCTCTTGGCGGACCTGATGAGGTGGTGGTGGTTACGGATGGCGTCTTTGTGGGCTGCGTGGCTGTCCAGTGTCTTTTCACTGTGCCATTTCTTCTCTAGTTTCCGGCAGGTACGCTTGGAAGCTAGGAGTTCCGGGGTGAACCAGCTGGCTCTTTTGGTGGTGTCACTGTAGGTGAGTTTTTTCAGCGGGGCGAGGGTGTTGGCACAGTCGTCTATCCATCGTCTGAGGTTGCAGGCAGCGTCGTCGGTGTCGGATGGGTCGGAGGGTGGGCTGAGAGCGAGGTTTGCCCGTAGTTGGTCTTCGGTGACTTTGCTCCAGCAGCGGCGTGGGATCTGTTGGGTGCGGTGGTGTGTGGTGGGTTTCTGGAAGGTGAAGTGGATGCAGCGGTGGTCGGTCCAGAGGAGTTCGGTGGTGTGGCTGAAGGAGACGTGGGAGCTTGAGGAGAAGACGGGGTCGAGCGTATGGCCGGCGGAATGGGTTGGTGTTGTGACGAGCTGTCTTAGTCCGAGGTTGGCGAGGTTGTCGATCAGGGTGGTGGAGTTGCTGTCGTTGTTGTTCTCCAGGTGAAAGTTCAGGTCTCCGAGGAGGATGTAGTCGGTGGAGGTCAGGGCGGGCGTGCTGATGAAGTCGGCGATGGAGTCGCTGAACTGGGGTCGGGGTCCAGGGGGTCTGTAGACGAGGGTGCCTCTAAGGGTGGTGTTGGGGTCCGTGTGGATCTGGAAGTGCATGTGTTCGGCGGTGCAGAGAGTGTCGTCGGTGCTGGTCGAGACCCTGATGGTGTTCTTGTGGACGATGGCGATTCCTCCTCCTACTCCGTTGATGCGGTCTCTGCGGGTGATTTTATAGCCGTCTGGGATGGCTATGGCGATGTCGGGTGCGGAGGAGTCGTTCATCCAGGTCTCTGTCAGGAAGGCGACGTCTGGTGATGATGTGTCGAGCAGGTCCCAGAGCTCGACGGCGTGTTTGTGTGCGGAGCGGGTGTTCAGTAGGATGCATCGGAGGTGGTTGAGGTCCTTCTTGGCGGGCGCTTCGGCGGCTCTGAGGCTGGTGTAGCTGCAGTTCCGGCAGGTGAAGGGACCATGAGTGCGTTTTGGGGCGGCCTTGAAGCAGTTGTGTGTCTGTCCGGGGTTGAGAGCGTGGAGTGTGGTGGCATCGTATCGGCGTCGGTCGTTGAGGCTTGAGCGGGGGGCGCGAGGGCCAGGGGTTCTGGCACTGGGCGCGGTCCAGGCGCGGACGGGCGCAGACGGGCTTGCCTTAGGCGCGGCCGCACAGCGGCCGCCATATATGGGGAGGTGGGAGGGAGGAGCAGCTGGGAGGCGGGAGGCAGGGGCAGCAAATGGTCAGTCAGGGGAGCGGGGCCGCAGGGGACGCAGCGGCGGGAGCGGAGAGAGGCAACGAGGGGTACAGAAGGCAAAATGGACACAGAATACAGGGGCAACGAGGGGTACAGAAGGCAAAATGGACACTGAAAAACAGGGGCAACGAGGGGTACAGAAGGCAAAATGGACACAGGAAAACGTGGGCAACGAGGGGTACAGAAGGCAAAATGGACACAGATTACAGGGGCAACGAGGGGTGCAGAAGGCAAAATGGACACAGATTACAGGGGCAACGAGGGGTACAGAAGGCAAAATGGACACAGATTACAGGGGCAACGAGGGGTACAGAAGGCAAAATGGACACTGAAAAACAGGGGCAACGAGGGGTACAGAAGGCAAAATGGACACAGGAAAACGGGGGCAACGAGGGGTACAGAAGGCAAAATGGACACAGAAAAACGGGGGCAACGAGGGGAACAAAAGGCAAAATGGGCACAGAGGCAACAAGCAGAGGGGCGAGCTTACCAGCAGCAGCAGCGGGCAGGACAACACAGGCGGAGCTGTGTGGTGGGGGAGCGACCTACCTGGCAAGGTAGGTCGTGTATGGGGCTTGTCAACTGATATATGCACTTTGTAAATATATTGGTGTTAAGGGAATCCTGCTTGAATTTGTGGGTTATCACTTTATGATTTTTTCTGATTTTGCATTACCATCTTTCTTCCTCTTAGTTCCTCTTGTGGGCAATCCAGTGTGTAGTACCGGTTGATCTCACTGCAGGACCATGTGAACGGTGCATTTACAATGTACAGGTCCTGAGTTATCAATTGTTATATATTGGAGCTGCCGTGATCCCACGATGGGGTCCTTTTACATTCGTGTGACTGCACATTGCCCTACTGAGTACCCCGGACACCAGAATGCTGTGATTATGCCTGGTACAAAGTGACGTACTTGCCCTGATTTTCCTGACACCCTTGGGCGACCACCATAATGTGCTAAGCCATCTCCTACCACTTCGTAGCTCCTTGATCTGACACCCTCTTGTAATATGTCACCAACCTGGCCACCTATAAGCAGGACCATTGGAATTATGCGATTGTGCAGTAGCGGTGATTTTCACATGGTTATAGAATTGCCTCATTTGGCACATAATCCATCATTTGCAGCGTAATGTGCAGATTTTAACAAAAAGAAATGCCGTTTCCAGCTCAAACAGCTCAGAAGTTACTAATAACGTCACGGGGTGGAAGGCCCCTTGCAAAACTGGACTGGTCACCTTTCTGCTGCTTATTGCTATATTTGGGTGCTAATACTGGTACTAATGAGGTGCAACCAATGCCCAGACAGTGTTACCAAGTTTAAAAATTACAAAATAACGAAGTAATATTATTACAAAATGTAATTGTAATTGCATTTATGTAACGCTAACTAACCCAGACGAGGCATCGTACCACATTATGCTACAATATATGTCCTTTTGTTTTTTTGCCGCATAATTTGGCCCGGTCCTGCCATATAATTCCCGGGACATTGCCTATTAGTCATGTTCAGTAATACCCCCACCATCATTCCCAGGTTCACACCTGCACAGAAATCTAGTTCCGACAGCAGAGAAACCTTGCGAACTAAAAGCGCCATTGTATCGTTTGAAAGCCAAGCCCAGCCTTTAAAGAGTCGATCAGACCCCGGTGGGTGTGAGACACTTGTACCACTCTCCATTGATTTGCATTGAGCCCCATTAGTGAATAATAGCTTACCCTTTACTTGCTTTAGTGAATGAAACATATCACTCCGAACGGACTGGAAGTCTAAATCATGTTTATGAAGGAAAAATATCACGATACAGCCGCTCAGAGACAGAACTTTGCCTTCACAAGCACTTGAGCATTTAATGCTCGCTCCTCCACAAATTTCCTTAATATTTGTATTTCTTCACATTGGGAGCTGAATTGAATACATGCAGCAGACACTGACATTTTAGATAAAGGTGCCAACAGGTGCTTTGCTTTCTCATTTCCAACAGTGGAAATCTCAAATGCTTATGTAGCTTCATTGAGAATCCCCTCTTTGCAGTTCCAGGCATGACAGCGAGGCTGTGTATGTCAGAGACCAGAGAACGTAAGCGCATTACTATACCATGGGCATGCATAGTGGCTAGGGGGTTCATCAATATGGCTGCTTGCAAATGGGATATTACATCATTATAAAATAGCAACACGAGCTCACAACCACCTCTAGAAACACGCAAAGGTTGAATCTCGGCTTCAAACGTTACCCCTCCCCAGATTTTCTGATTGTAGATGTGTCTTTCAAAATAAACATTACAGATCATATATTGGCTTTGATTGTGATAACAAATCATAGTCACAGTTGTTTGGGATACTGAGTGTGATATTCGAAAATAAATCTGGAGTCAAACCAGTGCCCTAAACCAGGCCCTAAGTCAAACCAATGCCACCTCCTACAGAAAGACTTGATCAATTGTCCAAGTTACAATTGGAAAGTTAGGTATACTGGAAATCTTGGTGTTTTCTTTTTGGGAGCGATCTATTGCCGTGGGCCATTAATGACAACGTGAACACCCATGGCACAGGCCAGCAGTGACTAGCTACTCTGGGATCCAGAGAAGAGGCTGTAATGAGCCACCCATCAAAAGCGACAGTGGCATCTGGTCACGTCATGCACCCTGTGACTCGGGTCTCATTAGGAAAGGAGTAACAGCGCCGTGTTTATCACCGTGGAGGTGGAAAGGGATCGCCATGAAGCCATCTGCCAGACCTCACAAGGACCCCATGGAGAGGGTGGCTGGGACTCAGACAAGTCAGAGAGAGGTGTGTGGCGATACAGCATCACTTCCTGGTACCGTGGGGTGTCGCCAGCTCTGCCCCGAGTTGGGCAGCAGCCATCTTTGCATACTGGATGGAATATTTATAAAACAAACAAAGGACTAGAGAATGACGAGCTGGAAATCAGAAAAAAGAAAGAAACAAAGGACAACAGCAGGATGCACACCGACGCCGTGCTGCTGAAATATAAGTGAAAAGCACATCTGTGAAATGATGGCCGACCAGAAGGAACCATGCACCCATTGTGATGGCTGACCCGAAGGAACAATGAGTGAAATCGCCTGGGCGTCAACCAGGCACCCAAAAGAGGGTTAAATACCACAAATGCACCAATAAGAATGCAGCATTTCTGAATGGCCCAGCAACGAACCAATAATAATGATGGGTGTGCCAAAAGCCTACAGAAGAGATTACAACAGGTCTTGCAGAGGCTCAACCTAAAAAAGCAGTTGCGACGAGGAAACAACAAATACGGGAGGGGGCCTATGAAACTCTTACAAAGCCAGCTCCAAGAAGGGTAGCAGAGCATTCTGGCAGCTGATCAACCGCCCTTTATTTAAGGATTCCTCTGACACGAGGCTTGATGTCGTCATTTCACCAGAAAATTGGCTTGGACATTCTGAGGTTAACAGTGGTGGCAAACCTCCAGCTACACCTTCTAGTAGTGAAGCAATTAAGTCTGGTTGTCTTGGTATTGAATTAAAGGATGTTTTTAAATCTATCACTAAAGGTCCTTGGACAAGGCCCCAGGACCTGATGGGGTGCCTGTAGAACTTTTTAAGGCAAACAGTGACACGTTGGCACCTCTTCTTACCAATACTCTGAAGGCAGTTGTCAGATTTTGCCCATTAAGTGTTGGTCTCATGCTATTATTGTCCCGATTTTTTAAAAGGACAACAAAGGTGACCCAAAGTGTTGTCACCGTATATCTTTAATTGATATCACCGCAAAGATAATGGGTGGGATTTTATTGGATCAACTGGAATTTTGGGCCAAGGAAAATCAGAATATATCTGAGCTACAATTTGGTTTCACCGCAGGCGTGGGTACTATGGAGCAGTGTGTCAATTTCTCTTTCTTAATCAACAAGTATGCAGCGGTGAAAGGTGGCTCTGTTTACACAGCATTCATGGACCTTAGTGTGGCATTCGACGATGTGAATCATAATAAATTATGGGATATTATGTCAAATCTTGGGGTAGAGGCCGAATTAGACATTTTGTAAGGCAATTGTATAGTGAATTGACAGCTAGTGGTCAGATTCGGCCCAAATGGGGAGCTGACATAATCCTTTCGAATGTCAAGGGGAGTGAGACAGGGCTGTGTCCAGACACCTTTTCTTTTTCTTTTATATATCAGTGGTTTAGAAAAACATGTACTCTACTCCACCACCATCACACTATGTGTTGGCACTTGTCCCAATCCCCATCCTGCTTTATGCAGATGACATTGTGCTTATTGCACGGACCCTGCTTGGTGTCCATAAGCTGTTGGATAGATTTTCATCTTTTATGTCAGACCTTGATCTTAACTATAAATCAATCAAAGACCAAAATTCTGGTCTTTGGCAATAAGAAATATAAACATAGGTCTTTTAATGTTAATGGCACAAAGATCAACCCAGTTTCCACCTTCTCTTACTTAGGGGTGTTATTTCATGACCTTAGCTGCCAAGGTTTCAGATTGCTATATGTGACATTTTCATAATTTCAGTATAATTATGAGTGACATTTTAACAACTATGTGTGACACTTT
This sequence comes from Calotriton arnoldi, assembly GCA_963921515.1. Taxonomy (NCBI): domain Eukaryota; kingdom Metazoa; phylum Chordata; class Amphibia; order Caudata; family Salamandridae; genus Calotriton; species Calotriton arnoldi. Next base: position 90,775 of record CAWUFW010001053.1, on the reverse strand, counting down.
CTCGCGAGCAAAGTCAAGCAATGAAGACGAGAGAAACATATGAATATCAGAAATTACACCCATTTGAGCAACAAGAAACTCTAAGAAGCCACTGAACTAAAGTGCGCTAACAGCAGGAAGCTGAAAACTGAGCAGAGCAGTCAGACTGCGTGGCTTTACAGTTCTCAGACTCAGTACACTACAGGCTGGGAGTGCAGGCAGCTCAGAATGATTGAAGCATTAATTGTATTTATTAATAGCAGCCATAGCAAGTTAGCTGAACTACTACATACTGGCACTGCGGGCTCAGGCAGCCACACTTACTTCAAGTTTCAAGGCGAGCCGCCCTGCAGCAATTGGCCAGCCCTGTGACAGCAATGACTCGTGCCATGGACCACTCCCCCGCAGCAATGATTCTGGCTCAGCCCTGCACACACTGTCTGAGCCGCTGATGCTGGTAAGGTCGGGTCGGGTCTGGTATGGTCCACGCCAGTAGGCGCCACAGTGACAGCGGCTCACCCAACCCAAAACAAGTTAGTGCTGCCGTGCCGTGATTGGCTAACCATGCTGAAAAGTTATGAGCAGACAGAGGTGGCAGCACATGATTAATGATCATGACTGCGCCGCACTAAAAGCACATTTTTAAAACATTAATAGCAGCATAAGCAACAGGATTCAGTATCCTCGTCCTCACTCCAGGCTCTTACTTTCTTTTCTTTGCATCGACTGCCAGTGAGCGAGGCGAAGAGCAGCACTTTAATAAACGCGCCTCGGAGCCACAACAAGCCGGACTCTCCCAGCCTTGCAGCAACTCCGAGCATGATTGATTCATTGTTCTGAGGGCTGGTGTGCTCTGGGCTCCAGCTGCACTGTGCGAACTGCGCTGGCATGATTGCCGCCAGCAGCCAAAATATTCTCATGAATCTCTGCAAACGCTCGCACTGTGGGCGGCAGGATGGACCCACCTATTAAAGTGTGTGTCTGAACTCATGTCCTGATCACACTGTCTCGGTACTAGCCATTGGGCACTGACTTCTGATGTCAGTTGTAAGACAGTGTCAGTAATGTGCCAGTAATGTGCCATGGTGTGCGGTGTGCAAGCAGCTCAGCCAGCCTCCGCAGTGTGCAAGCAGCTCAGCCAGCCCCCAAACCTGCTGGGAGAAGCACACACCCTAATCGCAGGCCGCTACTCCAGCTTAAATTCAGTAATAGTGCATTAGCGCACTTCCGCTTTGACAGCTGAGGAGGTGCTATAATGTGCGACTTTGCATTTCAGCCCTATTATAGCCCTGTTTTAGCCCTCAGTTCATTGTCATGTTTGTGGTTACTATGTATCCAGAGAGCTTAACCCCTACCCAGTTCCTGGTGTAGGGTGGCATGATAGCTCTCAGTAGTTTGGGTCAGATGTTCCACCTCTCAACTTCTGCCAGAGTAGGTTCCGGACTACTCTGTTGAATGCCGCGGAGTAGTCAATGAAGCAGGCAAAGACAGGCAAGGTGTTATGTGAGACAGCTTGATGGGCTATGTAGGAGAGGGCCACTATGTTGTCAACAGTTGATCCTCCCGCTCAAAATGCTGTTTGGAAAAAGGGCAGCAGGCCCTCATCAGATGCCCATTTAGCTAGCTCATCCAATTATGTGCTGGCATAGGCTATTCCCTCAATGCCCAACAGTGCAATTAGCCTATAGTTTCTGGGTCGGTGTTGTCACCCTTCTTAAAAATGGGCTTGTATAGGGAGCCCCTCCAAGAGTCCTGGACATCTTCGTTCAGTTTGCATTCGGGGTACAGCAGAGCGAGAACTGAAGCCCAAAACTGAGGATCTTCTCTGAACAATGACCCAAGCAAGTTATTTTGTCTGGGGGCGTCATCCTTTCTGATGTTTTACAGGTCCTTGATTACCACCTGGCTGGTCGGTGCTGGGTGTTCCATCCTTGTGTCTGATGTCTTGACGTCTGCTTCCTTTACCTTATTTGAGGAAGCTGAACTTGGTTTTTAATAGGGTGGCTTATCTGGGGGCTCGATGTAGAGGGTCGTAACATAAGTTACCCATTTCTCTGCTGGTGCTAAGTTACCCCTTTTGCTTTTTCCATGGCATAGGGTGTTTGTTGGCTACCAATAGGGTAGAAAAACGTATCCACTCTGCTTCATGAGTTTTCCTTTTGTTCTCCCATACATGTTGCTTGTGCTTCTTCGCTGCCATTGCTAGCTCCTGCCTCAAAGTGATTGTTTTTAAGGTTTTTTTCTGAGTGCTTTTTTTAATCTCTGGCACATATACCAGTGTGTAGTTTGTTGCCTTTTTGCTTTTGTTTAGGCTATTCCTTTGCAGGAGCGAGCGTAGTTCCAAGACCAGAGGGGTCCAACCCTTGATGATGTCCAACTTTTGTTGCATGTTTACCCGACCTTCCCATTTGCTCTTCTATCCCTCTATCAGGCCTACAGATTCGGGTGGCCATTTTATCCCGCACAGGAATTTAAAATGTTCTTCGCCTTTTGCATTTTCCAAGTGCTGGTAATGGTTTGCGGTACCTTCCTAGTGAGGTCAACTGCACAATCAGGGTGGCATGGTCGATCTCTGCTCTTTGGAAATTCACGACTGCTTCGCTCAGACCCTGACTTAGACCGGAATACATATGGATAGGTATGCAAGGGTTTGATACTTTTTGCTGTCTTCTGTGCTGACTTCAGGTTATACGTCTGTAGGAAGGCATAACATCTCTGGGTTGTTGTTGCCAATGAGGCCCTTTAAAATTCCTGCTTGCAGGTTTTCTGAATTTGTGTTTATTTCCAAGATGGACAGGTTAACTGAATGCTTAATATAGATTGATACACCTCCTGAAGGTCTCCCAAATAGATGTGATATTCTGTGTACCCCGGTAACAGTGTGGGTATTGATTCCCATGTTTCTTGAAGACAGGTGATGACTACTTCCTGCAGAAATGAAAGTGCGGCCTCACCTTGTAAAATCTTAGTGATTCCGGCCATATTTCAGGCCACAATTTTAGTTGTTTTTTAAAGATTATTCATTTTTCTCGCCTTTGTGTCATTTATGCTAGGGATGAATCGATTTCTCTCGGGCTAGGCCAACGGCGATCCAGCCTCAATCGTCTGTATTAGTTGAATGATCAAGAGTGGTACCCTGTGGCATGATTGCTCTTCGATCTCCTGCCGGGCATTCTGGCTGCTACTGAATATTAAAGTTTGTGTAGGTTGGGTTAGCTTCACTGCTACTTGTTCCCATTCAGATCAATTTTTAGGTCTCGCCTGAGCCAGCGCGCATGCGCTGCACTGCGAGGCTTCTAGTAAGGACTTCCAACTCGGACCACACGCTCGTGCGTGTGCTTTTTTTTTTGCTCACACGCTATTGGCCTTTGCGTGCGTCTTTCTAAGACGGTGCATGTCCCACCTTCTCTCTCCCCTGGCCTAGGGAGCTCGAGAGCGAGCAGCGGCCCCGCACTGTGCCTGCTGCATTCCTCAAATTCTTTGCAGTGCGCGCACGCGCACCACTCGCAGGCTTTTACGGCAGGCTGCATTCCAGTATCAGGTTACTTGTTTCTTTTAACTTTAATGCCTATTCCCCCGTCCCACCCGCTCCTCAGCAAAGTACTTGTTATAGCTGACTACAGCCCCTGACTGAACTCGTGTTTTCCTGTCACTATGTAGAGCGCTTCGGCGTCTATGGCCATCAAATTCTGCAGGTTAACGTAGGTTATCGCGTTTCTGTGACTGCTTTTCTGACCTCAGTGACGAGTGCAACTCTAAATTATGCTAACAGATTGCTGTGCGTTTTTGTTTACATGTCACGATGCCGATGTGACCTGGCAGGCCACGGCGTGAAACCAAATGAAGTTTAAAAAAAAAAAATGTAAATGAAACAAAGCGGCATTGTACTGTTTGAGTGTCATGTCGCAAGATAAAAGCACCAAATTAGCACCAAATTAGGTGCATCATTTTGAATCATGGCAACGAATAGCAGTTGGAACGGTTTGAAAACTACTGGAAGAGCGAGCTGTATAAAATATACGTCTATGCCGCCAAACAGACAGGCCTCCGTGTACTGCCTTGTCTGGGTCTTTGTAATGCCAGGCCTCTCCTCCCCCAAACTGTTAAATGACAGAGGCAGGCCGGCCTGCGTGCTCAGCAGAGCTCAGGAGAGTGTGCCCCTGCTGTGGGCTAATGGACGTTGCCTTTCATAGGGAAGCAGCCTACGCCAGACCACTTATTTTTTGGAGCCAAAGCCGCAGGAGTGCTTTCAGTCTTTTGCTATGCGCAGAAGAACAGCCTTTGTTTCCCCAAAGTAGAGAGGAAGTTTGCTAGTCTTCAAATCGAAGATATAGACCAGCTGGCAGAGCTTTACCATTAAGTCCAAGGCCAAACCAGCAATTTTTGAAATCCCTTCTCATTTTAATCATTTTAGCTTACTTGTGTCCACATGTACTTTGATTTGTTTTCTCTGTCAGCAGAGTTAGGAAAGAGAACTTCTAACTAGAAGTATTGCGGGGGCCCGAGATGGTCATCAGACATGCACAATTTGAAAGGGGCCTCGCTCGGGCTCCAGAGAAGTGGCCCGAGCATAGGGACCTCGCCAGGGACTCAGACTACCCACCACCAGTCGCAGCCCTACCAGGTACCTATCCGCAGCTGGGGCCGCTGTACTTTAGTCCGAGGTTACCGGACAGCGCAGGCCCCGGTGCTGCAGAGCCAGCGTTGTCGTGCCCTGCTCTACCAGCGCCCCGCCTCCACCAGTCCCTTCCTCCTGCACATATGGTCCTGTGTGTAACAGTGCAATAGCGCCTAGGAAGAGCACAGGCCTGAACCTATCAACATGCCCCCTTCGCAGTCACACTACAATTAATAGATCCACCCCCGACTGATAGTGACGTATTTATTTTACAAATAAATCGTGTTGGGAGTGCTGGTAGTGAAGAAAAAAAACATTACCTGTGATGCGATTGTAAAGTGCGGAAGTAAATCGACCATTAAACACGTTACGTTTTTGATATACAACACATTACTTTGATTATTGCAGGTTTGTATTTCCTACCAGCGTTACTTTTTTATGATAGATACCAGTGCTTTAAATGGGCAGGTACTGCCCAGTACTGAGTACCTGTACTTCTTTAATTTGAAGGGAGTAAGTACCTGCACTTTTAAGCCCTGCTGCAATACATGGCAGTGGATGCGTCCCGGTACTTTTTTAGGAGCCGCAGGTACTCTAAATAGAGAGTACCTGCACTTATATATTTCCATTTAAAGCATTGTCAGACACTACTTATTTTGTTATTCCCCTGTGTTACGTGAAGTATGTTTTTGCCTGTCACAAAAACAATACTGACACCTTAACTTTACAGCATTATAGTGAGTTACATTGCCTCAGCTGCCATACAAACAATGCCAACATGTTAAATGACTATAGGTTAACGTCACATGAACATTACATTTAGACCATGCGGGCCTATCTAGCTGTGATGTTGATTATCTGGCTTCTATTTTTAGCTCCATTCATTGTAGTTTACTATTGAACTAGTGGTGTTTCCCCTGCCTGTCCTTTCCTTCACCTAGCATATACATTTTCTTCTGTTGGTGGCATCAACACTTAGACAGCGTTGGCTTGACCTGTGGTGCCGCCGAATTAGAGAATTCTGAAATGATTAATCGGCCACTGATTTATGCCGTCAGTACATAAGCCAATTCTACAAAACTGTTTTTTTTTAGTTCTGATCTAAAAAAATAAAGAAATGCTTTTATCCATATCTGCTTGTAGGACACAGGATAGTCTTTGGATCAATGTTACTGGAAATCTGAAAGCTGTTGCAGAGCTACTATTAAATCTTAGCGGTAGTTAAAAAAAAAAAATTCTTAACATTTGATTATCAGCGTTACAAGCAACGTTTAGTATGTTCTTTTGGACACAGCAATACTTTAAAAAGATGCAGTTTCTGTACAGTTAGTGTTTGTGCGCATTGCTCAATGCTCCACAATAACAGCAATAAAGAATACGTTTAAAATAAAGACACTTATCTCTTCCTAATTGTTCTTTTTGTTGAAGTGTTAACATTTTTTTGGTAGACTCTTAAATATTCGTCGAAAACTCATCATAGTACTATTTTTCATAGAAATGTAGAGTACGAAAAAATTCCATTTCCATTGTAGACGTTTTCTGTTATTTATCAAAAACACAAATAAGTTACTGATTGTGTAGTCTGTCATCTTTTTCCTCTCGCTTATAGGAATTGGATTTCCTGTTTTTTGTAGAGGCCTTTTGCCATCAGGTTTTTTGTGAAAAGCTTGTTCATGACTAAGCCTGGGCAAAGCACTACGCTACGCTCGCGTAGTTTGCGAAGTTTGCGCTACTTCGCACTACGCGAATTGCACGTAGCAAAGTGCAAACATGCGTAGCGTAGCGGTCATTTTTTGCTTGCTCGCGGTCATCAACGTCAAGTTGGCGACCGCGAGCAAGCAAAATTACATCCCGGCGAGACTTTTTCCTCGTTCGCGATCAGCAACATCAAGTTGCCGATCGCGAGCGTGGAAAAAAAAACTCCCGGCGAGATTCTCAACGCAGGGAGGTCAGGTTTCTCATTGCGAGTGGTTGCGCATGCTCGCGACCGCTCGCGATGAGAAACTACCAGTCCGCGTTGAGAAAGCTGCCGCTCGAGTAAAAATCTACTCGAGCGGCAGTAAAAGACAGCTTGCACTGTGCAAGATGCCGTTTGCAATGATTGCACAGTGCGGACAAGCATCCGGCACTGTGCAATCAGTGCGAACAGCATTTTGCACAGTGCACTACGCAGTTCGCGTAGCTACGTGTAGCTCGCGTAGTGCGAGGTGCACTTCACGTAGCTTGCGTAGCGCTACTCGCGAACTACGCCCAGGGTTATTCATGACCAGCTGGTACCTAGAGGTCCCAAATTAACGTTATGATTTAGGGATACCAGGATACGAGGCCTTAAATGTTTCCTTCCTTGCGCCTTGTAGATCTGTAAAAGAACTCCAAATACGTGTGGCATGTTTGTAACCGCTACTGCTAAATATTTGCATACTTCTTATGTTGGACTTTGGCAATGCATTTACATGCTACCATGAAGCATGTATCCTCTACTAAAAATTGGTTGTAGAAACATCCACAGGAAATAAACTGCCAAAAATAATTTTCTAATGCTTCCAACCATACTACAGTTATCCACAAAATATAGGTTTGTTTTTTTAGATGTTTTGTTGTGTCGCCTGTTTTAAGCATATATTATCAGTTTAAAGTGCGTAGTGGTTACTTCTCAAAATCACAATTGTCTTTATCCATTTAGTCGTGTCTGACTCTTGGTGATTAAATGGATAAAATTCCTCCAGTTGATTCTGCTCACTGGCTCTCTAACTGACTGACTGACTGTCACTCTCTCTCTGACTGACTGACTCTCTCACTGACTGACTGACTCTCTCACTAACTGACTGACTGACTCTCTCACTGACTGACTGACGGACTCTCTCACTCTCTCTGTGGCTAACTGACTGACTGACTAAATGACTGACTCTCTCACTCTCTCTCTCACTGACTGACTGACTCTCTCACTAACTGACTGACTCTCTCACTGACTCTCTGACTGACTGACTGACTCTCTCACTCTCTGACTGACTGACTCACTGACTGACTCTCTCACTAACTAACTGACTGACTAAATAAATGACTCTCTCACTCTCTCTCTCACTGACTGACTGACTCTCTCACTGACTGACTCACTGACTGACTCTCTCACTAACTAACTGACTGACTCTCACTGACTGACTGACTCTCTCACTGACTGACTAAATAAATGACTCTCTCACTCTCTCTCTCTCTCACTGACTGACTCTCTCACTGACTGACTGACTCTCTCACTGACTGACTGACTGCCTGACTCTCTCAATCTCTCTCTCACTGACTGACTAACTGACTCTCTCACTCTCTCTCTCTCACTGACTGACTCTCACTGACTCTCTGACTGACTGACTCTCTCACTCTCTCTCTCTCACTGACTGACTGACTCTCTCACTGACTGACTAAGTGACTCTCTCACTGACTTACTGACTCTCTCACTCTCTCTCACTGACTGACTGACTCTCTCACGGACTGACTGACTCTCTCACTGACTGACTCACTGACTGACTGACTAACTCTCTCACTAACTGACTGACTGACTCTCTCACTAACTGACTCTCTCACTGACTGACTGACTGACTCTCACTCTCTCTCTCACTGACTGGCTCTCTCTTTCTCTCATTCTCTCACTGTCTGACTCTCTCTCTCACTGATTGTCTCTCTCTCTCACTGACTGACTCTTACTCTCTCTCTCTCACTGACTATGACTCTCTCTCTCTCATTGACTGACTCTCTCACTCTCTCTCACTGACTGACTCTCACTCACTGACTCTCTCACTCTCTCTCTCTGACTGACTGACTCTCTCACTGACTGACTCTCACTCTCTCTCTCACTGACTGACTGACGACTCGCTCACTGACTAACTGACTCTCTGACTGACTCACTCTCTCTCTCACTGACTGACTAACTAACTGACTCTCTCACTCACAGACTGACTGACTCTCTCACTGACTGTTATACAGGTACTATTTCCCAACCTTCACCCTCCTGTTATTTATGCCCCCCCCATAACAAAAAAAAACATAACAAGCAACCATTGGGACAGGCAGATAGAAGTTGCCAACTTTGAAAGGACAAAAAAAATCTCAAGACATTATTTATTGTTAATACTTTTTTAATATGGTCGTTCAGTTGTACATAATGCTTTCTTGGTCATATATACGGTAACAAAAATGCTTCTGACACTTCTTTATTATAATTTTTCAGCATGCTGCCGACTTCTGTGCAGCACAGCTTAAAGAAATAGGCAAAGTCAATATCTCTAGCTAAACACTTATAAGGTCCCAAAGGCGAGACCTATTGGCTATGCCAATGCTTGTTTTGTACTGTGTTTGGGGTGTTGGTTTTGATGTGTGGATATTTTTCTCTTTCCAATATATGTACTAGTATCCCCCAGTTAGTGAACTGTTCTTTTTTGTTGATTACCTCTTTGACATGCTAGCATCTCGCCATGTTATGATCGTCAATTCTTTCGATTTATCTGGACCTATAAGGTCAAATTTTATTCTTTTTATATCTTCACTACTAATGAATGACAGTGAATGGATAAACTGCAGAAGTTTTGGTATGCTAGATCAGTTTAGAACATTCGAGGTACCCCAGGATACCTACTGTGAGGTGAATATCCTTTTTGTGGTCCACGCCCTTCTTCAATGTTGGAGCTGGCTGTTTCGTGTAGCTGAGGGCGGTCCACTGGTCGAGGCAATTGGGGAGCCAGCCTGATAGATATGCTTTTCTCCAGCCTGTAGGGTGTGGAGTGTGGGGGCTGCAAGGTTCCTCCGACGTTAGACGTCCTTTGTGGGCCTGCTGCGCTATTTTTTTTATTGCTTGTTAATTCGGTTCCTACTGTGTATTCTGTTTCCCTATTTGGCCTGGTCTTAGTTGGGTGTATGTTAATCACCTGCTTCTCATGCAATGTTGCAATGTTGCAAGCTCACTGTTCAGGATTGTTCCTGTGACTGTGACATGGGACCTTCCAACTGAGTGTGGACTTCCCACCCTTTGTTGACTTGACAGGTCACCCTGCAGTCGTGTTGTTGACTGCCTAACCTGCTTGTTGAGATCCGACATGTCTATGCCAGTTATTAATTTGTTGCTGTCACTGCCCGATTGTAGGACAGCCTGAGCGTATGTGGGCTTGTTTGTAGTCTGCTGGTCCAAGTGTCACGTTCCGGTTTAAAATATTGTGTACAGAGGCTTGGTTGAGATGGTTTTGGGTGTCGGATGAGGTTTTCTTGCTGCAGATTCGTTGTGAGCTTTTAGGGCGCCTTTTTTCCGTTAGCTGTATTTTTATTGCTTTCTTGCGCTTCTTTAGGCATTTATTTTCTCTCTGGGTTAGCAGGGCCATTATGAAGTGTGTTGCCCCATCGTCTGTCAAGTCACAAGCTTCTTTCTGTTTCTCAAGCTGTTCTTTTGAGTTGTTACTTGTGCTCAGTTGGGTGTTTTGGGTCGACGCTTCCTCCTCCGTCTGTTTCCGTCTGGCTAATTTTTTGTTGTTTTTGATGTTTGTCTGTCATTGTGTCCCACGTGCCCATCTTGTGTGTCCCGTCTTTCATTACCCCAGTGCGTTGTGAGCCTGGGTGAGTGTTAGGTATTTCTTTCAGGTCAGTGACCAGAGTGGCAAGAAATGTAGGTAGCATGGACAATTTATCCACAATGTCTGGGCATGGGTAGACTTGTGTAGACCTCAGCTTATTGTTGATCTCATCTTTTTGTTTCAATCTTCTTGGCTATGTACGCAATGGTGAGCACCATTACTCGTAAAGTTTCCATCTGTATTTCAAGTTTTTTGGACTGCCATGTCTAGGCGTGTGTGGCTGCCATCAGTGAGGAGTTGATGGAACTTAATAAGTTAACCTGCGCATGAGAGAGGTCAAAAGACAGGTAAGCTGGGGATCTTTGCAGTGAGTCTGATAATTCTAGGATGATTGGTGCATGTGTTCCAGGTGCCTTTCCTATGGATCTGCCGGATTTTGGGGTTCACTGCTTATGTCTGGATCTTCCAGCTGGCTTGGACCCCCGACGACCTGCCCACCCTTGTCTTGTGTCCATAGTTGTGATGGAACTGCACGGCAGTTGACTCCCTGTATTGGGCTGGATTTGGGGGGAGGGGCTAATGCCCATGTCGTGCACCACACACCTTGTGCCCCATGTTTTGCGATGGTGGGAGATCTTCTATTGTTGATGAAAGCTCTATTATTAAGCTTATGTCCCCCAGCTTTAGGCATGAACGTTCCTTCTTCTGTTGAATGGATTACCAGGCCCCCTAGCTTACTCTAGCACCTATTGGACTGGCGTAAGTATGACCTGTGCGGGGTCTGCGGACCAAGGAGGGCATGTACCCTTATCCTTTCTTCTCCAAAATATGCCATGATTCCGACGGCTGCTTTTTTACTACTACCTGTACAACCTCCATTGGGTGCTCGACTGAGTCGACTGAGTTGGAAGCCCTTAGGGTGATTGTGGTCTACCTGTTGGCTCAATTCACTATGTCTTGATTTTCATTTTGTGTAACAGATTGTTTTCCTATTCCCATTTGTAGTTGTATCTGTGCCACGCCTTTTAGGCATCGCTGCTCTCCTAAATATGGAAGTCTTATGGGATTGCTTCCAATTCCAAAGGGAAGGTGCCTTGTGGTCAATGTTCCCTCTAATTTTTTTCCTCTGTGTGCGGCAGTGCAAGATGTCTGTGCACTGCAGCCAAGGCTGTGTGCATAAAGCATGCGAGCGCAGCACTCAAGTATATAAATCTGTGCCAATTGGCACTCAAAACCTTTGTTTATATTGAGATCAAGAACAAGTGCATTTCACACACATAGCTCTAATTAACATGGTCTTGAGACATTTTTGCAGTGTAGAGACAGATCATATTGACATTAATTGTTTATTCTAGTTGCACCTATAACCCAGGCTTAGAAAAGGACATGACTCAGAAGGGAGCACCATTATAAGATTTTTATTGAATATTCTTGATTGGAGCACTGATCATTTGGTGGGGGATTGCTGGAAGACTATATAAGAGAATATATATTTTGCAAGTTGACAATTACATAGCACAGTTACATTTTGATGTACAACATTTGATACATGTCTTTGCTAAGAGGAAGTGTGTGAAATGTGCCCATCCAGGCCAAACAGACTGTGGGAAAGGGTGGCTCAGACAAGTCAAATGCCATCACTAGATGTGTGACACATTTGCTTCTCTTGCTGGTCCAGTCCTGATAAACTCTATCAAGGTCAACTTTGCCATTTAGGAGATAGGCCTTTGTCCTCATCAGCATAACCAAGTGATTCTCCTACAGTCTAATTCTTGGTTTAGACTTGATAGAGTTCAAGAGACTGAATCCTCGTTCACAGTCTGCACTTGATGACTGAAATGTTGGAACGTGGCTGACAAGCCACACGAGGTAAAACATGCAGGTTGGACATTCAAGAAAGGCGGATGGTATATGTCAATTGCACTCAGCAAACCTGAGGAAGGAAAGATAAAATGTAGTTCTTGTGTACATTTAGCAGCTTGTATGTATACTTTCGTAACAGACAGATGCATCACGTAGGGCCTGTACAAAACCACAAAGTAATATGGAAGGCTGACAAAAGAGCAATATAAGAAATACTCAATTACCCTGACCATCCCCATTTCAGTATATTTTAATGCACTGACCCCAGAATAAAACAATACAGGAGAAGGAATACCGCAGAGTAGAGGTGGACGAGACCAGAAATTAATGGGTAGAGCAGAGCCAAGGATTGGCTTTAGCTCTAAATCATTCAACAAACATGTTAGAGTAGGATAAGGTGTATTCAAAATTCAAGAAAGTATTTCCTTAACACACGGAAATGTTTCACCTTACATTCCTGGCTCCGTCTTTACAATGAATGCTACTGAACTAAGAGGCATGTCCATTATCATGTATACATTAGTTGGTGGTTTGATTTGTTCTATAGCTGGAGAAATATTATAGACTATTAAATCAAAAACACCAAGGTTTCTGTATAGTGCACATCTTCTACTCACGTGTTTGAAGGTGATCTCGTAATAATGAACAAAGCGGAGGTGCAGTGAAATAAAGTATTTTCATTGGATCACACAATTTGGTAGAGCAGGGATCTTTGTGCTCCAAAAATAAACAAGCATTAGCAAAGCCAAGCGGCCTGGTGCCAGCCGCTGCCTTTTAGCTTCGGCAATTCAGTTTGTGTTCTGTTTTGGTTTTGCAAAAACATTTTTGGGGTAAGCTGGTGTGCCCTCATCAATCTAAAAAAAATTAAACAACTGGTTAAAAGCAAAAATATTTCCTGGTCTGCAAATAACACACATTACTAGTTCCTGGCTCTGGAAAATACCTACTTTTTGTGAGGCTGTACCCCTGAAAAGGCATCATGTTGTAACTTACAGTGAAGTCGGTCAATGGCTGAAGAGAACTGACTCATTGCCCCATGATACATGCTGGAACGGGTGGAAGAAAAATGTGAATGACACAACAACAGACTAATGGAGGACGCCTGACTGAAAAGCCCTGTAACACACATAACTTTCATAAAATCAAAAGGTCTTGGATAACACCAGAGCTAAAAAAGCAAAAAAGCCAATTGATCTGCCATTTGCTGCTAGCCTCTTTGCTAATGCCGGTTTTAATGTTTTTATACATTTTTAGCTTCCTCATACAAAGGCCCGTTCTGAACCTGAATGGCTTGTCGGTTGGCGTGGTTGGGGGGCATTGAGGAGATAGAGAGAGGGCAACAGAGTGTCTGGCCTGAAAGTGTGTGTATGAGAAGCAAGACTGTAGGAGAAGGTGAGTGAAAGAACATTTGTCTGTGTCTATACATTTAATGGAATTATAGTAATTGCACATTGTGTGCTGTACAAAATCTGAACAACAATACCCAGGGCCACTAGAATTATGCAGTAGGGGAAAGCCCCAAATTTTGTGCCAGGTTGACTAAATTATGCAGCAAGAATAGCCAAATTATGTGGCATACTACAGCACATTTTTTTTCGTGTTGCTTCATTATGTTATAATTGTTTTACACATGGTAATCCTGTCTTGGCAATGATTTCACCTCATTGGTACCAGATTACCAACCAAGTACAGAAATAAGCGCCTGAAAGATGACCAGCTAACCTTTGCGAAGGGCCTTCGATGCACGCATACATGTCACAATGTTTTTAGTAACTTTTGATATGTTCAAGCTAGAAACAATTATTTTTTTGGTTAAAATCTGCAGATTACATGCCAGATGGTGGATTATGTGGCAAAGCAATAATTATGCAAAAACAAAAAGAAGTAGCCGCAGAATTGTATGATTTCAGTGGCCCTGGCAATACCTAATACTTGTGATGCTACATTGTGCCATATGCTTGTTCAAGTCCATCCTGCACAGGTTTAGCCTAGTGATTCATGGGTTACCTAAGAGTGTGTACAAGGAAGAGAAGGAAGCCCACAGATTTAGAGCAGTAGAAATTATGCTAGGACTCTTATAGGACAGCCGCATATTTCATAGCTCCTGCGGAAATGTAGAGTGCCCGATAGGGACGGTAATGGGACAGAAGTGATATTGATAACTTGGATATCTATGCCACCCCTCCTCCACATTTACATGGCAAACTTTATAGGCTAAAACACAAGACTTTTTTTGTACAGCGCACTTTCTGAATGGGAGTATTTAGAAATGCTTTCATATGCAATAAAGAACAAACAGGATACTCAGTGAAAAAAGTATTGAGCATTATCTCACATCCATTTCATTTTTTATAGATCTACTCATTGTTCACTCACACTCAGTTCTGTGATCTGCATGTTACACCTCTTTGTAGCAGGCACATTAACCGTTTGCTCTACTTTAGGATGAGCTGAAACTACCACTAGATGCAGCAGGAGCATTAATCACCAGAGTTATCTTGACACTTTTATTGTTGTATGACACTGCTGACACCGAAGGAAATCTGTAGCACCTGCTTTTAAACCGAAACGTTATTTTGAACACAGCACCCCACAAGGTCAGTGCCAGGTGCACCAAGTGCTAAAGCCCACAGCTACAGAACAATGCCATAATAAATCAGAGATGTCTATCATAAGTTATCATTTGAAACAAAAAAAAACATTAAAAAAGCAGTAAAAAACTGCAATATTTACCTGGCTCACAGTCCGATCCTAAAACACAGCAATTTAATTTTAGCAACCTCGACCAGGACCAGGGGCCATTCCATGCCTGAATGTATAGCGGGTAGTGGAGGTGAGGAGGAGGTCACGGGATGAGAGAAAACATGCCCTGCACTATAGGGACTGGCATTTTGTTTACAGTGCATGATCCAAAAATGCACTTGCAAAGCAGCTCTGAGTCTACAGTGCAAACAGCTGTAGTTTGACAAGAGCTTGCAAGCATACAAACCAACATGAACCAAGAAAATATTGTTTCTTGTATCATGCGTGCACTGCGCTTATGTTACAAACCAAGAAGACTCAGTGAAATGAAAATAAATATTTCAGGTTAATGTGTGCAGGCCCCCCACCCCTCCAACACGAAAAGCGAAAGCAGCATGTATAATTGCTGCCTGCTCCAGACTCTGGCATTCCACATGCCCTAAACCTGAAAATGCAGAACTGCTGCTCCTTCTGTGTAGTAGATGCACACTGCAGTCCGCCACCAAGAAAAAGACCGTACTTTTCAAGGCGCTCCCATTTTAAAGGCCGTGCCTGGTGAACGGTCTAAATGTTATGAATCAGAGACGTGCGCGCTTTGAAAGACTGTGTGCGCGCTTGATAAAGGCCCTGTGTGCGCGCATGCACGCAGGTTACCGGGAACTATGCTTGTGGTCCTTCTGTTACTTGCGTGTACCTTGGGCTGAGCGCTCAAAATGTGTGTTTTATGTCTTATGTTGGTCTTGTTCCCGCTGCCAATGACTTGTCATTCTCTGATTCCTCATATTGAGCGTAAGAAAGTTTTTACAACGGTCGCCCGGCTTTGTCCTTGTTTTGGGCTTATTGGGGAGATAAGTAAGGTGGCAGGTATCCCTTTGAGAACTTTGGTTTTAGACGTTTGATCATTGCGCTTTCCTCAGTTGTGGCAGTATGTGGCGGTATTTGGCAGTAATGGCAGTCCCCCCACATAGCGGACGCTAGGGGGGACAACAAGGGGGGAAAGCAGAGCTGACTTCCCCAGGTCTCCTCCCCATTGGTGGCCTGTGGTTCCCTCTTGCTGCCTACTCTTGCCCTTCGCGGAGCTCTCCGCATTTTCTTTGCAGTCACTCCTGCTCTCGCTAAGGCTTGGGAGGGAGGGGGGCAAGCCAGACCGAGACCAATTTGTGTGTGAAAAAGGCCGCTTTATTGAAACAGGTGCATATAACAAATTCCAAACCTGGCAAACGCCTTACAAAACTAAAACCTCGCTATACATTAAATAACTGACCCCTGATCCCCCCCCCGCCCCTACGATCCCCTCAAAGTTTCCCCCACCCTGCCATTTACATAAACAACATTGCACCGTATTGCAGTTAAAAATTATGCGCTACAATAGGAACCCAAATCCCATACCTGCCTTTCTGAAACTGTAACTAACAAACGTCTACCCTGAAAGTTAGACTACCTGCCTACCCTTTCCCTGCCCCCGCTCACAAACTTCCAACACTTAACCAAAAACCTCTGCCAACCCTGGCCAACTTTTCAAAACCCTGCCAGCACCTGTTCCAAGCGACAGCGTACATAAATTGCCCCATATGCCCCTGTCCTCAACAAATGCGGCCCCCAGAAAAAGAAACAAAAAGACCACCCAGGCACCCTAATTTCTTAAAAAAGGGGGACGGGAGGGCGGGAATTTTGTTTTCTCTACACAACACTGCTCCCAACCACCAGGTCACCGGAACCTAAAATGGTGGCTGGGAAAGCGAGAAAGAGCCCCTTATACAATTGGGCTATAATTGGGCTACAGCCCAAATCCAAAACAGCCCAAAATCTACAAAATGGCCAGCCAGGCCAGCCCAGCCTCTCCCAATCTGCCCGGGTGGCAGACCTCCCTGCGCTCGGCTGCCCCCCAAGCCCTCCTTGGGAGGGAGGGGGGCAAGCCAGACCGAGACCAATTTGTGTGTGAAAAAAGCTGCTTTATTGAAACAGGTGCATATAACAAATTCCAAACCTGGCAACCGCCTTACAAAACTAAAACCTCGCTATACATTAAATAACTGACCCCTGATCCCCCCTCCCCCGCCCCTACGATCCCCTCAAAGTTTCCCCCACCCTGCCATTTACATAAACAACAACATTGCACAGTATTGCAGTTAAAAAGTATGCGCTACAATAGAAACCCAAATCCCATACCTGCCTTTCTGCAACTGTAACTAACAAATGTCTACCCTGAAAGTTAGACTACCTGCCTACCCTTTCCCTGCCCCTGCTCACAAACTTCCAACACTTAACCAAAAACCTCTGCCAGCCATGGCCAACTTTTCAAAACGCTGCCACCCAGGAAAAAGGCAAGGCAGATCTGCTGCCTGCCCCTTTTTTCTGCCCCCCCTTCCTATTAGGACTCTATTCTCCTGAGTGACTATGAACATTTAGGGTCCAGCCAAACCTTCCCTAGTTTCTAAAAGGTATAGGTCCATTCCAATCTCAGAAAGGTAGACCCCATCCCCTCCGAAAAATTCTACCGTGTCAAAGCGAATTTCTTTATGCACCATCCTACTAGAACCTACTTCCCTCCAAAACGTGCCACCTCTGTGTTAAGCTTTCGTCTCGCCCCGTCCACCGCTCCTGGGTTGAGCGCCTTGCGCTAAACTTTCTTGGAACAAACTCAGTCCAGATTACAAAAAACAGCCCGCCCACTGTAGTTTAGTCAACGCAAAGTCCACTTTACATTAACACAATGCCCTTCTCCTTACCCAAATCATGTTCTCCCAAATGTATAACCAAATTGTCTGGACACCTATTACCCACCATCAAGCTGTTCAAGCACAAGATCGATTTTTCCAGTACATGCCCCCTTTTTCTTTCAACAAGACTTTAAAAATCTTTCCGTTAAACGAGATTCTGTCCAAAATAACTCTTGCGGGCTTGAAGGTGAACCCATTTTACGAAAGAGTGCCCCACTACCCAAATAATCATCTCCTCAGAAAGGGGGCCAGACACCGAACCTGAAACGAGAAAAATCGGTGTGAGCTCATACATTGTTAGCTACCGCGTCAAGCCCCCTGTCATTGCTTCGCAAGTAGCGCTTGTAGCATTCTGATGACCAACGCCCCAGCTGCATGATGACACTCCTTTACCACCCTCTATTGTTGGCCTCTGCTGCCACCCCAATCCTGAAAGAGTGAGTCCCAAAGTCCCCGCCGTCAATGCCAAGCTCTGCTAAAGCTTACCTCAACACTGGCAGCAGCTGAAAGGCAGTGGCTCTGCTCCCATTGGCATGTTTAAAGAACTAATCCCCCATGCCCTATGGACGCTGCTCGCCAGCGCGCTTCCCAAATGCAAGGACAAGTGAGCGGAGGGGAAGATGCCTGCAGCGCAACCCAATTTCCTTTATCCCTCTGATCTGTCTCTGACTGCCTCAACCAAATACGCACCCCGACTTACGTGGTGCGACATCCTCCCAGCTAACCCCCCCCACCCCTTCTAGTCCCCCAATACTTCTGATACCCGAAATGCCCGGAAAAACCTCCAGATCATCAATGTGGAAAACAAAAACGTCTCAAAACCATCTGTGCCGATTTTTGGTAATAACTTAATCACCCTGCTGTCCTCGTTCCCTTGCCCTTCCCTCTAGCTTACGCGTCACCAGTTCACCTGCCGACGGTGCGTAACCCTACAGCAGCTTACCCACCCAGGCAAACCTGCTAATTTCCCTGCCATCGTGACTTTGAATAAACCCTTATCAATCATATAGCATCCTGTGTTGCCTACGTACTACCACTGAAACGGCATGGGCGTCGGAGTTCTGTCGGCCTCCTTGGCTAGCCCACGGAATCTCCCATACTGCGAACGAGACAAAACATCCGCTATGTCATTGTCCACACCTGGAACGTGCAGTGCCCTGAACGCTATGTCATGGCGCAAACAACCGAAGGCAAACACTGTTAACAACTTCAGCCCTGCTCGTCCCTTACTGACTGGCGGTTCACTATTTCCACAATCGCCAAAATGCCTACTCAAAATGTAACTTTTCTGCATGCTAGCTGCGACCCCCACAATGTCACTGCCACTACCAAAGGGAACATCTCTAGAAATGCAATACTCCTACCTCCATCTCTCCATTGCGCAGGCCACGGTTCTGCGCACCACCTCCCTTGCCAAAACAGGCCAAAAATACTTACTGCCCGCCGCATCAGAGAAAATCTATACCTCCCGTATCAATTCTTCATTTCTTGCAAGTGGAATCCCATTAAAAGACTGTAAAATTACCCTCCACATTCTCAATTTCTCTTTTACTCCTGCTGACAATCTCACATAGTGATGAGGTGGTCTTTGTCCCACCAATGCCCGTCCAAGTCTCCTACAGAAAGTCCTCCCTACTCTCACTACTCTGCATGTGAAGTTCAAATGACCTAACAAGACCTGTACCTCCTTGGCTGTCACTTTCCTTTGAGCCAGCATAATATCAAGCAGTTCCAGCATTTGTGTTTCTTGTCCTCCGGTAAGCGTGCCTGCATTACACCTGCCTCGATCTCCATTCCTAGAAACAACAGTGCTGTGCTGGGGTACATTGTCTTTCCGGGTGCCAACGGCACCCCCAACTCTCCCATCGGCTCTTTGAAGTTTTTCAGGGCATCCTGGCACTCTATGGAGCCTGCGGCGCCCACAAAGTAAAAATCATCCAGATAATGTGTCACCAGCTTGTGGCCCTTGCGCTTTGTAAACAACCACTGTAGTAAGGTGCTACAACACTCAAATAATGCGCCTGACACAGAACAGCCTATCGGCAATGCTTTATTTACGTACCATTTCCCATTGAAATGGATGCCCAGAAGATCCCAATCCTCTGGATGGACCGGAAGCAAATGGAAAGCTAATTTTTTATGTCGCATTTTTTTTCATTTGTGCCGTTGCGCCCGCGGTCACCACAAGTGACATGGCCACGTCAACCACTGTAGAAAGGTGCTAAAACACTCAAATAATGCGCATGACATAGAACAGCCCATCGGTATTGCTTTATCCACGTACCATTTCCCATTGAAATGGATGCCCAGAAGATTCTAATCATCTGGATGGACTGGAAGCCAACGGAAAGCTATTTTTATGTTGCATTTTGCCATTTGTGCCGTTGCGCCCGCAGTCACCACCAGTGACATGGCCACGTCAACCACTGTAGAAAGGTGCTAAAACACTCAAATAATGCGCATGACATAGAACAGCCCATCGGTAATGCTTTATCCACATACCATTTCCCATTGAAATGGATGCCCAGAAGATCACCATCATCTGGATGGACTGGAAGCAAACGGAAAGCTGGTTTTATGTCGCATTTTGCCATATGTGCCATTGCTCCCGCCGTCACCACAAGTGACATGGCCACGTCAACCACTGTAGAAAGGTGCTAAAACACTCAAATAATGCACACGACATAGAACAGCCCATCGGCAATGCTTTATCCATGTACCATTTCCCATTGAAATGGATGCCCAGAAGATCCCAATCATCTGGATGGACTGGAAGCAAACGGAAAGCTGATTTGATGTTGCATTTTGCCATTTGTGCCGTTGCGCCCGCCGTCACCACAAGTGACATGGCCACGTCAACTGATGAGTATAAAGCAGTAGCCTCCTTTTCGTCAATAACCATTCACCGAATTCCCTTCTGGCCATGATAATTGTTGAATGAGCCTGAATTGACCTGGCTCCTTTTTCGACACCACCCCAATGGGTGACACAATCAAGTTCTCAATGAGACAATCGTTGAAAGGCCCCAGCCATTCCCCCTTCCCTCACTACTTTGTCGAACTTTTCTTGCACTACTTCTCTATGTTCTTTCCCTTAGCCCCCGTCGCCCCTGCAAAATGCCGCTGTTGTTGAGCCCCTGAGCTGACACCTCCGTGTTTCCACTGTTGGCCCCCTTGCTGATGACCACCCCCTGCCCCAAAACAGCTGACCATTGCAAGTCTCCCCCCGCACTTTGAGTACTCGTGTCGGAACTTGCAGAATTCACGAGTGCACACTCCTTTGTTGACATCCCAAACAGGACCCTCCTGACCCTACCTGCCGTCTGCCTGTACTTCCCATCCCTCCCCTGCCCATGCATAACCCCCCCTGTCATCTGCGCTTTCCAGATCACGTCCCTATCCATGACTAGTGCCACGCAGCGCTCAGGATAATTTCCGCAGTTCACACTTGCGTATCAAAAATGCAGCCGTCCAATTTTCTATGGTCAAGGGCACCCACGGCTGCTTGGCCAATTCATACTCTTTCTCTTTTAGAACCTTCTTTTGTACGCACCTCCTTATGCAATAATTTCAGCATTTCAACATATTCACCCTTCCATATGCGTTCTTTGGTTGCCAGCAGTAAATACTTTACTCTCTTTACTCTCGAGTTTATCTTTTTCCTCATCAGACACCTTCTCCTCTTTATCTAATTGCTCTGTGCTTTTATTCCCTTCGGCTTCAGTTTTTCCCATCTTACCTTCCTCTTCGGTGCCTACTCCTATATCTAGAACGTACCTACCCTTCCTCCACCTCCCCCCCTCCCCCTTTATTTCGTCCCCCCCATCCCAAACGACACCATCACTGGCTTTCCCAGCCTGCCTTTGTCATTACCTGGCTCCAAGGAGGGTGCCCGTGTTGCTGCAGTCCGCCTCGCCAGTGCCGTGGATAATTCCGATTGGGCTGTCCTCCAAAGGCCCCGACGCCCTTCTCGACACCTGCAAAACACTATGAGACACATTACTCTGTCCCCCTATCCCTGCTTCTTCATCTCTCAATTCGCCTTCTTCAAGGCTTTCTTCGTCAAAGTCTAGTTCCTCGCGCCAATTGACC
Organism: Calotriton arnoldi; assembly: GCA_963921515.1. NCBI lineage: Eukaryota > Metazoa > Chordata > Amphibia > Caudata > Salamandridae > Calotriton > Calotriton arnoldi. The sequence goes on along the minus strand of CAWUFW010001053.1, from coordinate 69,213 downwards.
TGTGATGCGACCTGCTGGCCCCTACTGGGCCCTTTCCCATGAGCCCCTGGTGGTGCTGATTGCACCCGCCGATCTTCCCCAGTATTTCTTGACCGCGTATTCCTTATTCCCCGCTGACCGCTGAGGTCTGCCGGGTGTTGGGGCCAGCGAGACCGCTCGGGGCCTACTTATGCCGGCCGCAACGGGATCCCCCGCTGGTAACGGGCGCGCCGCTCAAGGCTCCGCCCTCCCTTCTCCTTGGCACCGGCAAGTCGCTCCCAGCTCTGCCGAGTCCGGTCTTCTGGGGTGCCCCCAGCCTGAAAAATCAATGACTGGTCTGCTGTGCTGGGCCTGAGCAACCCCTCTCCTATCTCCCGTCTTCTCTTCTTGCCTATGCCTAGGGTACTCTCAGCCCACCTCCGCCCCCTTAAACAGGTCCCCTACCTCCCTGACACTGACCCCCCCCCATCTTCCCCTTCACTCCAGTCCAACCCGCTGCCGCTCCTGCCGGTGACTAGACCTGCCCGGCACCTGTCCCCAAATCCCCCCCACCTTGCCTAGTCCTGCTGCCAGTAAGTCCCCCTTTCGCCCATTCTACCCAGGCTCCCTCCCCTCACCACTAATCCCAAGGACCCACCCCTGGCTAAGTACGCATCAACCTGCCCTACTCTATCCAGGCCTTTCACCTCCTCATTCCATGAGGCAAAAATATCTAATCCCTCCCAAGCCTGGCTACCTCCCGCAGGCTCCCAACCCCCAGGGGCTTCCTCTTCCTCCCCCTTTGAAAAAGACAGCTCCAGCACACCCATAACAGGGTCCCAATCTAAATTGCTGGAGTCCCATGCCTACCCCCTCCTCTAACGATGGTCCCCTTTCTGGAGGAAAATCCTGACCTGACCCAACCCCAAATGAGTCCTCTTGAGTGCGCCCCCCAAAGGAGGGGGCCCCCAACAGCCTCCCACTCACCTTCTGCCTCGTTATCCTGTCCCAAGTACTCCCAGGGCCCCCTGCGCTGTGGGTTCATAAGTCCTCCTCCCCCCCCACCCTGGTCGATAATCTTCCATCCTCTGATAAGGAATTCAAAAGCTAAGCTGCTGACTAGCTGCCAAAATGTTTTCCTCTACACTACCCTGCTCCCAGCCACCAGGTCACCAGAACCTAAAATGGTAGCTGGGAAAGCGAGAAAGAGCCCCTTATACAATTGGGCTATAATTGGGCTACAGCCCAAATCAAAAACAGCCCAAAATCTACAAAATGGCCGGCCAGGCCAGCCCAGCCCCTCCCAATCAGCCCGGGGGGCAGACCTCCCTGTGCTCGGCTGCCCCCCAAGCCCCCCTTCTCCGCCTCCTCTGCATTTAAACGTCACTCCGTGATGACATGTGGAATGGGAGCTTGCCTAGGGAGGCATGGGGCCACAAGTCGCACTGAGTCCTGGCTCGGCCGCCTCCGCTGCACGTGCTCACCCCTGGTGGAGCCCCCCCTAGTGGGGGACTCATACCGTGCAGACCAACCAAGCTCTCACCTCCCGTCCGGTGCCAGTCTGGCGCTGCAGCTTGACTCAGTGCACCGGCGGCAGAACCAAAGCTGCGCTGAGGAATGTGGCTGCAGGCAGACAGGCAGGTGGCCTGCCTGCCATGGCGTCACTTCAGTTCCGAGCTCGGGAGCAACCGATGCCTGCACTGCTACCTGCTCGTACTCACACCAGGATCATGTCCACTGAGTTCCGCTTCCGCCGTCGCTTCCACCAGCCTACTCAGCACAGCCTCACGTCACATAGTATCCTGCCAGATAGAGAGCAAGGAATCTTCTGCGAGTAATTATATCTCTCTTGCTACCAGTCCTCGGCTTGATTAATATCTTCACTGGATGCCGTACAGTTTCCATAGATATCTGTTGACATGATTAAGATTTAACATTGTGCACGTTATGGTCACTTTTCCGACCCCAGTTTCTTATTATGTGACATTATCTGTTTGTCCTTGTGACCATCATTCTGCCCAATTGATGATGCACTACTTGCTTTTTTGCAAATTTTATGTATCTTTAAGATGCCGTTGTTAGACTTGGCTTTTTCAGCAGGTTTAGCCCCAGACTTTTTGATTTTTGGCCTCCTATTTTTGACCCTGTTTTTGTTGGTTTTAGGACTCTGGGCACTTTACCACTGCTATTCAGTGCTAAAGTGCATATGCTCTCCAGGTAAATTATGTAAATGGATTTGTGTTTCCATGTTTGGCTTATTTGATTTACTACTAGGTCCCTAGTATAGTGCACTGTGTGTGCCAGTGCCTGTTAATCAAATGCTGCTCGAGGGCCTGCAGCACTGATTGTGCCACCCACACAAGCAGCCTTTCCAAACGGTTCTCAGACTTGCCACTGCAGTGTCTGCGTGCTATTGTGACTGCCATGTAGACTTGGCAAGTGCACCCACTTTCCAGGCCCTAACCTTTCCTTGTCTTACATGTAAGACACTCCTCAGGTAGGCCCAAGGTACCCCTGTGGGCAGGGTGCAGTGTATGTAAAAGGTAGGACATGTACTGGTGTGTTTGTGACATGTCCTGATAGTGAAAACATTGTATTTCGTTTTTCACTATGGAAAGGCTATCTGTCCCATAGGATAGAATGGGAGACACTTTGTAACATCTTACAAGTATACCTTCCCATTGGAACAAGATAGCGAAATGGAGTTTAGTATGCCTGAACTCAGAATGTAAAAAAATCATCTTTTAGAAAAAATGATTTTTATGTTGTGTGTTTGAAAATACTACTTTTAGAAAGTGGGTCTTTTCTTGCTTAGCCTTCCTGTGTGCCTCTGCTGGGATGTGGATTGGCTGTCTGGCTTTGGAGTGACAGGGGCTGAGGATGTGCATTCACTGTAGACAGCCACTGGGGGGAGGGGTTGAGGTGTGTCCTGCCTTTCCTGGATGAGTCAGGTCTGGGCTAAATAAACCTGGGCTGCATTGAGTAGTGGGAGGAGTTTCACTAGAACCTGAATAGGCCTGGCCTGCATTTAGAGTGGTGGGTGGAGATTTCCCTTGCACCTGAATAGGCCCTTTCTCCCTTGCACAATGCTGTCTCCACCTTTGTTAGACCTGGCACCATTGGCGTGGGTCTCCCTTCCATTTTTCGCTGTTGTCTCCTCTGTTTTACTGGTGTTAGATGCTCTGGGCGCGGTGCCACTGCCATTCAGTGTCACAGCGCGAATGCTCCCTGTGTAAATATGTCTATGTGAATTGGTATACCCCTGATTGGCTTATTTGGTTTACCTGTTAGTCCCTAGTACTGTGGCCTATGTGTGCCCAGGGCTGGTAAACCAAATGCTGCTGGTGGGCCTGCAGCACTGATGTGTGCCACCCACAGAAGCAGCTTGTAAAGTGTGTCTCAGACCTGCCACTGCAGTGTCTGTGTGCAGTCCAGAACTGCCATCTAGGCTGTGAAGTGCACTCACTTCCCAGCCCCTGAACCTTCCCTTAGCATCCTGTAAGTCACCCCTATGGTAGGGTGCCTTGTATGTGTAAGGCAGGACATGCCTTGGTGTGTGTAGCATGTCCTGGTAGTGAATTATGCCCCATTTCGTTTTTCACTACTGTAAGGCTACCTGTTCCTCATAGGCTAGAATGGGCAGCTTGACTATTACATGCTATAGTCCTAACTGACCCCAGGAACATGGTAGAAAAACGAATTTAGTATGCCTGAGCTCAGAATATTAAAATACACCTTTTAGTGAAGTTTATTTTTATATTCTGTGTTTGAAAATACCACTTTTAGAAAGTAGGTATTTTCTTGCCTAAGCCTTCCAGTGTGCTCTGCCGTTATGTGTATTGGCTGTCTGGTTTTAGAGGGGCAGGACAGGCTGAGTCAGACCTGGGTGGAATAGAGAGATCTGCATTTAGAGTGTGGGGAGGGGTGGCTCTTTGATCTGAATAGGGCTGTGCCTGGCAAGGTGAATGCTGGCTCCACCTCCCACTGTGTGTCTGCTAGCAGACCCCTCTTTCTGAAAGGAAGGATGCAGCCTGGTAAACAAAGTGCTCCAGGCCTGAGCAGAACTGGTTCTGGCTAGGTTCAGGGACTGGTAGCTTCAAGGATCAAAGGTTTTTGGGGTATAAATATCTGTGCTCAAACCCCCTACTTTTGTATTGCTTTTGGATCTGGAGAGGAAACTCTGTCCGTGCCACTGGAGGAATCTGCAGGAAGTGACTGTCCCTGTGCTGTGTGTTGTTTCTTGCACTGGCCTGCAGCAGTGACCACTGGACCTTGAAGAAGAGGAAAAGGAACTCTTGAGAGAACTTTTATTTTTGTACAGCAATCACCCAAGGGCTAGGAAAAGAGCTAGCCTCCTGCTGGAGTCTCAGGCACATCAGACTCCACCACCAACCTCCTGCTTCCTCCCTGCGAGGACTGCTATCTGCTGAGGAGGCTCCTGTGAGTTCCAGGGCCTCTAGTCTGCATCAGAGAAAAGAGGGTAAGAAATCGACGCTAACGCATCTTTGCGGGCCGCTGCAGTCGAGAGCGCTGGGAAAATCATCGCGCTACTGCCGCCGAGGGCCCGCAACCCGAAACCATCGCTGACGCCCCTTTGCGAGCCGCTGCAGCCGAGACGCGCTGGAAAGATCATCGCGCTGCTGTCGCCGCGCACTCGCAACTCTGAAAGAAATCATCGCTTCGAGACATCGCAGTGCGGACGCCGTGCGTTCGCCACTTTGATCGCATTGCACCGAATTTCGTCGCTCCTCGCGGAGCGTCTTGTCTTCGCATCGCAACACGATCGCACAGCGCAACAGGATCACCGCATCGACTTCTCCCACGCGGCAAGAAAGTCATCGCATCGGCGGTCCAGCGTGCAGAAGTTGGTCGCATCGTCTCCGCACGCATCCCGCAGATCGGCGCATCATCCTCCCTTGCGGCAAGGATTTCAACGCATCGCCGGCCTCGCGTGCCGAGAATCATCGCTACAGCTTATTTGCGACACTTTGTTGGTTTTGCTACTAAACCCAGGTACTTTGTGAAAGAAAGGGTCGCAGAGACCACTGCTTTGAACTTGAACCTTATTTTTGCAACCTTTGAACTATTTTTGACAGCCTTTCAACAGCTATCCTATTTTTGACCGTATTGTGGCTTTTACAGTTATTGGTCTTGTGATAAATCTGCCTTTATATAAAGATACTTATTTTTTATAATAACTACTTGTGTGGTGTCCCTTTGTAGTGTTCCTCACTGTGTTACTGTGTATGATCATAAATGCTTCACACCCTGCCTCTGAGATAAGCCTACCTGCTCGTGCTACGTTACCACAGGGTTGAGCAGGGGTATTAAAGAGGGTAGCCCTCTCACTCTGACTTAGGAAGAAGGGTCCCTACTTGGACAGTGGCCAGCCATTGCTAACTAGAGACCCCCATTTCTAACATTGGTGGTCAGCGGTGAGGATCTGGACTTGCATTTATGATCGCATACAGTAATTATAGTGTACACTACTAGTGAGTGCAGACCATAACGTACCGCATACATTTTTTTTGAGAATTTTTTTTGCTCCTATATTGTGATTGATATTGCCGGTGATTTTTCACCCACGCACATTTCTGAGAGTTTTTGGGATCCTATATTGTGATTGATATTGCCGGTGATTTTTCACCCGCGCCCATTTATTGAAAGTTTTTTGATCCCCTATTGTGATTGATATTGCTGGTGATTTTTCACCCACGCACATTTCTGAGAGTTTTTAGGATCCTATATTGTGATTGATAATGCCGGTGATTTTTCACCCACGCACATTTCTGAGAGTTTTTAGGATCCTATATTGTGATTGATATTGCCGGTGATTTTTCACCCGCTTACATTTTTTGAGAAGTTTTCTTCTGTCTTTTATTGATATTGCCAGTTATTTCTACAATGGGCAAGCCCAGATCCAATGCCTCAGAAGATCTCTCCTGGGAAGAAGAGAAAATAGAAACCTACAATGCCAAGCAGCTCAAATATTTTTGCAAGCAATTCACAGTCCCTATCGCAGGTCTCACTAGGAGGGAGGAGTATTACAAGGCGCTGAAGGCCTGGCTAGAAGCCAGGGATGCCCCTAAGGATCTAGGAGAGCTTGTGGAGGGAGGAGAGCAGCAGGGCGATGTAGTAGACTTAGTAGGAGACCCAGCCCTTTCCAACCCGGGCTCTAGTGTGTCCGCTAAGGGCCTGTCCCCAGAAGAGCTGGAGGACAGGGAGAGAGATAGGCGGCATAATATGGAGATGGCTAAGCTTAAAATGGATGGTCACCGGGACCTAGAGAACAAGAAGTTAGAAATTGAGATTATGAGGATGAAGCTTGAGCATGAGAGAGTATTGAGGGAGTTGGAGATTAAAGCTAAGAGCATGGAAATCTCCCCTCTGGTGGCAGCGTACCTGTAGTGCACCCTGAGAGTAGGGTGTATATACCCAAGGAGGTTATTAAAGATTTCCACAAAAGTGAAGATATTGGGCAATGGTTTGCCGCTTATGAATTAGCCATGGTGTCCCACCGGGTCCCTGAGAAGGATTGGGGAGCGGGGTTGTGGGGACGCTTTGTGAGTGAGGGGAGGGATACCTTGTTGGACCTGCCCCCAGAAAGTAGGATGGTTTATGCCCACATGAAGGAAGCGTTGATGACCCGCTATGGTTTGACCCCTGAGATGTATAGACAGAGGTTTAGGGTCTGTAAGAAGCTAGAGGGTACCACGTGGGTTGAATATGTGTCTTTTTTTTGCAGAGCCATGGAACGCTGGGTAAAAGGTAGCAAAGTAGAAACTTTTGCACAGTTTTATGATTTGATTGCATGGGAGCATTTATCTAGTAATTGTTTTCCTGAGCTACGCCAGCACCTAATTGATTGCAAGCTGACTAACCCTAGAAAGCTTGCTGAGGAGGCGGACCGCTGGGTGAGCACCCGGGTCCGCAAGGGTCCAGTGGGAGACGTCGCCAAAGGTGGGCAGGGTCCCCAGCAGAGGAGTGGGGGGACAAGGGTCAACAGAGGGAGTTCCACCGAGGGCCCCAAAGTAATCCCCCAGGGAACCAAGCAGTGGTGTCCCAGCCCCCCAAGAAAGGAGGACCGGGACCCCAACAGGTAGGCCTGTTCCCAGGGGGCCCCCACGTGTTACAACTGTGGTCAAGTGGGCCACAGATATTTTGATCCCCAGTGCCCCCAAAGGGGGCCAGTGCACCTCCGTGCACCACCCCGCCAGATTGCTAGTGTAGCCCTGGGAGAGGAGGAGATGGGTGCCCAAGAGGGGTGGGATCCCGTAGAATTGACCCTTGTCTCATTAGGGGACTTTGAGATGGTCCCCAAGCCTGCACTGCCTGCTAACACTAAAAAATACAGGCAGTGGGTGACCATCAATGGCCATAGGGTGGAGGCTCTAAGAGACACAGGGGCCAGTGTAACTGCTGTCAGCTCCCGGTTGGTGTCCAAAGAGCAGGTTGTCCCCCATGCATTCTACCCAGTAGTGTCCGCAGACAACTCAGAGAGCCAATGTGAGGTGGCTCAGGTTCCCTTTGAGTGGGGGGGGGTCTCAGGAACTCTTCAGGTAGCTGTGAGGCCCGCCATGCCTGTAGACTGTCTGCTGGGCAATGATTTAGAGGACTCCCCGTGGTCTACGGTGGAGAGGAAGGCTCACTTAGAAATGTTGGGTCTGCCTAAGTGGGCGTGTGCTACCACTCGGTCCATGGCAGCCAAGGAGGGTGTTGAAAAGGATCTGGAGCCTGAGAGTAGGGCCCAGATCCCTGCCTTAGAGAGAAGGGGCAGGGGGCGCGGGAAGCCGGCCCCCTTGGTTCCCACGGCCCAGGAAGGAGCAGATCCTGAGGGGGATGCCCTGGAGCCTACCGGGGAGCAGATCACCGAACTGGGGGACCTGCCTGAGCTGACCCATTGGCAGCAAGAAGGGGGACCCACCAGGGAGGAATTTTGTGAGGAGCAGAGAGTTTGCCCCTCTCTTGAGGGTATGCGGCGACAGGCTGCAGCCCAGGCAGAAGGTGACATGTCTGGTTCACATCTGATTTATTGGGAGAACAGTCTCCTGTATAGTGAGCCTAAGGTTGCTGAGCCAGGGTCAGCCCGTGTGCTGGTGGTACCCGAGTGCTTCAGAACCTTCCTACTGGGGTTGGCTCATGACATTCCATTGGCAGGACATCTGGGGCAGACCAAGACCTTTGAGAGGCTGGCCGCCCACTTTTATTGGCCCCAGATGCACAAGAGTTCAGACTCTCATTGCAGGACCTGTGAGACTTGCCAGGCAAGTGGGAAGAGTGGGGGAAGATCAAGGCCCCACTCCAGCCCTTTCCAGTTGTGAGTACCCCATTCGAGCGAGTGGGCATTGACATTGTGGGGCCTCTGGACCCCAAGACAGCCATGGGCAACAGGTTCATCCTGGTCTTGGTGGACCATGCCACCCGGTACCCTGAAGCCATCCCGCTCAGGACAGTGACGGCCCCCGTGGTGGGACGTGCACTGATGGGGATTTTCTCCCGTGTGGGATTCCCCAGAGAGGTGGTGTCTGACAGGGGGACCAACTTCATCTCCCAGTACATGAAGTCTCTGTGGAAGGAGTGTGGGGTAACGTATAAGTTCACCACTCCTTACCACCCCCAAGGTAATGGTCTGGTTGAAAGGTTCAACCGGACCTTGAAGGGCATGATCATGGGCCTAGAAGAGCCCCTGAGGCGTAAGTGGGACGTCCTCTTGCCATGCCTGTTGTTTGCCTACCGGGAGGTGCCACAGAAGTCCTTAGGGTTCAGTCCCTTTGAACTCCTCTATTGCCACCCGGTTAGAGGACCTCTGAGTCTGGTCAAGGAAGGCTGGGAGCAATCTCCCAGGAAACCTCCCCAAGATGTATTTAGCTACATGTTGGCCTTCAGGAACCAGACTCGGCGTTTCAGAAAAATTGCTGAGGCAAATCTGGAAGCCAGCCAAGAAGAAATGAAACGTTGGCACGACCAGAATGCCACTTTGGTCGAATTTCAACCTGGTCAGAAGGTTTGGGTACTGGCCCCAGTGGAGCCTTGTGCGCTCCAAGATAAGTGGACCGGTCCCTTTGAGGTGGTGGAGCGCAAAAGTCCAGTTACCTACTTGGTGGACTTTCAGTCTCCCAGGAACCCCTTGCGGGTCCTGCATGTGAACCGCCTAAAGCCCCACTTTGAGAGGTCTGAAGTGGGCATGCTTCTTGCCACAGATGATGGGGTTGAGGAGGAGAGTGAGCCTCTCCCTGACCTCCTGTGTGCAGAAGAGAAGGATGGGTCAGTGGAGGGTGTGATCCTCTCCACCACACTGACCCCTGAGCAGCAGAGAGATTGTCACCACCTGTTGGGGCAATTTTCTGATTTGTTCTCCCTGGTACCTGGTGTCACTGATTGGTGCGTCCATGAGGTGGATACCGGGGACAGTTCTCCTGTCAAGCACAAGGCTTACCGGGTAACTGACAGGGTCAGGGCTTGCATTAAGGAGGAGGTCTCCAAAATGTTCGCCCTAGGGGTGGTTGAGTCCTCTAGCAGCCCCATGTCCAGCCCCGTGGTCTTGGTACCAAAAGCTGCGACGCCTGGTGCCACTCCTGAACTTAGGTTCTTTGTGGACTACCGAGGTCTCAATTCGGTCACCAAGACCGACGCGCACCCCATCCCCAGAGCTGATGAGCTCATAGACCGGTTAGGGGCTGCCCGGTACCTCAGCACGTTTGATCTGACGTCTGGGTACTGGCAGATCGCCTTAACTGATGGGGCAAAGGAGAGGTCAGCATTCTCCACACCAGATGGGCACTACCAGTTCCGTGTGATGCCCTTTGGGATGAAGAATGACCCTGCCACCTTCCAGAGATTGGTCAACCAGGTGTTGGTTGGGCTGGAGGCTTTCAGTGCCGCCTACCTGGATGACATTGCAGTGTTTAGTTCCTCCTGGGAGGACCACTTGCGCCACCTCTGGGAAGTGTTGATGGCGCTGCGCAGAGCAGGCCTCACAATCAAGGCCAGTAAGTGCCAGATTGGGCAGGGTTCTGTGGTGTACTTGGGACACCAGGTGGGGAGCGGCCAGGTGGCGCCCCTGCAGCCCAAGATTGAAACCATCCTGGCTTGGGAGCCCCCAAGGACCCAGACCCAGGTGAGGGCCTTCTTAGGACTCACGGGTTATTACAGGAGGTTTGTCAAGGGGTATGGCAACATTGTTGCACCCTTGACTGAGCTGACTTCCAGGAAGCGGCCAAAGATTGTGAACTGGACTGACACCTGTCAGAAAGCCTTTGATGCCCTCAAAACTGCTATGTGTACAGCACCCGTACTCCAGGCGCCCAATTTTGCTAAGGAATTTGTTGTCCAGACAGACGCTTCAGAGCATGGGGTGGGGGCCGTTCTGTCACAGATAAATGAGGAGGGACTAGACCAACCTGTAGCCTTCATCAGTAGGAGGTTACTTCCACGGGAACAGAGGTGGAGTGCAATTGAGCGTGAGGCATTTGCTGTGGTCTGGGCACTGAAGAAGCTGAGACCATACCTGTTTGGGACTCACTTCCGGGTTCAGACAGACCACAGGCCCCTCAGATGGCTGATGCAGATGAGGGGTGAGAATCCCAAGTTGTTGAGGTGGTCCATTTCCCTACAGGGTATGGACTTCACGGTGGAACACCGCCCTGGTACAGAACACGCCAATGCTGATGGTCTGTCCAGATTTTTCCGCCTTAGCGATGAGAACTTCCAAGGGGACGGGTAGTTCTCCCCACATTTCAGCTGGAGGGGACGTGTGTTAGACCTGGCACCATTGGCGTGGGTCTCCCTTCCATTTTTCGCTCTTGTCTCCTCTGTTTTACTGGTGTTAGATGCTCTGGGCGCGGTGCCACTGCCATTCAGTGTCACAGCGCGAATGCTCCCTGTGTAAATATGTCTATGTGAATTGGTATACCCCTGATTGGCTTATTTGGTTTACCTGTTAGTCCCTAGTACTGTGGCCTATGTGTGCCCAGGGCTGGTAAACCAAATGCTGCTGGTGGGCCTGCAGCACTGATGTGTGCCACCCACAGAAGCAGCTTGTAAAGTGTGTCTCAGACCTGCCACTGCAGTGTCTGTGTGCAGTCCAGAACTGCCATCTTGGCTGTGAAGTGCACTCACTTCCCAGCCCCTGAACCTTCCCTTAGCATCCTGTAAGTCACCCCTATGGTAGGGTGCCTTGTATGTGTAAGGCAGGACATGCCTTGGTGTGTGTAGCATGTCCTGGTAGTGAATTATGCCCCATTTCGTTTTTCACTACTGTAAGGCTACCTGTTCCTCATAGGCTAGAATGGGCAGCTTGACTATTACATGCTATAGTCCTAACTGACCCCAGGAACATGGTAGAAAAACGAATTTAGTATGCCTGAGCTCAGAATATTAAAATACACCTTTTAGTGAAGTTTATTTTTATATTCTGTGTTTGAAAATACCACTTTTAGAAAGTAGGTATTTTCTTGCCTAAGCCTTCCAGTGTGCTCTGCCGTTATGTGTATTGGCTGTCTGGTTTTAGAGGGGCAGGACAGGCTGAGTCAGACCTGGGTGGAATAGAGAGATCTGCATTTAGAGTGTGGGGAGGGGTGGCTCTTTGATCTGAATAGGGCTGTGCCTGGCAAGGTGAATGCTGGCTCCACCTCCCACTGTGTGTCTGCTAGCAGACCCCTCTTTCTGAAAGGAAGGATGCAGCCTGGTAAACAAAGTGCTCCAGGCCTGAGCAGAACTGGTTCTGGCTAGGTTCAGGGACTGGTAGCTTCAAGGATCAAAGGTTTTTGGGGTATAAATATCTGTGCTCAAACCCCTACTTTTGTATTGCTTTTGGATCTGGAGAGGAAACTCTGTCCGTGCCACTGGAGGAATCTGCAGGAAGTGACTGTCCCTGTGCTGTGTGTTGTTTCTTGCACTGGCCTGCAGCAGTGACCACTGGACCTTGAAGAAGAGGAAAAGGAACTCTTGAGAGAACTTTTATTTTTGTACAGCAATCACCCAAGGGCTAGGAAAAGAGCTAGCCTCCTGCTGGAGTCTCAGGCACATCAGACTCCACCACCAACCTCCTGCTTCCTCCCTGCGAGGACTGCTATCTGCTGAGGAGGCTCCTGTGAGTTCCAGGGCCTCTAGTCTGCATCAGAGAAAAGAGGGTAAGAAATCGACGCTAACGCATCTTTGCGGGCCGCTGCAGTCGAGAGCGCTGGGAAAATCATCGCGCTACTGCCGCCGAGGGCCCGCAACCCGAAACCATCGCTGACGCCCCTTTGCGAGCCGCTGCAGCCGAGACGCGCTGGAAAGATCATCGCGCTGCTGTCGCCGCGCACTCGCAACTCTGAAAGAAATCATCGCTTCGAGACATCGCAGTGCGGACGCCGTGCGTTCGCCACTTTGATCGCATCGCACCGAATTTCGTCGCTCCCTCGCGGAGCGTCTTGTCTTCGCATCGCAACACGATCGCACAGCGCAACAGGATCACCGCATCGACTTCTCCCACGCGGCAAGAAAGTCATCGCATCGGCGGTCCAGCGTGCAGAAGTTGGTCGCATCGTCTCCGCACGCATCCCGCAGATCGGCGCATCATCCTCCCTTGCGGCAAGGATTTCAACGCATCGCCGGCCTCGCGTGCCGAGAATCATCGCTACAGCTTATTTGCGACACTTTGTTGGTTTTGCTACTAAACCCAGGTACTTTGTGAAAGAAAGGGTCGCAGAGACCACTGCTTTGAACTTGAACCTTATTTTTTGCAACCTTTGAACTATTTTTGACAGCCTTTCAACAGCTATCCTATTTTTGACCGTATTGTGGCTTTTACAGTTATTGGTCTTGTGATAAATCTGCCTTTATATAAAGATACTTATTTTTTATAATAACTACTTGTGTGGTGTCCCTTTGTAGTGTTCCTCACTGTGTTACTGTGTATGATCATAAATGCTTCACACCCTGCCTCTGAGATAAGCCTACCTGCTCGTGCTACGTTACCACAGGGTTGAGCAGGGGTATTAAAGAGGGTAGCCCTCTCACTCTGACTTAGGAAGAAGGGTCCCTACTTGGACAGTGGCCAGCCATTGCCAACTAGAGACCCCCATTTCTAACAACCTTCTGCCGGGCAGCTGGGCCAGAAAGGACAGAACTGGTTTGGTCTGAGCTGAGAGACTTTTGCCGCAAGGGAGCTGAGGAAAATGTGGTATAAATATTGGGGCCCAGACCTCAGAACTTTAGATTACTGCTGAACTAAGGAACCTGCCAGGAAGAAGAGCTGGAAAAGCTGTCAGGAGGAACTGCCACTTTGTTGCATGCTCTGCTGTGTTGGCCTGCTGCTTGCTTCTTCTGTCTTGGGCAGGGAAAGGACTGGATTGTACTTTCATCGTCCTGCTGTTAGAGTTTTCTCCAAGGGCTTGAAGTAGAGCTTGCCTCCTGTTTGAAGTCTCAGGGAGATAAAAGACTTCAGAGAACTCACTTGGATCAAGGAACCTGCCAAGAAGAATAGCTGGGAGAACTGCCAGGAGGAGTACTGCCCCTTTGCTGTGTTGCTGCTTTGCTGGGTTGGCCTGCAGTTGCTACTTCTGCCTTGGGCAGTGAAAGGACTGGGCTGAACTTTCTTCACTTGTTGCTGAGTATCTCCAACGGCTTGAAACAGAGCTTGCCTCCTCTTCACGAAATCTCAGGGACAGCAAAGACTTCACTTACCTCTGGGTAGCGCCTCTGGAACCGTGGGTTTCAGTTGCCACAAAGGGGAAAAGCAGCCTACACCGTCACCGACACTGCTGTGGACTCCATGTTCCGAAGGCACTGCAGAGGGCACCGCCGCACTTCGCCCAACCGCAACGGATGCCATGTGCGGCCCGCACCAACGCGGTTGGCCTGAACCAAAGGTACTATTTACAAGTCTGTTGACACTAACGCTGGGCCGCACCGACGCGGTCAGCCGGAACTGTTGGATTCTGTTGTTTTCAGCACCACGATAGCCCCCGACGGAGCTACCGGCTTCAAGGAACTGCATTTTAAAGTCATTCTTGCAAAGTGCATATTTTTGGTTACTGTATGCTGGTCTTTTATCGTTTTGGGCTTGTTTGAACAGATAAATATCGGTTATTTTTCTAAAACTGGTGTGGTGTCCTTTTGTAGTGTTTTCACTGTATTACTGTATGGTATGTGCAAATGCTTCACACACTGCCTCGGAGATAAGCCTGACTGCGCATGCCAAGCCACCAAGGGGGTGAACAGGGGTTATTTCAGTCGTGTATCCCCCTTATCCTGACTAGAAGGAAGGGTCCCTATTTGGGTAAAGGTGCAAACCATTGCCAACCAGAGACCCCCATTTCTAACAGCCATTTTTTGGTTCCAGTTTTGAGAAGTGCTAATCTTAGGCAATGCAGTGAAGCCTTGAGTTTCATACCTAGTGTACCGTCAATATATGTTTGCCGGGAGCAGCGACATATCTCCAGCATGCTATTATTTAAGGAAAGGACTTGAGGTGATTCTTCTCTTTACCTTTTAGATGTTGTTGGTTTAGATACATTAGCTGAAATTCTGGGATTGAACTGTTAGGCAGAATGGTATTTTTATGATGTAATTATTGTTGTTATATGATATCGTATTATACTCTATATCTGTGATGAATTGGCACTTAGAATAAAATAAGGATATTCTTTTAGCAAAGTGTAATTTTATGATTGTGATGTGACTGATGAATTTTAATGTACTTTTAATTTTAATTTTTAACTGAATAAAGTCTGAATAATTGACTGACTAACTGTGAAAAGTTATAACACAGCTTCTGATGCTTAAATACTCTGGGAATGGCTTTCCAACTTTGCGGACTTTAAACCAGTTCTAGTCATAATCTGGAGTAATCAGAACAGTTGTTCATCAACCCCTGAGTGTGTAGTCACACTAGTAATTTTTGACATTAAGTTCAAACATTACCTATTATAAAATATGCATGCATTCACACGAAAGTGACCTAGCAATTGATACCTTGTCTGTTAGCACTTAAGTTAAAACAACTAAAGCAAACACAAAACATTGTAAAAGCGAATAGGTGTGACTTCTAACTGAACGTTTTTCTTCATTGTTTGGTGGGTAAGGCACCTGATAAGTCGTCATGTATGCTGGTGTGTCTCACCACTGGTATTTAAGATTGGTTTTTAGGTCTCGCCTACGCAGCGCGCATGCGCTGCATAGGAAAGAGACCTCTTGGAATCAATGCAGTTTTTGCCCTAAAAACGTGCACGCGTTGCATTGCTTTCAATGGCAACGCGTGCACGTTTGGCGATTCCCTTGCGGGAGCGAGCGGCGCCATCTGGTACCAATTATCGCGCTCGCTCCCGCAAGGGAAACGCTGCGCCTCCCTGCTCTCGGCCGCACTCCCCCACCCCTCCCACCTCTAAATAACCAGAACAGGCCTACCGATAACTGATGCCCAGCCTCTGTGTGTAGTGGGAAGAACGCGAGGTATGTCGCAGCCTACCTACAATCGTAGTAGACGCATTGCTCAGTTTACTGCTTAAATGTGGCTAGTCCTTCCTAATCTGCTTAACCAGGTAAAATAGGGCGAAGACAATGTCAGTCATTGTGCACGTGCCTGCGGAATCCCTCTCTCTCATGTGTTAATTATTATGTTAACTACAGGCAAATCCGTAGACCTATTTTTCGTCAGATGTATGGATTGACATAGCGTTGACTTATTTTACTGACAACTCCTGAGGTTGCTTTTCTGTAAGGGCGACACCTTAGAAAACGACAACAATTTTCACATTTTACGTAATGTATTATGGTTAGCGTTTAGATTATCATTGTAACTTCTCCCAGGCGGCATAAATCCGAGTTCTATATGCCTTGGTCATTGAGTAAGACCGAACAAATCAATCACAGATGTAGGTTTTATTCAATAGGGAGTGGTGCAGTGGGCTGGGGTCTTCTGAAATGATGGGTGCGGTCACATACCTTTTCCAAGACTTTTCCTTGGGTAAATTTGAATTTTTGATTGACAACGGATCACTGGATGCTGCAGGGAGTTTAAATGTTGCTAGTGAAGCTAGGCGATTTGATAGCAAGACATCAGGCTGTTAGCTACAACGATCACAGTCAGAGGCAATGTGTTTCTTGGCTTCCTTTGTTAGACCATGTGATGGCTGCCATCTAGTGATACTGTGGGTGTTCGTTTGCATTTCGAGGCAGGGAATCCGTTGTGAATTTCTCTTTCCTTTTTACGAGAACGAGGTTGTTTTCGGATTTAAATTCAACGTTGCTTATTGATGTGGGGACAGACTTGTGTGCGCATAGTAGCCTGTCACTAATGTGTGAGGAAATAGTATTTCTGCCATAATTAGACATTCGTAAACCTATAAATACATTAGTTTTTTCTAATTTTCAGAATTAAAACATTATTCCTGAAAAAGTGAAATTTGAACAAATTCTTATACAGAATCTAAATATAGACCGATGTAGAGTGACCAACTGACATGGGTGCAAATTCAGGACGGTAAGTTTAAAAATTCAGGACAAAAATTCAGGACAGACGGTCAAAATTCAGGACAAAACTTTGTGAAAAAAGGTACGTTTTACAGACACATCAGAGGAAGTTGCGCAATAGTATAAAAGTAAGTAAATAGACAACCACTTAAGTACAAGTCAAAATAAGTTTATATTAGGTATAGACAATTGTGCACTTCACGTTTATTTGGTATGCTTGCAGCTTTGAGCAACTGTGCAGGTCTTTTAGAGGTATTTCATATGATAATTTACATTCTGTCATCCATTAATTCTTTCATCCATCATTCAGTCTTTCACCATTCATTCTGTCCTTCCATCTGTGTGCCCATCCATATCCAAACCTTTTCAATCATTTGCAAACCTATCCATCATCTATCCTTCCATCCATCATTTCACTCATCCATCCCTTCATCCACCCTTTCACTCATCCATCCATCCACCCTTTCACAAAATCCATCCTTTCACTCATCCATCCACTCTTCCACCCATCCACTCATCCATCCATTTACCCTTTCACCCAAGCCATCCTTTCACTCATCCATCCAGTCTTTCACCCATCCTTTCACTTACTCATCCATCCACCCAGTCACTCATCCGTCCACCCTTTCACTCATCCATCCATCCACTCATCCATCCATCCTTTCTTCCAGCTCTCCACTCTCCCTTTCACTCATTATGCATTCTTTCAATCATCCATCTTTACATTCTTCTTTTCACTCATCCATGCACCCATTCGCCCATCCATTCTGCCAATCATTCATCCATGCTTTCACTCATCCATCCATCCATCCTCCCTTTCTCTCTCCATTCCCCTTTTACTTAGCCACCCATCCTTCCAGCCACACTTTACCCATACACCCACCCACCCACCCACCCATCCATCCACCCACCCATCCATCCACCCACCCAGTTGCAGACAGAAGAGGCCCATCAAGAACTTCACCCTCGCTATAGGTCCTAAAGCAAGGGGTGGGGGAGGGTTCACTATGCACCTGCACATAGGCAATCTGAAAACTTGGAAGTCACGAGTCATGCATGATGCAGTGCCAGGACGTGAGGTGACTGTGACATAGTGTTTTTTCCAGGGCTTTACGTGGGATGAAAAACTGGGGGTCTCTCCAAGGGGTGCGTCTGATGTAATTAAGGGCTTGGCTTAAAACATCTAAGCTAAAAATATGTGCTGAGCAGTGTGCCGCCCGACTGGTATTTTGCGGTTTCTATCATTGCATCTAGTAACATTAGACCTACAACAAGCCATGACTATTGGCTTTGTCAATGGATGTTAGTTGCATAAAATAAATAAACAAGCATTGGCATAGCCAATAGTCTCGCTTTGGGACCTTATAAGTGTTTAGCCATGCAACAGTTGATGTTGTTGCACCAAGGATATTGTGCTGGATAACTAAACACTTATAAGGTCCCAAAGGCGAGACCTATTGGCTATGCCAATGCTTGTTATTTTCTATTTTCTATTTCCTCCTTTCTCTATTTCTTTCTCTTTCGTTATTTTCTTGGTTCTTTGTCCCCTTTCATGCTTTCTTTCGCTAATTTCTGTCTTCGTTTTTTAAGTCTCACATAGGCAGCGCATGAACTGCCTCTCCGAGGCATCAAGTAATCAGTATTACAAGTGAAACTCCACCCATTGCGTTTCTCTTTGTTTTGTTGCTGGCCATTGGTGAGATCTGGCATTGCTCTTCTTATCTCACTGATTGTTGGCTAGTGGTCCCATACGTCACTTCCGTTTTCTTCTGTGTCTGGAGGAAGCAGCATCGACCAACTACAGTTAACTTACGCTGCAGGGCGGTATCTTTTAATGTAGGGACTACTTCGTTGTTTTTTTTGCAAAGGTGCCTGGTCTGCGCATACGTTTAATATGCAGGGCCGCTTTCCTCAGTGTTTTTACCCTCCACTACCACCCGCCCCTCGCTCCTTGTTTTTCCTGCTGCTGCCTGAGAGCGGCTATTAATATCGAAACCGGCTGTTGCTGGCAAACAGCGCCGTATCCCTCCCACTTTTTTTAATTTGTCTCTCCCCACCCCCCGTCCGAGATCGCTGTTTATTTCTGTTTACGTCCTTTGATAACAATGGCAGCACTCGGGCTATTAGCTTGAAAAATTTTAAGCTAAACCACGGGCGCCGTGATTACTGCAAAAGTAAAGAAATAGAAAAGCATTTTGTTCTATTTCTTTACTTTTGAAGCAATTGCGGCACCCGCGCTTTAGCTTAGGATGTTTAAAGCTCGGGTGCTGCCCACGCAGTGCTGGCGACTGGCTTCAGGGACCTCTAGGAGCGGCCAGTTGTCTTACAATCTATTGCAGCCAATGCTGGCGTCTGGCAGTGAGACCTTTAGTGACGACCTGCTGTAGTGCAGTCAGTGATAGTGTACGGTGCTGTGGACCTCTAGTGATGGCGTGTGGCACTGAAACTCAGTGCAGTCAGTGCTGGCGTCTGGCTCCAGGGACTAGAGGTGGGCGAGCCGGCAAATTAATAGCTAGAGCAGAGTCAGTGCTACTAGTGCCTGTCACTAGCGAGCATGTTGCATCGATTACAAGCTCTTGTTCCCTCTGCCTGTTTTTGCTTTTTCCGTGTTCTTTCTATATTTTGAAGTCGCCTGCATGTGTTCTGTACTGCCATAAAAATACATCAATAGGGTATTTTGTTTTATTTTGTTTTCAGTTCTTTTGTGAATTGGTATTCCAGTGTGTTTTACTTCATCAAAAAGGGACACCTAGCGGCAAAGTGTCTCCTTTGCAGCTTTCACAAGGGACATCTATCGGTGGATTGGTGCCATTGCAGCCTCTTTAAAGGGACACAATAGGCAATGCTGGCGTCTAGCTCAAATGACGTCTTGTAACTCGCACCCACTGAGGCACAAGTGTTGCACTTCCAACGTGGGTGTCTTGCTTGACACACGAACGGGAACTTTGTGCAAGATCAATAGAATCCTCCTTTTAAGCCCTCACAAGAAAGAATAGCACTGCAGTCAGAGCACTAACCAGGCTGTACAGGTTGCAGGTCAGAATTAATCTGTTTGCCTTCAAACACTCAGCAGTCTGGAGGTACATCGCTGTCTGGGGAAAGAATGAACCCACTTTGGTATGTTTTGTATACACTAGATTGGCTCTTGGTTAAGGTGTAAGCAGCATGTCAATACATAAGAGCTTAAGTGGCAGTGACCCACAGCCGGGTGTCACCACCTTCACAATAAAATACACATTCCTGTTTGCCGCAGCATTCCTTTTACTTGCGTGTCCTTTCATTTAAACAGTTAAATACATCAAGGTCTTTTGCAAGACAATATTTTGGGGGGTTTTTGCATTAGAAAACACAGTATTACTTTACATGCAAGTTTTGTGATTTAATATAATTTAATACCTACGGACTATGTCATGAAAAGACATCAATAGGGTATTTTGTTTTATTTTGTTTTCAGTTCTTTTGTGAATTGGTATTCCAGTGTGTTTTACTTCATCAAGAAGGGACACCTAGCGGCAAAGTGTCTCCTTTGCAGCTTTCACAAGGGACATCTATCGGTGGATTGGTGCCATTGCAGCCTCTTTAAAGCGACTTCTTTGTATACTGAGCACGCTTAGTCTAATCCATTATATTAAGGAATACTCCTTCTGTAGTGCACCTCCCGATCAGTGGATATGTGCAGAAGTAATGTATAATATGCTGCATATCTAAACACTTATAAGGTTCCAAAGGTAAACACACAGATAAAATACATTATCATTTAAAATGCCAATAGCTGTAACTCTCCCAAATGCGAGACCTATTACATTGCAAATGCTTGTCTACCTCTTGGTTTCTGTCTCATTTTTTCTCTCTCTCGATCTTCTCTTTCCTACTTCATCTCTTTCTTTATCTTTGTTGCTCTCCCCTTTTCTTTCTCTTTGTATCTCTCTACTTGTTTCTCAAATCCAATCAACTTTATTGTAAAACAGTTACCCTCATCTCAAAAGCACTAAATGAATCACTGTAAAACGTTTTGTTTAGATAAGAGTTCTAGTCCAACAAAAAGGACCTGGCACTAGGCACTTTAACTACTTTGTGTACATAAATACGTAGGATTACTTACAGGGCAATATATTTATCTGTTCCCAAGCTCAGGAGTTCTTTTCATGAACTATGACCTAATCCCCCGTGCCTTACAAATTAATAATTTTTATAAAACAAAAAGTCCCCCAGTTGGGGAGAAAAGAAACCAGTCGATAGTCAATTCACTCAAACAGCGCCTATCAGACATATAGTTTATACATGTCAAAAAGACAGAAAAGTGCGCAAAAGTGTAAGGAAATGAGAAAGTATCTCACGTGTGCACCACCAGAGGAGCTACTGGCAGGTTCTCACCAGCTTGCCCACGTATTTATCATCATTGATAACTTTCTCATAAACTGAAATATGTGTCCAGTGCAGGAAAGGTGGGAAAGAATTGAAAAAGAAAAAGTAAGAACCCAAGAGGCATGAGACACAAGAAGCCTCAAATAAAAATGGGTACAACTCACATACGTACTTCTAACTTTTTATTCCACAGCGTGAGTTGGCCCAATATTAAAAACACAGCATGTTGTTAACCACTTTGAGAATGGCCAACATGTTTCATTGCCTTTTCAAAGGTAACGGCAAATTCATCAGGGCACCTGAGGTCAGCAATCACCTCCCTGGACCTTTATACATCAAGAACGAGTGACTGACAAAAATACAAAAAAAAAAAAAAAACGACTGGTAAATCAAGAGAAACACCACCCATTTCTTACTGTTAATTCAGTACAGGTAATCGTGCAGATATGGACTACATTACATTAGCAGCCACACATCCTGTGGTATCAGTAAATATTTACCTAGTGAGAACCATGGGCCCACATACCAGCTCTCACTCAGTTGCAGGGATGTGTATTGTTTACACTTTTTTCTCCCTTTAAAAGCACCTCTGTTGCTCACACCTTTACCTGTGGAAACAGACACAACACAGCAACTTTACGCATAACTCTTTCCTATTTAAATTGTATTCGTACAACTCTAAAACATACAGTTCTCCCCAACCATTATTCAATGTTCAAGCTATGTCCCAGCGTGAAATCACACTTACGTGAAATGTATAATCTCGGAACATATTTACTTGCCCCTAAGATTCTACAAATTATATCTAGCCCACTGGACCCGGAACGGAGAGTGAAACACCTCCTTTCCCCTTTTCCTATTTATGAATGTTAACTCAACCTAACCCGTGTCACTTTCTCTTATTTCCGTATTCATTCCGCTTCAGTCATACTACATGTTGACTCCGTCCCCACTCGACATGGAAACGAAACAATCACTACTTAGTGAATTAGTCCGCGGTACAACTTACTCGCTTGCAAGTATCATCGGGCACATTCACTGCTCGTATCTATTCCAATTTGGTCAGGGATTCACTCGTTACCAACAAATCAACCAGCATACTCTCACCGTTTGAAGTGCAACTGAATGCGGTCAATCGTCCCAGCGTTTCACCCTGCAAAACACTCACTCCATTTAAAACAAGGCGCGACCTTTCTCGTTACGCAACACGTCATTACGGGGGTCACATGATCACCGATAAGGGCTCTCAACAGAACATCAAACAGCGCGTTACCAAACGCGCGGCCATCTTAGACTGACAAAATTGGTCGCATATACAAATATAATCGTTATCAAACAATTATTTTATAAAAAAACGCCAAAGTTGCGAGTTAGGGCCCGATTTATTATTTCCTAAATTGTTGTTCTCTTTTCAAAAACCAAGGGGAGGACCAACAATGATTATATTAACTGTCCACCTTAAATGTTATCATATCGATGGAACAGCGCATATCATTAGCGCTGCTGGGCGTGAAGATCTACCATAATCCTCTCTCCAACGCATCCACAACGATTTCAACACTGCCACTAAACGTTATAAAGCTAGCAATCAAAATACCTATTCGTCAAAATGTCCCCCATTACTGCCACATACGAGATGCTTATAAACTTTGAACTCGTAACAATCGCACCTCATAGACACGGCCAACTAAAATTGGTGACCATAAACAGGACACACAAGAGTTACAATCAAGCTATATGCCTAATGTCTTCAATGAGCCCAACAGAATACACATTAGAAAGGGGTAGGAGCTGGAGCAGAAACGGCTTTATTGGACTTTATTGGACACAGAGGAGCCCCACTGTACCTGTTTCCAATCACTGTCTGCTGATCTTATTCCACTCAATCGGGTCATTAAGGCCAAATTGGTACACCTTCTCAGAGTAAATCCAACGCGCCTCCTTCATGGCAAGTATTCTCTCCACATTGTTACAGTCACCCACTACCTTCTCTAAAACCACCCATTTCATTGCACGGAGGTTATGTTGTGTTTCTCTGTAATGTTGGACCAATCTAGTAGTCAGTTTACCATTTTTAATGGTACTGAGATGCTCTTGCACCCTGACTTTAATCTTTCTGGTTGTGAGGCCGATGTAATGTAACCCACATTGACATGTCAATCTATAAATTACATTCGAAGAGTTACAATTGCTAAACCTGTTAAGGTACCACGTTCTCCCATTCTGCAGCTGCACACTCACAGTTTTCTCTGTTAGCTCACATACTGAGCACCCCCCACAAGGGTAGTGCCCAGATGGAATAGATGACTTTACCATTCGCTGCACAGGCCTCGTATGGACAAGTCTGTCCTTCAAATTCTGGGCGCGCTTGAGGGCGAACCTTGGCTGTGGCATTTGAAACTCATTAGTGGATAACAAAGACCAGTGCTTTCTTATCGCCTTGCGGATTTTAGTGGACATGGGATCATAAGTCAGTACAACTGGCAAGCAATCATTAGATTCTTTCGTGTTCCTTTCAAGCAAAGCCTCACGCGGAGTGTTATGTGCCCTCTTACGGGCTTTATTGACAATCCTTCTAGGATATGCACGTTGTACCAGTCTTTCAGTAAGGTTTTCAGATTGCTGCAGATAATCACTAGTGGAGGAGCAATTCCTCCGATATCGAAGAAACTGCCCCACCGGGAGGTTATACCTCAACGCCCTAGGGTGAAAGGATTGATAATGCAGTAAAGAGTTCTTATCTGTCGGTTTCTGATGCACACTTGAAGTGAGCTTGCTGTTATTCACTCCAATGTCCAGATCAAGATATGTCGCCTTCTCGCTACTTATGTTCCATGTAAATTTTAGGCAGTCATCGCGACCATTCAGCCACTCCAAAAATTCAAGGAGATAGGTCTCTGGACCTGACCATACACACAGAACATCATCAATATACCTCCTCCAGAGGCAAATGTGACTCTGGAAGGGGTTAGATGAATGGTATAGATGATGTTCTTCAAACTGGCCTACATAAATGCAGGCCAGACTCGGCGCAAAAGTTGCGCCCATCGATGTACACGATGTCTGCAAAAAAAGGTCATTTTTATAGCCAAAGTAATTACGAGTCAAGGCAATCTCAATACACTGCATCACAAAGGATTGTGGGGTATCATAGAACCACTCCTGGGCCCCAAGAGCGAGTAAGTTGTACCGCGGACTAATTCACTAAGTAGTGATTGTTTCGTTTCCATGTCGAGTGGGGACGGAGTCAACATGTAGTATGACTGAAGCGGAATGAATACGGAAATAAGAGAAAGTGACATGGGTTAGGTTGAGTTAACATTCATAGGAAAAGGGGAAAGGAGGTGTTTCACTCTCCGTTCCGGGTCCAGTGGGCTAGATATAATTTGTAGAATCTTAGGGGCAAGTAAATATGTTCCGAGATTATACATTTCACGTAAGTGTGATTTCACGCTGGGACATAGCTTGAACATTGAATAATGGTTGGGGAGAACTGTATGATTTAGAGTTGTACGAATACAATTTAAATAGGAAAGAGTTATGCGTAAAGTTGCTGTATTGTGTCTGTTTCCACAGGTAAAGGTGTGAGCAACAGAGGTGCTTTTAAAGGGAGAAAAAGTGTAAACAATACACATCCCTGCAACTGAGTGAGAGCTGGTATGTGGGCCCATGGTTCTCACTAGGTAAATATTTACTGATACCACAGGATGTGTGGCTGCTAATGTAATGCAGTCCATATCTGCACGATTACCTGTACTGAATTAACAGTAAGAAATGGGTGGTGTTTCTCTTGATTTACCAGTCGTTTTTTCTTCTTTTTTTGTATTTTTGTCAGTCACTCGTTCTTGATGTATAAAGGTCCAGGGAGGTGATTGCTGACCTCAGGTGCCCTGATGAATTTGCCGTTACCTTTGAAAAGGCAATGAAACATGTTGGCCATTCTCAAAGTGGTTAACAACATGCTGTGTTTTTAATATTGAGCCAACTCACGCTGTGGAATAAAAAGTTAGAAGTACGTATGTGAGTTGTACCCATTTTTATTTGAGGCTTCTTGTGTCTCATGCCTCTTGGGGTCTTACTTTTTCTTTTTCAATTCTTTCCCACCTTTCCTGCACTGGACACATATTTCAGTTTATGAGAAAGTTATCAATGATGATAAATACGTGGGCAAGCTGGTGAGAACCTGCCAGTAGCTCCTCTGGTGGTGCACATGTGAGATACTTTCTCATTTCCTTACACTTTTGCGCACTTTTCTGTCTTTTTGACATGTATAAACTATATGTCTGATAGGCGCTGTTTGAGTGAATTGACTATCGACTGGTTTCTTTTCTCCCCAACTGGGGGACTTTTTGTTTTATAAAAATGATTAATTTATAAGGCACGGGGGATTAGGTCATAGTTCATGAAAAGAACTCCTGAGCTTGGGAACAGATAAATATATCGCCCTGTAAGTAATCCTACGTATTTATGTACACAAAGTAGTTAAAGTGCCTAGTGCCAGGTCCTTTTTTGTTGGACTATATGGTGATTGGAGGGTGGCCTGGCATTTAGATTCCCTCTGCAGCTCCTTGTTGGATTACATATAGATAAGAGTTCTACCATTTAAAATCATTGGAAAGTCTTGCGCCTAAATGAATGGTCCAGGTCTAAGGTCTTGTTTATTGACAGCTATAGTAGGCAATGTTCAAGAGTCTTTTAGAGCAGTATATGCCATATCCTTCGCCTCTGCTTCCTTAAGTTGGAGTCTCCTTTGGTTAGCAATCATATGCTCCTTGCATGATCACACATCTTCCCAATAGTTCAATGGTTACGTCTATACAGTTTGCTAAACAATAGAAGAGGTAATTGTCTACCCCTTGAAAGCCCGCTGATGTAGCCTGCAGGGTTGCCCAGACATTCATGTGACCAAATATAGGCTGCAACAGGGTTTGCCATTATTTAATTGCATAGGCACAGGTACAAAATAGAAAAGCTAATAATTCTGATTTGTGCCCACGGAGCCTGCAGCACCTGTGTAGAAATCTTACATTAGGGCCCCAGCATGGCCTCAGATCAGTAATCGGGAGCAGCACAAAATTAAATCGCTTAAGCTTAGTTTGAATACTTATCTTGAGATGCATCTGAAAATAGTGCTGCGGCTCTAAAGTTTCATAGGAGGCTACAATGTGTTTTGTTTGTTTGAACTTTAGCATTCTTTCAGTATTATCCCCAAAGGATTTTAGTTTGGATTGTTGGTTTCCTCTTTTTTTAAATGTCTCGATAACCAGATTTGATAAGCCAATCTTCTGTCATTTTGAATAGGGTTAAAATTCTATCCAGGTTTTGCATCCAAGGGGACTTCTTGACTGGAACTCTGCCCAAATTCTACACTTTAATAAGCTCTCCGTAACACTCCTTAATCAAAAGAGTGTGCATCTATACTTTGGGCTATGTTGACGTGGCTAACTCTAGATCAAATTGTGCGGGATAGAGGGAACTGGAACTAGAGAAGATGTGCCTCAGAGCTTTGCTTATTATTTGCTCTAGACCCTGGTTCAAATTGTTCCCAAAGGTGACTGCATCATAAGTCACTGCTGGGGTAAATTTGGCAGATGATGCAGGTAAAAATAATACAGCTGTTGGATTGAGTAGGTTGTGATACAGACTCCTTAGTTCATATTGTGAGTAAATGATTTTTAGTTTCTGGGCATTAAGGTGAGTTTTGACCCCTGTTGGGACAGGAATGTCCCCTGCATGGTGTACAGTCGAGTACTCTGCCCTATGCACCAAAAGGCGAGTATCTGGTATCCTGGTTTCTGGATTTTGTTTTCCTCAGCCTCACCCTAACCTTGCGTGTCTGCAAAGGCCTAGGCCTTGGTCCTGCAACTTGTACTGGATCTGTACTAGACCTAGAGGGCTGCACTAAGCGAGCCATCTGTAGTGACAGAAAACTACTGTCCCTGTCACAGGTTCACTATGGAATGTGGTGGTGGCAGGATACAGTGTTTTGTAGCTATCCTAGTGTGACCTGGCCTTTTTTCTGCATCACATGAATGACAAGCTACTAGCCCACACATTGGAATTTCTGTTGTTAACCTTGAACCCTATATGTTAGTGCCAAGAACCTGAGTGCCTGGATAAATGCTTGTGTGTGTGTGGGAAAGGTTTTATACACTGCGTGACTGTCGTGTGAACCAGAGTGACACAGTCCTCTGTGTTCCATTTTCAAGCACACAAGATGGAGGTGAGGTTGCTTTCCTGACAGTGGAATTGTATTACTGGCATTCCTGAGATTGGAGGGAGGGAACTTAAGACATCGAAGTGGGAGAGAGGAGGCAGGCTTTCCCCTAGAAATTCAATTTGGTCCTTGCTGATACATAGGGCTGCTGCTCAGTTCTTCTGAAACTGCCAGTTGATGGATGGCAGGGGTGAAGGGCTGTACTGCAGTATTGTTAGTGTGAAGGATTTTAGAAGGGAAGCATCCCTTTGTCTCTTTCTGATCACCATCTGGTGCAGACTGTTATCACCTCTTTGTGCCTCGGTTGTGGGTGCTCCAGCCTGGACAAAGGCTGAGTCTGGAGGACAGCTTGAAAAGGACACATGAATAGAGAACTGACCCAAACAAGGTTTTGAAAGTGCAGGCAGACAATCCCCATCCCTTGTCTACTATTCCTGTATAAAAGTGAGAGCTGTTGACACATTTGATGTTTAATTTCCAAGTTCTCCCTGACCAAGGAGAGGGTTGTTCACAGAGTAACCAGAAGTCAACTGCACAACCAGATCTGGTGTCTGCCTGATTGCACGCTTCCTAGAGCTGAGCGACACCTCCTGGAGTCTAATCTGGTCTGGAGGAAGAAATGCCTGTCTTATCTTGGAAAGTTAAGGGAGGGGGTGAGCAAACCCTGCAAGAGGATCTGATTGTTGGTGTTAATAGAAGTGGTTGATCTTGGTGCTCTGGTCCATTCATCAAAGACTCACAACCCGTGCAACTTGCAAGCTCTGTTTTGGAGCCAGTCCCAAACTTCTCGGAGGAACAGCTGCACTTCCAAAGCAAGGTCAAGAAGTCGTCACTGTCGTACCCATGGTCACAGCTCTGGCATTTGCCAAGTGTGCTTGATCAGTCTGTCTGACTGAAGTCAGGATTGTCTTTGTCCCATGGCACATGCTTCTTACCCGAGACTGAGGTTGGTGCGATGGTAGCACTATCTGCCCTGTGCTTCAGCCGCCACTGCCACAACAGAAGAAGAAGCCTACAGCCTATAGTGCCCACCGCAGGCTACCCCCACCAACCAGCCTGAGTGGCAAGCCGGCACTGATCCAAGGTCTGCTGAACAGACTATGTTGGTCCGAAGTGCAACGCTGATGCCTTGAGGGACACTTTGCCAAAGCACTGACTGGTTGCAATGGAGTTAGAGACTTATGCGCCCGATTGCACTGGCTGCCATTCCCCGAAGTTCCTCTGAGAAGATGACTACATGACTACTGCATCTCAGAGAGGCCTCAGAGCAACTGGCATTATGACTCACCAGAGTGGAGGAACCAAGCCTGCTGAGATCGCAAAGTTTGTCTGTTTCCAACACTGCCAGAGCCCAGAAGAGGGCCATCATCAGAAACCAGACACTTGTGCAACTGTCTTCAGGATCTTGTTGAGAGGGCTGAGCCTGCCAGACCAGAGTGGTTTTGCCGCATGGCCCGACTGCGGGCTAGAATATCTCAGGTGAGACAGACTGCAAGCACAAGGCCTACCTGCGGCCCTCCACCGCCTAGAGGAGCTCATGAGAGACTATTTGGATAACCTAAGGCAGAAAGAGACTGTATGCTAGCAGAGGGTGAAGAATTGTACTTGCAATAGTAAGTGTACCACAGAACCCTAAATTATCAGAGGAGAGGAGGGTAGAGTATGTAGGGGAGGCCCTCTTTGAAGCATATTGAACTCACACCCATACATCCGGTATCTGGGACATTTTTGTGATTTGTGTAGTGATGGCGTGTGGATATCTGCTCCTAAATCTCTTAGTAAAATCATCAAACACATTTCCCCATTGGTCACATGCACCTTTATTAGTCGATTTGAAGCATTGTAAGGGAGTTAACATCAGAAATACATTTTCAATTTGTGAAGATAATGTGACTCCACAATGAAGACCAAGAATCAATTAATTCAAATATATGGGTTTATTTTAGGACATTAATCAATTCAGTGTATTTGCAAAGTAGAAATAAATTCAGAAGGCAGAGCAATATAGTTTGAAGGCCAAAATGTGCCAGTAAGTTAAATCGTAATAAAACAAATACAGAATAGTAACAGCCCCAATGCAAAGAAAACGTGTTCCATAAAGATACTTACCTTTCCTAATCTGAACATAGGCCAAGACCAATGTTTCTAAAGGGGATTCCTAGCCGGGAGTATAGAAGGTGTCTGCATAAAACTCAACTTCTGTAGAAGTTCATGGAAATAAGAAAAGTGTTCCGCATGAAGCTTTACGCTCATGAAAAGTTCAGAAGAGAGAGATCTGTTCCCTTTCAGAGTCAAGGAAAAGTCTGCCTAACTAACTGTGCAAACACCAATTAAATATAACCAGTAGCTTCAAAAACATCCATATCTCTCTCCCAACACCAATAGCCGATCAAATTACAGTGCATGAAGGGAGTCGACATACTCCCCAAGTTCCTATCCCCTCGGAATTGGGTATGCAGCTGATGGCCTTGCAAAATCTTGCTCTACTTGTGTGCCGTAAATAGAAATCCTCCTCTCATCTTCATTTCTCCGAGTTTATTGCCAACTTCCTCCCCACAGGCCTCACTATCAGTATTCTAATGCAAACAATAAGCCTTTCTCTAACTACCGAGAAGCAGGATAACTCACCTGCAGTAGAAGGAATCAACACACTAGCAGTGTCAAAATAAGCAGTTCCAATCAAGGCCTAATGTCAAGCCAAGCTATCTTGAAAATCAAAATGGATGCCTGTTAGAATATTATTCATGTGTGTATGTGTATATATATATAATATATATATATATTAGAGGCAAACATTAATGTTAAATGTGAATATGGAAAACATGATTACAGTAGTCAGTTGATCAACTTAATACACTAACGTATAAATCCTTTGCGTTTGCAGTGGGTACGCATTATTAATTTGTTTAAATGTAACACACAATTTAATGAAGTTAAGTCACCCGTTGAATATAAATGACATATATGAGCATATAAATGCATATTCATGACGTATAGAGGGGGGAGCCTAAATTACGCTGCTCCAGTAGTAGTGTGCCTTACCTATAGAATACATTAATGTCCTTTTGTAAAAAAGAAGGACTGGCTGGACAATCTCATGCTTCTGGGTGCATTGTTAAGTAATGAGCCTTTTGTACTCCTACTCTACTCCCTGACAAGCCTGTGACTATTTGGCATCGCAGACACTGAGAACAAGTACAAAGGAGATTTACTTGGCCAGACTTTGCAGAGCCATTGTAGGACGTACTCTGAGACAGAAGAGGTAACCACCCCAGCCCCCATGCCTGTGGCCCTATAGCACCTGCCTACCTCTTGACCCCTGAACAGGGTCTGATAACACCTATCTTCTTGTCTTGCAACACTACCAGATACTGGTACAAATCAAACTGTGCTATGGTTTGTGA
Source organism: Calotriton arnoldi (assembly GCA_963921515.1). Classification (NCBI taxonomy): domain Eukaryota; kingdom Metazoa; phylum Chordata; class Amphibia; order Caudata; family Salamandridae; genus Calotriton; species Calotriton arnoldi. The sequence continues at coordinate 38,814 of CAWUFW010001053.1, read as the reverse complement.
TGCTATGTTCCATGAGTAAGGAAATTTTTTTTCCCAGTAATGATTATTTTGTTTTATTAATATTCATAATAAAACCATTATTTTGGCAATATTTATTTAAAGCATCCAGGTACCGTTGTAGTCCAATTGTGCTTGCATCTAAGATCAATCAAAATAATCAATCAGGGGTTTATAAAGTGTGACTACTCACCCGTAAGGGTCTCAATGCGCTGGGGGGGGGCTGCTGGTCCTCTGGGTGTGGAGGATCATTCGAAGAGCCAGGTCGTGAGGTCCTTCTTGAATTGGGTCAGCGACGCGGATTGCCTGAGGTGGAGGGGCAGGGTTTTCCAGGTCTTGCCAGCGAGGTAGGAGAAAGAACTTCCTTCGGTTCTGGTCTTGTGGATCCTGGGGATGGGGGCTAAGGCACAAAGGGTAGAACAGAGTTGTCTGGCGGGTATGTGGAATGCGAGGCAGTGGTTCAAGTATGCTGGTCCTATGTTGTGGAGAACTTTGTAGGCATGTGTGAGGAGCTTGAAGGTGATTCTCTTGTTGACCGGGAGCCAGTGGAGTTGTCGGAGGTGTTGCAATATATGGCTGCGGCAAGGAATGTCGAGCACCAGTCTGGTGGCGCTGTTTTGAACTTTCTGTAGTTTCTTGAGCTGTTTCTGGGTGACGCCGGTGTAGAGTGCATTGCCGTAGTTGAGTCTGCTGGTGATGAGTGCTTGGGTGACAGTATTTCTGGATTCTGTGGGGATCCATCTGAATGTCTTTCGAAGAAGGCGGAGTGTGTAGAAGCAGGCTGAGGAAACTGGGTTGATTTGGCAGTTTATTGAGAGCAATGAGTCCAGTATGATGCCACGGTTGTGTGCATGGTCCGTAAGGGTGGGAGGGGGTCCCAGAGCAGCTGGCCACCAGGAGTCATCCCAGGCTGAAGGGATGGGACCCAGGATGAGTACTTTGGTCTTGTCCAAGTTCAGCTTGAGGCAGCTGTCTTTCATCCAGGTGGTGACGGCCTTCATTCCGCTGTGGAAGTTGGTTCTGGCGGTTGTGGGTTCCTTGGTGAGGGAAAGGATCAGCTGGGTGCTGTCGGTGTAGGAGACGATGTTGAGTCCGTGGCTACTGACGATGTCTGCGAGGGGGGCCATGTAGATGTGCACCCTGGGGCACTTCGCAGCTATTCTCTGTGGATTCTGAGAGGAACAGGGGTAGTCTAACTCGCTGTGTCCAGACGGTGAGGAAGGAGTGGATCCAGTCCAGTGCCTTGCCATGGATGCCGGCGTTGTGGAGTTTCGTGATTAGGGTTAGGTGGGAAACGGTGTCGAAGGTGGCCGAGAGGTCCAGTAGGATGAGGGCTGCGGTCTCGCCCCGGTCGAGGAGGGAGTGGATGTCATCGGTGGCTGCGAGGAGTGCGGTCTCCATGCTGTGGTTGCTTCGGAAGCCGGATTAGGAGGTGTCCAGGACGTGGTTTACTTCGATGATCTCAGAGAGTTGGCCGTTGATGGCCTTCTTGGTGACCTTGGCTGGGAAGGGGAGGAGGGAGATGGGTCTGAAGTTCTTGAAGTCTGTTGGGTCTGAGGACAGCTTCTTCGGCAGGGGGGTTGATCTCGGCATGTTTCCAGTCGTCGGGGAAGGTGGCGGTTTCGATGGAGCAGTTGATGGTGCGGCGAAGCTGGGGGGCAATGGCGGCAGCTGTTCTGTGGAAGATGTGGTACGGGCAAGGATCCGACTGGGCTCCTGAGTGGATGCTCTTCATGGTCTTGAGCGTGTCCTCTGTTGTGAGTGGGGTCCAGCTGAGCATGGTCTGTTGGGGTGCGGCCTGGTTGTGTGTGGTGGTGGCGGGCGTAGTGGCAGGGTCTAGGGCGTCAAAGCTGTAGTAGATCTGCCTGATCTTTTGGTGGAAGATGACAGTGCCATCTGTGTAATGCATGTAATGGCCCATTTTTGGAGGGAAATTCCTAACTGTTTTAGTGAGTCCCATAGTTGAGCTGTACATAGACTAAAAAATAAAGGGGAGCTAGCATGCAGTCTTTCTTTAGGCCTCTGTTGGTGCTGATTTGTTTCGAAATCCTGGCCCCTTCATAGATTTTGGTACTCACCTACGTGTTCTAATGAAGTTGTTGGATAGTAATTAGTAACATATCTGGGATGCCCCAGTTAATCAATTTATGCCACAGCAGATCTCTGTTCACTCCATCAAAGGCCGAGCTATGATCGAGATAACAAGTGCAGAGGAATTTCTCCCTTTTTAATGCTTTTTGAGTAAGAATTTTATTACTCTTATATCCTTTGGTAAAGGCCACCTTGCATATTGGTTTCCAGTTCCATAAGCAAAATCTTGCCATATAGTTTTGCTTCTGAGTTGAGTATGGCGATTGTATGGTAGTTTTTGAAAAAAATGGAATATTACAAAGTTTGCAATGTCAAATCTTTCCCACTTAATTTATTTATTTATTTATTTTGATGTATTTAACGAGTTTTATATAGCGCGAACATGACCTGTCTGAGTATCAGAGCGCTGTACAAATAGCAAAACAGGTTAAACATTAAAAATGCCAAAAAAAAGAAATATGTTGCACAAATAAAAAACAGGTATTAACAGCAAAAGCTAAAAAGAATAGGCAAGAAACAAAATATATACAATGAATGATGATCTAGATTCAGACTTGACGGGTACATGGATAAATGGAAAAGTGAGCATGCCAAGCCTTCTAGAAATATGATGGAGATACTTACAGGGAATTCAGAAAGAAAATGTGCAAAATACAAAAAAAGAGATCCAAGAATTTTAAAAGAAATCAAAAATATGAGTATGTCCAAATCAACAAAACAATGATATAATCTTACAAGACATAATGGAGTATATCAGGAGGATATTAAACTGAGAAAAGCTAACAAATTAAGAAGAGATTACGGAGATTACAGAGATGGACGAATAAAAATTTGACCACCTAATTTAAAAAAAAGAAATCTGACATTAAAGAATAGACTAAAAAGCACAAGGATTTAGTGATACAGCTTTGAGTGTTTATACTAGCAGTGAAGAAGAGGAAATTTCAGATGCAGTAGAAGCAACATCAGGACTGTCAACTGTAAAGACAACATATATTTTTAGAATAAATGAAATGTATAAGGATAGGAAACATAAATGCAGCAACAGGAGCACAGACCGAGGAGTCCAAAAAACCCAGAAGGGGCAACAGGGGGCAACGATGAAACAAAAGAAAGAATGGGAGTTCCGACAGATGATGGGGCAGAAACAGACAAGACAATAGAATGAAAGTGAGTTGGGTAAATCTAGCACAAGGAAAGTTTCTGTGACTCTTTCAGATAAGACTTTTACACCTGATATGACAAGTGTAGTAAGTAAGCATATAGGTTTTTGCCCTATACTGAAATGTGACATCCATAAAATTCAAATAGACCTATACAAGTTTGGAAGGAAGTTAAAATTGAAAAAGAGTATAAAACCTAATGTAAAAGGAGCAATACTCACAACAATTAAGTGAATTAACTATCAAAGACACCTTTTCCCTTCTATCAGTTACGGAAACAGAAAGTGACTTTTTGACTGAGATAGATCTACCTCTGGATCTTGAGATTGAATATGGGCACAGCCCAGACAGTAGATTATGGCCAAAATCAAAATTCACCTAACAATTGGCTATTTGAAACTACACTGATCTATTCCCCAGGCAGTTACTAGATTTGAATAAATGAAGTGGTGCAGATAGGCTCAATAAGACTAAAACTGGCAAGTCCAACTTGACTTACTAAAGAAAGGTTAGCACTAGATGAACTGAGTAAGGATCAATCATACTTGAAGCAGACGAAGGGGGAAACAGAGGGCATGATATAGATTTCGGCGGACGGGTTGCTCTTTCACAGCAGTGACGGATATCCTGTTTACCAAAATATATATCTCATAGGATATTTTGGGATTTATAGTTGTGACAGAGTAACCCGTCTGCCGACATCTACATCAGACTCATAGTTATTATGAATAAACTCATAGTTATTATGAATAAACAGGACTATAATTATGAGATCGTTGCAAAATTGTCAGACTCTGAATGCTATTGTAGACTAGACACTAACCCTGTACACAGTATAGATAAAGAGATAAATCAATGCCTAAAAGCTTGGTGGGAGAAGGGTTAATCAATGCTGATACATTTTCCTGTTTAAAAGTAGATAGACCGAGATATTCCTGCCTGTACACTTTACTCAAGACTCAAAAAAAAGTCTACTGTCCCTCCTGAGACCAATCATATCTGGGATAGGTGCACCATTAGAGAGATTCTCAGAGCATGTAGACACTTTTTTGCAGCCATTGTTAGAATTTTAGGGTCATATATCATTGACACCCAACAAGTGCCAAATATGGTGAATGATGTTCTATGGGTAGATGGCACAATACTAGTAACCTTGGATGTTGTCACCGTATATACAAATACTGAACACCAATGGGGATTACATGCACTTGAAAACTATTTAAATAAAACACAGGCTAACTTCTTATCACAAATTAAGATAAAACTGGACATGACTGACTATATTCTGAAGAATAAAGTTCAGCTTTTTGAAGGTTCCCTGTACAAGCAGTTGAGAGGTACAGTGAGGGGCACCTGATTTGCTCACTCTTACACCAAACTTTTTGTGGGATAGTTTGAGGGGAGTAGGTTTGAGGTCCCTGTGCCCATTCGTGGGTGGACAAAATCTATTACTGGAGGCGTCATATAGATGATGTTTTGATGCTTTGGTCTTGTACAATGAAAGAACTATATACATTTCATGCCTACCTCAATAAATAATAATTAATATAATATGCAATTTGCTTTGAGTTGCAGCATCAGCTATACTGCATTTTTGAATGAGGAGCTGTATGGTAAGGGAGAAAGGACAGAGAGCAGAATTTATCGCACCAAAACATCATGCAACACAGTATTAAATGTGGCTAGCTTACATCCAAGTACACAAATAAAATCAATACCCTTTGGTGAAACAATCAGAGCATGTAGAAAAAGTAGTCAGGAGCATGAATTCAATAAAAACATGCAAGAAATGGAACAGTGTTCCAGGAAACGAAGGTATGATGATTCTTCAAACAAGTTGGCCATGAAGAGAGTCAAGACCATAGATAGAATCTCGTCACTGAATGCCAGTAAAATCAAGAGAGATAAGTAAGATATTGAGATTATTGGATTCATCAACACCTATGGTAATGGAGTAGGGAGGTTGAGTCGCATTCTCAATAAACATTGGTGACTACTAATGACAGACAATTCTATCAATGAGCATATTCCTAAACACGCTAGGATTATATATTGGAAGAGCAAAACAATTTGAAATATGATCAGCCTCAGTTATACCGGAACTGTAGCTAATGAGACCTGGATTTACCAAAGGGTGCCACAGATGTGGGAACTACAGTGTGTGTAGATTTGCAGTATACAAGATCTCTAGCTTTCAATATAACCCCGGAGAAACACATTACATTCACACACATATATCACGTCGGAGCAAGTGGTATATGTCCTAATATGTTGCTGTGATAAAATGTATGTTGGCAGTCCCATCAGGCGAGTAAGAGACAGAATTGCTGAACATATTAGGGCAATTCATAGAAAGAACCTAGATATCCCTTTGATGTACACTGCAATACTTACCTTACAGAAATCTATGACTTTAAAGAGCGTTTTCACGTAATACAACAAGTACTACCTAACACCAGGGGTGGTAGCAGAGAACTTTGCTTAAGCAGGGCGGACACACTTTGGATGCTGAGGTTACTGGCTGTGCGCAATGATATTAATGCTGATAATGTATTCCAGTACTTTCTGGGAGATTGAGAGTTAGGGTGCCAGTCTGAGGACAATTGGAAATGCAATGGTTGCAAGTGATAGGATATGAATATAGGTGATATGTGGATATAGGTTTTTTGAATATGTATTTTTAATATCAGGTATGTTGCTATATGAGTTGTAAATTATTAAATGACATAATGTTATTAGATTATTCAGTTGCTTGTAACCATGGCATGATAATGTGTGTGAGTAGAATCACCAATTTAATGTGATTTTTTTTTAATAAAGATGGATTGATGGATTTGTAACAGGAATACATTCATAAATAACTTTATTTTGGCACAGCCATTAAAGTAAACAAAAAATAACACATAATCCATATACACAGTATCCCAGTATTGGCAAGTAATCATATCAAGGGGCATCACTATTCAGCTAGAGCACAGTCCATTGGAGATAATATTCCCTATAAAAGATAGTTAAAAATCATGATAAAAAGTATATATAATCAGTTAAAACCTTTAAGAAACTTTAGTATTATTAGCAGCAATAGTGGCCCTCCTTTTCGCCTACATCAGGCCCAGAAATTTGTCAGTGGCACAAACGTACAGCGATAAAGTGTCCGGCCGTAAAATTCTTAAGGCTACAAGGTGGCTAGCAGTGCCTAACTGCCTACAAACTGGTGCAATCCAAGCAGAACGGAACTTAACATACAAAGGGCAAACAAATAGCACATGCAAAATGGGATCTTTTTGTCCTTCACAGAATAGGCAGTCCACCCTGTCACCATCCTTCCATTTCGCAGTGAACGCATTTACAGGAAGCGCACCCACTCTAAATTGATGGAAAAGCTTTCTATCAAGCGGAATGGTTATCAGGTCCAAGTACTGCTCATACATTTTTGTAAACTTAACATTTAGGAATTCACTGGTAAGTGAGGCATTCCTAGCACGCACCTCTTCTTTCTGCAGGACATAGGCCCAATAATATTTTTTCATTACCTCCTTTGATGGAATATTTTCTGTCTCTGGGTGAAAACCAAGCTCACCAAGGCCAATCACTTTCAATAACTGTTTTACAGAAATCAACCAGGGTACTCTGTCTGATTTATCCAATCTAATCAGGTAAGCCAAAGCCGCTGCATAATGTGCTAGCTCCGGGGTTACCCAAATCCTGCGCCAGTGTAACAAAAGATGCAGCTGAGCCTTCAGCGTTACCTTTTTAATGCCTATCTCCATAAGTAGGGGCTACAGCGGGGTACTCATTGGGAGCGCAACTAGTTCTCTAGCAAATTTGTACTCAGATTTTGCCAACCCCATTGTGTCTCCACACCCCCAGAGCTCGGCCCCATACAATGCAGCCCCCAGAGCCTTAGCTTCATAGATTTTCAAAGCGGGAGTAATGGGCCTAGTGTAGCTGGATTGCAGTTCTTTTAAAATAGCTCCTGCTCTTTGTTTATGTTTTATCGTGGCCACGTCAATCTGTTGACCCCAGGATAAATTAGATGTAAGTTTGATCCCTAGGTATGAAAAGGAGTCAACCTATCCCAAAAGCTCGCTACCTAGGGATAACTTTCCCTTAAGTTTTTATGTTTACTAAAGATCATAAATGTAGTCTTATCGATATTGATCTGTAAGCCCCTCTCCACACAGAAGCCACTAAAGCTAGCCAGAAGTTTTTGCAGCCCAGTCGATGTTTTTGAGATTAGCAGAGTGTCATCCGCAAACAGCAGCAAGGGCAGTTTACCATTAGCCAAACTTGGAGCATCAGCACTAATATTTAAAAGGTGATGTGCCAGCCCATTCATAATAAAGAAAATGATGTAGGAGCCAGAACACATCCCTGGCGGACGCCCTTCAATACTGGAATTTTTTCTGTCATTTGTCCCTGGGAGCCCCACCGTACCCTGGCAAAGTTATTTTTGTGTATTCTAACCAACAGAGATAGTATGTCAGAGGGGGACACCCATTTCTCCTAAGATCGTCCAGAACTTGCATCGTGGTATGAGATCAAAAGCCGATTTTAAATCGACAAAGGCGACATAAAGGTCACCCTTGCCGAGCAAGACCGTATTCCAGTAGATCGTAGCAAATGAAATACCTGGTCAATCGTTGGGGTCTTGGGTCAAAACCCTGCCTGTAGATGACTTATTACATCATTACTGTCCACCCAGGGTGAAATCTTGGTCAGTACCATACGGCAAAAAACCTTCTGTAGGCAATCAATTAAACTAATTGCCCTTTTTTATAAATCGGGATCACCTCCGCACCCTGCCACCATGTCAGAATGGGGGCTCCCATAGCTATCTCATTCGCTACGACCAATATATATTGAGCTCACACATTGGTATCATACAGGAAAACATCTACAAGCACACTATCGGGACCAGCCGCTCTCCCAGAAGAGAAGGTTGCCAGTGAGTTTAAAACATCCTGCATACAGAAAGGTGGTGCCATGGGAGGTGCCAATAATGCCTTTTCCAGAAGTGGGGCCTGTTCCTGGTATAAAGCTGAAAAGTGGATAAACCATTCCTCTGGTGGAACAAAGTTCTGAGGCTCCATCCCAGAAGTGTGTTCCCCTTTAGCCACTAAACTCCAAAACAGGGAATCATCTTTTTTTTTAACAATATATTTTATTGAGTTTACACGGTAGATACCAGGCTGTGGCCCGAAGGATACAGTTTGAAGGAAAAATGTGACAATGTATACATCTAATCGTAACTTCTGGAAAACTTGCATATACAACAATAACAACATTACGCAGTTCATCTCGAATCCAACAGAGTTATAATTGACCAATTGGATACACGGTCTGAAGGTTTTAAATGATATTCCTGGTTGTGCAATGACCAATCTCATCAGGAGGGAATCATCTTTGGATGCACAGGACTCCAATAAGTCCTGCCACCTTGCATCGTCCCAGTCTTTTTTAGCTTTCCCCAGCACCTGCTTATACGATTTCCTAGAGGAGATTTTCGCAGCGGGATTTGTTGAATTGATAGCCTTAGCCAATCATCTCCTTGCCTCTCTACAGTCTCTGTTGAACCAGCTCCCACCTGCGGCTTTAACCGTTTTTTAGGTCTCGCCTGGCGTTAGCAGCGCGCATGCGTTGCTCTCGCCATGCGAGGGCCTTTTGGAATCAATACGGATTCCAAAGCTGGATGTGCACGCGTACGGACGGACAAAAATGTGCACGCGGACAGGACAGGAGATGTGCACGCGTACGGGTCGCAGCGTTCGGCGTTTTAGCACAATGCGTGCATGGCGCGCTTTCGCTTTCTGCCCGGACTCTCCTCTCCCGTCTGCTTTTTATTAGCATGTTTATTTACAGGTACTACGCATCCCAGGGAAGCACGTTACGCCCCCCCTCCCCCCACTCGACACCTAAAAGCTTTACTGCCAGCGAGAGTCCCGGTCGGTTTAAAGATTTCATAACGTCTCAGCGCGAAGTTCAGTTTCCTGGAAAGGTCTGCCTCGCCCTCGCCTCTGACACGCATTTCGCGTTAACGTCAAACTCACAAACCGAATGAAACAAGTTACAGAACACCCTGGCGTCCTGCTGTGGGAAGGAAAACGGTGAAGCCGCGTGGAAAATGTATGAGGTACATAAGGCAAAGGTTGCAGGATGCCGCAGTGAGAATGCTCGTCACAAGGCGTGCAGGTAAAAGACAAGACAGCCAGGATCAGTTAGTAACCGTGTTGGTACAACTCTCAGGTTTCACCCCCCAAAAATTCACAGCTCATAAAAAAAATGACAAAGTCAAACTATTGAGCTCGCTTTCACAAACCCTCTGGGGACTGGATGGAAACGGGTGGAAAGCACTGCTTATATTGGTACATTTTCTTAGGAGCTCGGCAGTTGCACTACTTTAAAAGGAAAGGAAGAGATTGTATCATTTTTATGATTTGCCTCAACTTAACTCTGGTTGCCCTTGCCATTTCCTTGCCAGTGTTACCCATGGTACCAGACTGCGCAGCTTCTGACGTGTACGGCCTCGCAATTATGCCTGGTATTGTAAGAGAGAACTTCTCACGTGACCCTGCGCTCCTTACGTCACTGTGCAGAGTCCAGAGTCTTAAGGGTGAGCAGCCTGATATGCTCACTCTCTTCAGACTCCTTCTGAGCTCTCATTCTACCGGGCTTTCAGCACAATCCCTTTGTTAACAAAAACCCACCAATAACTCTGCAACATTAAACAAGCATTAAAAATGCAATAGGTCTCGCCTTTTATTAAGTTAAAGTCATTTGCTTTGCTATACAATACCATTAGCAAACAAATGGCTTTAACTTAATCAAAGGCGAGACCTATTGCATTTTCAATGCTTGTTTTACCTATGTGTGAGACTAAAAAGTAGGCAGCGATGTCAGTGAAAAAGTTTGTGTGCATTTCAATAACGTTAGATTTATCTGTATATTCGTCTCAGCAAAGCAACAATTTGGGCTGGAAAGGTATGACATCTTTAATCGTAGATTTTAAAAGTGCATGTTTCCCACTGATTTGTCTCCATTTTAGGCGACATCTATCCACAGTATCTTCAATATTTCTAGAGCTGATTGAAGTTATACGGTCACTCCCAGAATTATTAAACCAGTCTACCATTGTGAGGCATAAGGGGTTGTGATCACTCTCCTCCCTTTCTAGTATGATCATAACGCCTATGGACTGCCACAGTTTCAGACTGACCATTATATAATCAATACAACTTTTGGATCTATTATTAGAAAAAGTACACGCCCCTTGTCTGTCAGAATTAGACCTCCCATTTATGGCTCGTATGCCAAACTCAGTGGTGAGTGCCTTAAGCTGTAACGCGGCCGAGTCCACCTTTTAACCGGGGCAATCTCCAGTTGAGGAATACCCCACCTTTTATCCTCATGAGTTGTAATTCCAATGTCATCCCTATCAAGGGGCTCAGAAGTGGTGTTAAAATCTCCAGCAAGAATCAAATAAGTCCCAGGAAACTGCCTATCCAACAAGATCTCCAGGAAATAAATTGTTACTGATCTAGCCCCACCCACTTCTCCTCTTGCATAGATGTTAAGGAATAGCACAGTGGGCTTTCCGTCCGCACTAACCTCGATACCAAGTATGTTGTCATTTGCTATATTTACTTGTCGTGTTTTATATTTCATGGAGGACTTGACCCATGTTATCAGCCCAGTCGCTGGTCTCCCCACTTTATTTGGCTTGGCTGGAGTAAAATATGTCAGATAGCCCAGTCTATGTGCTGGAGCTATGCACCAGGATTCTTAGAAAAAGCAGATGTCGAATTTGTCGACAAACTGACACCAAGGTGGACGCAGTAGCTTAGATTTAAGACCAGCTACATTCCAGGAAATTAATCTAATGCTTGGTGGGACATAGATTAGTGAAGCACTACTGGGTTGGTGGTAAGTTTCCTCAGCTTCAGATCTTATAGGAGTTGGGCAGGTGAGGCTGTCTGCACAGGAGTAGATGGTGCTGAGACCGCATCCTCAGATGCCTCTCCTGAATGGATGGCACTAATATTCACAGAGGGGGATTCATCTAGTTTAAATTTAGGAAATAACAGGCCTCGCATGTGCCCTCATCACCGGCTACAGTCCTTGACTGTAGGGCCCCCAAATTCCTACTTGTTTTTGTGCCCCCCATCCTGAGATATATTATGTGAATGAGCTATACCACTAGTACTTTTTAGTCATAGCTGCAGGGGAATATCATAGTCACGTCTGAGTCCATCATTAGTATCAAGCTCAGGCCTCCCATCACGTATCTGGTCTAGTTCCTCTCGAGATGATGGGCCCCTGCCCCTCGCGCCCATGTACTTAAACTGTATATGCGAGTTCTTTGGAGGAAAGGACCGCATATCAAGGGTGACAAGTCCATCTACAATATGCTTATCCCTAAAAATGAATTCAATAGTGTCAAGCGATGTAAAAACATTTGGAGATCTTTTGGCATTCATAATATCATCCCTGATAACTGAATAGAAATCCCTAGTGTGTTTTATCCAGTGAACCACCTTGTTCTTTAGAGAATTCTCGGTATCAGATTTTATAGGGTCTGCTAGTCTAGGTACGTTAGTCATTGCCAGTTTGAACCCAGCCTTGGGAACACCCACTTCCCTACCGCCAAAGAGACCAAGAGGGTTCTTTCCGGGCCTGGTCCCAGACTTTACAATTTCAGAGTATAACAAGGGGCTACATTTTGAAATTTCACTGGATGCAACATGGGATATGTAAGCTGGTCTAAGCAAACTCTCCTTATGGTTATTTACAACCCCATGCCCTATTGGTGTTATGCTATACGTCTTCTCACTACCGGACCTTGGCAACGGACTTGCTGCATGCTACATTGTTCTCTCACTCCGGGCTAAAAGCTGTTCCATTTTATCCTTGAGGCGACCTAACGTGGATTTCAGTTCACTCACTTCGGTTTTAAGCTCCCTAATGAGAGGAAGACAAGTAACCATGTCCGACATTGGTGATATTTGATGTGTCTCACAATTTCCATTTGTTTCTCCCTCTTGTGCTGGCGCAGCTATGAGCCCATCTTCCTCGACCAATAAAGGGAGAAAACGAATTTGGCAAATTATCGGTGCAGATGGGGACTTTTCCCTGACCACAGCTGCATCTGCTTGGAGTTGAGAGTAGAAGGAGAGGGTACAGTTCTATTAAAGTAGCTCGACATTTTTTTTGCTCCCTTTTTCTCTTTATTACAGGCTGGTTATTCTGAGCAGCTACGGCCCCTATAGTGGATTCCACCTGCTCAATTAGCAAGCCTATCTCACTAAGTGTATGCTTTGGTGTTGTAAGACATATGAATTCAGGGCTATTCTCAAGGCCAAGAACAGTTTCATGTCCAAACTCACAATATACCAAGGTAACTCCTAAATGGACCAGCAAATTCCAGACTAGAGAATAGCAAAGGATCGCAAAGCAAGTATGTTCCAGGTATGTTCCTGACAGTTCGGCGACTGGTACCCTCCTCCCCGGTTCAGCGGTTACAGAGCAGAAGATGAATCAGGCAAACCTCGATGTAAATATAAAAACAGCACACAATAAACTGGGCACAGTGAACATCAGTGCAGCTTAGTCTCAAATTAGAAAAAAGCAAGGGGGCTGGCCCTGCCTCTTCCTAGCAATGACGGGCAAGGACGGGCCCGCCCTTGGCCCGGGCTTTACTCGGGCACGGCTCGCACGCGTCATGCACAGCGGGACTCCGGCTGCCTTAATTAGGTGCAATAACCTGCAGTTGTTGAACCTGCGGGGAATTCTGGGCTTCATAGTCCCCAGCGGCTGCTCTTCCCACACAGCAGCGGCTTACACCCCACGGTGGTCAACTCTGATACTGTGCTAGCCCTCCACAGGCTGCGAGTAAATGTCACAAGCAGGCAAAAAGGTGAAAGGTAATGCCCACTGGAGAGTACTCCTTCAGCGTTGTAGCTTTAACAGGAATACACCACATGTGCAATAGCATTGGACCGCATGAATCACCTCTTACACTATCTCCTACAATGTACAATTATATTTTAATACATGTGCTTAAAAAGTAACATTATATTGGGGCATATTAGCAAGACCCACGTTAAACTATCGCCGTTTAGCGGCAGGAAACTGTCACTAAAACGGCGATAATGGGCTTGCTATATGCGTTATAGAATCTCAATAGAAGCCCAGGTTAGATGTGCAGGACATCTAACCTGGGCTTCTATTGGAATTCCATAACGCATATTAGCAAAGTTCATTATCGCCGTTTTAGCGGCAGTTTCCTGCCGCTAAAACGGCGATAATTCTAACGTGGGTCTTGCTAATATGCCCCTATATTATTAAGGTATTATAATAAGGACAGGATAAGCACTATGAGAAGGGTGGCCAACTTAATGTTATCCATAAGGACCAATTGATAGACTCATTATTACAAAATGTCCCATGTACCATAGCATTGGGGTACATGCCATCAGGTCATTTAGCCTCCTTTACATTCTAAAATTACTTTTCAAGAATATAATTTAGTATACATTAATGATGCATGTCGCACAAAACAACAATATTGAAAATATAATATTATGATGATGGTGATTTGTGAAGAGGTTATTTACTAGTAAAATATATGGTTGATATGAGCTGATAGGTATATATTAATGTAATATTAATAGGGGTGTTTCAGGGCACGCTTGAAAACACTTACTACCTATGTAAGGAAGATGATACTAACTCATGCGATTATGATTGTTTAATCTCTTATGACTAAGTGATACTTATTTGATGACAGATCGGAGGACGATGAATGCTCTCCTATATTGCAATTGACACTAGGCTCATACGAAGACTGCTTTTGAATATTTGATTAGGTACTTTGACTTACATTAATCGATTATATGACAGGAAGAGGCCCGTATATGGATGAGGAGGATATGTAGTGCTTCGTTGACATAACTGGCCACTCCAAGATGGCGGCAGTTATTACCTTTGATATTGTTAGCCTGTCTTTCATGTCACTGATTCTCACATGTAAAAACAAGATGATGCCTGCATTACACACTGACACCTGAAGAACCAGACTGACTGCATACTTTGCCAGAGGGATATCAATTTCTGGATAAGTTAGGATATACTCAATATAGTCCATTCAGTAAATATTAAGGATATACTGATTCCAATTACAGCTATTTATGTAGCTCTTGCTAGCACATATAAATGATAATCACTTACTTTAAACAAGACATGTCAATAGCTGGTGTGATGAACAGAGACATTAGAGTACTTATCGGATCTAGATAGTATCTAGGCTGAACCTATACAAATGCACACTCTTTCCAGTATATTATGACAAACACAATAAGTGGCGAGAGACGCTGCCAACTTGCCATGAGGATAACACACTGCTTTGACCAGGCTACTGCCAGGATGATGGGTGGACTTTGCCGCCCAGCCATTAATCTGCTTTGAGACAGAGAGATGGTCGATATATGACCACATATATTTATTGAATACATGATTATGATTTTATATGGCTGGATAATAGAGACGGTGACTATGATGTGTGATACTCTCTGATAGATTGCTTAGTTCAGCATAGTTCAAGTGATCACTTTAATGCTAATAAAGTGAGTCTATTGTTTAAAACACTGATACAAATATACCTATTACGGCTGTTTAATAATAGTGAAACCAAAATTCCCTGATGATTTTGGGTGACCTGGAAGACCAGCACTAGATGCTAACCTGAACTGACAGTGAACTGAGATATCAGACTTAAGGTACATTAGGAGATACAATTGATGCACTATGTGTCTTTCTCACTATTGAGCACATTGTTTTCGCCTATCTACAAAGTGGCGGGTATTGTGATTTTTTGGATTTGTTGGTGAATACTGTTGTGTTTTAATGTCACTTGATTACATGCATGGATATGTATACCATATCCATGTTTCTGCACTATCTTTTCACTTTTGCATGCTGCACTGACACAAACTCGGGTTGCTGCATGAGTGTACTATATTATACCCTTTCTTTCTTGGTAGCGGAATGGATATATTATGGTTAGATGCAATTCACCTGTGGTGTGAAGTAATTTCTGAAAGTTACAGAAATAATTGAAATGTTACCTCATAATTAATTTGCTGCCCTGACAAAGTCAAAGATATTATACACACCGTATCCTACTTTTCGGTATTCACAAACTCTGAGTTTAAGTTACTACTAAACAAAAAAACCATTAGTAAGTCCAGCATACACATGGTCAACTATTTACATGCAACTCCTCCTATAGAAAATAAGTGAGTTAGGGACTTAAAATAAAATCCCGTAGGATGTAATGTTAAATGAAATGAAATTATTTAAAATAGTAAAAAATTTGTGTGAATGGGACAATTGTGAATCGTGTAGTAGACCTTTTGGCACAGAGGGTAAACTGTACTGATTTAGGTGAATCCCTGCTGGTCGAGGTTTCGCTGCAAGTGTGTATTCTTGTATGAATGTGTCTCTATTCTCTTTTAGAAAGGCAGACAATTGCAGATTATAAGATGACTGTGTGAGTGAATGCGTATGGAGAAATTGTGAAGAAGGGTGAACCGCTGTTAGGAGTGGGGGTGACGTCAGATTGTACTGAGCTGAGAAAGGCCGGTGGGTGTAACGCCGCGCTGGGATTGGTTGACGATTGTCTATTACATTTGGGGTGCTCGAGATTGCATTGTTGTACTATTTGACCTTTAAATTGTATTTGGATTGTTAAGATCTCATAAAAGCAAAGTCATGCGATGCTTTAACGTTCTTTGAGTCATGTTCAGGAAAACAAAGGCCACCCTACTTACAAGGAACCAGGGTATCTATTATATAACAAGGAACAGTGGTTCCTGCGGACAATGCATACGAGATATGATAATAGTTAGGCTCAATGGCAATGCTTATGGGTAAAGGTATGTCGAAGAGAGAGTGGAAATTACACACAACAAGAATATTGAAGACATTTGCTGTTTATATAAATATTGAAATTATGTAATAGAGTTGTTAAAAAAAAAGAAACGAGCTTGGTGTCTCAAGTGAGCTTAGAACCTACATTTCAAATGTGACAACTTGTGACATACAATAGGTTTCAAATTATACAAAACACGACCCTAGAATGAATAAACAATAGTTATTAGCAGCCTTCTAACACAATAGTAGGGGCTGGAAAATGGTTCATTTTTAGGTGTGTGTTGGCGGCGTTTCGACCTCACAATCAGTAGGGGGTCTCCTCAGGACCTAACAGTAGGGGACACCTGAAATAAAATAATAAAGAGATGACTGAGTCTGCTAGAAAGGAGAGAAACTCTAAGTAGGTTGTATGATGACTGAAGGGTTTACCTGAAGAAATCAATAGGTTGTCAGTGTGATGATGTGCACACCAATAGGGGAAGTGGCTCAAGACAGAGTATTGGGATGATACCCTGTTAAATAGACTGTTGGCTGATCATCCACCCCTTTATGTACAACGCAGGATGGAAGTGGGAGAAATCTTGAAAAGACTGTTAACACTGAGAGTGCATCAGCACCGGTAACCCCAGCTCCTTGTGTTGTTGGAGTGATATCAACAGTAGAGAAGAGGTGGGAATATGTGTGATGGGGGGCTCAGATCAGTGAAACTCTAATACTGTTTCAAGACTACCGGAAGCTTTTACAGTACTGGTCACGATTGAGCCTATTGTTCCCATGTATGACCCGAGCGCAACAGGAAATGAAAATCAGCTGCAGCATCTGGGTACTGGAGGGACATTACAAGGCACACCAGCAAATGTTGATGGTGGGTTTTGTCCCATTGACTCCTGTTAACTCAAGTATCCTGTATGTAGCAACAGCAGACCCGTCTGTGGATAAAAATAGCTCTCACATTATGAGACCTATACCTGCGAGAAGCGCTAATTTGGACAGAACAGTGTGGAGAACACTTCTCAGAGTACCAAACAGCACTCCTCAGGAGAAAGGGGTGACACAGGGAACCTCTGGCAGTCAGCACATTTTTGATGTTTCAAATTTAGAATCATTGCTTAAGGATCAAAGTAACACTAAGGAGAATCAGAATACGCAATTGAGTCAGGGTACCATAAATCTGCAGTAAAGGCGAAATTGGTGGATTTGGTGAAGATGAGGGCGGGTTGGATGAGATAATTATTGAGAATTTGGCTCTTGATCGAATAGAGACATATTAACCTGACAAATTACTGTTTATGGCGAAGGATGTTACCAGGAGCGTCACACAGGCACATGAAAAGCTGCCAGAATTGGCTCAAAATATGATGTAGATCTAACCTGAACGAAGATGTTACAAGGGAATCACAGGTTTGCTTACAGTGACCAAGAAATAGAGGAAAAGAGAGTACCCAGATAAAAAACACACATTCAGGAATTGTTAATAGGAATGAGAGCATGTAGTATGTTAGACGAATGGGAGGAGAGGTGGTCAAAGAAGAGAAGTGCAAAGAAGGTTACAGGGGAGCCGCCTCCTCCGGAGGGGGAGCAGGAGTGAAGGCCTATCCGCTATGGGAAGTGCCTAGTGGAGGTTATGTGCATGTGCCATGGAGTAGAGGTGATCTTGCTGTGTTCACAAATGAATTCCTGAAGTTGGGGGAAAAGCCTGCTCAGTGGTATAAACAGGTTGATCAATTTGTGAAAAATTCTAAGTCATTGTGGATTGATTTGAACACGTTGTTTGAAATTATGGTCCCTAGTGACTTGTGGTCTGCATGTAAGATAGCCACAGAATTGCCTGAAAAGGAACCAGATAGGCACCCAGTGACTCATGGTCCGTCGCTGAGGGTAATGAAGAAATATGGTCAGGTGAACACATGGTTACAATATAAAATTGCCCCAAAGGATATTGATTGGGTCAAAATTGATCTAACTACCCAGGAGCCCAAAGAAACTGTTCATGAGTACTATGAAAGGCTGTTATAGGCTTTCAAGCAGTACAGTGGATTAGACACCTTTGACCCGAAAGACATGGGACAATTTGTGTCCAAGTTCGTAACAGGTTTGAGGCCCGAGATTAGTCTCATGATACAACAACATTTGATTTGCTGGCAGAATAAGACTGTGGACGAAATTCTGCGTTATGCTACGTATTGTAGTGATGGGGTTGACTCGAAACACAAGAGACCTAAAGACACGCTGAAACTGCTTGGGTCTGTGTTTGGGGTGGACAACAAGCCCTAGCTTTCATTGCGGCAGGGAGCCGCAGAGTAAAGGACGCTGCCGGCCGTTTTTGCGCCAGGAGGCGCCGTCAAAATCCCTCTAGGGCTCCCGCAGCGCGGTAAGCGCTGAAACTGCCTGGGTCTGTGTTTGGGGCGGACAACAAGCCCCAGCTTTCATTGCGGCAGGGAGCAGCAGAGCAAAGGATGCTGCCAGCTGTTTTCACACCAGGAGGCGCCGTCAAAATCCCTCCAGGGCTCCCGCAGCGCGGGACGCATTGAAACTGACTGGGTCTGTGTTTGAGGCAGACAACAAGACCCAGCTTTCATCGTGGCAGGGAACCGCAGAGCAAAGGACGCTTCTGGCCATTTTCATGCCAGGAGGCACCGTCAAAATCCCTCCAGGGCTCCCACAGCGTGGGACGCGCTGAAACTGCCTGGGTCTGAGTTTGGGGCGGACAACAAGCCCCAACTTTCACCACGGCAGGGAGCCACAGAGCAAAGGACGCTGCCGGCCATATTCGCGACAGGAGGCGCACTCAAAATCCCTCCAGGGCTCCCACAGCGCGGGACACAGTGAAACTGCCTGGGTCTGTGTTTGGGGTGGACAACAAGCCCCAGCTTTCGTCACGGCAGGGAGCCACAGAGCAAAGGACGCTGCTGGCCGTTTTCGCGCAAGGAGGCGCCGTCTAAATCCCTCCAGAGCTCCCGCAGCGCGGGATGTGCTGAAACTGCCTGGGTCTTTGTTTGGGGCGGACAACAAGCCCCAGCTTTCATCGCGGCAGGGAGCCACAGAGCAAAGGACGCTACCGGCCGTTTTCACACCAGGAGGCGCCGTAAAAATCCCTCCAGGGCTCCCGCAGCGCGGGACGCGCACAGGCGCGTGCCCGGGCCAAGAGCAGGCCCGTCTTCGCCCGTCATCGCCCGGAAGAGGCTGAGCTGGGCCCCCTATCTTTCATCGGTGATCTACTGCGGAAGCCACTTGAAGACGTCTTCTGTAAGTGCACATTTAGTCCTTTTGACTCTTGTTGACTCTTGTTGCTAAAGTCAGATATGGGCAAACGCAAGACGGGGAACACTGTGAATCATGGCCTCCTTGCTAAAAAGCAGAAAAGACCAGGGTCAACCAGTTCAGAGGCTATAGCACTTGAATCTACTACACTAGCCGACATTGACACCCTAATCGGAGAAGTAGAGCTGCTCCTTACTTCAAAAAATACCAGGGGGAAGGATAAATCGCCAAAAATTCCTGACATGTTTAAAGCATCGTCTACTGCTAGAGTTCCCATCTTGACTGAGGATCTTATCCTGCCCTGCGAGACCAATTCTACCACAAATGTTCATGAATCTGTTCCTTGTAGGTCCAATGCTATTTACACTACAGTCCAACCCAGTAAGACCCTGTGTTCCCTATACTCCACCATTACCGTGATTCCGAACGTGCCATGCCACAATCGATTTGACCCCATACAACCCATTGACCATCATGTAGAACCACCTCTGCCTATTGTCCCTTCACAGGAAGTCCTTACTATCCCTCTCATGCTCGGAACACAAAGTGTTTTTCCAGATGCAGTGAATAATGAAAAGTTGATTAGTAAGATTAATGACCTTTGTACTCAACTAGGGTCATTAACTTCCCTTGTAATGGATCTTAAACTGAGCCATTCGTGCAGCTGTAAGTGCAGGACCAATGGTCAGATGAACAACATGAAGGCCTCACATCTTAATCCTTCAGTCAATGGAATGTGCAGTGATGTTACTCCGACTCCTGCCCCATCCATTGGGGTATAGTCAAACATACTACTGCTGATACCATCAAATCCAGTTCCCCCCACAACAACTTTCATCCAATGAGCTTGGATCAGACCTGGCACAGGCAATTGCTCACTTCTAGGAGAATCCCTAACACTGCTCCCCAAAATTGGCAAAATAAAACCTCTTTGCGGGCTGGCCATCCACTGGCAGAGAGGAAGCTCCCTCCAAAAGACCCCTGCATCATCCAGTCTCCCCTGGACCAGCTTTTCCACTATCCGTACACAGTCACCCCTCAAACTACTACTCTCAACATTCTGGCGAGCACCGGAGAACCAACAGGTCCATCTATATTGTACAGGTCCCTAAATTGAAGCCAGGTACCCTGGAGGACACAGATGCATTAATAAACAAGGTGATTTATTGGATAAGGTCGGAGCGGAACTGTCTATCTATAATTAGATTTGACATCATATTTGCAAAAAGGCGCTCAGTTACCGTATCACCTTATGACCATATTCATGTTGTCCTGTGCTCCAACTTCATGGCTGAAAACCTTATAAACTTTGAACTACGTACCTGCCATCTCTCCAGGAGAAATCAATCAGGGATACGGCTAAAAGCATTTTCCCCCCTGCTGACCGGTATGAGGGGCCAGTCCAGCTCGTGGATTGCTCCAGTGACCAAGGACATTACTACTTCCTCTCATGCTCCTTCATCACTCATGAATGCACTTGATTGACTATGTAATTCCCCGCACATATATCCTTGCACTCATCTGGGTCATAGTATCTGCACACCAGCTAATGACAACCCTAAAATGAAAATATCATGCACATCGGAGGGATCCTGGGCAAAGGTTTCTTTAGAGTGTACTTCTAGCACTGCTCCATCATGTGGTCCAGCGCCCTTCCAAAGCAATAGTAAGAACAGGGATATTCTGTAGGATGGGACTGGATGTAATAATGAAACACATAATATGGAGGATTGCAATCACATTACAATCCCGGTTGAGCCCCACTGTCCGAATGATTGCCCAAGACTTAAATCTAACTCAGTTGGCAGCGTTTTTATTCCACCCAGTTTAAACCTTTTATCATGTAATCTAGCTGGTTTAAATGCAAAATTATGTGATCCTGATTGGTTAATGTATATTATGAAATGTGATGTGTGTATGTTCCAAGCAACATGGGCTATAGAGAAAGCTTATATAGATGGGTTCACCTCCCTCAGTGTGGAAGCCAAACCTGCTGAGCACTATGGTAGAGCAAGTGAAGGGCTTTTAACTTTGGTTGATAATGGCCGTTTCAGCACCCTAAATCCCTTGGCAATTGAATGCCCAGATTTAATGGAGACCATAGTTACCTTAACCTCTGGACTTTCTTTGGCCCTATTTAACACGTATATTAGAACGGTTAAACCAAATGATAAATCCCTTATCATAGCAGTGCTAGATACCACACTGGATACTTTACACCCTGATACAAAAGTATTTGTGGCAGGGGATTTTAATACCTCCTTTGAACCCTGCATTTTTTTTTAAAGGAGATTACCGCAGAGGATGATGAGTTCTGGGGTATCCCTACACTGACAGTACCATTGAGGAAAAAAATCTCACTTCTAGTGCATTGCAAATAGCCTCATTGATAACTAGCAGGGGACTTAGAGCTCTAAATGGTCGTACCATCTCCGATCCTAATAGAGCACCAACATTTAAAAGGGGAACATGTACTAGCATAATTGACTACGTATTGATTGACGTGAGATTGTGGACACTGTTGGCCCATATGGAAGTTAATGTAAGGTCTAATAGCGACCACAATTCTCTCGAGGTGACTTTCCTTGGTGAGTTCTTGGAACAAGGGTGTAACGTTTTGCTCACGGTTGTACCTGCCCCAGTTGTAACCAACAACCGTCGCTCTGTTAAATGGCCCAAAGTCCTGGCAAACCAAAACCTTTCCTCAGAGCTATATAAGCAGTTTATTGCCTCCTTAGAACAATATGAGGGGTTAGAAGCAACTAGTATACCTATCCCAACTGTGTATAACCAGCTGTTTAGAGAGCTGCAAAAAGTCTTTTACAAAGAGTTGACTGTCACTAACACTACGCACTCCAAAGAAAATGTATGGTTTGACTCAGCATGTAAATTAGCCAAGAGCTCGTTGAGGCTGGCCATTATTGAGGGGGATAGATTTAAAATTCGTATGGCCAGAAGCACTTATAAAGCTCGACTGAGACAGGCCAAACAAGACTGAGAGGCTAACTACTGGCAGGATTTGCTCGCCCCTAGTAAAACCAAGGATAGTAGAACCTTTTGGAAACTAGTGGCGATTAATAAACCCGGAACTGTGAAGCACCCCTGCTTCAATATTTCTCCTGAAAAATGGGTGGCACACTTTTCCGCTCTTTACTCCGCAAAAAAGAATAATGATTTTGGCAGAGCCATCAGTAAGACTAGCCCCGCTATCCCACATCTTGCAACTCAAGAGGAAGATACTACCTCAGTTTCCTTCAGTCTCGAAGAGACTGCTAGTGCAATAAATTCGCTTAAAATGGCTAAGGCACCAGGCCCGGAAAAAATCCCGGGAGACCTCTATAAGACTGAGCCTCAAATCTGGTCAACTTATTTTAACTTGCTAGCAAACGCCATCTCAGCAGGGGAGAAGTACCTAAATCCTGGAGGGGGGCTGAGATCATAACCATATTCAAAAAGGGAGATGCTAGCAATCCAGCAAACTACAGGCCTATAAGCCTGATAGACAATGTCCAGACACATTTTAAATAAATGGATTCACTGGATGGAGGCCAATAAAATAATGTCACCATACCAAGCTGCTTTAGGGTTAAAGGTTAGCACCACTGACCAGATTTTTAGATTTTGGTTAATATATTGGAAAACCATCCTTTTAAAACAAGAAAAGCTCTACGTAGTTTTCATAGATCTTAGAGCTGCTTTTGATCTCATCCCACGTGCATAGTTATGGCAAGTCCTACTCAACTTAGGAGTTCCCAGTAACCTTGTATATCTCCTAAGTAAACTGCATGTGAACAACTTTGCACAGGTCCGCCGGGCCAGAATGGTGAACATACGGAACGTATCCCGATCGAACGCGGAGTTCGCCAGGGCTGCGTTCTTGCACCCACACTGTTCTCCCTGTATCTAAACGATGTAGTCGAAGTTTTAGAAAACTGTGTAAATGACTCCCCAACCCTGAACAATAGAAAGGTGCAGATTCTATTATTTGCTGATGACTCCCTCCTTATTTCGAAGTCACCCATGGGTCTGCAGACTTTAGTTAACAAATTATTAGACTTTTGCAAGACAAGGGGCCTTGAACTAAATGTTAACAAGACCAAATTCATGGTATTGGAGAAGGGGGTCAAGAAAGGAAAAGCAACCATCCGGGTAGAGAATGAGGCACTTGAAAGGGAAGATAACTTTGACTACTTAGGGGTATGATTCATGGAAAGTTTTAAGTGGACGGATCAGATCACCAAAAGCAGGTTGATAATTGAGCACAGGTCTAATGCCATTATCAGGACACAAACGAGAATGGTGTCACATGTAGTATCGCCAATCCTGGAGATATATTGGGCTAAGGCACAAGGGGCTGCACTCTACGGGGCTGAAATATGGGGCTATGTGGATGTTCAGCCCCTGGAATTGGCGGAAAACAACTTTGCTAGGAAACTACTCTGCCTCCCATCCAGTTCACCCCTTATCCCGTTGTATCTTGAATTGGGGTTAAAATGAGTAACTGATGTGGCCATACTAAAAATACTAGTCTACTAGGTCCGTTTCTGGAGTTCTCCAGGTCTTGTTGATTATAGGGATTCACTTGATGAAATTCTCAAGTTACCAGGTGCTAGATCGCTCCCTTGTTCACATGGATGGGGAAGCTAGGACTTCTTAGATTTTGGGCTGACCCAACTAAATTAAATATAATGGATAAAAATGTATTGAAAGCTACCTACTGGGCATACATCAACGAAGAACTTACAAACAGATGTCTCGTTGGTTCCCTGACCAATACGTTTCTCGATCACAAATTCTTACCATTCTTTGAGGAATTTTTAGATTTTATACCCTCCTCTTTTCCTAAGAGCCTGTTTTTACAATTTTGCTTGGGGACACTCCCTTTAAGATCATTCACTCACAAATGGAGTAAAGAACAGGTAACCATGGTTTGTCCTATGTGCAACCAGGGTGATGAGAATGAATTACATCTACTCTTTTTCTGCCCAGAGTATTCTATCTCTCACCGCAAGTGGATCATTCCCAAATGTCTTGAACTGGGGGTCTCTCGCTATCAAGTAGCTCTTAGGATTTTAAAAACCAACACATCTTTTAGAATCATTTTAGCTTTTAGCAAATTTTTAGAGGCATCCTGGCACAAACAAAGAGCAATTTTAAAAAGCGTTGCGTGAACGATCCATGGTCCTCTCTTTTTTATACCCCCAACTATGAAAAACCACGTTGTTCATGCGTAACTAGGTCATAATCTAAGGACTTTAAGGTTCCCCTGTTGTATATTATCTATGTACATTTATTGTTGCTCTTATCTTGTACTGGTATTGAAGCACAGACCACTTTAGACCTTGAAGTGATTCCATCAATGGGGTTGGGTCCTATTGTTTAGCTAGTGTTATCGCTGGTACAGCTAGTTGCACTGATTTTGAAGCACTGGTCACTTTATTCCTTGGTATGACCCTCAATGAGGGCTGTAACCAAGCATTACTGTTAACACTGCGTGCATGTACATGTTCTTTTATTCATGAATTTTATCTTTTTAACTGTATAGTCCACCATTGTGTTATTATGTACCTTACATTTTTATAGACATCCGTTTTGGGATACGATCTTAATAATCTAACTGCAGTGCTGCAAGAAGGCCCATACAGTATCATCTGTTTTGTATTACTGCCCGCTTCACAGTTACAAGCCCCCAGGGGGTTATGGAATACTACACGGTATCTTGATGTATGTCCCGTGTATTTATTATTTTTAATTGCTGCACTTTTTGTCAGATGTGTACTTTGATGGTTGTAATAACTGAATAAAGACTAAAGAAGAAGGAGAAGCGGTGGTTAGTACAGATGAGGAATGCTCAAAAGGGAGGACAGGCACCTGCTGGAAATGTTTCTCATGAGCAGGTAGCTCACCTTGCCGGAGGTCAGACGCAGACTAATGGAGGGTTGCCAGGACAAGGAAGATGTAGAGGGTCCCCATAGATCCAAAGACAGGAATAGATGTGGCAATGCTGAAGAAGTCCACAATGTGCCATTTTTGTAATAAGTTGGGGCATTGGAAGCGTGAATGTCGTCTAAACCCTGCAAACCAGGAGCAAAACTGGAGGATTTAGTCAGGGACAGAATGATGTGGCACAGATACAGACTCTAACTAAGCCCAGATCGCAGAATATGGGAGACCTCAGGGTCACGTAATGCAAGTACCACAACCTCCCATGATATCACAGGGAATTGAACCTACCACCAAATGCCTCTGATGGAATCCTTTGATGAATTTGGGTTAGATCCGTCCTTATGACGGTGCCTAAGGGGGGAGGGAGACTGTATACTTGGTGCAGTCTTAGAGGTAGACCAGATGGGCATCCAATAACATTTTTGATTGACACTGGTGCTACCGGCTCTACTGTGAGAACAGCAGGAGCCCCAAACCTACCCCTCTCGGGTAAATCGATCCCGGTTGTAGAAGTTGTGAACAAGAGAATGTCAAATCCCCTATCTGAGGAGATACCGGTGAAGATTGGGTCTTTTGAGGACTGTCACCAGTTTGTGGTGTATGACTCGAATCCTGTGTGTTTGTTGGACCGTGGCTTAATGTGTAAGCTGAATTGCACTATATATTACACACCAAAAGGAATTGAACTGCAAACAAATGATGAGGATATTGCTTTCAAATTGGTGAACCAGAATCTATGTGTCACTATGTTTCCTCTGCTGGCAGTGGAGTATATGCCTTTGGCCCTTAGGGACACTGTCTCAACAGTGGTGTGGGACTTCACAGGTGAAGAGATTGGACTCATCAAAGGAGTCGAACCAGTCTGCATACAAGTTAAGCCAAATGCTGAATTCCGGAAAAAAAAAACAGTATAAGTTGACACCTGAAACTGTGGCGGGTATCACACCTGTGATTAACTTAATGAATCCAACAGGGCATTCTGCAGAGATTTTGGGGAGTCCATGCAATTCCCCAATTTGGTCTTAGAGAAGCCTAGAGACAAATACTGCATTGTCCATGATCTCCAAAAGATTAATAACATAGCGGTTCCTTGTTGTCCTGTGGTCCCGAATCCATCTGTAATATCAGTCCAAACTGTATGTGAAGCAGAGTGGTTCACAATCATTGATCTCTGCCAGGCTTTCTTTTCGATTCCATTACATGAGGACAGCCAACTTTTATTCACTTTCCGGCTGGGAAACCATGTCTTAACATGGTGTCATACTGAAAGCCCATCTATCTTTAACCAGATTTTGAAAAGGAATCTTGAGTCCCTAGTCTTACCCTGCAATTCAGTTCTGGTTCAATACATTGATGATCCCCTGATTGAATCGAACATGAGAAAAGCTTGCAGAGATGATACCATTGCAATGTTGAATCATCTGTCCGAAAATGAACATAAAGTGTCCCCGAGCAAACTTCAATATTGTCTGCATGAAGTACAGTACTTGGGACACCGAATTGAGAAAAGCAAGAGGAAGGTGTCACCGGAGCGAGTGCCAGCGATCACGCAAATTAATCTGCCACACACTCAGAAAGAGGTCAGAATGTTTCTGGGAATGGTGGGCTACTGTTGACAGTGGATCCTTAATTTCTCTCTGATGGCTAAACCCATGCCGAGATTGACACACAAAGATGTGACAGATCCGGTGCCATTGGATAACAATTGTTTGCTTGCCTTCCTGAAGCTGATAGAAAGCCTGTGTCACACTCCAGCTTCAGGAATGCCTGATTACAACAAAGCGTTTTTGCTATTCTGTCATGAACGAGAAGGTTGTGCGCTCTCTGAACTCCCCCAGTTGCATGGAAGTGCCCGTAGACCAGTGGCCTATTTGTCTGCTACATTAGATCCTGTAGTGCCAGCGTTCCCCGGATTTCTCAAATCCATTGCTGCAGCTGGTGTCAGTATTGACCGGTGTGAGAGCATTGTGATTGGCCACCCATTGACAGTGTATGTACCCCACTCAGTGGAAATCCTTTTGACAAGAACAAGAACGCTGCACTTGGCAAATAACCGGTTGACAAGATAGGAGCAAGTAATCTTGGCTGCTGACAATGCCACTCTGAAGTGCTGTTCTGTGTTAAACCCTGCTACCTTGTTACCTGTTCCAAACTTAGAGGGGGAGGAAAGTGAAGACCATGACTGTCTCAATGTCACTGAACTGTGTACCAAACCATGTCCTGACATTGTTGATGAGCCACTGTCTAACTCTGATTATGTCCTGTTGTCGATGGCTCATGTTTATGTTTACATTTCTTTTATTGATTTCAAAAACATGAGGAAACATACATGTCCAGCAGAAGCTATGCATGTCGTAATATAGCCAGACAATCGGACTATCTCGAAGGCCAATAAAAGAACAACCAGATACAAAGAAAAGACCCACCCCCTACCCTCCACCCTCCCCCCCTCCAGCCTTCAAGCAAGACAAACCAGGGCAGAAGTTTCCCGGAACCTCTATTACAGGAAGTCGTCGAACGGGAATACCTAGGGAAGTGCGTGGCCGTCCGGTCGTCTAAGAGTATGTGAATCTGCAAACCGTAAGACCCTCAGATATTTTGGGCAGGTGAGCTCTGTAAACTCCACAGTCAACAATGTGAGAAAAGGTTGCCACAGGTCACAGAAAGAGTGTGTCAATGTGAGTGAAATCTTCTCCATCCGCAGAATTCCCCAGAGTCTATGGAGCCACCCCAGGTAAGTCGGAGTCTTCGGAGTACCCCAGTGGGAAAGGATCTGTTGTAGGGCCGCTCCTAGAGCTAGAGCCATCTGTCAGCCTCTCCTCGCTTTGAGTGGGAAGGTGATTGAGTTAGGGAGACCCAGACGGATGTACGCCGGCAAGCGAGGAATCCCAGTTTCGAAATGTAAGTCGATATCGTCTAAGACTTGCTTCCAGTAGGCCGTCAAAGAGGGGCAGTACCACAAAAGGTGAGTTAAAGCGCCAAGCAAGCCACATGCCCTCCAGCAGTAGGGGCTGCGAGAGGGGTTCCCGTTGTGAAGTCGGGGGGGGGGGTTAGGTACCAATATGTAGCGATTTTTGTGGCGGTTTCAATAGATGCTATATTTCGGGCAGAATGCCGGGCTCTATAATATACTTCAGACCATTCCTTCTCTGACAATGTACGTCCCAACTCCCCCTCCCAGCGCAACTGACTAGGGGATTTCCCAGTTACGGGGGAGTCCCGAACGAATTTCTACAAATCCGTCGTCAGGCGGGCGTCCGTGTGCCTCGTTAGGAGCCACCTCTCAAAAGGAGTAAGGAGTCGTTCCACACCCTTACGAACCTCTGGGTGCATCACCCAATGTTGGGTCTGCACAAAGCCGAAACGCTCCGATTCCGGAAGGTCCCGGTCTCCGCGGAAGTCAGAGAAAGACCGAGGCCCTGTTACGTCAAAGAAATGCCCTATGGAGCGCCGGCCCTCCTTGGTCCAGTGTGTGAATCCCGCCGAGTCCAACCCTGGAGTGAAATCCGAGTTCTGCACTATAGGGGTAATCGGTGATGGAAAAGTTGTCAAGCCCCGGGTAACGGCCACCCAGTCCCATGCCAACAAAGTGGGATGAGTCACCTTGGAGAGGTATAGGCTCCGGGGTCTGGCAGATCGAGCGAGGAAGGGAACACCCCACAATGGCTGTCTGGCAAAGGACCTGTCCATAAACAGGCAATGTTTCTCAGATTCTGGGCGGGACCATTCCACCAATGCGTGCAACTGTACCGCCCACCAGTATGCCTGTAAGTTAGGGACACCCTGTAGCCCAATTCTCTATGCAGCCTGGGTCGCTGGTCCCGCCAGATGAAGCGCCCTATATCCCTTTGGAGTGAGAGAATAACTCCTAACGGAGGCGTCAATGGGAGCATTTGGAACACATAGATGAGCTTGGGGAGGATGGTCATTTTTATGGCCGTGATGCGGCCCAGCCATGAAAGCGAGTAGGGCCTCCACTCCCAGAGGCAGTCCTGCACGTGTTGCAGGATCAGAGTATAATTTGTTGTGTTAGTCATCTGGAGATTAGTTGAGAGCTGCAGGCCTAAATACGGAATCGTACTTGCTGCCCATTGAATACTATACAACTGTAGAAGGGCCAAGGTGTCCGGACGGAGGGATAAGTTAAGAGCCTGTGACTTATGGACGTTGATCTTAAAACCCGACGCCAGAGCGAACCGATCAAATTCGGCCAGCAAAGCAGGGAGAGAGTCCCGGGGGGACTCCAAAGTCGCCACCACATCGTCGGCATACAAACAGATCTTGTGCCTGTCCACTCTGAATTGCACCCCGGTGATGAGGGGATCGTCCCTGACCCGCTGGGCCATAGGCTCCATATATAAGGCGAACAGAAGGGGTGACAGCGGGCACCCCTGCCGTGTTCCCCGCTGGATGGGAAAGGCCTTCGAGAGAAGCCCATTCACCCGCACCAGGGCCGTTGGGGTAGAGTAACCGCTCAGTACCCATGCAATAAACCGCTGGGAGAAGCCAAAATGGGCCGAGGTCTCTGCAAGATAGGGCCAATGCACTCTATCGAACGCCTTCTCAGCGTCGACGGAGAGAAACATCCGCTCGGCAGGAAAGCGCTCGGACCTATCTATAAGGTGGAGCAAACGCTTTGTGTTGTCAGAGCATTGGCGCCCAGTGACAAAGCCGGATTGGTCCGGGTCTATGAGTCCGGGAAGGTGAGAGGAGAGACGCTGAGCCAAGATCCCTGTAAAAAATCTTTAGGTCTACATTCAAGAGGGAAATTGGGCGATAGGAAGCACACTGCCGTTTGTCCTTGCCCGGTTTGGGAATCACTGAAATGAGCGCTTCCAGCATCGAGGGTGGGAGGGGGCTAGAGGTCCCAATGGAGTTATACACCCTTGTCAGCAGCGGGGCCAAAGTTGTGCAAAAGGTTTTAAAAAAGGCGGAAGAAAAGCCATCCGGGCCTGGGGATTTATGAGGCTTTAGTTTAGATATGACCGATATGACCTCCTCCACCCGTATAGGAGCTTCCAGCTCCTGAGCTTGACTCGGGACTAACTTGGCTGTGGCTACCCCAGCAAGATATTGGGCTGGGCTCTCCTCCGGGAGGTTCTGTGCCTCGTATAGAGTCGCATAGAAGTGCCGGAAGGCGTCAGCTATCTCCTGATCTGTGGACCGTTCCTGGCCAGAGTGGTCTACGACCCCGGTGATATGTGAGGCCTGCCGCTGTGCACGCAGCCTATTGCCCAAAAGCCTCCCACATCTGTCCCCTCCCACGTAAAAAGCATGTCTAAGCCGAAGCGCAGCGTATTCCTCCCTATCAGTATCTAAGCCTGCTAGCTGCGCTCTTGCGGCCTTGAGCTGCTTCCAAACCCTAGGAGCCCCCGTTCGCTGTTGGATACGCTCTAGCTCAATCACTGCTGTTGAAAGATGCTCCTTTTTCTCCCTCCTGAGCCTATTATCTGCTGTGAAAATCCCAATGAGCTCTCCTCGGACAACTGCTTTTAGGGCATCCCACAGGGTTGCCACTGAGACATCAGGGGTGTCATTGGTAGCTAAGTAATCTGTGATAGACTTGGTGACCTGCCGGACCACAGAAGGGCGCTGCAGCATGGGCTCTCTAAGGCGCCATAGGCGACGAGGGAATGGGCCACAGGGCAGAGTCAACGATGCCCGCACTGCTGAGTGGTCAGACAGAGGGCAAGGGAGGATCTCTATGTCGTGCGTCAATTGTGTGAGGGTGTCTGTTAGAAATGGGATCTCTGGTTGGCTAAGGCTTGCGCAAAAGCCAGGCAGAGACCACCACTCTAGTCAGGGCAAGGGAGTTACACGCCAAAGATAACCCCTGCTCACCCCCTTGGTAGCTTGGCACGAGCAGTCAGGCTTATCCCGGAGGCAATGTGTAAAGCGTTTGCGCAACACACCCACAGCAACAACATACTAGGCACACCACAAAAAGGAACTCCACACAAGGTTATATATAAAAATAGCCTTTGTATTATCATAAAACACATTAGAATAGTACTCACATAATATACATCGTGCCACCTGGCACTAGGTCATATTTACAAGGGATTATTTACACCTGACAGGGCCAACTGGACCACTGTCAGAACCAGCACCAAGCGAACTTAGTACATGTAGAACTTATAATAAATGTAGAACAAATGCCCTATGTCCACAGAGTCAGGGCACACTGCCAACGCAGCGAAAGTCAAGGGTGCGCAACTGCGCAAACCTAAACGTAGCAGCTGCCCACTGCTTGCTGGGCAGCTGGGAGAGTCAGGGGCCAAGGAGTGCATCTTACTCCTAGCGCAAAAGTACCCTAATGCCCCCAAAGAACTGTGGCCTAAACGCTGCAGCTGGCACTAAGTGCTGCGCAACTGTAAAAGAAGTAGAGGCCTGGGCACTCACTGTGCCCTGGGAACTAATGGGGCCCTAAAACACCCATCTGCCCAACACGTTGCAGCTGCCCTCTGTCAGGCGGGGCAGCTGTGGCAAGGAAACCGGCACTGGCACTAACGTGTCCCATGGGCCCCCTCTGGGGCCCTGAAAACAAT
The DNA here is from genome assembly GCA_963921515.1 of Calotriton arnoldi. Classification (NCBI taxonomy): domain Eukaryota; kingdom Metazoa; phylum Chordata; class Amphibia; order Caudata; family Salamandridae; genus Calotriton; species Calotriton arnoldi. Next base: position 6,878 of record CAWUFW010001053.1, on the reverse strand, counting down.
CTGCCCCCACCTTTGGAGTGGCCCGCTCTCCTGCGGGACCACTCAGGCACCGGCAATGTGCCTCGGGAGCCCCTCTCACCTGGGCTCTTTCTTGGGAAGACTATGCACAGAACGTTGGAGCGGCCCGCAACGGCGGGCCCGCTCATAAAAAGTAGCTGCCGGCCAGAGTATCCCGCCCAGCCCTCACTCACCGGGCTCGTGGATGCTCCTCTGGTCTTCCTCTTGGCAGTCGGGGCTCTCCTCTCGGCACAGGAGCCCCGGTCACCGTCGGCCGGCCAGCAGCGTCGCGCTGCCTCTCTCCCCGTTTCCAGCGACTTTTGGGCGTTTGCCAGAGCGGGGTAGGCTCCCGCCTGGCTTCTCTTCACCCGGTCCCCCTTCCTGGGACCGGGACTTTCTCTCGTCTCAGGCTGGACGCGGGGACAGCTCGGCGGCGTCTCGCGGAGGCGGGGTAGGCTCCCGTCCTCCTTCCTGCTCTCGTCACGCGGCCCCGCCCACCGTCAGGCGGAAGTGCCTGTCTTCCTGGTCGGGCAGGCGGCAATTCTCTTTTCGTGGCGAGGCGGGGTGGGCACCCGCTCGCCGATTAAAAGTATAAAGCGGGGTGTGCACCCGCTCAAAATAGGCACCAAATGCGGGGTGGGCACCCGCAATTTTAAGCATCCATAAAGCGGGGTAGGCTCCCGCTCGGTCACAAATATGCGGGGTGGGCACCCGCCTCATTCAGCATCACGGGGGAATCCCTACGTCGGGATTCCCCCTCCAAGGGGCTGCAGCTCAGCGCTGCGTAGCCCACGCTCCTTTTCCTCCTTGGGGCAAATTAAAATAAAGCGCTCACAGGGCGCCAGATGCAGGCAAAGTCCTGTAGGTCCTGGACTCTGGCAAGACAAGCAGGAGGGACCCAAAAAGTCCTTGGAGAGGAAGGGGCAATGCAGGGCCCAGGGAGGCAAGCCCTCATGGCAGCCCCCCCTGGGCCCCAGCAGCAGCACGCCCCGGCAGGCTTCAGGAACAAGACTGAACATTTTTCTGGGGTCACAGCCCCTTCTTTTATCCACAAAATCCCCTTTGTGTCACAGCACAGGGCTGGGGAAAAACCAGACGCAACTGGTTTGGGGGAGCTTTGGAGCACTTTGTTTTGCTCAGCTCCTCTCTCCTTTCACAGGACAGGCTAGGGACATCAGACGCACCACAGGGGGTGGAGCCAGCATTGTGGAGGGAAGGCACAGTCCTATTCAGGTCCCAGGTGCAACTCCTCCCTCCCATCTAGATGCAGATCTCCCTATTCAGCCCTGCGCTGACTCACCCTGCCCCTCCTGGAGCCACACACACCTCCCAGCCCCTGTCACTCACAAGCCAGACATGCAATTCACATCAGGCAGGCAGACACAGAGCACACATAAATGCCAACTTCTAAAAGTGGCATTTCTACACCAGTCACAATAAATCTGCGCACACCATTGCGCAGCATTTATTCTCACGAGTTCGCACATACTAAATTCGCCCCTGCACTCCTCTCACACCAGGAATTACCATGGACACACATATCCCCCATGCATTCCTATGGGAGGGCAGGCCAATCTCACCACACGCACTCAGCGCGCACGCACTTTACACTGGACCACAGTACTAAAGTGCCCAGAGACTTAAAACTACTAACATACAAGGCAAAAAGTTTAGGGGTGAACCTGCCAAAAAAGGCCAAGTCCAACAGTGTCGGAGGTCAATATATAGTCGATCCTAGCGTAAGATTTGTGGGAATGTGAATAAAAGGTGTATTCCCTAGACCCTGGGTGATGCGCCCTCCAGATATCCATGAGTCCAGCTTCCTCCAACAATCCCCTCCCTCTGTCGGTGGTAGCCCCGGACTGTCCCCACCGCTGGGAGGATCTTTCCATAGCATTGTCAAATACCAGATTAAAGTCTCCCCTATTAGTAGCGATCTGTCTGGGAGGGCAGTCAGCTCCTGGATTGCCCCCGTATGAACCCCACCTGCCCCTCATTAGGGACATAAACCGAGGCCACTGTAAAGGCGTGTGGGCCTAGTGTGAAGGAGTAGGCTAAAAGTCGACCCTTGATCTCGGCCTGTTTGAATCCTATTTTACCCTGGAACCCTGCAGCCACTAGTATCGCCAACCCTGCTGTTTTATTGGACCGCGAGGAGAAAACCTGATAAGGGAATGCCCTAGATCGCAATCTGTGAGTGTCCTGAGAAAGGAGGTGGGTTTCCTGATGGAGACAGATGTGGGCAGTGCAGTTTTCTAGGAAGGACAGCACAGCTCGCCTCTTAATAGGGTTGTTAAGGCCCTTGACATTGAGCGACAGGATTCTAACATCAGTCATCATTGAAGGAAAGACCAAAAAGCACCTGGAATTCGGGGGCTTGCAGGACTACCCCCGTTTCGCTGCACACCACACCAGGACCTGCTAAACGGCTCAAGTGGTCAGCCCGACCGGTAGCCTGAACCAAATGTCTAAATGTGGAAGGCGGAGGAGAGGAACCCAGTACCCCAAATAAGAAACAAACAAAACGAAACTGGAACTGAAAGAGTCCATAAATGTTCAGGAGTGTGGACCCCATGGTGTGGCGTGAGATGTACAGCAGGGGTCTCCCGCCGCCCCACCTCCCCCAGACCCCAGCCCCAGAAACCCAAGAGGACCCCTTAATCAAGCTGCCCCAGAGAGGCCAAAACCTGTGCTCCTCAGTCCGCAGAGATACAAAAAGGGGATGATGGACGGAACGCTTGAGCCAATCAAACACTCACCCCCAGTCAACTGATCTGGGTTTAATCCATCATCATTCTTTAGCTCACTCCACCACCCCAGTTCAGACATGGCCATATGCAAATCAGTCTGACCCTGTGCCTCATGGGAACAGTCCAGCCCGAACTGCCAAGCCATGTCTTCCCTGGACCGGAAACAAGCATCCTAGGACCGGTTTCTGGCATTTCAGCCGTCATCAGCCAGGCTTGCTTGAATCCAGTGGCAAAGTGAGCAAGGGACCCACGTCTGGGCATACCCCGCCAACTTAGGGCGACCAAAGCGATACAAAGGGGATGATGGACGGAACGTTTGAGCCAATCAAACACTCACCCCCAGTCAACTGATCTGGGTTTAATCCATCATAATTCTTTAGCTCACTCCACCACCCCAGTTCAGACATGGCCATATGCAAATCAGTCTGACCCTGTGCCTCATGGGAACAGTCCAGCCCGAACTGCCAAGCCATGTCTTCCCTGGACCGGAAACAAGCATCCTAGGACCGGTTTCTGGCATTTCAGCCGTCATCAGCCAGGCTTGCTTGAATCCAGTGGCAAAGTGAGCAAGGGACCCACGTCTGGGCATACCCCCGCCAACTTAGGGCGACCAAAGCGATACAAAGGGATGATGGACGGAACGTTTGAGCCAATCAAACACTCACCCCCAGTCAACTGATCTGGGTTTAATCCATCATCATTCTTTAGCTCACTCCACCACCCCAGTTCAGACATGGCCATATGCAAATCAGTCTGACCCTGTGCCTCATGGGAACAGTCCAGCCCGAACTGCCAAGCCATGTCTTCCCTGGACCGGAAACAAGCATCCTAGGACCGGTTTCTGGCATTTCAGCCGTCATCAGCCAGGCTTGCTTGAATCCAGTGGCAAAGTGAGCAAGGGACCCACGTCTGGGCATACCCCCGCCAACTTAGGGCGACCAAAGCGATACAAAAGGGGATGATGGACGGAACGTTTGAGCCAATCAAACACTCACCCCCAGTCAACTGATCTGGGTTTAATCCATCATCATTCTTTAGCTCACTCCACCACCCCAGTTCAGACATGGCCATATGCAAATCAGTCTGACCCTGTGCCTCATGGGAACAGTCCAGCCCGAACTGCCAAGCCATGTCTTCCCTGGACCCGGAAACAAGCATCCTAGGACCGGTTTCTGGCATTTCAGCCGTCATCAGCCAGGCTTGCTTGAATCCAGTGGCAAAGTGAGCAAGGGACCCACGTCTGGGCATACCCCCGCCAACTTAGGGCGACCAAAGCGATACAAAAGGGATGATGGACGGAACGTTTGAGCCAATTAAACACTCACCCCCAGTCAACTGATCTGGGTTTAATCCATCATCATTCTTTAGCTCACTCCACCACCCCAGTTCAGACATGGCCATATGCAAATCAGTCTGACCCTGTGCCTCATGGGAACAGTCCAGCCCGAACTGCCAAGCCATGTCTTCCCTGGACCGGAAACAAGCATCCTAGGACCGGTTTCTGGCATTTCAGCCGTCATCAGCCAGGCTTGCTTGAATCCAGTGGCAAAGTGAGCAAGGGACCCACGTCTGGGCATACCCCGCCAACTTAGGGCGACCAAAGCGATACAAAGGGATGATGGACGGAACGTTTGAGCCAATCAAACACTCACCCCCAGTCAACTGATCTGGGTTTAATCCATCATCATTCTTTAGCTCACTCCACCACCCCAGTTCAGACATGGCCATATGCAAATCAGTCTGACCCTGTGCCTCATGGGAACAGTCCAGCCCGAACTGCCAAGCCATGTCTTCCCTGGACCGGAAACAAGCATCCTAGGACCGGTTTCTGGCATTTCAGCCGTCATCAGCCAGGCTTGCTTGAATCCAGTGGCAAAGTGAGCAAGGGACCCACGTCTGGGCATACCCCCGCCAACTTAGGGCGACCAAAGCGATACAAAGGGGATGATGGACGGAACGTTTGAGCCAATCAAACACTCACCCCCAGTCAACTGATCTGGGTTTAATCCATCATCATTCTTTAGCTCACTCCACCACCCCAGTTCAGACATGGCCATATGCAAATCAGTCTGACCCTGTGCCTCATGGGAACAGTCCAGCCCGAACTGCCAAGCCATGTCTTCCCTGGACCGGAAACAAGCATCCTAGGACCGGTTTCTGGCATTTCAGCCGTCATCAGCCAGGCTTGCTTGAATCCAGTGGCAAAGTGAGCAAGGGACCCACGTCTGGGCATACCCCGCCAACTTAGGGCGACCAAGCGATACAAAAGGGGATGATGGACGGAACGTTTGAGCCAATCAAACACTCACCCCAGTCAACTGATCTGGGTTTAATCCATCATCATTCTTTAGCTCACTCCACCACCCCAGTTCAGACATGGCCATATGCAAATCAGTCTGACCCTGTGCCTCATGGGAACAGTCCAGCCCGAACTGCCAAGCCATGTCTTCCCTGGACCGGAAACAAGCATCCTAGGACCGGTTTCTGGCATTTCAGCCGTCATCAGCCAGGCTTGCTTGAATCCAGTGGCAAAGTGAGCAAGGGACCCACGTCTGGGCATACCCCGCCAACTTAGGGCGACCAAAGCGATACAAAGGGATGATGGACGGAACGTTTGAGCCAATCAAACACTCACCCCCAGTCAACTGATCTGGGTTTAATCCATCATCATTCTTTAGCTCACTCCACCACCCCAGTTCAGACATGGCCATATGCAAATCAGTCTGACCCTGTGCCTCATGGGAACAGTCCAGCCCGAACTGCCAAGCCATGTCTTCCCTGGACCGGAAACAAGCATCCTAGGACCGGTTTCTGGCATTTCATCCGTCATCATCCAGGCTTGCTTGAATCCAGTGGCAAAGTGAGCAAGGGACCCACGTCTGGGCATACCCCGCCAACTTAGGGGCGACCAAGCGATACAAAGGGGATGATGGACGGAACGTTTGAGCCAATCAAACACTCACCCCCAGTCAACTGATCTGGGTTTAATCCATCATCATTCTTTAGCTCACTCCACCACCCCAGTTCAGACATGGCCATATGCAAATCAGTCTGACCCTGTGCCTCATGGGAACAGTCCAGCCCGAACTGCCAAGCCTTGTCTTCCCTGGACCGGAAACAAGCATCCTAGGACCGGTTTCTGGCATTTCAGCCATCATCAGCCAGGCTTGCTTGAATCCAGTGGCAAAGTGAGCAAGGGACCCACGTCTGGGCATACCCCCGCCAACTTAGGGCGACCAAAGCGATACAAAGGGGATGATGGACGGAACGTTTGAGCCAATCAAACACTCACCCCCAGTCAACTGATCTGGGTTTAATCCATCATCATTCTTTAGCTCACTCACCACCCCAGTTCAGACATGGCCATATGCAAATCAGTCTGACCCTGTGCCTCATAGGAACAGTCCAGCCCGAACTGCCAAGCCATGTCTTCCTGGACCGGAAACAAGCATCCTAGGACCGGTTTCTGGCATTTCAGCCGTCATCAGCCAGGCTTGCTTGAATCCAGTGGCAAAGTGAGCAAGGGACCCACGTCTGGGCATACCCCCGCCAACTTAGGGGCGACCAAGCGATACAAAGGGGATGATGGACGGAACGTTTGAGCCAATCAAACACTCACCCCCAGTCAACTGATCTGGGTTTAATCCATCATCAATCTTTAGCTCACTCCACCACCCCAGTTCAGACATGGCCATATGCAAATCAGTCTGACCCTGTGCCTCATGGGAACAGTCCAGCCCGAACTGCCAAGCCATGTCTTCCCTGGACCGGAAACAAGCATCCTAGGACCGGTTTCTGGCATTTCAGCCGTCATCAGCCAGGCTTGCTTGAATCCAGTGGCAAAGTGAGCAAGGGACTTGGGTGGTGGAGTGAGCTAAAGAATGATGATGGATTAAACCCAGATCAGTTGACTGGGGGTGAGTGTTTGATTGGCTCAAGCGCTCCGTCCATCATCCCCTTTGGTACGCTTTGTTCGCCCTAAGTTGGCAGGGTATGCTCAGACGTGAGTCCCTTGCTCACTTTGCCACTGGATTCAAGCTAGCCTGGCTGATGACGGCTGAATAGCCAGAAACCGGTCCCAGGATGCTTGTTTCCGTCCAGGCAATAATGCAACTGGAACGAAGTGGCTAC